>CM053599.1:8933475-8988378 GCA_028646575.1 Pseudocheirus occidentalis | reverse complement strand
AAAGGCAGGAATCATGTCCACATCCCAGTCTCCAGTCTCTTTTCCATGGCAGTTATCCCTAGTGCCTTCCTGTGGTTGTAATATTACATAGTTCCAGGTCCTATCACCACCTGATCCCTAAGGTCCCTTCAAGTTCCTAGTCCTGGCCCTCTGGATATGGGACACAGCATATAATAATGCATTACTGGTCTACAAGTTAGGAAGCAATGGTTTCACATTCCAACCTCTGATTCATACAAGTCACTTAAGCTCTCGGTGCCCCAAATAACACTGTCAGACCATATGTTAAACTCAAGTTGCTTATCTGCATGGATAGAGGTAATTTCTGCCCCAGGACAACCCCAAATCCGTGTGGAGAAAAGGAGGAGGAACAAGAGGAAGAGGATAAAGAAGAAAAGGAGCTCTCATGATAACATTATCCTTCTTTTGAATATCTACCAGCTTGTCAGAGCCCATCCTAAAATGTGGACAGTAGTAAACAGAACACCACCAAAGTGGTCTGTTCAAAACTCCAATATGGCAAGGCATCAATGATCATATCAATGGAAGCATTTCCTCCAAAGATACAGATCTCAACTCATCTAGTACAACTCTTATCTAAACCTTCCAATGCATCCTTCATAGGGACTCCATTCAACACACTGAAGGCCTCCCTCTAAGGTCCTTTGGCATCTGGTGGATACAAGAGAAGCACTCTCACTGCTTATCTGATTCTCATTCTTCCTTTCTGACTGGCCCACCCCTTCAAAAGCATCCCTCCCTTTCCTAGATTGCATGTTTTTGCCCCTTTTGGTATACAAGGAGCTATCCATGACCTGCTGTGTTGTGTTAATACACTTCACGTATGTCTCTCCAGGGCTCTTTGGAGCACTGGCAAATTTAATTCTTTAGAGACTGGTATTGGTGTCCCATAAACCAGAACCATTCAGAGGGTGCCTGTTGCAGATTACCACTATCAGGAGCCCAGATAAGACTCCGCTGAGGACAGAGAGAGGCAAGAGAAGCCCAATGGTTACTCAGTCTGATTTTTCATCAGGCATCATGTATCCTTTGATGATTCTTAGTAAAGATTTAATTAGTACCATTGCAATCTGAGCGTGTTAAACTAAGAATCTGTTGGCATGCTGGGTTAATTCCCTTGGTAGCAATAAGCAGGGAATCTCTAAACAAAGTTATCTTTATGATTGGATCTAAATCCCTAGGTAAATGTCAGCTCTCATAATTACTAATCTCAAACTGAGAAAGATATATTCTGCTCTAGAAAGTGATTTCCAAAAGTCTGCCTGTTCTCTGTTATCTCAGAAAACATTCTCATATTTTCATCAAGGATACTATTTATAGGTGTGTAGATCCTTCTCATAAAGACTTTCTGGAGATGAGGAAGGAGGCACATGGGTCAATAATTATTCCCTCGAGATGTACCCCTGCCTTCTTTTTAGCGTGCTAACAATGATACTTTACATAAACATGTTATCTATAGAAATGAGCATTTTAAGCATCTGAGGTATAAATTCTTTTGTTGGAAGTATGAATCATCACCTAGCCAATTATCCTTCCAAGGGCTGTTTTCTATTGCTCAAAGTCAGAACTGTGAAGACTCCAAGAAGGAGAAAAATGCATCCTCATGCAAATACCCTTCCAGATTCAGATTATCATGCCAACTCTCTATTGCTAATGACTCTACCTCCTCATCCTCTTGCTTAGATTTGCTTCTAATACTCGCCTGTGTGCCAGCTGCACCCCCTTAGTGGAATGTAAACTCCCTGAAGGCCAAATCATGCTTTCCATTTTATCTGTGTATCCTCAGAGTCTAGCACATAGTAGGTACTTAATAAATGCTGATTGGGTTAAAATGGAGTTTCCTCATGCTATATAGAGACAAAACTACTGGCTAGTGAATGGGAATAAAAAACAGGAAATAAAAGAGGAACAATGGAGGGGAAAACAATCTGTAGGAAGTATTTGGAGCCTGAAATAAAAGCATCCAACCCCAACAAACTTGTCCTTCAGGAGCCACTGGAAAACTACTAGCTGAGCTCTTTCCCCAGGAGAATATTTTATTTTTATTTCTCAGACATCAAGAGCATTGGAGAAGGTTTTGTGAGGCAAATTATCTTTTAAGAGATGCCTTTGAGGATATTTCACAGCCTGGAACAAAACAACAAAAGGGGTTTTGTGTCCATGGGAAGGGAGTGGCCTGGTCCAAATATGTCGGAATGGCCAGCTGCCTGACTGCTTGTCACAATATCAAAAGTAATGGCCCATCACTGCTCTTCTGAGATTAGATGGTGGGCACAAGGCAAACTGGAGATGCTGGCTCTTTATTCAGGGAAATACCGGCAGGTGCCAAGATTTGTGCATGCCATGGGAAAAAATGGCAGGGCCTACCCTCAACCAGCTTGGTTTTGAGGTATGTCTGGGAGAATAGAGATCACCTCATCATGTTCACCATGTCAAAATTGGTTCTACAAGGGAAAACAAGTTTAGGAATCCCACTTGTTGCCTAAAGTCAGCCTTGGGGAAGTTTGTCCTTTTCTATATAACTTCACATGTCAGTCAGTCAGCATTTAATAAGCAGTTACCATGTGCCAGGCATTGTTTGAAGTGCGGGAGCCACAAAAAGGGGCAAAGACATGGCAACTCCTGTCAAGAAGTTTAGATTCTAATGAGATAGACAAATGCAAAAAGCTGGGCAATAAAGCAATAAGCAGGTATGAAGTGCTCCCTGTGTCCCAGACCCTGAGATAAGATTGGGGATATAAATATAAAACTCAAGGATCTAAAAGGGGGGGATAGAGCCATTAAGACTTGGCCACACTGAGGAATGGCTTTTCCACTGCAAGCCCAGATGGTGACTGGACCCAAGTTTATCTAAATCCTTGGCCTTAACACAGAAGGAATATTGCTCTTTACAAAATGGATTTTATCCTGAGTTTATAATGGTGGGTGAAAGTGATGAGGAGCTAAGGGATAGAGCAAACCCAAGTGTCTGTGGTTCATCATACCAGAAAAGCTGAGCCTTGGGAGCCTCTTCTCAGAATCTGAGACCCTCGGACTAGAGAGGACTTCAGTCTCAACTACTGCAATGCCTTTATTTTTCACCTGAACTTCAAAGGACTCAAAGAGCCTCCAACCCAACTAGGTCTTCTGCATTCTAGCCCAATAATCTTTCTTTTATACTAGGTCACACACTCCATTACCCCTGCCAATATCACCCTCAATTCCAATTCATATGATATCATTCACAATTTGATTCTGCAGAAATTTCCAACTATCCATGTATACAAAGGATGCCTTTGAGAAAACCTCAGAGAAATAGATGACTTGTCCTTAAATCAGTACAACCATGATCTGTGATTTTGTGAGTCAAATATGAACTAAGATCACAGCCCATCTCTAACTTAGTGGATACATCTTAGAAGTCAGTGTAGAATCCAAGGGTTTAGGTAAAATGCCCAAGGTGACACAATTCATTACAGAGGTGGGACCTAGGCCCAGGTCCATGGCCCTGCCATACCAGGCTGCCTCTTAGTTACTGTTGATTTGGAAAGAACTATTCCTGGTGTCAAAATCATCAAGCCATTTGCCTCACTAAGGGTGTTTTGCCACTCACCTATACTTCAGTAGAGACCAGAAAGCTGGGTACCACAATAGCTCCTGGGTTTAAGGAACAAGAAAACTCAAGCTTCTAGTGGATACAAAGGCAGCTGGATTCCTGTGCTTAAATCACACTTCCAATACTTGCTGCCAAGTCATTTAACATTTATAAGCCTCAATTCTTTCATTGGTGAAAATGGAGATAATCATAGCACTGAACAGCAATGGGGTTCTTGTGATAACCCAATAAGAGAAGCACTTCGCAAGCTTCAGACTGCTAAAGCATCATTGCTTACAAAGGCCAAGACAGCACGAGCAGGTTCAGGGTGGGCTGCCTGACAATCATACCCCCTGTTCCCCCAGAACTCTCAAATTCCTTTCTAACTTTTCCTCTCCTTCTTTGTTTATTTTCCCCTGTAACATTTTTCCCTTTTACCATCCCTGATATGCACCGTCACCTTGACTCCCAATTTCGTTCTCCAAGATTGCCTCCGATTTTCAGTTTAACCTCATATTGCCTGGGGCTTAGCTTCCTAAGAGTACGCTCAGGCTGGAAAGGATGGCTTTTGGCCAAAGCCAAGGAGAAAAGTGGTCCTTGCCTTTTCACATACTTGACCCTTGGTCTGCCAGACTCATATGACTTCCTTCACCGATGCCTGCCTGTATTTCAGGTATAATCCAAAGATGTTATGGCCTCCTCTCAGGGATGGTCAAAGGCCTCACTCTCAAGAAAGGATCCCTTGGGAGGCACTCTTTCCTAATGCAGAGGGCTCAAAAGTCAAAATGGTAACTCCCATGGAATCTTCTATAAAGAGCACCTGAGCAACCAAGGGTAGAGATTCCACAGGCAGACAAGAGGGGGTGGTATTTGTCTGTGGGGAGTGAGGCCCTTCTCTGTATTCACTGTCCCATCAAAAGGCCACCCACAATGTGGAGAATACTTTTTTGTTTCCCGACTGTGCCTCAATGCATCACCAGTTGTCTTCAAGGCTCAGATCAGATAACAGCAGGCCCTGTGTGGTCTTTTCCAACTACTCCAGTTATCAGTGCTCATTCCCATCCAAATCATTTAGGATTTATTTTGTAAGTTATTTCTATTTATTTATCTACATATGCCCTTTCTGTAAAATATAAACTGCTCGGGAGCAGGAATGCTTACGTTTTCTGTGTGTATTCCAAGTACCTGGCAGAATGTCTGGAACATAGTAGCTACTCAGTAACTACCTATTGAATGAAATAAAATGCTCTCCATGTAACCACTGGTTTAAACCCATCATTCTATTTCAGTACTTAATTAATGTACAAAAAAGTAGGCAGAGAAAAAATTTTGGTTAAACATCAAGATATGCCTACTTTGTATGGTAATGGACTGAACACAGAAGTCACCCTGAGCCATCCAGAACACATAATGGTTTTCAGATTTTGACACCAACTGCCGTTGATGCCTAGCACATAACTGCAGCCACCGTCCAAGCAGAATCAGTCCCAATTCACACACATGAGGTTAAGCTGTCAAGAAACAGGCAAGTCTTTCCTTTGTGGGACACAAACTAACCAACATGGACTCATCAAAGTCAGTGACCAAACTCTGTACATACATTTAAGGAATCAGCAGGACAGTTCTGAGCAGAAGACACTAGGAAGGAGAAAATATTTTCCTGCAGCTACAAAAAGAAATGACTGTTTAAACTAAGCAAAATGGACACAACCATTTTTCTGAAGCCCCTTCCCTGTCTCTCTGAGCAATCACTCATTTCCTGTCCAAACAGTATTAGGTAGCCCAGTTAACCTTGGTCAATTGTTCAGAATGTCCTTAGGCGAAATAGAGCTGCTCTGTGAATGGAAGCTAGGAAGACCCCATAGGGACATTTAACAGGAGATTTCATATTACTTTGCAGACTTCTTTGAATCAAATGACTGGCTAGCTAACTTCTAGGTAAGGTGAAATTGATAGTTCTGGGATGTGCTGGCCATGCTGATTTTGTTCCACAATCATGGTAGCATTCCTTCTTTCTATGGTGTAGGAGATCAATGATGGAGAGAGTATGAGAACTAGGAAACTCTTTAAGGAAAGGTACAACCAGACTGGGAACATTCAACATGCAGAGCAATTAAAATTCACTAAAGTCTTTAATTGCTCATGCAACTTGTAAGCAACTGCCACTTAAAAAAATCTTCCTTAATTATTTTACATCTTGAAATATGCTCCACAGAGTTTTGCTAATTTTGAGACTGCATTTGAGAATCTCTATTCCCTGAGATAAGGACATCAACAGCTGCCAATTTCATGGCAACATGTCTGCTTCATCTAACTTACAAGGTGGCTGGAATGGTTGGATGACTGCCACTAGGTGGCACCTCATGAGGTGACACCAGGCATCCAAGATCACATTCCTCTGGCTCTGCTCACTCAGAACAAAAGGGTCTGCTTTGCCGTAGGACAATGATTCAGGCCTGACCCTCTCTCTACAGCAGAGCAAGTATAGATGACAGAAGACCTCCTTGGAATCAAGAACATCCAAGTTCACAACCTGACTCAGACACTTGAAGACAGAGGCCCAGAGAAGAAAAGAAACTATCCTCTGGTCACAGAAGTGATAAGCTTAAATCTGGACTCTCCCTCTTTCCCTTCTATGGTACTTCCTCCTCCCATCCAGGGGGTGCATTCACCAACACAAGGCCTGTGTTGGGAGATGGTGCTGTGCACAACTCCTATACTGGCATGAAATGGAAGACAGACCACTCTCATGTTCCTTGGCCCTCTGAAGCAAGAACAGGAATAATGGGGAGAAACTAGAGAGAAAAATGACAGCTCCCATAAAGAATTGCTCCAAGTAGAAGGTGTGAACCCAGGAGATTAGAGGCTTCCCTCTCAGTAGAGACTGTCCAGGAAAGATAGGGCAACCATTTATTGGGGCTTGATTCTGCTACAGAAAGCATTCTTCTCACCAGAAGAATTGGAGGAGAAAGTCTTTCAGGACTTTGCCAAATTTCAGATTTAGTGAGTACAGAAAAAAAACTTAAAACTGTTTATCTCAGATGAACTGCTAATATCTCTAAGCCTCAATTTCTTCATCTGTAAAATGACAGTTTAAAAAAGAAGGGTCATTGCATATGGATTAGCATTATTATTATTCTTGTGAAGACAAAATCTGGGCATTGGAAAGTCTTTCACAAACTCAGTGATTCGTACATTCAGGCAATGAATCCCTTTCAAAATGCTCCTAATCAGTCCCTACCATGTTGTTGGCTTATTCCAGACAGTAACAATAGTATTTACACACACACAAACACACATATGAATAATTGATACACTGTTTTTATACCAATGATATTATAGGGTATCTTTAGTATCCCCATTTGTAAATAAAAAAACTGAGGTCCAGAGATGGTTGGGTAACTTGCCCAAAGGAAAAAAAAATCCCCTTAAAGGCCTCCAACTCTAACCCTTAAAGGGAAATGTGATATTTGGATTCAGTCAAAGGGTGCACTTGAGGACCTAGAGGACCACATGTGGCCTGGAGACTGCAGGTTCCCCAGTCCTGTACCAGGTGCTTTCACCATCCATGTTCATGGGCCCCTCAAGCTTCCTCATGCCCGATTCTTCAGTCTCCTTGAATTCCATGACCTACCATTTCACCCCAACTCAGCCAGACTTTGGGATGGTCAGAGTCTGGATTTTACTATATCCAGAAGAATTCTAATTTTTTAATAAAAAATTCTGCCATCATTTCATCTCTCACTATGCCTCAGTCCCTCCAAACAAATTGTTTTTCCTCATCTTTATTTCTAAAGTTTCCACCCCTCAGGACATTCTCGGGTCATTACCATTGCTCTGATTTCACTTTCCTCCCTACCCAAGATCCTCTTTAGAGTTGACCAGTTCCATTCTTCAGTGTACCATCCTTTCATATCTCTCACCCTTTGTCATATGTCTGCTCATCCCTTGCTAAATATGGGCTTTAGATTACTTTAACCAATTCATGCATTGGTAAATGCAGCCAGAGAATGTTCCACAATTATTCTGACTAAAGATGTTATAAATTCGTGCTTTGTAACATCACCTGGCCTCTTGTAACAATCATTTTAATCCTTCCCAATTGAGTACCTAAATCATTTCCCAGAGGATATGTCAAAAACCTCCTCTTCTCTACTCCCCTCTCAACAAAGGATCTTGATTTTCCCTTTAGTGAGAAAATTGGGGCCATTTGCTATGAGATCCTATCTCTCACCTCTTCATCATGAAATACCTTGACATTCTCCCCCACTCTCTCCTTTTCTCAGCTTCTTACAATGTAGTAACCCTTACCCTTGCCTAGATCACCCCCCCTTACCTGTGCAATGGGGCAAATCTTCCTTCTGCTGCAAATTGATCTGCAGTCCCAATTACTCTTCTAATCTTTAAGCGTTCTCTCCCTACTTTTTGCTACTTTATTACCTACAAAGGTGCCTCAGTTTCACCCAAAATGAAATCTTCACTAGACGTTACCAAGCCCTCAGAATACACTGCTCTATCTCTTCTCTTTTTCTCAGCCAAAGAGAAAATTCAGATTCCATTCACTGCTTCCATTTCCTCTCCTCTCACTCAATCCTCAGCTCTCAGCAGGCTGGCTTCAGACTTCACTCAACTCAAACTACTCTCTCCAAAGCTACCAGTGACCACTTCATAGACAAACTGGGTGGTCTTTTCTTAGTCTCCTCCTTCCTCATGCCCTCTGTGCTGTATTTGACAATGAAGGCCATGCTTTCCTGGCGAGGTTACTCTTTCCTGGTTCTTCTCCCTGCCCAGGTTCTTTGGCTGAGTGATTATCCACAACTCACATACCCCCTTGAGGTGTTCCCCAAGACTCTCCAGGTCCTCGTTCCTCTCCACAGTCTCTCATGTCTAACCTTCTCAGCTCCCTTCAGTTTAGTTGTCATCTCTACGTAGATGACTCCCAGAGCTTTATGTCCAGCCCACAATCTCTGCTAAGTTTCAGGTCCTTATTACCAACTGTCTCTTGGACATTTCATCCTGGATGTTCCATGAACATTTCCATTTAAATCTCATTATGTCTAAAACTAATCTTCTCTTAAAAAGTTCTCCAAACTTCCTAATTTTACCATTCTGCAATCTCCCAGGCTCATAATATGAATGCTACCATTGACTTCTCCCTCCTCCCCCTCTCTCCTTCTTTCTCTCTGTCTCTCTCTGTCTCTATCTGTCTCTTTCCCTCTCTGTCTCTCTGTCTCTGTGTCTCTGTGTTTCTCTCTGTGTCTCTCTCTGTCTCTGTCTCTCTGTCTGTCTCTCTGTCTTTCTCACTCTCTATCTCTGTCTCTGTCTCTCTGTCTCTCTGTCTGTCTCTCTGTCTCTGTCTCTCTCTCTCTTTCTTTTTCTCTCTCTCTTTCAGTCTCTCTCTGTCTCTCTCTCTCTCCCCCTCCATCTCTCCCTCCCCAGCACTTGCACTCAGTTGCCAAATCTTTCTAATTACCACAGTATCTCTCATGACCAGCGTTTTCCCTCCATCCCTATGGCTACCACTTTAGTACTTTAGTACAGGCCTTCACAACCGTCCAACCAAATTATTGCAGTGGCATCTCCTTCCTCACTTCCCTACTTCCACTCTTCTCCCATTCCAGTTCATCATTTACATAACTACCCAAATGACTTTAGTTACTTAAATGAGTGGGTCATTCCTGTACTCAGTGAGTGACAGGGGCTACCTCCTCACTTTAGAGTAAAATACAGACTTCTCTATTTGATTATAAAACCTTTCACAGCCTGGCCCCAATCTAGCTTTCCAGGCTCAGTGGACATTACTCTCCCTTCCACATTGGGAATCCAGTCCAACAATCCTTCTCCATATTTCTTAACCTCCTCATCCCATCTCCAAGCATTTAAATTGGCTACCCCTCATGAAAAGATGGCACTCGCTACTCATTTCTGTTCCAGAGAATCCCTATTTTTTATCATGATTCAGTTCTAGTGCTCTCCCTCCCCAACAATCTCAAATCCAAATACCTCACATTCATTCTCTACATGTTTATATATGCAGCCGTTCTGTCCCCATTCAAAAGTCAATAGGCACAGTCAGTAAACAGTGATTAAGTGCCTACTCTGTACAGGCACTTTGCTAAGCACTAGGGATGCAAAAAGAGACAAAAGATGGCCCTGCTCTCAAGGAACTCATAACCTAAATAAAGTCCTTGAGAGTTGTGACTACCTCATTCTTTTAAATTATATCCCTAGCACCTACAACAGCCCTGGCACATAGCAGAGACTTAATAAATCTATTTTGAATAATATGCCTGATGATACAAAGGCAAAATGGGAAGCAATTCCTTCCCTCAGAGAGAGTATTATCTAGAGAAGGCTTCCTTATATCGCTCTGCTCCATGCTGTTGTATGAAGGAGACAGAGGCCTAAGCATGTCATATTTCCATTTTCCCTGACATTTAGTCCAAGAAATCAAAGCACTGGCATTTCATCTGTGTGGTGATTCCTTTGATACAGATCACAGTGTTCTATAGCTTAATAGCTATGTTTGAGAGAGTTGCCTGAGACTAGGAGACATCAAACAGCTAACATACATTAGAGGGAGAATCTAAATATGGGTCTTTCTGCTCCCATGTCTGTCTCACAAGAGGTGTGCTATGTAACACTGCCTTCAAGACACTTCATTTAAAAAGAGAGACACAGACAGACAGACAGAAAGAGAGAGAGACGGAGAGAGACAGACAGACAGAGAGAGAGACAGAGAGAGGGAGGAGGGAGAGGGAGAGGAGGAGAGACAGAGACAACAGACAGACAGGCAGAGAGAGAGAGAGAGAGAGAGAGAGAGAGAGAGGGAGAGAAAGAGAGAGAGACAGAGACAGAGATGGACAGAGAGACAGAGAGAAAGAGAGAGAGGGAGGGGAAGAGAGAAAGAGAGAGAGAGAGAAAGAAAGAAAGAAAGAAAGAAAGAAAGAAAGAAAGAAAGAAAGAAAGAAAGAAAGAAAGAAAGAAAGAAAGAAAGGAAGGAAGAAAGAAAGAAAGGAAGAAAGAAAGAGAGAATCAAATAGTTTTAAAAGGTACAGGAATAACGGAGAGATCCTTAGCAGGAAGAAAAGCAAAAGTAACTGTAGGCTATCCACAGATCCTGCCTGGGAATCTCTCTGCCTAATTTGTCAATACAGGCCTCTCCTGGTCTCGGGATCTAAGCCTCAGGCACAGGTGGCCTGACTCCTCCCAGCTTGAGTCCCTCAGTCCAAATATCAAGTGGCTGCATGCCAGACTTACCCTTGTTGTACATGTTGGTTGGAACTTGAACATCACTCAGACTAATGTTGACAGGCAAGTTGTTAAAATGGTCATTTGGAACCAGGATGAACTCCTTCCCCAGCTCCAGATATTTTCCTTCCTCATCTTGTTCATTAATCAGGACTGCGTTGAAATATTCATACTGAAAGAAGAAATCAAATGGAGTGACTTGTTACAATGTGTCCATGTCTGATCCAGTTATTCAATGAGTTTTTCAATAATTTTCCCTTCATTGCCATCCATGTCTGAGTCTGTCTAAAAGAAAAAAAAAATTCTTTCAATTGAAAGATACAAAATGAGCCTGCGCAGCTGCACAGGGTTAAGGAAAAGGATCAAGTTTGTGATTTCATTGGTTTAAGGGAACTCCTATAAATGCAAATCAGGACCTTCTCTGCAACTTTGACTCCGAGAATTGCCTCATAAGTTATATCAAGTTAACCCTACTCTCTTCTAGAGTACACATTTGGCCTCAGATACTTCCTGAACTGTGTGACCCTGGGCAAGTCACTTGACCCTGTTTACCTTAGTCTCATCTGTAAATTGATCTAGAGAAGAAAATGGCAAAGTCCTCCAGTATTTTTGCTAAGAAATGACTGAACAACAGCACAGTACCCTAAAAATTATTATCAATATATATAAAATCCAGCCCACTTTATAATATGCTAAAGGATCTCCTAGCACAACGCTTCCTTATCGGCCCCCAGAGCTTGGCTTGTCTATCTTGCCGCCTGACTCTAACTGCTTTTCTCAAAGTCGTCAGTGATTTCTATCCTGTTAATCCCTGTTATCTCTTCTCAAAGCTTAGTGTTCTTGGCACCTCTTCATGCTTCAACATCCTCTCATCTCTGGAGTTTTGGGACATGGCTTTGTCCCACTCTACTTTGGGAATGTCTCTCAGGCTCCTCTGGAGGATGCCTTGATGTGGCTATACCCCACAGCTCAGTTCCAGGGGCTTCCCCTCTTCTTTGACTTGCCTTCTCAGAGATCTCATTGTCTCTAAGGATACGTCTACCATTTCAATACAGATGACTCCAAAATCTGCATATCTCATCTTTCAGATCTCAAAGTCCCCTCCTCTAACTGCACCTCCAACCCTCCAGCTGGTTAGCACACAGCCCTCTGAAACTCAATATTTCCAACATGGAAATTGTCATTTACTTTCTTTTTGACTTTCCCTTTTTCTTTCTAAGTCACTGCCATTCTATAACACACAGTTATAATAAGATTCTATGTTATTCTATATAACATTCTATAACATAGTTATAGTGATAGAATATAAATGTTACAAACATTTACAACTTTGAGTATATCCACAATTCTTCATTCACCCCCATATCAACTCAGCTGCCAAGCTTTATGGATTCTAATTCCTCTGCATTTTTAGATGTTTATTCTACCTTCCAATACTCAAACAAGCACCAGGCTACTGAAGGCATTTAACTTCTCTCATTTGGATCATTGCATTACTCTTTTCATTGGTTCCCCTACCTTGATCAATTGGCTTAGTGTAGTGGGCTCTGGGACTCAGACATACCTGGATTCAAGCCCAGACTCTTACTAGTTATGTAACCTGGGGTCACTTTACCTCCTATGCCTCAGTTTCCATTTATTTAAGAGAAGGATTTGGATTCAGTCTTCAAGGTTCCTTCTAGCTCTGAATCTATGACCCTATGATCCTATGAACCCTCTCTAATCCATCCACCAGAATGATTTTCCTAGAGTCCTGATTTAACTAAGTCCCCCTGCACAAGACCCTTCAGTGGTTCCTTATCACCCCTGGGATAAAGTATAATTTTTTTTCTGTTTAACATTTCAGATACTTCACAAAGTTACTCCAACCTAGCTTTCCAGGCTGATCTCATTGAAGAGACAGTGAATCAACAGAAAATATGAGAATGCAATTACTAGAAGCTAAAGTTTAACAAATTGATAACTTAAGTTTAGAGTGGCACTCCGTTAAAAATGGGGGTTGTGAGGACATCAGAAATAGTATTATATGTGTGTTCTGTTTTGGTTCATTTTGGATAGCAAAGAACTTTCACTGGAAACAAAGAAAAAAACAGAAAAAAGAATCAGAAGACCCATCTAAGGGTCCAAGAAGATTCTGCCTAAGCTTCCACTTTGTTTCATCACTAGAACCAGCTGTAGACATACTTTGAGATCATGATCCTGGTCTTTTTGACCCCAGGTACCCTCTATTAGCTCCTTTCACCATCACCTGCTTGCTACAGGCCTTTCTACTACTACTTAAAGTCTCTATTTCTTTGGCCGGAGGTGGAGTGAGAAAAGAAACCAAGGTAGGGAGCTGTTCAGCATCTGATTCTATAGGGGAAGTTGGAAGGTAGGATCAGCCATACATCTTTACAGAGGATCCCAGATGTAGATCTGGGAGGAATTTTTGCCATCATCTAATCCAGTGATGTCAAACTCAATTAGGAATGGATCCTACAGGCTGTGTAATAGCTTAGACCTCAAAAATCACAAATTAGAATTATCTATGTTTTATTGTATTTCCATTTGTTTTGTCAAGTACTCCATGTTTACATTTAAATCTGATTCTGGGCCCACTCAGGCAGTCTGGGATCTACTCCACCTTCCCTGATTTTACAGATTAGTAATGGAGGCCAAGAGAAGTCAAATACCATGTCCCAGGTCACACAGGTAATACATGGCAGATCAGGGATTTGGAGCAAGTTCTCGATACCCAAATCCATGCTTTTTACTTCACCATGCTTCTTCCCTGGAATGCATACCTGCCCCAGGAGAAACTGTGCTTAGCTGGATTCTTTGAGGCAAGCAAGCCTCTCTGTTTTAGATTTTGTTTTTTTTTTCCCCTATAACCTCAAGGCAAACAAAGTAATGAAAGAACTTCTATTAAAACAAAAAATATACACAGGAAAAATCATATGAATATACAGACATATGTAAATACATAAAATGTGAATAAAGCTTTATCCCAGCACTTTACACAAAAAGGAACTGAAATAACACCAAGCTTACATGTCAGCGCAGTTCATTAGCCTTCAGCTACCCAGCAGCATGCATGATCACATGGGTGATTTATCTGAGAGTTGTTTCAGGTCCCCCTCCCTCATGTTTCCTCACACATAGAACATCAAGAAGATGATGCATGCGATGTATTATGTTAAATGACATCTTAATTTTCCCAGGACCAAAGCACTTCCCACGAAGTGAACAATGCTAAGAGGTCCAGAGTCTTCCAGACTATTGTTCCCTACGACTAGAAATTTAATTTATTGAAAAATGAATTGTATGCCAGTTTTCAACAGAATGATGTGATTATTTTCCTTTTTTCCTTTTCCCTGAGCTCTTTTTTTGTGTTGAGATCTCTTATGGGGCCTTTGATTTCCCAAGTAATTAAATTATCCACAAAGCTCAGAATGCCAATGAAGTCAGGAAGAAACCAGAGGTGGCTGATTTCCCAAAGGAAAATGTATCAGTTCGCCACGATCAATGTACTTCCCTTTTCATCCCTAAGTGGATATGTACAGGCCATCCTGCCTTTGTAGGCCTGACACATGACATCATTGTGGTTTACCAATTAAGAGAAGAGGAATTTTGTGAGCTACACAGTCAGAGCTGTCATTTTGTCTCAGCAATGAGGTTGGTCAGGCCATAAAGCAATTCCATTTGGTTTCATTCTCTCAGGATGTCTAAGGTTCCACTTATTGGATTGAATGATATTGAATAGTCTATGGAGGAGAAGCATTGGATGGGTAAGTAAATTTTAGAGTCTCTTCCATAGTGGTAGATCTTAGGGTCTCATCCACCTAGGGAGAGGGCCATGCACAGAGCTCTAATCAAGCTGATTCTAGTTTCATATACCAACACTCAGTGAAGAAGGACCACAATTGGGAGTGAGTAGAAACAACCACTATGCCTTCCTATGGTTAGAAACTCCTGCAGCAGAAGATTCCTTTCTAACCAAAAATCTCAGCATCCATTCCTCTGAGACACTAATTTATCCTTCTAATGTTGGTCTTCCCCTGTCACTTGCTTTAAAATCTTCAGTGATTCCCGTTGTCTATAGGAAGAATTATAAACTCTCTTTGACTGGTAGTCAAGGCCATCTACATCCTGGCATAAGCTTCCTTTACACGTTCATTTCTCAATATTAAATATCTGCTCCCACCGTAGAAGACTTCACTTCCCATGAATGTACCATATATATTTTTACTTTTACTGCTTCCCTTTCATTCCATGGAAGTTCCCCTTACACTTCCAGAAAATTTTCTACTCAATTCACTTTGGCTATCGCAAGTCTACAATCTTTCACAGGCCAGCTGGAACCCCATTTTCTGCACCAAGTTTCCCCTGATCATTCCAACCCTTAGTGACTCCTCTGATTAACTCAGAATGGCAGGACATTAATTGTTAAAGAGACCATCCAATTCTTTTATTTTGGTGGTAAGGAATCAGGGACCAAAATAGGTTCAGGGTCTACCCAGAGTAAAGTTGGTAGCAAAGTCAGAATGACAAGGCATGTCCATTCTCCCTTTTCATGACGTCTTTTAATACTCACTGCTCCAGGCTTGTGTTGTTTCCAATCAATAAATAAGCATTTATCAAATGTAATTCTGTTCCAGGCCATCCCCTGGCATTGACTACACTCTCATCTCTTCCCTATCTCTACTCTTTGGTGAATCACTTCAATCTTTTACCTAAATCTCTTTCAACCCTATTCTGTTTCCAATCATGTCTTGCCAAACCTCAACCTTGGAGCCCTCCCTTCAGCCTTTACTCCTATTCAAATTCAACTGAAGAGCATTGGAGTAAATCACCAAACTATGCTGATGACCCAGTCAGCAATTACAAATTTCTGATACATAATTTTAACTAGATCGTCACCAAAAGGAATTATTTTATACCTTTTTAATCAGGTCACTATTGAACTTACCACACAGAGACTTTTACAAATATTCTCATATCTACTCAAGTCCCCCATAGCATCCATCATTCCTATCTTTCAGATTAGAGGTTCCCCTTATGCCTCAATGAGAGAAAGTATTATTTCTCTCATATATTACTAATTATTTATTGATTTGAGATCAAGGCTTTTCCACTTTTCTTTTCTACATCCTCTTTCAGAATTCAACCACTGTGAGAAATTCCAGGCAAAGACTTACCCAGTCTAAGATCTAATCAAAGGCAGTAAAGAAATTCTAAATTTAGGCAAATGGGTGAATTCCTTCTCATCATGTAAGACAGGTCTAAGAAAATGTGAATTATCCCTTTGTGTCAGACAGGTGATGTGGAAAATGATCAGTCTTTTTGACCAAGATTTTGGTGATCCAAGTCACATACCCCCAAGTCTTTCATTAAAATGAGCAGACATCTCATTATACTATTCATTTTCTCATTAATTGTTAACCAACTGGAGTTGATTGCTATCCTCAGGAACACCCACTTTTCCAATAGTGTATAATTTGTGAACCTTGCCACCATGAGGGTCTTTGGCATTCAAGAGTGCCACTGACCTCTTTTTACTAATAAAATGCTAGTTTTATTAATAAAGTGATTAATTACTCAGAAATATAGTTTCTTGAACTTTTTAGACATCATATCAATAAAAAAGAATGAAGACCTTCACCAAAACCAACCTCTTCCTATATGTTCCTCAATTACTCAAGCATCTTTCCCTGTCTTAAACCTTATTTCATATGGAGAGGCAGCTCTTCAATTTGCCAGTGAACCCCTCTACATTTACCCTTGGTCCCACTCCCTCCAATATTTTCCAGCAGATTTTTTCCTATCTCTACTCTTTGGTGAATCACTTCAATCTTTTACCTAAATCTCTTTCAACCCTATCCTGTTTCCAATCATGCCTTGCCGAACCTCAACCTTGGAGCCCTCCCTTCAGCCTTTACTTATAATTCCCACTCTTTTATCTTCAATCTCTCCCTATCTGCTGGCTGCCTACAAACACATCTTTGTCTTCTCTATCCTTAACAAGTCCTCACTTTGAACCTAATATCACCACTACCAACTGTGCTATATCCTTCCGACTCTTCTTGCCTAAACTCCTCGAGAAGCCACATACACCAATTGTTTCTCATTCTCTTCTAAACCCTCTACAATCTGGCTTCCAATTTCATCATTCAACCCAAATGAATAAACAAAAGGAAATTTGAGAAGGGAGAAAGCAATGTCAACTAAGGAGATGGAGAAAGGTTTCTAGTAAGAAATTGCAACTAGGATTAGCCATGAATGAAACCAAATATTTTAAGAAATGGAGACGAGTGGTACGGTACAGGCATATGGAAAGGGGTCTGCAGAAAGACAGGGAGACAGAAGAGAAAATACTGATTTGGGGTAGAAGTATGGAGGCCAATTTGTTCAGAGAGGAGAATTAACAGGGGGTAGTGGGTTAATATGAAATATGACTGAAGAGATAAGTGGTACCCAAATTATAAAGGACTTTAAATGCTGAACACAAGTCTGTACTTCACCCCAGAGGCAATAGTGAGCCAATGAAGTTTCTTGAGCAGAAATGTGATGTGGGCAGAAGGTTTGAATTTTCCTTGTCAGAAGGAACTCACTGATGCCCGTGTTTTTTCTTTTGCTGCTTAGCTTTCTAAATTAAAAGTATCTTCTGAAGAGAGAGATCATAATATTTGGGGCAGAGCTTCGATGTTAAACCAAATGTTTAATTACAGATGTTTATGGATGTCCTTTGTCTTTATTACACCTGAATTTAACTCTCTATCCCGTCCCGGAAAACCACGCCTTATAAGAAAAAAATGAGATAAAAGGGGGGAAACATCAGCTAAACCAATCAGCACACTGAAAAAGTCACCCTTAAAATGTAGCGTTGTGCCCGTGTGAACTCTCACTTCTTCAAAGGAGAAGAAAGAGAACATTCCCATAAAGAGGTGAGTATGAGAGGAATATGTTGATGATTATTATTTTTAAAACTCATAACACTGTTTATAATTCATCTGAATAGGAAAAGAAGAAATGAGAGCAAAACCTTCTTTCTCAATGTGCCTTCTAAGTTACCCAACTTCCATCCCTGGAAGGTTCCAAGTGATGCTGCGTTAGCAGTGGTAGAGAGGGAAGAGCCCTTCTCCTTTTGGGACAATACCCAACTCCATGTCTGTTGTGCTTCTGATCTGGAAACTTTGGTGGCTTCAAGAAATGTCAGATGGGAAAGCGTGAGAGAAATTAAGAAGAGAAACAGCAAAAAGAAAATAGAGTAAATCCAGCACAGGGGCACTGACCTCATTTTAGATAACACTGGGGTTACAGAAATCAATCCCTATTAGCAGACAGCATGGATCTTCTTACCATTAAGTGGCCCAAGAAAATAATCTCAATTTTTTCTTTTCAATAGAGGCCACAGATCTTTGATAACCCCCTAACTAGCTGTGTCTCTCCTCTGCACAGTTGGATCACAATATACTTTGAAAAATTGCTTATTTCCAAAGGATTTTCCACCAATCCTGGTGGGACTGAGTGGACCAAATGTCTTGCCCTTCTATATGAATCTGTAGGAAGACTGAGGAAGGAAAGAGGCTTTGGCCGTAGGAGGAACCTCTTCTCTGATGTAACTATGGATCTAACTGCAAAGTCTATTCAAACAGATAATCAATGAGTGTTTATTAATGACATACTATTAGATACCAGGCATTGTCCTAGGTCCTGGGGATCCAGGCTCAAAGAATGAAGCAGTCCCTGACTTCAATAAGTTTACTGTCTTATTTAGGAACCAAGTACCAGTGTTACTAGTAGCACCCTAGTTTACTCTATGCCTAACCCTGTAGTTTAAAGTACATATTGATCAAATAGATATTTTATTCCTATTAGTATTAAGTGCATTTACATGTTAAAAATATCTTGAATTTATTATTTATATTTTGTGCATTTTAATGCATAGAAGTATAGATAGAGAAGCCTTCAAATCGAGGAACAATGACCTGCTTCTAACAAGTATGAGCTGTGTGACCCTGGGTGAGTCATTTAATCTCTAGGTTTCCTATGGCAACTCTGTAAGGCTATCAGCCTAGAGAAGGAGTGTCCATGCTGGGAGTACCTTATGTTGTTGCAATCATGACTCTGGATCACTCTGTCCCCCTCCCCAAATATAGCCCCTGCAGTGCAAATGTACTATAGAGATGCACATATGGGATGCTCAGCGTTTCCACTATATTCAAATATTTATTTTGAACCACATTCTATTTTACTTTGAAAGCAAACATTGATAAGTGCCGTTTTAAGTGACTATTCCACAAACCTGAAAAAAGTGTCAAAAGCACATTTTTCTCTTCCCTTAAATTATTACTGAAATCATCCTAAATCTTCTTAATTCCCATATCAACCTTCCTTCTAGATAAGAATAAAATTATTCTAATTGGTTGAGAGCTTTCCTTAAGTTTTGAAGCTCAAAAGTGTTGAATAAACATAGGAAGGAGGGCAGAAGTGAGAGGCATCTAAATGGGAAGTGATTTCCACATTAAGACTAGAATCTCTCCCTTAACCTCATATTTAAGTCATCGTTATGTGATAAAAACAATAACAACGTTGGGAGTCCATCAACAAGCAGCTCGCTCTCTCTCTCTCCCTCCCTCTCTCTCTCTCCTGCTCTCTCTCTGTCTCTCTGTCTCTCTCTCTCTCTCTCTCTCTTTCTCTCTGTCTGTCTTTCTGTCTGTCTCTCTGTCTCTCTGTCTGTCTGTCTCTCTCTGTCTCTCTGTCTGTCTGTCTCTCTCTCTCTGTCTCTCTCTCTCTGTCTCTCTCTTTCACACACACACACACACACACACACACACTGTTGGTCAGGTACTCTGTTAGGATTGGACAGAAATCAAAAGAGTTCACACTCTCAAGGAAAGGGAATGACATTTACACATATGAGAATAAAATACACAGAGGTACATCCTGTAGGGGAAATAATGCATGCTAACTATCAAATTTAATATTTACAAAATAATAAAATGAGGGTATTGGGGGGTGGGGTTACTGGCAGATATGGTGGGGGGGGGCAAAAAGGTCCTCTGTAGAAGGTTGTAATTGACCTGAGCCTGGATGGAGCTAGAGATTCTGCAAAGTGGAGATGAGGAAAGAGCACATTCTAGGAAAGGACAATATCCCTTGTAAAGGCTTAGAGATAGGAGATGCTACGTGGGTCAGTTTGGCCAAAACATCAAGTATGTGAGGAAGAGTGATGTCAAATAAGTCTAGGAAGGGAGCTATGTTTGAATGGACTTTAAATGACAGAGAAAAGTTGTAGTTCATCTTAAAGGCAATAGGAAGCCAGTGGATCTTGTGGAGCAGAGAAGAAGCATTAGCGTATCAATGCTTTAGGTAACATCACTTTGGAAGCTTACTTGGAGAGAAAAGAAACTGGAGGCGAGAATCCTAATTAGTAAGCAATAGCAATAGTCCAGGTAAGGAAAGGACAATATGTGAATTAATGTGGTGACCATATTAGAATTGAGAATAGGATGGATTAAGAGATGTTGGAGAAGAAAATTGACAAGACTTGGAAACTGACAGATACATTGAAAGATGCATGAGATGTATGAATGAATAATGGTATTGAGGCCAACACAAAGACAGAACATGGGTCACTGGGAGAATAGTGGAGTCCTTGACAGAAACAGGGAGTTCAGAACTGAGAGTGGCTTGGTAGAGAAGATAATGGGTATAATTTTGGACATATTGACTCTGAGATGCCGTTGGTAATTCTATGGGAAGTTGGGGATGTAGGAATGAAGCTCAGGAAGTTGTTAGAACTAGATTATATAATTTGGTATCATCTGTGTAGAGATGATATTTAAACCCATGGGAACTGATGAGATCAAGGGAGAGGGTATAGAAGGAAAAGAGAGCTTGGGATAGTCTTGGAGTATAACCACAGATAAAGTGCAGATACGAGTGATGACCAAGGAAATCTTGAATCTGAAACTCCCTACAAGTAGCAGAGCAGTGTCATGAAAATCCAAAAAAGGTAACAGGACCCAGAAGGAGAGGATGGCTAATGTTATTAAATGCTATAGAGAAGTCAAGATAAATGAGGAAAGAATGAGAAAAAGCCATTGAGTTTTGCAATTTGGGTTTTGCTTAGGGGTATTAATGGAGATAGCAATTCGATTCTAGTAACAAGTGAGGTTGTTAAGATGTTGGTTGGTTTGGGGATTAAAAAAATACTTAATTTTGCTATTCTTTATTTTAAAAGTGTAGCTTCCTGTGTAGGTAGATAAGGAAGAAACATTCAGAAAGGAAATTATATAAAAACAAAATAAGTTAAATATTAATATTTTAAAGGAGTGAGAATAATGGAGAATTAATCTAGAGATCATTTCTATAAATGTATCTGTGAAAAGTAGAAGAGATATGCAATGAAAGCTTAAGAGGAAGTGGGATCCAGTGATTTTTTTAAAGATAATGAGGTAGAATTGTCATCTTTGGATTAGCAAGTGCTATCATGTTCTTTTTAACTAGTTAAAATTTGTTTGTATCTGTCCCCCTCACTGATAAAAAATAAGTAATTTGATTTATAAAGTAAAAAAAAAGAATGGGGTAGACTTAGGTTTGTAGGCAGCAGGCAAGGAGATAGCAAACAGGGAAAAATTCAAGCCTGAAGTGTAAGAGGGGATGATCAAGGCATCAATTTACTGGAGGATATGGGAGGGGCAAGCTATCAGAGAGTGTGTAGAAAGGTTGGCCTTGGCAAGGAAATAGGCCACCTTTTCATTAAAGACTAAAGGAAGGGAGGAGAGCAGGGCACTCCATTGTATTTTCAAAGCCATAATGCTGGTAATTTACAGCTCTGATACATTAGATTGATTTATGACCTTTCCTTGCCAATTATGCAGTAATTATCATTGAAGTGATTATGGAGTTACCAGGCAGGAAATGTAATTTGTCAAGAAGTTTTGAACAGTAACTTGTCACCAAAGCTCTTTCCACTGACAAATACTCTTCCCAAGTGTTGGCTTTAAAAGAAAGACTCTGAGAATTATCAGTTAAATTAGACTACAGGAGTGTAAATTGATTGAAAGTTGTTGCATAAAGCTGGGGTACTTGGCCTGGAGAAAAGAAGAGTGGGTGGAGAGGGATAATTGAAAAGAGAGCAATTTAGGCTTCAAAAAAGGCTCAGCTTCTCAACAGTGAGAGCTGCTCCAGAAGGAGAAAGGGCTGTCCTAAGAGCAAGGAGGTGCCCTTATGGGAGTCCTGCAAGCAGATTGCTCAATCTCTGACCAGTTAGATTGTAGAATCACAGAATCTGCAAACTGAGAGAAATCTCAATGGCCAATCAGTTGCTAATTCAGCTCCCAGACAATGGTGATCCAATCAAGAGGACCTCACTCTCCAGGCAGCCTTTTCTCTGTTCATTTATCTTTAAATGTTAGGTATCGATCTCTCTGTATCAGACCAGAAATTGTCTCCTTATAGCCTCTACCACTACTCATACTTCTGTCCTTTGGTGTCAAGTAGAGCAAAGTTAATCAGTAAGGTGTCAGCTCCTTAAAGAGCATCCTAAGAATGTTGTTCCTTGAAGGTAAGATTGGGTCAGTGTGGGGTTTTAGATCCCATCACCTAGTACAGTGACTGGCACAATCAATGCTTATCAAATTAAATGGAAAGAAATGAATCAAAAAGGAATATGTGTGAGGAAGTCATAAGGGCCCTTACAGGAAATATTGCAAAGAGTCAATCGAGGGGCGGCTAGGTGGCTCAGTGAATAGAGCACTGGCCCTGGAGTCAGGAGGTCCTGAGTTCAAATCCAGACTCAGACACTTAACACAAAAATCAGCCGTGTGACCCTGGGGAAGTCACTTGACCCCCGATTGCCCTCCAAAAAGCAAAAAAATTAAATTAAATTAAAAAGGGGCGGCTAGGTGGCACAGTGAGTAGAGCACCGGCCCTGGAGTCAGGAGGTCCTGAGTTCAAATCCAGCCTCATACACTTAACACAAAAAACTAGCCGTGTGACTTCGGGCAAGTTACTTAATCCCAACTGCCCTCCAAAAAGCAAAAAAAAAAAAAAGAGTCAATTGAGGAAAATATAAAGGGGAAATCAGTAAAAACTGATTGGCATAGGTATAGAGAGGAAGCAAGCCTGCATCTACATACCTGAACATAAAGACTGCTTAACCCAACCAGGCACAATTTCTTTCTGCATAGGGATTATTAATTCAAATTTATTCAATACATTAAACCTTGGCAAAAAGGAATTCAAACATATTCTTTGCCCTGGCAATACAGAATTCCCTATTTGTCACCTGGTTTGGAGTAAAATGTGTCTCTGTTAGAACTCATTTAGATACTTTGGAGAAGGTTCCAAGCGCCCAATAGAAAGGATAAATTTTGATGACTCCAGTTGCAAGGGAAAAAAGAATAGGGGGGTCAGGAGAGCAAGTTAAGTCATTCTTTGGACGCCAGCCACCATGATGAGGTCTTGGCTCTCATCTGTCAAAGCTGAAGAGAAGGTCACTACAGAACCCTTCCATCCCTGCCTCAACAGGCCCTTAGGGAGTGCTAGATGCTGAGTTGACCAAGGATGGCCATACTTAGCACAGAAGATATCCATCTGTCTCAAGGCTTCAAAGAATTTCCAAAGGCATTGATGGAACATATTAAAAACACAGCTACATTTTAATTGGGCAAAAAGAACAAAGAAAAGAAGATTGTGTAGGCCTTAGTTTCTATTCCAAGTTATTGGAAAGAAAACTGCCCTTGGAGCTCCAGTCTAAGCACCACAGAGCCCAAGACATGTCAGAAAGGAAGAACCTCCTCAATGGCTGAAATGAGAATGGCAATGCTGCACACTTACATCCACAGATCAGAAAAGGGAGAGGTGTTCATTCCCAGCCAGGAAAATGGAGTCAGCATTACCACCATCATCACAGCATTATGGAACTGTGATTTCACAGGCCTCTGCCCATACAGATCCCAGATGTTCTAGAACTTTTAGCCTTGTAGAATTTCCTGAGGTTCTGAGTGATGCCATGATTGCCAAGGGTCACAAATCAGTGGCACAGTTGTGCCCTGAAGCTGCCTTCCTTCAGGTATAGCATTCTATCTACTATTCCAGGCTGCATCAGGGACAGCACCATTTGTAGTACATATGGTGGGGGAGAGCAGAGGCCAACAAAATGTCAATGCTATAGGTAACAACTGTCCACTGATGCCATTGTTCTCCCATTGCACCCATTTCAAAACTTTGGTGTCCTCCTTTTCCCACTCTCTGAATCCCCCCCAAAACTTCTATGTCTAAAATAATTACCTTCACCCTGAATCAGTTGCCAATTCTTCCTTATTCTTTCTCCCAAATCTCTCACAATAGCTTCCAAATTCCTCCATTCCTTTGAGTAATATTCTAATTATTCTACCTGAAGCACTCACTATCTAAAACTGTTCCTCTCAATTTATAACTGCTCTTCTACTTGCTAAATCTTTCCTCAGTCTTCCTTGCTTGGTTTTGGTTTTCTACCTCTTTGATGCATTTGACATTGCTGGACACCCCTCCCCCCAAATCATCTCTTCTTTATGCATTTTCCTAACACTGCTCTCTCTTGATTCTCTTGTCACCTGTCTGATCACTCTTTCTCAACAATCTCTTTTGTTGCTTTCTTCTCCATATCATGCATTCTCCTTCTGGATGTACAACTATATTCTGTCTTGGACTTTCTTCTCTTCTCCCTCTACTTGGCAAGCTCACCAATTCCCAGAGGTTTTGTTGTCATGTCCATGCAAACGAATCACAGATCTAGATATTCAGCCTTAGTATCTTTTCTGAGTTTCAGGCCCATATTGCCTATTGGACATTTGAACTGAGTATCCCATATGTATCTCACACTGAACATGTCCAAGCTAAACTCATCATTATCTACCCATTTTCCAAATTTCCCTATTTCTATTGTGGATACAAACATTCTTCAGGTCTTCCAGGTTGCAATGTCATTCTGAACTCTTCACTCTATCTCCCCATATCAGCTGCCAAATCTTGTCATCCTGATTTCTATACCATATTTTCTTCTTGTCTCTTTTCTCTACTCAGCCACCACTCTAGTTCAAGCCCTTATCAGCTGTCACCTGTATTATTACCAGCTGGCATATCTGCCTCATGTCTCTCCACCAATACCAAGGGAATTTCCCTTAATTGTTCTTCTAATCATGTCATTCATTTATCTCATAAAATCCATTAGTTCTATCTAATCTCTAAAATAAAAGATCAATCACTGTGTTATTGATAGTCTTCCCATAACCTCCCTTTCCACTCTCATTTTATATTCCTCTCCTTCTTTCACTTCTACTATCCCTTCAGTGACCCTCCCACTGCTGTGATGCAACTGACACCATCACTCCCTTCTCCAAAAGCACTTCATTTTCAAAAACACAAACTTCTTAGATTAGAATTCAAAAGGAAATCCATTCTCTTTTTCCAGCTTCAGGACAGATATGTTGTTTTATTCATTGAATTCTGGGACAATTTCATTTGATGTGGATATGTAAAGGACTTTATATGTATCAGGTAGGGACTGAGAACACAAGACAAAATGGCAAATGGTCTCTACCCTCAAGAACTTACATTTCCCCATCCATACAAAATGAATCCACTTGTCATTCTCACTGTTCAGTATCTGCACTCCACCTCAGACAATGGAATGGCTTGGACTGAGGGGTGTCCTGGAACCAGCTGTGACTTCCCATTGTCAATGTTCAGCGTGACTATGTATACCACAGAAACTTGCAAAAGCTACGAATCAAGGCTTGATATATTGTTTTCTTGACTAACTAGATTTAGGAAAATTATGGAGAAAATATTAATAATGAAGATTAAAGTTTATTGCATGTCATGCATGTTTTTCCTCAGAGAGCCAGTTATAAGCATTTATGAGAACACTTATCCCTATATAACTTTTAATTCAGCATTCCTTAAGTATCTACTATGTTGGGAGAAGAATGAACAAGAGAGACTCTGCACCCAAGTGCCTTATGGGAAGGGAAAACACAATAATAGGGCCAGAATTAGAGCTGGAAAACTCCTTAAAGGCTGCCTTGTCCAAACCTCTCCTTCCTCAGATGAAGGAAAGGGAGTCCAGGGAGATTAAGTGACCTGCCTAACATCACACTTGTGATCATATGCTCAGAGAGGAAAAAGACCTCAGTCAGCATAGCCTAATGTCTTAATCTTTCTTTTTACAGAGAAAAATATTGAAAATCCCACAGAAAAAAATAGATTCAGCCCTAATTAGGAGGAAAAGTTTGGCAAAATGTTTCATTGGGTTCCTTAATATATACAATCAACATAAGGTAGTGAAAGTTAAGGCATAGATAGACCTCTACTGATGCAGCCAAACACTTTCTCTGTAAAGTCTAGTCTAAAACAGTGATAGAGAACAGAGAGAGGTTGAGTGATTAGTTCAGGATTACACAGTCAGTACATGTAAGAGGCAAGAATTGAAATCCAGTTTTCCTGGCTCCAGGGCCATCCACCACAGCAATACTGTCAAATTCAAAGAGAAACAGCTCCCTATATTCCACATATTGACTTAGAAAACAACGAATTCACATTATCTGTGTTTTACTATATTTTTATTGATTTTGTTAAATATTTCCCAACTACATATCAATCTGATTCAGGACTTTGGCTGCCCCAAGTATGACATTTCTGCACTACTTTGTCTTTTATAAAGTAGTCATACAATGTCCTAAATACAACTAGAAATCAGTTGTCCAAACTCATGGTCAAATTTTGCAAAAGGTCCACATGTATTTGGATACATTATATTCCCTACTTTTTTGATTTTGTTCTCTCTAAATATATTAATTATGTCTGACTATAACAGCTACTTTGATCTATTATAACTATATTATTTATCTTTATATTTGATCTCTCCTATTCTGATAATGGGATATTAAGATATATTAATATTAGTTTTCTATTTCCTTTTCAATATTATATCTCCTTTCAGATTTGAATTATTGTTTGATTTGAAGCATGTGTGTTCAATAGTATCAGGACTTACTTTTATTTTATGATAACTTTTAGCATTGTACAATAGCTTTATCCATCTCTCTTGATGCTTTTTTGAGAAAATGACCTCTTTGGCTTGTCATCAAATAAACACCTAAAATTTTTGAAGAATTTTCCCTGTAGCATTAAAGATATATCACAGACAGTGGGGGATTGAGTGGCTGATAAAAAACTCCTGAAGCCTGGAACAGAACATTCACCCCACCCCACACCACTGGAACCAGAGCCCTACCTTGACAAACTGTTAGAAAGTCAAGTATTTGATGGGGAAGATGAGCAAACAGTGTAAAAACAACTCAGATTCTAGAATCTTACATTGATGACAACGAATATCAAAACACACAAGCACAAGAAGACAACAAAGTCAAAGCTTCTACAGCAAAGGCATCCAAGAAAAATATAAATTGGTCACACACCATGGAAGAGCACAAATAGGATTCTGAAAATCAAGTAGGAGAATTAGAATAAGAATTGGGAAGAGAAATAAGAATGATGCAAGAAAATAATGAAAAATTAGTTAACAGCTTGCTAAAGGAGACCCAGAAAAACACACCTTAAAAATAGACTAACCCAAATGGCAAAAAAAGTTGCAAAAGCCAATGAAGAGAAAAATACCTTTAAAAGCAGATTTGGCCAAATGGAAAAAGAAGCTCCAAAAGCTCACTGAAGAAAATGAATCCTTAAAAATTAGAACACAGCAAATGGAAGCTAATGAGTTTATAAGTACCTCAAAGAATATCTAAAACTGAATAGCTGGATCATCTGCTTTAGGAGGAGTTGTGTTAGCTAGGACTTCTGATTTCAATAGCAGAGAGTTCCCAGTTGATTGATTAATAAACACACAATAGGTACCCTGCCTCTCCCAAAGTCACAAATCAATATTTTTTCTTCCATTTTGTCTTTAAATGTAGATGATATGATGACCTTTTTTTCAACTATGCTATAATTTCACTGATGAAATTTTGTAGTGTTTCATCACTTGGTATAATGTGAATAGGAACATTTGAAGTCTCACCACCATTAGAGAACAATTAACTGTATGTGAGCATATGTCTCCCTGTTTTTACCTTGTATGAGTGGGTACAAATTAGCTAACAAAGTAATTGCAACTGTTATACCCCAAATGATATGTGATCATAATTTGTAGCTACTATAATTTGTTACTGGATATAATTGATTATGAAGGGAAAATAATCATTAGTTTGAGATATTTTAACAACTAAAGATTTAATGGGGACATCATAAAGTCTA
Organism: Pseudocheirus occidentalis; assembly: GCA_028646575.1. Taxonomy (NCBI): domain Eukaryota; kingdom Metazoa; phylum Chordata; class Mammalia; order Diprotodontia; family Pseudocheiridae; genus Pseudocheirus; species Pseudocheirus occidentalis. Next base: position 8,960,249 of record CM053599.1, on the reverse strand, counting down.
GATGGAAGAGACAGTTGATGAAAACATACTCTTAACAATGTTATTAAAAAAACAATATAGGGAGCATTGTTTTTCCAGTCAATCCACATAATTGGATTGTCTCAGATAAAACTGTCTCTGAAGACCGTGTCATTTGGGTATGACAGTGACTAAAAGTGGATTGAATGGGGGCCAAAAATTACCTTATTGGAATACAGAGCATTTAAGTATATACTCATAGACTGCTGTACGGAGTGTTTGTAGGATCTTAGAAAGTTAATGAGTTTAATGATGGGAAGGTAGGTCTCTTAATTCAAAGGAGAGTTAATTTTACTACCTTGCCCATTTTCTCTACCTTTTAGCAGTGTCTGTTTTCCAAATGAGTGAAATATATAAACACACTCTAAAACATACACTATAAGTATGTGTGCATTTGTCTATGAGAGGCAATGTTTCCTAGTGAATATTTACCTATTGTCTCCCCCATTGAATGCAAGCTTCTCAAAGACAGAGATTTTATTTTTGTATTTCCCCTTCTTTGTTTCCCCCATGGCTTAGCACAGTACCAGATACAAAGTAAATGCTTAAGAGTTGCTTCTTGATTGTTGGATAGAGAGTCAAAGTTGAGTTTCTAACACCTAACTGAATAGGTGACCATGATCAGGTCACTTTATCCCCTCAGTAATGTAATTGTATAGGGAGTCTAGGTTGAAGATATCAATTGGTAAAAGATTATTCTTCCCCAGGTCTTCTCTACCCTGAGGAAGTCATAGATTCAGACAAAATAAATATACACATTTTGTTGTTGTTGTTGTTTTTAAGTTTTTTAATCATGTCTAACTCTGTAATTCATTTTGGGGTTTTCTTAGCAAAGATACTAAAGTGGTTTGTCATTTCTCTCTGCAGCTCATCTTACAGATAAAGAAACTGAGGCCAAAGAGAGTAAGTGACTTGCCCAGGGTAACACAACTAATAAGTGTCTAAGGTCAGATTTGAACTCAGTTCTTCCCGACTCCAGGCCCAGCATTCTATCCACAGCACCACCTAGCTGACCATATAGACATTTACATATACACACACACACACACATATTCATTTGCACACATTAAGGACATCAAAGGAATGAAAAAAAATCAACTGGCAAATCATAAAAAGTGAAAAGTGAAAGACAACTGAAGGGAGGTCCACATATTTGGTAAAGAGATGAAAAGAAACACAAGTAGGATGTCTTTCAGGACATTGGACTCAGTGACCTCAAGGGTCCTATCCAGCTCTACACCTTTGACCCTTATTGATTGCTCCCATGATCCTGTTTTGTATCAGGATCTATTAATATCTCTAGAGACATCCACCTGGGAAACATCCTCCAGTTTGTATTGTCTATGAAGGACTGATGGAAAGACCTAGCCTAGATAGGAATCAAAACACAACAAAAAGACTTAGAGAGGTTAGAATTCACATGGTAGGGAAGGGGAGAGATAAAGGGGAGAAATACCCAGAAAAAAGATTCATGAAAACTTGCAATACAATTACTTGTGTTTTCATGGAGTCTTTAACTTTTCTGCTTTGGGAGATCCCTTTAATCCTCATCTAATGGCATATAAGTCAATGCTGAGTGGTCTTGTTAATAAAGTCACACAGTCTCACAGCTAGAAGGAAAACCAGCAGCCATCTGATCAAACCCACGCTTGAACAGAAATTTTCTCCACAACATGAATGACAAGGGGTCACTCAGAAACTCCTTAAAAATCTCCAGAGAAACCTCGATGGATAGACCATTGTCTTTCTAGATACATAACTGTCCTTGTTAAAAACAATATTACTTTCATCAAAACTAAATCTATCTCTATTGCTCACACTCATTACTCCTATTTATACCCTCTGGGATCAAGCAGAAATTCGATGACCCTTAGCTTTCTAACCTAACCTCTCTCTCTCTTCTTTTTCTACAAAATGACATGGTCAGACTCAAGAATCTCTATCGTTACCATGAGCTTGAGATTGATGTTTCCATGAACTTGCGTTTCACTCATCTCCCCACATAAGAACTGCTGTCTAGCTACACTTCACCCATCTTCTGCTTATGACATTGATTTTTTGGTGCCCGAGTGCAAGACTTTACATTTGTCCCCAAAGGTATTCTCTTATTAGATTCAGCCCAGTATTCTAGCCTATCAACTTAGTTTTGGATCCTGACTCTATCATCCCATATGTTAGAAATATTTCATAACTTTGTGTTATCAGCAAATGAGATAAACATGTGCCTATATCCAAATCACTGGTAAAAATGTCAAAGAATACATGGAGAATCACTGTTTAAAATCACTAAGGATTATTTAGGTTTCATATAGTGGTTTCAATAGCATATAGGGAGAAACTATGTTTTTGTCTTTTTAAGAACTTACCCTAGAATGTGCCTTTCACAGAACTGATAGATTTTGAGCTGTGTTGAGTATAACAAAATACATATAGAAATCTTCGAATATTAAATTACCTGGTGGACTATTTCTTCCCACTTGAGTTATGTGTTGATAGAGGGAAATGTGAATTAGTTGCCATGAAACTTATTTTGAAAATCATTAGTGAATCTTCCCAGAAAAAGACAGAGAGCCTAATTGAAAAAAGGTATTCTTTCAAATGTTGGGAAAAAATGCCCTGATATTGAAACATCCTTTCAGTCCAGATTATTCAGACTGAACTCTGTCCAGATTTCTTAGAGATGTCCTCACTGATTTCAGTGAAAGATGAATCTTTCTGACATTCAGTCAAAAGGATTTGATTGACAATCGGCAATGATTGCAAAACTATCTAATGGAAGAGGGGTTTGATAATAGCATACAAGACAATTCTGCATAAATGTCTCTTTCTCCTGGTCCATTCTGCAACCATGACAGAACTAGATTAAGAGAGTGAAACAGGAGAAGTTAATACTGAGTTTCTCCAGGGGTAAAGGACTCTCCCAGACCTACTGAGTTTCAGATTATAACTCAAAGAAAACCAGAAGCACATTCCACATATTTTGTCATGTGCTAGATTTTCTTAAGTAGGGGTATTTTTTTTTATTTCCAAAGAGTAGTTTTGATATTTTGGAGGGTTAAAAAACAAAAATCTTCTACTCTTTTTCTTTGAAAATTTACAATGTATTTGCAATTTTGCCCAAGGAGGTAGCTCTGCTATTTTGGTCTTCTAAACTCAGATTCATTGGCAAACTTTGGCGAATTTCTGTCCTAGATTAAATCAGGAATGCTAACAGCTTGCAGAAAATATATGTTCTTCCCAGCCATGAAAATGTGGAGCACCCAACTGATGTCAATAAACCTGAAGGCAAAGTTTTTGGTATTCTGAAGTTTTGCATAGCACAGGAAACTCTGTCCCTCTTTGCAAGTACTCTGGGAGCAACTCCCTTTTCCCCATAGTGCCAAGTACAACTTCCACCCCAGGCAATGGTTAACACCAGCGCCAGCATCCTGGAACATATGGGTGTCATGTGGATAAATAAAGGTATGAGGTCAAAGACAAGGAAGCAGCTTAAAAGGGATCTGAAATTAGTATGGAAATTATGGATCACAATCTCTAATAGATAGGAAGAGCTGGGGCAGTGCCCTAAAGTAACCTCAGACACCAGCAGTTGGAGAGTGACCTTCAGGGAACAAACCACTCCCAGCTGCAGTTAGACCTGCTCAGACCAAAGAAGAGCTCATTTTCTTCTGTTGGTCCATTTGACCACAAGCACATGGGATTTAACAAAGTCTCACAGGAAGACAGCATGGAATAGTCATCAGGCACTGGGCTTGGAGTTCTCATTTGATCTGACTACAAATCCCTCCCAGACACTTACTAAGTACTTATAGCAAGTCATGAAATTTCAAGCCTTGGTTTCCCCATCTGTCAAAATAAATGAGTTAGACTAATGGTCCTTAATGTTCCTTCTAACTCACAAGTCAGCATTTTAATATGATCCATTTTTTTTCTGGGATTCCAAGTTAGATTCATTGGATCCAAGTTTGCAGACTCCACCTTCTGTCCCCTCTGGTAAGCCTGGCACCTGTGGTAACAAAGGAGCCTGAGTTCAAATACTAGCTTTGCATTTTACTATCTGTGTAAACTTAGTCAAACTGTTTTTTGTTCTCCTTGTTTTTTCAGATTACCAATGAAAGGTCAATAAATCCTTCTAGTACTTCTGTCATTCCCCCTGGATTTAGTTTATCTGACCTAATGTCTTGGACTCACTAACAGTTTCTCATGTTTTCATGTATCCAATCCCATTCCATGTTGGAGACCCATCTTTTTTTTTCTTTTTGATGATCAACAAACTTTTATTAAGTCCCTAATATGTGCCAGGCATGTTGTTAAACGCTGTGGTTACAAAAGAAAGACAAATATAGTCCTTGCCCTCAAGGAACATACATTCCAATGAGAGTGAAAATGTGTAAATAATTAGATATATAAAGATATAGGCAGAGGACATTAAAAAGATCATCTGAGATGAGAAGGCATTAGTGGCTGGGGGTGAGGGGGTTCATGAGAAAAGGCTACTTGCAGAAGGTAGGGCTTGGGTTAAACATTAAAAGAATCTAAGAACACCTAGAGGTGAAGGCAAGGGGACCTTCCAAGCATGAGGGGGTAGCCAGTGCAAAGACACAGGGGTAGGATATGGAGTCTCAGCACAGGAAAGACTGCAAATAGGACAGTATAGCTGTATCAAAAATGTTTGTAGATGGTAAAAAAGTGTGGGAGGCCAGCTTAAGAATACCTTTAAATGCCAAACAAAGGAAGTTTATATTTGACACTGGGGCTCACTGAGCAGTGCGATGACGTGGTCAGACTTTTTGTTGTCTGGTCATTACAGTCATGTCTGACTCTCCATGACCCCATTTGGGGATACCTCTCTCTTTATGGGGCATCTATATGTTGTAGTCACTCAGGAAAATGCTCCTGTCTCCTACTGGGTGCAGCAGAAACCAATTCTGCACAGATATATGCATGCAACCTTAGCACAGGAGACCCATATAAGCTGAAGTGGAACTCAGCTGGCGGAAGAGTCAAGGGGCACTGCTATGCACAGGTTGCTAATCTGTGGAGGATTTGAGGTTAAGGCCAACCAGACAGATTAGAAGCACTGTGTGATTCCGTGAGGAATTTTAAGCTGGATGTGTAGATGAAGGATAACAAGGACAACATCTCCATCAGCGACTTCACAAGGCAGTCACATAGCCTGCTAGACATCCCAAGCAACCTAAATGCTAAGATGATGCCAGACCCTGGCATGATGTATAGTAATGTATAACTTCCTAACATTCTACCTCAAAGGCAAGCTGAGCACTACAATCTTTTCCTGAACCAAGCTCAAGCTTATATCAGCTGAAGATCACAGATATGGGGTCCTGAGAGGTAATGGAGTCCAATGCCCTCATAGGACAGGTGAGGAAACTGAGATCCAGGAGCTAAAACAACTTTCCCAGAGGCTTTGTTGTTATTGTTCATTCAGTCATGTCTGACTTTTCATGACCCCATGAACTATGGAGCACACCAGGCCCTTCTCTTCTCCACTATCTCCCAAAGTCTAGCCAAGCTCCTGTTCTTTGTTTCCATGACACTATCTATCCTGTGCTCTCCTCCTATCATTTTCCTCTAACTTTTCCCAAGATCAGGGGCTCTTCCAATGACTCCTATATTCTCATTATGTGGCCAAAGTATTTAAGCTTTAGCTTCAGTATTTGTCCTTCCAATGGATAGTCTGAATTAATTTAAGAATTGACTGATTTTATCTTGCTTTTCAAAGGACTTTAAAAAGGCTTCTTTGGCTATTAAAAATACCCATATTAACTACAGAGGACATAGAAAGGAAGATGATATCTACATTCAGAGAAAGAACTGATAAATATGTGTGTATAGAACGATTTTACATATGTACGTACACATATGTGTATACATGTATATATCCATATATACACACATACATATTTGTGTCTAATGGTAGCTATGTCTAGGGTGGGGGAGAAGAAAACATTCACATGATAACTTTATATTTAAAAGGAATAGAATATACATAATAGATTTGCAGATTCATATGCAATCTTTTTATAACATTGTTATGGGAACGTTTTATTCCATAAATTATGATAAAATAAATACTTTTTTGTAAGAAAAAAAAGCCTTCTTTGAAAGCATTGATTCTCTGGAGTTCATCTTTCCTTCTAGTCCAATACTCACAGGCATATATCACTACAGGAAAAAAATGTAACTTTGACTATAGAGACCTTTGTCAGTAAGGTAAGATCTTTGCTTTTTTTTAGTACGATGTCCAGGTTTTCCAAATCTTACCTTTCAAAGAGAAAACATCTTTTAATCCCATGGCTAAAGTTGCCATCTACTGTGATCTTTAAGATCCAAAATAGAAAATCTGACACTGCTTCCATTTATTCTCCCTCCGAGAAGTGATGCGACCAGTTTGATGTTAAGCTCTAAGCCAGCATTTACACTCTCCTCTTTCATCCTATCAAAAGGTTTCTTAATTCTTTACTTCTTGCCATCTGAGTGGTATTCTCTGTATATCTTATATTATTGATATTTCACCTGGCAACCTTAACTCCAACTTTTGATTCATCAAGCAGAGTTTTACATGATATACTTTGTAAATAGGGGCATCTAAGTGGTACCGTAGATAGAGGGCCAGACCTGGAGTCAGGAAGACTCCTCTTCCAGATTCAAATCTGACCTCAGACACCAGCTGTGTAACCATGGGCAAATCACTTAATCCTATTTTCCTCAGTTTCCTCATCTGTAAAATGAGCTGGAAAAGGATATGACAAACCACTTCAGTATTTTACAAGGAAAACCCCAAAAGAGGACACAAGAGGTCAGATATGACTGATCAACAACAATAAAAACTCTGCATATAAGTTAAGTAAATAAAGTCATAAAATATAGCTATGTTGTACTCCTTTCTCAATCTTAAATCAATCAGTTGTTCCATGACTGGTTCTGTTATTTACTGACATGCAGGTAGGTTCCTCAGGAAACAATAAGATGATCTGGTACTTCTATCACTTCTAGGACGTTCCACATTTTGTTGTGATCCACACAGTGAAAGGCTTTTATGTAGTCAATGAGGCAGAAGTAGATGTACGTGTTTTGTATTTTTTGTTTTGCTTTTCTGAAATTCCCTTGTTTTGTGAACCGCTGTCCATAGTTCTTCAGATACTTCATCTACCAGATCAAATCACATAAGTCTATTCATCACTTCTACTTCAACTTGATAAGAGATGTTATTTAGGTCATATGAATGCAATTATTTTCCCTACTCTTGTCAATTTAAATCTGAATTTTACAACAAGAAGGCTGAAGATCTCATTCACAGTCAGCTCCAGGCCATATTTTAACTGACTATATAGACTTGCGAAGCAAATTATAATCAGATTTCAATATTGATGATCTTGTGATGACCATATATAGTTAATGGATTTGAAAAAAAAAGTGTTTACTATGACCAGCCAATCATCTTGACCAAATTCTATTAGTCTCTGCACTGCTTCATTTTGTACTCTGAGATCAAATTTGTCTGTTACTCAATTATCTGTTGATTTCCCACTTCAGCATTTTAATCACCTATGTTGAATGTAACATCTTTTTTTATGTTATTTCTAGAAGATGTGGCAAGTTTTCATAGAATTGAACAATTTTGTCTTCTTCATAATTAGAGGTTTGAGTAGAGCCACTCAGAATCTCAACCAGGAAATCACAAGATCCTTCTCATAAAGGAGCACCTAAAGCAAAATACCAACTCAGAGTATATATACACTTCTCAGAGCCAGAAGGCCATCACAACCTTCATGACTCAGTGCCTAATTAGAAATTAGCAAAAGGTGTGAAAGTCTTCCTACAAGGGAGACTCCTCTAAGCAAGCTTCCCTTAATGGGTTCCATGTGAGACCCATTAATGGGCAGGGAAGATCTTACAGCCCATTAATTTTACACTCCCTAAGACAGCAAACAATTTGATATAGGTTATACATATGCAGTCATGCAAAACGTTTGTCCATAATAATCACATTGTAAAAGAACACACAATGCCCCCCCAAAAAACCCCCACAAAAACAATAAAGTAAAAATAATAGTATACGTCTACCTATAGCCAGGCTACATCAGCTTCTTTTCTGGAAGTCCTTCAGACCTGTCTTGCATCTTTGTATTGCTGAAAATAGTTCAGCCATTCATTTTTTATCACTTGTATTGCCCTTACTGTGTACAATGTTCTCCTGGTCCTGCTCACTTCATTCTGTTCATTTAACAGGCTTTTCTGAATCATCCTGCTAATCATTTCTTGTAGAACAAAACTATTCTATTACAATTATATACCACAATTTGTTCATCCATTTCACTAACTGATGAGCATCCCCTCAATTATAAATTCTTAGCCACCACAAAAAAATTAGAATGTTTTTTCTATAAATATGTTCTTTCCCCCTTTTTATCTCTATGGGATAATAGTGGCCAAAGGGTTTACACAGTTTTATAGCCGTTGGTAATAGTCCTGAACTGTTCTCCGGAATGTTTGTATTAGTTCACAGTTCTGCCAATTAGGGTCTCAGTTTTCCCACATCCCCTCCAACATTTATAATTTTCCTTTTCTATCATATTAATCAATCTGATGTGTGTGAGATGGTACCACAGAGTTCTTTTCATTTGCATTTCTCTGGTAAAAAAAGTCATTTAGAGCATGTTTTCTTATGAAAACTGCTTATTCATATCCTTTGACAATTTTTCATTTGGGAAATGTCTTGTATGTATACTCCTAATGTCCCTAATAATGATACAAGTCTTAGGAACTACAAGGATCATCTCTCCATGTAGGAATGTGAACAATTTGGCCTTTTGATTTCTATTTCCTGCTTACCTTTTCCTCCTTGCTTCTCTCAACTCTTGTGTTTGAAAATCACAATTTCCATTCAGCTTTGGTCTTTTCATAAGGAATCTTAAAGGTCCTCTCTTTCATGAAATATCCATTTTCCCCTGAAGAATTATTCTTAGTTTTTCTGGGTAGGTGATTTTTGGTTGTAACCCTACCTCCTCTTGCCTCCAAAATATTATATCCCAAGATTTCTGATCCTTTAATACAAAAGCTGCTAAATCCTGTGTTGTCCCGAATGTGGCTTCATGATATTTGAATTGCTTCTTTCTGGTTACTTGTATAATTTTCTCTTTGACCTGGGAGCTCTGGAATTTGGCTATAATATTCCTAGGTCTTTTAATTTTGAGACCTCTTTCAGCAGGTGATTGGAAGATTCCTTTGATTTCTATTTTATCCTCTAATCCTTGGATATCAGAGCAGTTTTCTTTAATAACTTCTTAAAATATGATGTCTAGGCTCTTTTTTTATCAAGACTTTCAAGAAGCCTAACAATTCTTAAATTATCTTTCCTTGATCTATTTGTCAGGTAAGTTATTTTTCCAATGAGAAATTTCACTTTATATTCTATTTTTCATTCTTTTTATTTTGTTTCTTTCTTGAAGTCTCATGGAGTTATCAGACTCCACTTGCCCAATTCCAATTTTAAGGTATTATTTTCTTTATAGGCTTTTGTACCTCCTTTTCCATTTGATCAGTTTTATTTTATAAAGAGTTGTTTTCTTCAGTGAATTTTTGTACCTTTTCCTTATTTTTGTGCTTTCTTTACCAAGCTGTTGAGTCTTTTCTCATGATTCACATCACTCTCACTTTTTCCCAATTTTTCCTCTCCCTCTCTTATTTGATAAAAAAAAAATGTGCTCTTCCCATAAATCTTTTTGGGGTCTGAGGTTGGGTCACTTTTTTTGCTTTGAGGCTTTGCCACCAAATGTAGCTACTTTGACACTGTCCTCTTCTGAGTTTGTTTTGTACCTCTTTGTCACTATGGTACTTTTCTATGATCAGGTTATTTTTTGTTGCTTCCTCATTTTCCAGCCTAATTATTGACCTCTAACTTTTTGTTAAAGTCAAGTCCTGCTCCCACGGCAGAGGGCTTTTTTGTACTTTTTCAGTAGCTAGTTTTGGAGTCTAAGTTTTCAGCTCTTCCAAAGTAGTATGATCTAAGGAAATGTGCATTCACTGCTCTACTGGCCTGTTATGGTCTGTGAATTAACTTAAACATCCTGGCTCCCTGTGACTGAGAGTCCCAGCATGCTATTGTTCCTTCTCACCCTGGAACTGCAACCCAGATCCTTATATGGGCAATGCAAGAGAGTCCTGCACCAAGTACCAGCAAAACATCTCTGTAATCTTCTTCTGACCACTTGTCCAACCCCCTCACCATCCATAGGCTGAGAGATCTGGAAGTCACCACCACAGATTCAGTTGACCGCAAGGACTACTCCTAATTTCCCAGGGTGCGGCCACCACTGGACTGTACTTCACTCTCGCCCCAGTGAGACAGACCTTTTTTTGTCAACTATGTCTTGGGCTGGAAAATTGTTTTACCCCATCCTTTTGTTGATTTTGTCCCTCCAGAATTTGTTTTGAGGTATTATTTTGGAGCTGTTTGGAGGAGAATTTGGGAGGGTTCAGATGAGTCCCTGCTTTTACTCCACCATCTTGGCTCCACTTCTTACTTTATTCTATCTCTTCTAAGGGATTCTTGCCCAAAATAGTATATACAATGATCACCTGATCATATGCCCAGAGGCAGACACAGTAAATATTTGAAATGGGCATTGAACTCAGTTCTTCCTGACTCCAAGCCTAGCACTTTATCCATGAACCATATTCACTCTTAGGAGCCAAGGACAAGTGATTTGAAGTTGTATATTTATCTAGTTATCATTCCTTAAGGAGACAGAGCAGGAAAAATGGGTATAGAAATAATTCTGTGGTGTCTTGAAAACAGGGTTAGGCTTAGCATCAGAGAGAACTGTGTTCAAATTCCATCTCTGATCTTTACTAGTTACACAAACAGAAGGCTGAGCACTCACTGGATTTCCCTAAACCCCAGCTTGTTCATCTATAGATAAGAACAGTAATACCTGTAGTACCCATTTCTGTATGTTATTGTAAAGATCAAATGACATAATATATCTGTGCAAAATATGCTGTGAACTTTGACGTGTTCTCACAATGTCATTTGTTTTATTCTTTGTTTTTCTGAACCTATGACTATATACCTAGTAAGGAATCTCCCACTGTCAATGAAGATTGGCACATGTCTGCAAGCTACAGGCTTAGAGCAGATATCCTGAGAATTTTCTGTGTCATAGGACACCAGATGGTTCGTGCGGTCTATGGACTCCTCAATATGTTTTACACGCATATAATAAAATACAGAGCATTTCAAACAACCAATTTTATTGAAATATAGTTATCAAATGCATATGTATTTATGTGTACATATGTGTACACATGAATATGTGTGTATACAGAGAGATATCAAGAGAAAGAGAGAGACAGAGAGAAGCTGAGAGATCCCCAAATTAAACACTTCTGAGGGTTCCCTGGGGCATTGGGAGGCCAAGCAGGCTTATCTAAGAGTCACACAATCTTTATAAGTTAGGGCCACTTCTTGAAATCAGTCTAATTCCAAGGTCAGTTGTAGAAACAATATGTCCATTTTCTCCATTTATTATATTGTCATAATATATTGTAATATAGATAGAAGACCCCTAAGATTTCCCAGCTCTACATAATCATCATTAATTATTATTGTTGTTGTTATTTCTTAAAAAGATAAAACAGTTTGTTTTAGAGGCATGACCTTCCTCCCCCAGCAATTCTAATGTTTCTTTGCTACCTCCCTTTGCTTACACTAAACAAGAGAAGCAAGAATCAATAGCAAGCTGCTTTTGTCATACCTTGCTCTGCTCTTCCAAAGACTGTTTTAAAGACTCTAATGTCTGTTTCTGTAGACTATAATAGCCTGAGTGAAGCATGTAGTCTTTCCCCTCAGTATTGAAGCTTTTGTGTGATAATTTCCGTAATCACCAAAAAGCAACAAGGCTTCGATTTTTCTCCATTTTTTCAGTACAAAGCAGATAAAAATTGGTTGTCTTTTCTCTGTGACTGGAGACTGTTTCCCCGCAGCAATGCCTCTGGGTAGGAACAATTCATGTTGTTGGGTTTTTTAATCAGATGATTCCACAAGATAAGTACATAGACCAGCAAAGAATATTTCCTGTTTTGTGGATTGATGTCTCCTTAGCCTCCCTCCCTCCCTCCCAGGATGCTACCTCTGCCCTCCCTCTAGTATGTTTGCCTAGTTGGATGTTAAGGAAGATGGACAGTTCATTTTCCATGTGGCTGAACTTCCTAAGTGCTAAATGAAGGAATAACCTTGCCAAACAGATGTGTTTGCATGTCTTGTTGGTATGTTCCTACTATCAGGAATGCAATGAAATTTGATTTCTCTTCTGTGCAATGGAATTGGAGTCCATGGAACCTGGGTTCAAATTCTGGATTTTTTATCTGCATATCTTGAGCAAGTCATTTTCCTTCTATGGGCCTTGGTTTCTTCTTCTGCAAAATGTCAGGTTTTTGCATTAGGATCACATATGAATAGAATGCAAAGAAATAATCTATTAATATTTTTTGCTTAATAAATGAAGAAACTGGGTTCCAGAGAGGGGAAAATTTGTATTAAAAAAGCAAGGTATTAAGTAGCAAAGTATTAAGTAGAAGGAGGATTTGAAGCCTAGTCCTCTGGCTCTGACTCAAATGCTCCTCCCACTGTTCTTAAAGCATAGTTCAGAAGCCCTGAGGGGACCCTGAGACCCTTTCAGGTGCTCTATAAATTTGAAACTATTTTATAACAAAACTGAGATAATTTACTTTCTAATAGAATGATTATCAATAGATGTAAGCCACATAAGAAAAAGCTCTTGGGGAGCTGGGGGGCTCTTCAATAACTTCTAAGAGTCCACTGCACCAGATTATGCAGCTTTCTGAACTTTGGCCTCTGTCTACACTCCTATCATCTATCATATACATGTTCTTTCAAATTATGGAGAAAATGTATATAGACAAATTATATGGAAGCAATATGCTCACCACTGCTCTAGTCATTTAAAAAATTAGACCATATGCTTCACGAGGGCAGAAACTTATTCATTTTTTTCTTTGTATCACTAGCACTGAACACAATTCCAGGCACAAAGTAGGTACTTAATAATTCTCAGCTAGATGGCCCAGTGAATGGAGTACTGGACCTGGAGTCAGGGACCTGAGTTCAAATCCGACCTCAGACACTCATTAGCTGTGAGACCCCAGACAAGTCACTTAATTTCTGCCTCAGTTTCCATATCTGTAAAATGGGGATAATAAGAGCACCTACCTCATAGGTTTCTTGTGCGGTTCACATGAGAAAATTGTAAAGCCCCTAGTATAGCATTTGGCACCTAATAAATACTACATAAATGTTAGGTATCATTATCACTGTCAAATACTTCATGGATAGATGTCACTTAGACTAAAAACCAGAGGTCATTTTACCATTTGTCTGCAGTTAATCATAATAACTGTATGAGCTGAAGCCATCCTTGTAACATCCTGATCTCCCAAACACACCCACCATTCATATGACCTACTGTGGGATCATAGGCTCTGGACTGTTCAGTTCATGAAAGATAGCAAAGGTACCCAAGCATCCTTATGGAAAAAAGACCATCAGTAGATACACGTGGTTGCCTCAAGCCTTTGCCCTTCCTCTCCTCCATTTCTTGGCCAATCCTAGGAAAAGCTGACTATGCTCACCGCCTTTGCTTATTTTCTTTTCACTCACTTCTCTACCCTGTGCATTCTGGCTTCCTGTCTCATCCCTTTACTGAAACTGCTATCTCCAAAGTTACCAATGATCTCTTAACTGCCAGATTCAATCATCTCTTCTCAGGCCTAATCCTTCTGGACTTCTTGGCTACATGGGATGGTATTGACTGCCCTCTCCTCATGGTTCCTCTCTCCTCTTGGCCATCTCATGCCACTGTTCTTTTCTGCTTCTTTTTCTGTCTCTCTGATCACAGGTCATTCTCCTTTACTGGCTCAACATCTATATCCCAGACCCAAAGTATAGGAATTCTCCAGGACTACAGCCTAGGCCCCCTGCCATCTCTGTATTCTCTCTCAATGACCTTATCAGCCCCTGAAGTTTTCATTACAAGCTCTTTGGCTTCTAGCCTAATTTCCTACATTCATCAAGAAAAGCAACTTCTTCTAAGATGTCACAGCTGCTGAAGACTGGGAAAGAAAATCTTCACCACCAAAGTCCTTGGCAGTCAAGAAGGTTCAATAAAATAAATGAACCTAGTTTTATCAGTGGAAATGATAGTAAAGAAAATTTTTTTTCATCTGCTTTATCATTATGCCTTAAGGACCATGGTATGTTTCCCATCTGAATTACCACTGAAACCTCCTCAGTGTGTCGTTTTCTCCCTGTTAGAATGAAAACATCTTAAGAAGAGCAATTCTCTCTTTTCCTATCTGTATCCCTGGGACTTGGCATAACATTGTGTCCATATTGAGTTGTTAATTAATGACTTTTTCATTCATATTTTATCTATCTGTTCATTTATTCATTTTATTGATTCATATGGAGATTCATTATTTATTAATTCATATGGAGATAACTCACAGAGGCAACTAAGTAACATGGAGGATGGAATGCCAGATTGGGAGCCCCAAGGCCTGAGTTCAAATGCTGCCACCTTTGTTTACAGGCTGCATGACACAGGACAAGTCACTTAATCTCTATCTACCTTCAGTTCCTCATCTGTAAAATGAAATTATAATAAGAAAACCTCTGTCCCAGGGTTACCGTGACGATCAAAAGTGATAATATTTCCAAGGGACTTTATAAACCTTGAAATACTACACCAAGGTTTATTATTATTATTATTACTATTATTATCATTATTATCTAAAAATCTGTCCCCAATTCTCCCCAGCTTCAGTCTTGTATTTCCAATTACCCATCAGCATCTCAACGAGGATATTTCATATGTCAAACTCAACATGTCCAAAACAAAAGCCATTATCTGCCCCCCAGTCCTCTACCTCCTTCAAATATCCCCATGTCTGTTGAAGGCATCACTACCATTCTTCCATTCTCTCAGGTCCTTAACCCTAATGCCTCCCTCCCCTTTAGCCCATACATCTCCAAGCCATTACCTAACCCTAACATAACTATGTCTCTACAACGTCACTTGTGTCCAGATCCTTTGCTCTACTTACAAAGCCTCCACCACCCCATTCTTCCTACTATTACCACCTGCCACCCACAGAGATGATTGCAGTGGTCTCCTGGTCGTTCTCCCTGCCTCTGGTCTTTCCCCGTTGCAGTCTATCCTAAATACAGCTGTCAGTCATTTTTCTTCAGTGAGGTTCTAACCATGTTACTCTCTTATTTTTAACTCCAATGGCCCCCACTGCTTCTGGGCTAAACTGTAAGCTCCTGCCACAAAAAACCATTCACAAGTGAACTCCAACCCATCTTCCTGAGCTTACCTATTTTTCCCTTCCCCACACTCCAATCCATTGAAACTGGGGGTGTTTCTTCTATCTTCCTAACTCACAGGACTTCAGCTTTCATTTCCATGCCTTAAATGTCCTCTGTACTTCTCTGTGCATCATATAATAATTCCTTTCTGCCTTTAAGACTTAAGTCAAGCACATCTACATAAAACCCTTCTCAATCTCCTCAACATTAATTATCCTCTCACTCCTCAAAGACTTCACATTTGTCTACCTTGTGGAAAGTTGGATGTCATCTTTTTTATGTTTCTGCTGGATATGCTTATATATGTCCTTGCTGTGTCATTGCAAAAAGAGACTGTTTTATTGTCTGTATTTGTTATTTCTGATGCTTAGAAAAGACACCTGCTATGTATTTGGTGCGGAATAATTGACTGATTAATATTTCAAAGACAATCATTTTGAAAGTGAAATTGAAACACTTTTATTAGTTTGAAAAAAATCCAATTTGTCATAAAACAAAATAAGCTTTTTCTTTTGACTATATAGATGACCCAATGCAGTTGAATAATTTTTAAAGACCAATAATTGATATTCATAATGCATTTTGCACATGTAAATCTCACGAAAGCTTCAACACAGGAAAACCTCTCGAGGTAGCTAGATGGCCTAATGAATAGAACACTGGACATGGAGTCAGGAAGACATGAGTTCAAATCTAGCCTCAGACAGTAGCTGTGTGACCCTAGGCAAGTCATTTCACCTGTTTGTCTCTGTTTCCTCCATCTGTAACACATCTGTAACACCTATCTCCCAGGGGTTTTAGGAGGAGCCATGAGAAAATAATTGTAAAGCACTTAGCACAGTGTCTGGCACATAGGAAGTACTCTGGAACCGCTTGTTACTCTATATAGTGACTAAGTATAAAAACAACTATTGGTAGAACCACTGTACTTATGCCCATTTTACAAAGGAGAAGACTGAGGGACAGCTATAGAATGACAAAAGCAGGATCTTAACTCTAGGCCCACCAATCTGTCCATTACATTACACTACACCAACAACATAATGACTTATTCCTTACCACACATATTCAAAGGAATTGAAATATTGAGCAAATTCCTTCTCATAATCCATCACATTCGATTCCTTTTCTATTCTGCCATCTTTAAGTGGAAGTCAGATCTCCTTTCTCTTAAATTTTATAATCCAATGCACGCAAATAGTTCTCCACTCTGAATAAGGAATCATAAAATATAAATGACTGTGTTTTGTCTTTTGCCTTTCATTGGCCCCAGACTACTTTTTGAAGTCATCAGGATGTTTCAAATCCACAATGATTTGATTTTCTTTCCCCCCAGGAGGTGATCAGATATCATTGACCACTTTAAAACGCACAATAAATAAGAAATCAGCTTTCATAATAGAGCTCTAGAAAATCATTATTGAATTCCATTTGACACAAATTGAGATACAGAGAGAGCAGAATACCAGACTCCACAAATGTCTTCCCTAATAATTTATGACACTCTCATCTTGTAGGGAATCTGGACCACTCACTTCACATGGAAAATCAGAAGAGAGAAAGGATGAGTTAATTTCACAAAATAAGCTGGGCTCTAGTAAGTCATAGTATTCTATTAACAGAAGCATCTCCATTCATGCTTCACCCCAAACACCCTTCATTCAGAGTGTACATGCACACAGAGTATGAGAGGCCAAAAGATGAAGACAGATTTCTTGTTGTTTGTTTGTTTTTGGAGAAGTGAAGGCAGGGCAATTGGGGTTAAGTGACTTGCCCAAGGTCACACAGCTAGTAAGTGTCAAATGTCTGAGGCCGGATTTGAATTCAGGTCTTCTTGACTCCAAGACCAGTGCTCTATTCACTGTGCCACCCTTAACTGTAGGAATTTATAAGAGTTTGGAACCCGAAAAGAAGTGAATAAAGGAAGGAGATACACATTTATTTAGGTCTTACTATGGGTCAGGCACTAGGCTAAGTGCTTTATACAAGCATTATCACATTTTAGCATCACAATAAACCTGTGAGGTGTGTGCTATTATTATCCCCATTTTACTGTTAAGAAAACTGAGGCAAACAAGAGCTGCTGCTGCTGCTGCTTTCTAGCATAGAACTTCTTCCCCATGGGAATGGCCTTAGAAAGCCCGAGATCACCTCCAAGTCATCACAAAGCCTCAGAAGAGTACTTGGCTGGGGTTCTCCAAGGTTCTTTGCCATTGTAATCCTACCAGTCTAAGTCCAACTATCCTACTTTTATCAATGAGGAAACAAAACTCAAAAGAGGGAAAAAGGAATTGCCCGCATGCACACAGGGGGGAGAGGGTGCAACTGGAGTTCAAGCCCAGGCTTCTAATCACTAACTCACTACTCTTTCCACTGCACTTCACTGCCTCTAGCCCCTAGTTAGTCATTAGTGTGCACATACTAAACCTAAGGCTTTACAGCTTGTAAATTTTATTGGGATCTAAGGCTATTTGGTACTGATTCAGAGGAAATGTGGGGTCAGAAGAACTGAAAGAGCATTATGGGAAAAGATATACTTATTTTGGAGGCAAGGGGGTTAAGTGACTTGCCCAAGGTCCTATGGCTAGTAAGTGTCTGAGGCCAGATTTGAACTCAGGTCCTCCTGAAACCAAGGCTAGTGCTCTATCCACTGTGCCACCAAACTGCCCCAGAAAAGATATACCAGTGACCTTGGGGAAAAGAATTTTAGTGCATTTGGTCCAGTTGGAAGTCAGAGAAATAAGTCAGGAGCAAAACAGTTTGGACAACTCATCTAGACAACTCTTCAAAAGTTTGGCAGGATGCATATTTACTTGTTCTTCCATTTGTTAATTTGTTTATTCAGAAAAAATCCAGAATGAGAGAGTTGGAATGGATCTCAGAGACAGACTATTCTAACCCATACTTATTTGTTCACATATTTGTTCATCAAATGTGACTATTCAGAGATGTTCCCCCACTTCACAATTTTAGTTCATCAACCTATGATCTCTATGCCAACTAGAGTATGAGCATCTCAGGAGCAGGAAGGCCAGGATCAGGCTTTCCAGCCCTGAACAGTGCTATCCTTTGGGTGATCTTCCTAATATTTAGCAGAAAACTGAACACTTACATCTTCAAGCTACTGGGTCCAGTATTGTCTTCCAGAATTGTACAGTATGAATCTAATCCTTCTTGCACATAGAAACCATACTATTTGAAAGCAATGATTATATCCCTATTAAAAAAGTCATGGCCCATGGGTACTTCCACAATTTCTACAAGTGATCATCATATGGCATGTTTCTGGGAATACATCCCATCCTAGGCACCATGGGACTATGCCCAATTTAATCTTGACATTCTGAGAAGATAATACCAGGAGTGGGCACAATGTTCCTGATGTAGGCTGTCTGGGGGTGGAGAACAAGTGCACTGTCACACACATGCGTTGGGATGCTATATTTCTACTAACTTAGCCCGAGATCACAGTAGCTTCTTAGGCTGTCTATCTCCTTACTGACTCCAATTGAGTTTACAGAAGTTCCAAATCTTCAAATCCATTTCACATTCACTTTTTCCTTCTGTCCTTTAACTGGAAGATTGATTATTTTTTTTATTAAATTAAGTGCTGAACTTTACATTTCTTTAAAGTTCATGTGATTGGATAATAGTCCATCATCCCAGCCAACCAAGAGGCAGCAAGATGGTACAACAGGGAGTGCTCTGGACGAAAAAGAAGAAAGATATGAGTTCAAATTTGGCCTCTGGCACCTACTAGTTGTATGATCATGTACAAGTAACTTAAATCCTGTTTGATTCAGTTTTCCAGTTCTTTAATTGGGTGGGTGGGTGGGGGTCATAATAGTACTTTCTTTGTAAAGTTGTTGTGAGAATCAAAAAATATAATATTAGTGAAGTGCTTAGGACAATATAGGCCATATATTCATGCTTATTTCCTTCCTCTATGAAAATCCTGACTCTTCCATCTAGGGTGTTTATCACTTCAAACTTTTTGTCATCTGACAGACTGGTAGTCGTACCACAGAAAAATGAGTACCTAGGAGGCTGACAACAAACACCTCCATTCCTCCACAAAAAAACACCCTCCCAGGTTGACACACACTTATTAAAACCTTAATGTACTTAACTATACTATTACCCAGTGGTTATCTTAGAAAATCTGAATATAAACTTCTCACACACTTCTCATGATTGTCCGGTTGTTGTCTTGGTGTTAGCCCAGGACCAGAAGCCTGGGAGGCACTCAATCAATACTTATCAGTTGATTCATCTTAATCATAAGAAATCACCAGTCACAGAATCCCAAAATCTCTGCATTGGAACTGACCCTCAGAAGTCATCCTTTGGAATTCTGGCCAGCTCAGATAATGGGTTAGATATCCTTTCCAGCTTAGTACTATCTATAAATGGGACAGGTATCTCATTATAACTTTATCTAAGTCCCTGGGGAAAAAGAGTTGAGGGACAAAGACATATCCCAGAGACACTGCACTAGGCATCTCGTGCCAAGGTGATAATGATTCATTAGTTAACTATTGCTTGTGTCTTTTTGTTTAACCTAACTGGACCATCATCTACCAACATATCTCTATTTTGTCCATAAGAAGTCTCACGTGATAGATTTTACACATCCTGCACTGAAAATGATGCAAATTTTATCAACAGACAGGTGTCTTGCCCATCTGAGGAAAAGGACAGGAGCCAGTCTTAGAAGAAATGCAATGATTTAACTAAATCTAATTGTTTACCTTGTCTTGTCTTGCCCACTGACCTCTAGATGCTTCCATATACTGCCCCGGCTGCTTGGGTCTCTGTCCCCACAGCTAAAAATGCCCTGAAATGTCCTGGAGAACCTGGATATGCTGAATGTATGCCATTTTTGTCATCTACTTACCCCTCTAGGAACTTTCTAGGAAGTGCAGACCAGAGAGAAATATTGAGTATTTGGTAGAACCTCCGGCTCTTGGATGAGGCCACATTATCTCGCTGGGTTATTGCTTTTAGAGACAGGCCCCAGTCTCTTAGTAAAACTGCAAATATGAGGAGGAGTTTTGCATAAAGGAGGATAATGTAAGTCATATTCATTTGGGGTAGCAGTTAAATTGCCTACTTTGGCTATTTGTACCATCAAGTTCATTGGACACTTATTTGTTTCCAAGGGTATTTTTAAGTGTGTTTTGTTCACATTGTTTATTTTTTGTAGACTTGATCAGTGAATAGTTCCATATTTGAAAATTAAGGAGAATGCTATAAGAAATGACAAATACGAAGAATTCAAAAGAAGAAAAGCAGACTTTCATGAAATTATGGAGTAAAGAAAAAAAGCAGCATGAACAATATATACACTATCATAAAGTCAATGAAAACGATGTTTAAAGACATAAGAAGGAGGAATAGATGAAACTGCCAACCTTGGTTCCTTCCAGAAAATACATTTCCCTTCTCTCAGTAGAGAAGCAGTGAAATAATGGTAGAGAATGATACTTGTGATGTCATGTATTGTCACTGGGTCAGGTGTTTTCACTTAAGTATTTTCCTATGCTAAAAAGATAAAGTTTAATTATGGGGAGTCCAGAAGAAACTACTGTGGTGTAAAAAAAAAAGTCACCAAAAATATTTTTGAAAGAAAATTCCAGTAAAGAAAGATAATTTGGGAGAAAATCTGCCTTTTCCTAAGATCCCCTTTTACTATTTTAGAACAGGGAGTGGGGCATAATTTTTTCTTTAGTTGCCCAGTGAGTTAGTTCTACTATCCACACAGCTAGTCATCACATGCTAATTTAAAGCCAACTGTAAGCTATTGTTACCTCAATAAAGCAATGGCAAAATATGCAACTTTTGCTGTTATTCCTGTTCCTTTTTAAAACAAGAAAATTCTCAGTAGAACTGTCTTTGAAAAGTGTAGGCTTGAGTGACAATGATGCTCTAACAATAAGCTTAAAGCATTAAGCTATTAAAATCTTTCAATGTAGCTCTTTACCATTTCAATTTTTCTCTCTGTTTAAAGTAAAACAAAATAGAAAATGGTAAAGTCTTTGAAGTAGGAAACAAATCTCAAATCTTGGCTAGTATGTTGACCATTGGAAAGTATTCAGAATAATTTACAGAGGTGTGTGGAAAGGATATGTCTGTTTTTCACTGTAAGCACTGAGTTAATGTGTGTGAAAATTTAATGCAAGTTTAGGCTCCGTTATTGGAGACAATGCACTAGAATGAACCACAAATAAATTTCCAGGGGCAAGAGGGGAAATGGGTACTAATTAAAGTTTAATATTCAGATAGATTAATAAAGGAGATCTATCAAACACTTACCAACTAATAAATTTATATGGTAAAACATTCAGAAAAGCAAATACAAAAGCACTCTATCAAATTTCTTAAATGAGGAAAAAAGATGGTTCTATTACCCAAACCAGGAAGAGACAAAGCAGAAAAAAATAACTATAGATCAATCATATTAGTGATGTGATGTATTTATTTTAAAATAAAATATTCAAAAGAAAACTACAATATATCAACAAAGTAATATGCTACCAAGTAATAATCATACCAGGAATACAAGTACTACTAAATATTAGGAAAGAATTAGAATAATTAATCATGAAATAGATGAAGTCGAAGACACCACTGTTTTAATAGTTGTTGAACTTTCACAGCATGACACTCATTGTTGTTATATATCCTAAAAATACAGAAATTTTTCCACTACAAATAATGAGGGTCTCCTCTCCTCGCTATTATTTGATACCATCCTAGAAGTTCTAGCTGGAGCAATAATAAGAACAAAATTAAAAATATATGCATTGGCAAAAAAGGAAACAAAATTATCTCTCTTGGTATGCAATAATCATGATTTACAGTTCTGCTCTTTTTACATATTAGTCATAAGACCTTTGGTAAATACGCTGCTTCATGATTTTAATATTTAACTTGTGTCAAATAGAGATAACACTACCTTCCCTACTGAAGCAAAAAGGATTAATTTCTAGGCTTGGAGTCTGGATGTCCTGAGTTCAAACACCACCAATTAAACTTATTTACTTTCCCCATATATAAAATGAAGAAATAATATGTCCATGACTGTTATGATCAAATGAGATAATGAATAAAGAAAGAGTTCTTTTTAAAACAGTGAAAATATAATTCAATGCAATAAATAGTTGTAATGCACATGATATGTTACTGCCCTTGGGCACTTAGTCAAAAAATATTTTTATATTAAAAATATTTTTATAGAAAGACAAAACCAAAACAACATCTACCCTCAAAGAGATTATGTTGCATAAGCATATATATGAATTTACAAAGTAAATGTCACATAAAGGTCAGAAATTAATTACTGCTCAGGGTACATACAATTTTAGTTTTATACCTGGAAGAGACTTTAGAGGCCATCTAGTCAAAACATCTTATTTTACAGATAAAGAAACTGAGGCCCAGAGAGTTCAGGAGACTTAGCAAGATTATACTTGGAATAAGTAGCAGAGCTAGGATTCAAACCCAGTCCTCTAATCTGGAATACAGAGGTCTTCCCAATGGAACTCACTGCCTACTTTACAGGGCTCACATGAGATGTGGATACATAATGTAGAAGAAAGACTGTGTAAACATTAAAGCATTATATTATTCGATCCATCATTAAGCATTTTCTGAATTCCTACTATATATCTGCTACTGATTAAGACATTAGGAATTTAATGTTAGGAGAGAATCTTATCTCAAGCACAATGGTATAGTAGAAAAAGCATTAGATCTAGAGTCAGACCATTTGGGTTTACACCCCAGCACTGATGCTTACTATCAGTGTGAACACAGACAAGTACTTCACTTCCCTGCCTTCCATTTTCTTATCTGTTAAATGGAAGACTTGAGCTTCAAGGCCTTCAGTACTAAATCTGTGGCCCCACAGTCTTCCTAATTCAAATTCTATGATTCTACTCACATTTCCTTGGCTTTTCCCCATCAAGATTTATTTGAATTTAAAGATCACAAAGAAGATGCCCAGAGACATTGGGTTAGCCCTCTGTGACCAAATTGGAGTAAAGCATGGGCAACAGAGGCTCAGGATGGACGGGTGGCATCTTATTTTTAATTTGCTATTTATTCTAAACTACACTGAAATCCATACAAAACTAGATTATTCTCAATTTGAATTTTCAAAGAACCCCAACAAAGTTATCAAATTCTCAATGGTGTATCCTGATAAAAGTCATTTAGTGGCCCTGTGCCTATCTTTCCTCATCCATAAATGAAAGGGTTGACTAGATGGCCTTTCTAGCTCTTTCTGCCTCTACATCTATCATCCTTTGGACTGGAATCCCTTTAAGTCAAAGCAGAACCAACTCTAGTCAGCACTTTGGAAAATGTTCATCACCAGTTGCTTGGATATCTGAGAAAGGCTGCTTCCCTTCCCCCATCTCTCTTTTACCAGATAAAGAAGCCTGAGGTAACTTCCGAGATGTTCTACCTGGTCTCCTCCCTTGTCTCAGTTAACACACCAGGATGCCACACGCTTATTGTGTTCATTTGTCAGTTCACATCATGTTCATTTGTACTTTACAATCAAGATCAGTCCCACAATATTTAGCTTGACAATGTCTGATCCCATCAATATTTTTTTCACTAATTAAAATTTCTTTCTTTTCTTGAACATATTATCACAACATCTTCAGCTCTGGAAAATGAGCGGTGATCCCAGCTGTGCAATCAGACCTTCAAAAAGGCCTGGATGGCATCATTAATACATTAATAAAACATGTGGGTGGCACAGTTCAGATGACATGGTGCAGACATCATGTTTGGGGAACATCTCAATGCTGCAACCTTTACATAATTGAATTCCCATCTTCTATATTTAATTAAAACATATTCAATCCAGACAGCTTTCTTTAAAGATACATGCCTGCTGTGATTCAGAACAATCGCTGTAATGGCAACAACATGAGAATGCCGAAAGTCTTACATTCCTAATATGTTTGGATCATCTCAAGAAAGACTTTGCTGCTTGTGAAGAAAGGTGACTAGAGAAGGCTAGCAAAGGCATCTGTTTTCTTTTCTAGAATTTCACTACAGTCCTTCTGGGATAGCCTACCATAATAGACATGAAGATGGTCCTGGAATCTCAAGGACTACACCCTCAGGACATAATTTTTGGTTCATTGCCCCAAGCTAAAAAATTAATGTCATTTATAGTCTGGAGGGGATCTCAAAAACCAAGCCACATGTGATCCACTAGGTCCTCAAGTGTGGTGCTTTGACTGAATCCAAACTTCATAGAGGAAAATCCTTTTATTAAGGGAACTGGATTCTAATACAATACCTTCATTTGTTACAACTGGGAAACTGAGACCAAGGGAGGTTAGGTGATTTGACTAAGATCTTACAATAAGCATCATTGGTTGGCTTCAAATCCAGGTCCTTTGACTTGTAATGCAGTGTTTTTTCATTACTCCAACTACCTCTTCCTCTTTCATTGATCCATCCATTTGTTCAATGAACCACCTACCATGGGTCAGCTATTGTGCTGGGCTTTTGTTACAAGCTTGACATTGTCAGTATCTGTCATCTGAGGAAAAGACTGGCTAACTTCAGAGGGGCTCAATATGAGGTAATTGATTGGGGAAGGGGGTGACAGCAATTGATAAATATAGAGCATTATGAGAAAGAACACAGGCTGTTCCCTTACCTCTCTAATCTGATTAGAATTCTCTCTCTTATCTCTACTTCCAGGCCCAGAACTCTATCCACTGGGCCATCCAGTTATATCTAACTAACAGTTACCACAAGGCTAGAGGACCCTTAAGGAAAAAAAAAACACAGAATGGTTTGGAGTCACTCCAGTGGCTCTTATGGGCACCTAACCAAGAAGCCCATAATATGTAAGGATTGATTCAGGCAAATCACATCAGCCTTTCAGTAAGGGATGGAGGTGAAAAGGTGTTCTGATCAAGGTTTATTTAATAGCTATTTTCCTCTGTAAATTCTGCCTCAGTGAGCCTTTGGGGCCCAGCCACGAATCTCAAAAGTCAAATGATCCATTTGGGAGCCCTAATGACATTGGCATAAGGAATTTCGAGTCAAGCCAACAATTGGATCCAAACTATATCATTGGCCAAAATTTAATGCTTTTCACACTTTGATCAACACAAAAAAAGAAAGAAAAATTCTTCCAATTGTGCTGTGAGCATAAGAAAATAAGTGAGCATCTGGGTGATGTGCCGAGAATTACTTGGATTGAATGTGTATCCAGCAAACAATTACAGTCACATATACAGATGCATCGTCAACCTTGCTTCAGGCTTGGAAATGTTCTCACATGTTCCCACAATTTGCACAGGAAGCTGGTGTGTAGCAAGCACCTAATTAGGATGAAATGTGATTAATGCATACTGCAGGGAAAACACTGAAAATGCTTCCAAAATGCCCTGTGACTTATGTTTCCCAGTCTGCCCCCAAAATAGACAAGCAAACATTCTGGAGCATTCCTCTCCCAGAAATGCTGACCGAGATCATTTTGTCTTTGAGGATCACAAAGCTTTGTCCCCACATTATTGGTAGCCAGTGTGGTGTTGGAGCCACGAAGGCTCAGAACCCTGCTCTGCCCCAAATGATCTCTGGGCCTTGAGCAAATTCAAGTTGCCTCAGCCTGTTTCTCCTGTAAAATAAAGGCATTGAACTAGATGATTCCTGATATCCCTTCTAGCTCAAAATCTAGGATCGTAAAATCCTTTTCTTATTCTCCTTGCTGTGATTGTTGTTTTTGTTGTTGAGTCATTTTAGTCACATCCAACAATGTGTTTATACCATTTGGGATATTTTGGCAAAGCGGTTAAGTGACTTGCCAAAGGTCACACAGTCAGTAAGTGTCTGAGGTTGGATTTGAACTCAGGTCTTCCGGAGCCCAGGACTGGTACTTTATCCACTGCACCACCTAGCTACTCACTTTGACATCTGGCTGTCAACTCATTCCACTGAACACCCCAAGGATATTTGCGAACCTAGAAAAAAAAATAAGAAAGATCCCTTCCCCATCAACTTTGAGTGAACCCACTATGGTGAATTCATTGAAGGACATGGGCAAGAGCAAAACAAGATGCGAATGTATGAATGGGTGGTGATCTGCATTGCTGGAGGGAATGTGAATACTGATACTATCATGCATCCCCTGGAGTATTTGAGCAGCCAAATTTCTTTCTAAGTAAACACCCAATTTGTATTATATTGAAATGCATGGGGGGGGGAGTACCAACTAACCTGTTAATTACAGAAAGTCTATAAGCAAATGATAACTTTTCAAAGTGGAAGGTGAAAAAGGCAAGAAATGTTCAAGTTTGGTTTCATC
>CM053599.1:8916490-8933375 GCA_028646575.1 Pseudocheirus occidentalis | reverse complement strand
ATGTCAGCTTAGAAAGAAGTCTCCAGTAGACTATCATGTGGACGCCTGCTTGGTCATTTATTACTGAAAGATGGCGACTCTAAGTTTGAGAAAGCTTAGATTTTCTGACGACACAAACTAGGAGAGCCAATATGTGGAGATGATGAGATCAGGAACCAACATGACCGTGACAGAGCAGAAACGTGGGCAAACTTGTAAGATTAGATGAAAAAGCGATCAATCCAAAGTCTTTGATTTGGCATCAGAAAATTAGCTAAAAAGGTATAAAATGGTGGAGACGTGGTCAGACAATAGTTCATCTAAACCCTAAATGAGACTTAAGATTAATATTGATCAACAATGTGCTTAATAACCCTTAAAAGTTCCCTAATGCAATTTTAAACTACATTACAGGAAGACTAGTGTTTCAAAAGAGGAAAGTAACAGGGTCACATTCCCCTGCTCTGATTTTCTCTTAGCAAAGTGTGTTAAACTTTGTGGAGCACAGTGAGCAAGACCACTAATGAGGCTGGGAGCATAAAAGATGGGTGATTAAAAAAAGTCAAAAGTCTCAATATTGTGCCATATAAAGACTGCTAAAGGAACTAGTGATGTCTAGCAGAAGAGAACTTCAGGGCAACGTCATAGCTGTTGGACAGTATTTGCCATGATGTAGGTGTCATTTCCCCTGCACTGGGACACTCAAGATCTGGGACATAGTTGTTGCTTAACAAATGTTGGTCAATTGCCCTCAAGAAGGGTTAACCTTGTTCTCCTTGAACTCAGAGAATGAAAATAGTAGAAATGGGAGGAATTTGCAACAAGACAGATTTAGGCATGATGTGAAGAAAAATTCCCAATGATCCAAGTTATGCAAAAGTAAAATGCAAGTATTGGATGGTAGGAAGTCTTCTAGCAGTCTGGAGGCCCACTTAGCATGATATGGACAAGTTCTATCAGCATACCTGGGTTGTGAGAAGCCTTTCAGGTCTCAGGTTTTTGATCACCTCTCTGGGCTTCATGGTGGTACTCTGTGGAAGGAGGATCAGTGGGTTGCATAGTACCTTCTATTCCTAATACTTAAGGGTTCTATAAAGAGAGCACTGGGACACAGACTTAAAATTCTAAGATGTATACCAAATTCTAAGTCTAATGCAACATCAGTAAACTTCTACTCAACCAGTTGGTTGAAGTGCAGAGAAAACATAACAAATAATGTTTATTTCCTGTCTTCTAACTATATATGTATATGTATATGTATATATGTGTGTGTACACATATATGTGTGTGAATTATATACATATATACACATATATGTGCGTATACACATACACATACAGATTTAGATACTGCTTACCAGTTTGATATTTACAAGAGTGCCTTCCACAGCACTGCAACTTTTCCATAAGTTTTTTTTATGATTTCTCCAAGTTGATTAAAGCTAATCTTATTCCCCTTCAAAGTTCCTTTTTAAAAATTTGAGAATACTATGCATATTATCCATGGGTGGGGTGTGGGTGATGTGTAGGGGGAGAAACTGTAGTTGATTAGGAGTACAAGTCTATACGACCAGCCAATCTTTCTGCTTTCAATGTTGCATCTAGAACATATACCACCCTCAGATTGAGTGTTTGATTTCACCAATGGCGACACAAAAAGAATCTTCTTCAAAAGCTCTCCCAGGGGCTTTCACGACCCAGCAATACACTCTGAATATTGCAATTCTGCTCTTCTCAAACCTTCTGATTACATGAGTGATCTTTATCCCCGAAATGCCAATGGAAAGTCCCTGTTGGAAAGAACATAGTTTCCCTTTCTCACAATAACTCAAGCAGAAACCTCCAAAGGGAAAAGCTGTTCAACTCAACATAGCCCATTTCCCACGACTCAACATATTATGTTAATACAGGCCAGCAGAATTCATCAAGACTTGGCTATCTGGGCAATTTCACAACAGAAATAAAAAAAGATGATGTGAAAAAAATGGTGGAGTGATGTAAATAACAGATTTCTTTTGGTCACACCTTAACCCAAGTTGTTTATTTTTTCTAAATCAGAGAAACAGGATGTGTTGATTTAGAATGGAGAAATGCAGAATGTGTATATTTGAGAAAGAGACAATTAAAAGGGAAACAAGCAAAAAAGAGGGAAAAGAAAACAATGCCTTGTGTGCTCCAAGTTTTCAATTCTCAAGTTGACATCTTTAAAGACTTTTTTTTTACATCCATAAATGCTCTTGCCATTGTATTGGTATGAAACGACAGCGACATCTAGTGGATCTAAATGTTTCAGGCCTTATGGCCATAACGTCAACTTTGGAAAGACTCTTCAACAGTAAATTCTAATGAGATCCCCGACTCTAAGTCTTCTATTCCACCAAAGCATTTATGGTTTGAAAAACAAATCAATGACTTTAATTCAACACATGTATCTTAGTTTCACTAAAAAAAAGAGGATGACCAATTAAAAAACTGCCCATATTTGGCAATTATCACAATTCTCGTTGAACCCAAGAACGTCTTTAGACTAGATATTGTTCTCTTCTTTGGGATCTGGTTTTTATAAAGTTACATTTTTCTTCAGATTGATTTAATTCTATTGAAAGTAAAAAGGGCTGTGTGGTAAACATAAGTTGAGGTAATAATTCTGTGACTCTGGCCAAAACTATTTTACCCTTGTCAAGTGAATTTTGCCCCAGACATCGTTTGAAATGACTTGAAATTTTTTTGGTGTGATGTGTTGTGGGTTTAATACAGTAAAAACAGCTGGAGAGGAGTTGCCTCCCTTTGTCTTGTAAATCTGTCAATGGGGATCCTATGTCATGTTAGACACTCTTTGGTTTCCTAATGATTCCATGAAAATCTTGAAGAGACTTTTGGGGTCCCCTCTGTTTTGCAGTGATTAATTTTTAAGTACCAGAAGCAAGCAGCACAGAATTAAGACTTTGTGAGACCCTTAATTGATATAAATCTTGACTAATGTTTCAAACTCAGATAAATTATGCTCCCCTCTGCACATATTCAAAATTGGTTATTGTCGTGTTTTGATTTTGTGAAAGTTGTCATCCATTCAGTGCTGTGATTGAGAAGCTCCTGAGTGCACGGCCTTTATGAAGTGCTCCCAGTCACTAAGACAAGGAGCTCAGCAGAATTCATTTCCTTTTCATGCAGATGCTGAGATAGCATTCAGGCCCTTCATTGATACCTCACAGTGTACAGAGAGAACACATCTGGAATATTCCCTTTGATTCAGGGCACCACATTTGGCCGGGGGGGAAGGGGGAGAAGAGAATGGATGAGCTGAATAGTTCTGGCAAATTCTATCAAGCTAAAAATGCCTGTAGTACAGGCTGAGGGACTTCCATCCTTTGAAGAGATGTCTAGCTAAGTTCAGAGAATCTAATCAGAAGCTTGGCCATTAGTTGAGGTTTTCACTATTGATTTTTTTTAAATTTTGTTGTTGTTTTAACCACAGCAACTCATAAAACCCTCTACCAGGGTATGCATGACCTGGCAGGACAGAAGCAGTACCCATCCATTCCAGGAAAATCATGGACCTTTTGAAATATAAAATGCAAGGCCAAGAGCTGGTTGAGCCAAGGTAAATGGACTGAGTCCTTGACCTTTAGAAACATTCTAAAGGTAATAAACTTAGACACATCAACCCACATCAGCATGCAAAACATATACTACAAAGAAACCCCCTATAGTAGGGAGGGCATGAGCAGATTTTTTAATCAATTCTTCCAGCTGTAGCATAATATCCCATCATCAAAGTATGCCACTGGTCAAAGGGATCTTGACTGCTTCTGGACAAGCCTCATGCAGCTTCATCAAATGAAGGGCTTTGGCTGTTGACAGAGACAACTCTGCTGCCTGTGGAGACAAATTTCTAATGGTACGAATTGAAAGGAGAATAAAAAGGGTATTCCTAGCCAAATGGAGTCATTCAGAATTCAAATTTGACAAATGACAAATTCCCGAATAGTTCCTCTTCGAAGGGAGGCATGATATTTCTATCTCATTTGCAACTTTAAAATATCAATCATCCCATGAGTTTCCCTTTTAATTGCTGTTGCTTATTTACAAGGCCTTAATGAGGGTGATAGCAATCCCAGGGCATCTCAGTCTGAGCATTAATATTTCCAGGTAAGAACTGCTTGACAGGGGGATGTGAATTATAATTACTGTCATGGAAGAGTTTAGCACCAACATTAAAAACATTTAAAGGGAGGGTTGGCAAGCTTAATTTGTAATGCAATGATATTTGGAAAGTTATCTTTGTAAAATTATCAGATGCAATACACAATGAGATCTCATGGCCAGAAGAAGGCAAAGCAGTAAGGTGAGCATAAAATAAGAAAGGTTACATATCACAATGGGTTGTGTATATGTAATGAATTTGGGAGGCCTGAGTTCAAATCTTAGTTCTGTCATTTCCTATGCATGTGACTTTGGGCAAATGACTTCTGAGGCTCTCCATTTCCTCATCTATAAGGGGAAAAAGTCCTAAATAGTGTTTGAGACCATCTTCTGATTCTAGAGCTATGAACTCAACATCTATACACCTCAGTAGTTTGGAACTGCTCTCAAATTATGACATAGTGGAGAAAAAAGCTAAAACCATAAATAAAGGCTTGGTGGGGGAGAACTTAAGGATTCTTGGGGTTCTCTTAATAGCTTCATCTGATTTAAAAATTCTGACTCTGTACCTCCTGCCTGCTTGTCTAATACATGTGATGCCTTCTCTTTTAATGTACACACAGAGCAAGGCCAAGTATTTATCTAAACAGATAAAGATTCCTATGTAGTCATACGTGTTCCATCTTTCTGGGTTGTTCATCAGTCTTTTAACAAGCTACATAAAAAGAGAACAACATCAACCATATGTTTCTCGACCAACCCAGGCAGGTTTCAAATGGGCCCCTGTAAGAACACGATTCATTCACAATGACGCGTCCATGATGTCAATTGTCTTTAGAGACCAGAAATATATCCATATGGATTGCTGATGAGGCAGCTTAAGTTAGTGGGTCACCACATCTGTAAACATCCAACTGAACCAAATGTCTCTTTCCTGGAACAGCAGTGAGACCGTGCCACCTGGTGATAATCTCTACACATAACTCATTTTGGACAGGCATCCCCTTCCCAGATGCAGTAATGGCCAGACACAACCCAGCTGGACCTGGAGAGTTTGCCTGCCCATTTGTACACAAGTGTGCACACATACATATATCTTCTAGAAGGCTCACTAGACATTCAGGAGATTACTCGTCAATGGTATAAGAAATGATGCTAATAAAATTTATTTATACAACATGCATTTTATATGAAGAGCTTGTATTTACAGAGCAGCACCAGGGCAGCTAGGTGGTGCAATGAATAGAGTACCAGGTCTGAAGTCAGCTTACTGAGTTCAAATCCAGCCTCAGATACTTACTTGCTGGGTGACCCTGGGCAAGTCACTTCACCCTGTTTACCTCAGTTTCTCCCTCTCTAAAATGAGCTTGAGAAGGAAATGGAAAACTCCTCTAATATTTTCACCAAGAAAACCCCAAATGGGGTCACAAACAGTTGAACATGGCTGAAAAATGACTGAACAAGATACAGTAGTCAGTGTGTATTTTACACAACCCTTTAAAGATCACATGGGGCTTTACACCCACTCCTTTGATTCTGTATTATATCTACTAGCCTCTTGTTGATATTTTGCCAATGAATAGACTGAGACACAGAGATTCAGTGATTGAGTTTTGCTTTAACTTCTAGGGTCATGTGCAAAATTTAAACCAAGGCCTCTTTTGATTCTAAAACTTATCAATCACTGCTGCCCAAGAGAGAGTACAGGGAAGGGTTTTTAGTGTCCTCTTCCTATTGTGATTATTGGAAAAGTGAGATAGTGCATTCTTGTAACATATAGGACTTTTTATTTCATAAAGTATCTTCACTTCTGTAAGCTCTTTTTACCAGAAACAAAGCCTTGGAAAAATTCTCTCCAGGTATACTTGTGGAGTACATGGACACATGTAACCTAGGCCGTTGGTTAGATAGATGGATTCAGACCTGGAGGTTCCCAGATGAGGATGCTATCTCTGCCCATGAATGTAGAAGCAACTTCTCCTTCTTAGAGCTGTGTGATGGGCCAAGTTAGAGAAAGCCTGCCTTCCATGGCAGAGCTGAGAAAATGTGCAGGGCTGAGAGAGTTGTCTAGCCAGAGACTGTGAGGGGATGAGTTAAAAGAGAGATGGGGACTCAAAGAGTGGTGGAAAACAGAGTCTCCTTTACTGTCTTAAGTGCAAGCCTTTTACAAGACTCTTCTTAATGGCTTTCCCTTGTGGACATTGTGCACTTCAATGTCCCCAGGCCAGGGGCATAGACACCACACTTTATCTCAAGGATCTGATCCTCACAACTGTGTGCTTGAGCTCTTTTCCTGGGGCATGGGGAACCAATCCAGGCCTCGCAGCAAGCCCTTCACTTGAGGGGGCTTATTTAGCCATCAGGGTCAGAGTCCTACTAGCCTGTGGTCCTCAACAGAATTGAGCAATGAGACACTGGGTGAATTGCCCAAGGCTACATGGTCAGAACAAATATAACGGGTAAGTAAAACATCTGACAAACATTCAAAATATCAGCTTTGTAAGTTTCTCTTTAAAGAGCTCTAGGGGGTTTGCTGGACTAGAAACTCAATATGAGTCAAAACCAAAATACGATTGCCCAAAAAGTTCACCAGGATTAAGGATGTCTAGAGACAACCATAGAGTCCAGAATGAGGAAGGCGTTAATTCTTCTGTACTTGGCCCTTGTCAGATGTTGTTCCCTTTTATGTAGCTTGTTAAAAGACTGATAAACAAACAAGAAGGATGGATCGTGTATGACTGCATAGGAATCTTTGTGTGTTTAGGTAAATAAGTGGCCCTGCTATGTGCGTATATTAAAAGAGAAGGTTCCATATCACATGTCTTAGACAAGCAGGGTGGAGGTGTTGAACCGTAAAGTACATACACATTTGGACCAGAGCACAGTGGCTATTGTCATTCACCTGAGAGGCTATTGGATGAACTAGAGATTGGACTTGTTCTGCTTTGCCCCAAAGGACAGAACATGGAGAAGTCCATTCCAGTTTCTAAATACTAAGAGCCATGCCGAATTCAAACATACAGCGCTCACCTAATGTCCTCTAACCAAGGCAGACCACTGGTCACATGTGTGGTAGAGAAGATCCTAGTAAAGCAGAGATTGGACCAGAAGGGCTCAAAATTCCTTCTATCTTCGATAGTCTTTGGGGAAATTAAGGATGTCCTCCTATATTCCAACCTTCCAATGGATTTGGGATCACCTTCCTAAAAGTCTGCCCTTCTGCACTCCAGATCACTACCCCTCCAGGCCTTTCTAACTTGTGTGAGCCTTGTCTGTTCCTTTCTACGCCTTTGTCATAGTGAATCTACCCAGATCTCAACCCCAATAATGGCCAGCTTTATCTCTGATAAACAGATATCTCCCAGTTTCACAACTTGTCTGACATTAATAATCAGAGAACAAACAGGGTTAGCTCTGTTGTTACTTCATCTGTGGAATCTCGGGCCATTGTGACTTCTGCACAGGAGTCATCTCATTTGAAGCGGTGGAAAATGGGGAGGAGTATACCTACATGAACTATATAGAAGACTAAGACACAGAAAAGTTGAGTGATTTTCTTATGGACACATACTGGGTAAATAGTGGACTTGGAACCAGAACCATTACTTCCTGATTCTGCATCTATTTCTTTTCCATTAGATCATGTTTTATTTCAGAGCACAGAACTTATCTTTCCAAGGGCAATAAAACAGAGTTGAGCCAATTATCAAGACATTTCATGTGGAGGAAAGAGATGTGTAGAGTAGAATGGAGGTGGGGGGGGGGAGAGAGAATGGAACAAGGTGACTAGGATCGAATCAATGTGTGTGAGGCCTTATTCATCCAATATATATAATTCCAGTTACCTTGACCCATTTTACTCCACATTATTTTTTTCAAGTAGACACAGCAAAAGTGTTTAAAGTACTATACCTTTCTTCTATGACCATTTCGGGTGCATTGAACCCCTGAGGCTAATCAACTTTTTCAAATATCAAATATCAACTTTGGTGGCAAACTTCATGTATGTCGTCACTTTCCTGATTTGCTCTAGCGATTAATTTCCTAGGGTCTTCCTGTGAGTATTCAGAGGACAGCACAGCTGCGCAAGTGTTCAGTCACATAGCTAGAAGATCCAGCACATGAAGATTTGGCATGTACAATACATGGGATCTGTGCATGCCAAATCCCCTTACTTGCTTTATTTGCGTGCATAACCTGAAATACACTTATGGAGATGGGAAAGATCAATTTCAATTGTTTGGGGGAAGGATGTATAGCCCAATGCTAAAACAAATGTTTTAATTAACTGGAGAATGTTGGCTCCCTAGGAAAATTCTATTAGAAAGAGGCATTTCAATTTTAAGAATTAACAAATGTCCATCTCCCAAGAGCTGGCTTTATTTGTGTTTATGAGACACAAAAGATAGAATGTGCTAGGCCTGATTTCTGGCAAAGATGATTATCCCTTGCACTTCTGTAGGTAGTGAACAATATTAGCCCTCACTGAACAAAATAATGATACAGTCAGGAAGTAATATTGTATTCCCATGGATGAATGGGGCACAAAAGTGTACTTGGCATCTGGGAGGTAATCTCACCAGAGTCAAGTCAGAAAGTCTAGGTGACATAAGTTGGGAACCATTGGCCAACTGTGTCTTCTTGGGATCTGGCCAAGCAAAATTCAGGAATGCTCATCGCCAGAAGGTGGGACACCAGGGAACCAATATTTTTGGCCTTGGAAACTCAAGGATAATATCTATGAAGGCACAGAGGGACTATGACCTTTAACAAGGAAGACAGTACCCAAAGTGATGCAATCACAGATCATTGGAGATGTCAGAGTATGAACAGCCCAAAATTGACAAATGAATGATGTTCCAAAAACTAATTTGTAAGGGCTTTATTTTTTTACTTAAATCATATTTTAATATAATACTACTGATATCTTTTGTTTTAGCATTGCAATCATTTCCAGATACACCACCCTGTCTACTACCCAGGCCTGAGAAGTGAATACTCCTTTGTAACAAAGATAATCAAGTAAGCAGAAACAACTACTAGAGTGACGTGATCTGGAAATGCATGCAGTATTCTGTTTTCCTAGGCTCTCAACTCTTTGCCAAGTGGAGGCAGATTGGCTTTATTATCTGTTCTTTGGGATCAGTTGTTTTTCTGTTTAACGATTACTTAGAACTTTCTTCTTTATAGCCATACTTTATTT
The DNA here is from genome assembly GCA_028646575.1 of Pseudocheirus occidentalis. NCBI lineage: Eukaryota > Metazoa > Chordata > Mammalia > Diprotodontia > Pseudocheiridae > Pseudocheirus > Pseudocheirus occidentalis. The sequence continues at coordinate 8,924,051 of CM053599.1, read as the reverse complement.
TTATTTGTATAACTATTACTCTGTGTATTATTCTCTGGTACTGCACATTTTACTCAGTTCATGCAAATCAGGTCTAGTTTCCCCGTAGGAGTCATGTGGTGAGTAGGTTTCCAACCTAGCTCTTAAGGTCACAACACAAGGTAGAACCTTCCTCTCTCCTCCATTTCTATTGTCAGTCTTAGCACCATAGACCTCAGCCTATATCATCAAACCCTGAGCAATTCTGGGGCTACCTTTCTAAGGAAAATGGCAAGAGGAAGGAAATCTCACATAGAAGTCTAAAGATGAATGGGAAGGGGAATCCGTAATGGTCACAAATTCCTGGAAGGTATTCCATAGGTCAAATCCACACCTATAGGGCAGGGCCTACTTTGTCCTCTGCAGATGTTTTTCTGGTTAGCATTCAGTGGCACCACACTAAAGGTAAAATGCTGCACCATCCAAAGACACCACATCAACTCTAGGGCTAAGTCCATGGTGATATTGGGAAAAATAACTTACTCTCATGCTTGATCAAAAGACAGTGGTATCTAGGACTTCAATAATGTTTTCCTTCAGGAAAATAATGCTTAGAAAAATTCTATTTATAAAGGAAATGATTTTGTGCATGATTTTCTTTATAAAAAGGCTTTAATTGTTTTATTTTCTCAAGAAAAAAATGGGCAGTATTCACAATCTCATCTTGTTAATAAATCACCTTGAGCAAATCACTATAATATTTAGGCTTCAGTTTTCTCGTGGTAAAAAAAGAAAGGGTTATATTGGATGACTTCTAATGTTCATGGCAGCTTCATATCCGACTTCTGAACCCAGAAACCTAAAAAACTTAGCAGGAGTCATTAAGTCTACATCATCCTTGCTCCAGAGACCATCACAAATATATTTTGAGTTCTGGAGCAGAAATATAAATCTGATATCAACCAAAACCTTTTTAATCATCGCTTCATTTCCCAAATGCACATATTTCTTCTGAAGGCTCTGGCCACCCTCAATCAACTTCAATAAGTACATTACAATCTGTGGTCCTAAGACCCATCAGCTTCATGCCTTGGATCTCTTTCTTCCCACCAAAGCTTCATGCTTTCTTTCTACCATTAGAATGTGAAAGTAGATTTTCTTCAGAGATTCAATAGGTCTTAGTAAAGTAAATAATAGCCATGGGAAGACAACAGACCTCTCTGCAGCCTTAGCTTCAAGTCAGTAAAAACAGCCTCAGGAAGTGGTGACTATCAGCCCTGACCTCTTTTCTTTTAACACTTGCTGAATGATCTCTCTAAGATGCCATCTTAGAATCCTCCCCACAACAATTTTCCATTCAATGGGCAAAATCACTTTCACTGATGACTTAACTGCAAGTATTTTTGAATCCTTCTTCGCTTCTTCTTCCATGTGGCACGGTGGGTACAGGGATGGACTTGGTGTTTGAGAACTGTGGATCTGAACCCTGATTATACTGTTTACTTCACATGAATAGCAGCAAATCAAAGCATAAGTTTGAGTCTCATGGGGTTAGTATGGAGTTCAGATGATATAGTATTTATAAAGCATTTGAGAATGTTAAAGCTTCAAATAACCATTAAACCCTATCATTGTAGTGCTTGCTATTATTGTGTTTCATTTCTCTCATCTTTTTTGATGAGGTTCAGTTGGAAATAGTCCAGAGTCAAATCACTATCCTGCTATAATTCTATTAGATATAATTTTCTGGGGACAACTGCATCAGTGGAATGAATGACAACGGTTGTAATTGAATGAGACCATTGAACCATAAAGCTATTTATGTAGGTTCATTAAAATCATCTTTGCAATTGCTCCAGCAACATACAGGGTGGTTGGGATGATGGACAACTTCTCTTCTTCCTAAAAGAGTTTATTGGGGGGTGGAGCCAAGATGGCAGCATAGAAGCAGCAAGGTTTCACAGCTCCCACATAGCCACATCAAATACCATAAAATATGACTCTAAACAAATTTTAAGGCTCCAAAACTCACAAAAATACAGAAAACACATCTCTTGCTGAAGGCAGCTCTGCACAAATGGCTCATCATAGAAGGCTGGGAGCCAAAACCAGCCCAGCCTGAAACTGTGGCCTGGCCCCAGGGTGGTCAGGAGGAGCCATAGCTGGAGCCTCCGGAAGAGTGGATCAGTGGCAACTGTGGCAGTTTCCAGATTTATCAAGACAGAAGAAATAAGGACTAAGTTAAAGCTCAGTGGAATTCAGCTAAATATGGGGGAGAAAAGCAGTCCTGATGAACTGCCCCCAGGGCAAGAAAACAGCAGAAACAGCAGTAGCTGCTTCAGAGCTCCTGGCCTGCAGACAGCACGGGGGCCAAGCAATCATTCAGAGGCTAAGTGCTCTTGCGTTGAGCAGCCTAGATCCAGATCATGGTCTTGGATGGTGGTCCTGGGGTGTGTTTTCAGTGAGCAAAAGCTGGTGGGAGCTGAAGCAGATCCCTAATAGGTCTGGCAGCTGTGAAAACCCCAGTAATTTGGAACAGAGCTTTCCCCTCTGGAAGAAGAGTTCCACAGAGCTAAAAAAAATAATAATAATTCACTGGCAACACAAGCAGGAAAAGGAAGCAAAGTAAGAACAGCAACCAAACTCTAGACTCCTTTTCTAGGGACAAAAAATATCAAATCATGGAATGGGAGGAAGACAACACAGTCAGAACTTCCACTCCAAAAGCTTCCAAGAAACATGAAGATTGCCTACAAGCCATAGATCAGCTTAAAAAGGACTTTGAAAACCAAATAACAAGTGGAAGAAAAATTGGGAAGAGAAATAAGAATGAGGCAAGAAAATCATGAAAAGAGAGTCAACAATCTGACTGAAGAAAATAACACCTTAAAATCATATTAACTCAAATGGCAAAAGAGGCCCAAAAAGCCAATGAGGAGAAGAATGACTTAAAAGTTGAATTTGCCAGATGGAAAAAGAATCTCAAAAGCTCACTGAAGAGAATAATTTCTTCAGAATTAGAGTGGAGCAAATGGAAGCAAATGACTTTATGAGAAATCAAGATGCTATTAAACAGATACAAACAAATGAAAAAACAGAGGGCAATGTGAAATATCTTCCTGAAAAAAACACTGACATGGAAAATAGATCCAGGAGAGATATTTTAAAAAAATTTGGACTACCTAAAAGCCATGATTAAAAAAATAATTTAGAAAGCATTCTTCAAGAAATTCTCAAGAAAAATTGCCCTGATATTTTAGAACCACAGGGCAAAATAGAACTTGAAAGAATTCACCGATCACCTCTCAAAAAGATCCCCAAAGGAAAACTCCTAGAAATGCTATAGCCAGGTTCTGGAGTCCCCTGATAAAGGGGAAAATATTACAGGCTGCCAAGAGGAAGCATTTTGAATACTGTGGAAACACAATTAGGATAATCCAGGATCTGGCAGCTTCTACATTGAGGGGTTGAAGGGTCTAGAATAGGATATTCTGGAGATCAAGGGATCTGGGATAAAAACCAAGAATCACCTACCCAGCAAAATTGAGTATAATGTTCCAGGGAAAAATATGGTCATTCAGTGAGCTGGAGGACTTGCAAGCATTCTTGCTGAAAAAAAAAACAGAATTGAACAGAAATTTTGACATTCAAACACAAGAAGCATGAGAACGTAAACATGGGAAAGAAATCATAAGGAACTTATCAAAGTTGAACTATTTACATGCCAATATGGAAAAAAACAATAATAGTAACTTGTGAATCTTTTCTTAGTGTGAGGATAAGTGAAGGGAATACAACTGTGTATATACGTATACCTACACAAATATCTATATAGGAGGGTATATATGCGTATGATTACATATCTGAGCATGTGTGTATATGAGTTCGTAGAGGGCACAGGATCATTTGAATAGGAAGAAATGATACTTTAAAAGGTGAAATTCTGAGGTGGGAGAGGATTAGAATGAGAGGAGACAGGGAGAGACAGAAGGGGGTTAATCATCTCATATGGCACAGGTAAGGAATAACTGTTACAATGAAGGGGAAGAACAGGAAGGCAAAAGGGAAAGTGTTAACTTTACTCTTATTGAATTTGGCTTAGGGAAGGAATGACATAAACTCTAAACTGGGTATCTTGCCACACAGGAGAGTAGGGGGGAATGGGGATGAAAGGTGGGATGACAGAGGAGAGGGCAGGGTGGCAGGGAGGGCTGCTGGAAGCATGCACTTCTATAAAGGGACAGGGACAGGGTAGAGAATAGAATAAGGTCAGGGGCAGGATAGGATGGAGAGACATATAATCAGTTTCTCACAATATGTCCACTGTGGTGATGTCCTGTGTAATTACACATGTACAGCCTGTATTGAATTGCTTGTCCTTCCAGTGGGGGTGGGTGATGAGGGAGGAATTGGAAGAATCTAGAATTTAAAATTCTGTAATCAAATGTTTTCCCTCTAATTTTATAGATGGTGAAACTGAGGCCCAGAGAGCTTCAGTATCTTTCCTAAGGTCACACATGTAATTGTATATGGGATATGAACCCAAGTTCTTTAATTCCAAAGCTACTGTTTTTCCTGCTGTACCATTTTATCATCACAACCACCATTCCCCCTCTATATACAAGCCACAGTTTAGGATTCTTTTCTCACTTTTCAAACCATTTTTCTAATTATATTTTCCACATTAGAGTAGTTCTTTAATTTTTTCCAAGCCACATTGTATTGGCTCTTATAACCTGGGGATGAGAGGCATTACCTATAGTTCCGCTACCTTCTCTTCTAGGAAAGACAACAATCTGTACTGTATGAGTACATATTAAATATGTAATAATAGCTGTTTGTTAGCCATGGCAGAAAAATAAATATTGTAGACACCATGCAGGTCACTGCCAAATGTGTTTGCCATTGTATTGATTGAATCTTAATTCTCAGTCCTCTGCTGTTCTCTTTGATAATGCTTGGAGCCAGTTGTGGGGGTGAGCTATTGGGACACATGACCCATTTGTCTCATCTTGTTATAACCTGCTGGGACTTTCTAAGGAAGACTATATTGAGAGGAAATGGCTTTCCAATTTGATCTTCACTGTGGTTTTTGCTTTCCTCTCAATGAGCATCAGAAACTTGTGTGATGACTAGCAACTTCCCACTAAATGCTGGACTAAGGTCAAACCTAGATTTCCCCATTCCCCTTTGGAGTTCTTCCTTCTCCATCACACTTTTTTCTCCTTGTTTCTCTTCCCTCCATATGTGCAAATAAGCTGTATTCCTCTACAGCCAAAGCTGGGTACAAGCTCACAATTTGCCACCGGCTTCCTAAGTCTCTTCAGGGAAACTAATAAATTTGAAAAAATAAAAGAAACCAACTCCCTTTGGCTGCTAACATTAAATTCTAGATAATCATTTGGCAAAGTCCCAAATCATGACTGATGAAGTAACACAGAACAGTGCTGAGTGATGTAAAGTGACCCTTACAACCCCAGAAAATTCCTGACAATAATCATTACCAGGTTTAATTAACTCCTACACAAAAGCAGGGCTCCTCTGTCTCTAGGCAGTGAACCTCAATGTGAAGAAACTCTGATGAGAAACAAAGAACAAATTTGAAGAGAGCCATATCTGGTACATGAAATAATGAGCACCAGGGCAAGCCTAATGGTGTGCTCTTTTCTTTAAGCTTTAAGAGTTGCGAAGATGAAGGCAATGAACAAAGCAGAAAGATGACTCCAAGTGACCTCTACATGGTGGACCACCTGGTTGGTGTCTGGCTCAGTGTCTTTCAATAAACCACAGATGAGGAAATTTTTCCCACCAATAAGAAGCAACACCTCAGGGGTTTTTTTCCCAAATTTTTTCTCCATAATTTCCTGAAGTTTTCTGACTCACCTATCTTACAATCCAGTGTGGAAACCAGCTTCTAGCTGTGTGGATTGTCCCTGCTTTCCATCTGCCTTCAATCATATACATTCATTAGAGCCTTATCTATAACAGATTTCCCCTCCCCTTGCTTCAACAGGAAGGCAGTACACCAAGAAGGGTTTCTTCTAGTGAAATGAGTAAGGCTAGAATGTGTTGTCTTCCACTTAATTTACATTAACTTTTTAATCCAAAACCTGTTTCTACTATGTTGGAAGGTGATATAACACTATCCTTAATCCCATAAGCAAGCATCTCCCAGAGGACTCATAAGGCCTGATTTTCTCAGAAGCAGGAATCATCTGCCACTTCTTTTTCCCATTTATAGTCTATTAAATCTAAAGATAATGGGAGAATTGGGGGGGGACTTGGTATATCAGATATCATTGCCTCTTCCTGGCTGTCCGCCTGGCCCTCATAAATCTCAAGGGTCATTTTCCAAAATCTTTTCCTCTTCAGGTAGATGTGAGCCAAAAGAGGGGTTGGGGGGGTGGTGGTGAGAGGAATGAAATTCACTAGGAGTTTTTCCTTTTCTATGAAGTGTAAGACATAGAAAGTGCTAGAAATACAAATGTCACCAATTGTGAAATTTTCCACTTAAAATCAGAAAAAGTCTCACATCATCCATAAGGAGTGTCCAAACTGAAAGACAGATCTTGCATGTTGCCTTGGGACAAAACTTGCTGACAAAGATGATGACCATTCAGAGGAGGAGCATAGAGAGTATAACCAAAGATGCCCAGAGAAGATGAGAATGAGAGTGCATGGACATTACAGGAGAACCATGGCCTGGCCCTAGGAAGGATTGAAGAACTACCCACCCAAGAGGCAAATGGAAGAAATGAAGGAACCCTTTGTCCTCTACCGGGCTGAATACAATATCCAACTGGAGTTTTGTCATTTAGAAGTTCATGACAGGGGTAGCTAGGTGGCGCAGTGAGTAGAGCACCAGCCCTGGAGTCAGGAGTACCTGAGTTCAAATCCGGCCTCAGACACTTAACACAAAAACTAGCCGTGTGACCTTGGGCAAGTCACTTAACCCCAACTGCCCTCTAAAAAAATAAAAAAAAATAAACTAAAAAAAAAGAAGTTCATGACAGCTTCTAGAGGCTAAGATTGGAGTTATGGCTTCAGGGGAAAAAAAGCAATTTTTTCCAAAAAAGAGTAAATTATATGGAAGGAGGATGGTGATAGAAAGTGAATTGTTGATTAAGATGTGCATATATGATCACAGAAGGAAAGGGTGTTTAGAATATTTTCAGGAAGATAAATAGGAAGAAAGTACTGTATTACTAAGGTATGATAGTACAGATGACCAAGACAGAAGGAGGAAATAGGAGGGTAGTACACAGTAGAAAGGATATTAGATTTGGAGTCAGAGGGCCCGGGTTCAAGTCCTATGTCTGATACTACTCGTGTAACCTTAAAGAAGGCATTTAAACTGGGTAGGCCTCAGTTTCTTCATTTGTTAAACTTAGTCTAGTTAGCCTCTCTACAGTTATAATCCTATTATCCTCAGAAAGTTGAATTTTGTGTCAGAAGACTTTTTTTCTATTTTTTATATATACATATATATTTTTAACATTTGATTATAGAACTTTAAATTCTAGATTATTTCCCTTCCTCCCTCATCACCCACCCCCACTGAAAGGACAAGCAATTAAATACAGGCTGTACATATGTAATGACA
>CM053599.1:8871549-8908747 GCA_028646575.1 Pseudocheirus occidentalis | reverse complement strand
GTAAAAAGTGCTTATTCATTCATTTACTTCCAAACTACTACCCTTTATCATACCATTTATTATTTTTAGCATCTCTGAAGACTATATGGCTATATTTTTGCATAGCATACATGAAATTATTATTACTGATATCACCATAATCATTATAATAGTAATAATTATTATTACTGGATTAACATTGACATTTCTAAGAATATCTATTTTAAATCATCTCTGGAAGAAAAGAACTTCAAGTTATTTCCCAGTCATTTCTCACTAACTAAAAATAAATTATAAAAATATTATAACAAAGTATACAAATTATTCATTAAGTTATAAATATTTAAAAGGATGCCAAAAATAAATAATAAATTTATATATATATATACATATATATATATATATATATATATATATATTTTTTTTTTTTTACCAAAAAGATCATTCTCAATACCAGGAATGCAGGGATGGTAGAATCTTAGTGAAACAAAAAGCATAATAATTTTGTTAAAAGTAAAAATTGTATTGTTATATTGATGAGTCTGATAAAATGTAATATTTATATATTATTCTAAAAATGCCAGAAAGCATAAAATGAAAGGATATTTCCTTAATATAAGATAACGATAAAAGTCTAATAAAAAAAAGCAAAAGCTAGAATTACTTGTAACAAGGAAACACAAGAAGCTTTCTTCTATGACCAGTGTTGTGCAAGGATCTCTACTATCATTATAATGATTTGATCTGATTTTGGAATGCTTTCTAGAACAATAAGTCACAAAAAAAGAAACCAAAGGCATACACATTGGCAAAGAGGAGGTAATATCTTGATAATATAATGGATAATATAATGTTCTATTTAGAACATCTAAGAAAATAAGAAGAAACAAAGGTGACAAATAGAGCTGACTAGCAAATTAGTTGAACACAAATTAAATCCATAGGTCATCAGAATTTCTATAGAAATGGAAAATTAAAAATCCAAATATATTTTAAAATTTCAACAAACTGCATTTAATATCTATAGTGTAATAAAATAGATGGCCTATATAAATATAATTCTAGGGCATTATTTAAGTAAATGAATCAATACTTAAATAATTGAGTAGGTATTTCTATGTTCAGGAGTGATATATAGGAATGCTATATGCAATATATGTTAATAATGAAAACATTATGCAAATTAATCTGAACCTTTAACTTTATACAAATCAAAATGCCAATGGAATAATTTATAGACAAAATAAAAATAAAATCCACATAGTACATGTTTTCTCTCATAACTGAGAGATTGCTACCTGGGTCTTCTGCAACACTGAGCATTAATTTTACTGTATTAGCTGAGTCTGTATGCTGTAAATAATCTCTATTGCTTCTATGCATAATTGCATGTGCCAGACAATACATGGACTGTGTGAATCATGGGACAGAAAATAATTGTGGTGCGGTATCATTTTGTGGCAGCGGTGATTAGAAATGTGTGCTTCTATGGACTCTAGAATGAACCAGAACATTTGAACCTGATCATATAAAACCAGACTGAATTGGTTTTCTCACATTTAGTCAATTCTCAGTAAGATGGGTACTAGATTTTGCATGATATGCCCAAGGTATATTGTTTTTTATTGTGCTTTTAATTTTACAGCTTCTAAGAAAAGCTATTATTCCAAAGAAACACGAAAAAACTTGCAACTCTTAATGAGTACACTCCAATGACTGTTAGAGATATTATACTAATTCTTAAGTATAGAAGTCAAGCATTTCAAAGATCAAGACCATAATGCAAAAGAATCAGTCTTACTAAAGTACAATCAAGTGTGGTCAAAAAAACAAAACAATACCAAGAACTAACAATTTTTTTCACAAAATGGCCTAGCTAATTTTCAGCAAAGTCTTTTGGAGGAACCTGGAAGCCTGAACTGTTGCTATTGGTGCCTCTATGATAAAACATAGACTTCTTAAAGTGGGAATAACTTTGAGCATATTTGAGATAGGAGTAAAGCTGACAATTTACATAGAGAAATAAAAAGACATTTCTCAGGATCAAGACAATAAAAAAGAAGAGAATGGCAACATTTGGGAAACACTAATTTTGACTGATAAAACTTTTTTCTGTCCATGACTACACCAAAACAATTGTCAAAAATAATCTAGATGAGAAATGAGCATCTTCATTGGAATATAAAATATTAACCCCAAAATGTTTTGAGTACTTCTGTCTTTCCAATAAGTCTTGTCTCTAATAAGAAAATTATTAACTTTGTAAAATATATTGCTATGTTGGGAAACAGAATTGTTGCAGAATTACAGAAGTTTCCAAATAGAAATGGAATTCTGCAACATGACCTTGCACTATGCCACATTTAACAGAAAGTTAAGTTATCCAGGAGACAGAGATAAACATATTTCAATGGCTTGGAAACTCACCTGATTAAAAGATCATTGAAAACGTATGGGCCACATCAACTGGGGAATGGCTAAACAAGTTGTGGTATGTGACTGTAATGAAATACTATTGTGCTATAAGAAATGGGAAGGAGATGGTCTTTATATTCACCTGGAGAGGCTTATACAAATTGATGCTAAGCGAGAAGAGCAGAACCAGGAAAAATTTGTACACAGTCACAGACACATCATATGTGTGATGACCAATTTTAATAAACTGGACTCTTCTCAGCAATGCACAGTTATAAGACAACTCTACAAGTCCCAGGATGGAAGGAGACATCTACACTCAGAGAAGGATCTAGAAAGAACAGAGTTTAAATGGAGACTGAAGCAATCTACATGCTATTGTTCTTTTTCATGTTTGGTTTTCTTTCTTTTTTCCCATTGTTCACTCCATCCATTACAACCCTTCTATACAACCAGACTAATGTCCAATGTGAAAGTATTAGCAGATCCTATACTTGATTGCATTCTGCCATGGGGGGAGAAAATGTGAAACTCAAGAGATTGTGGAACTGAATCCTATAAATTAAAATAAATAAACAAATCAATTAAATTTTTGAAAAAAAAACATGGGCCATAATCAAAGTTAGACTTGGAAAAATGGACTTTTAATCAATGGTATGTCTAATACCCCAACATGACAAAACCGTGCTTCTATCATGAAAAATTAACATATATATCAAAATGTGGCACAATCAATGCTCAATCACATAAAACAAATGATTGCAGTAAAATGAGGGAATAATCAAGGGTGCACTGGAGCCAGCTCATACTAGTTCATGAGAGCCAATTATTAAATTTTCAATGTGAGCATTTAAACATCAGAAACCTGCAAATGTTACAAAAAAGAGATTAACATATTGCTTTGTTGATTTCTAGACATAAGAAAGTGGTTTAGAAAATGAAATAATGCAGATTAAACTGAAAAGTGTCTTGTGAATTTTTCTAGAGAATGAGAATTGTTGAATATACCAGGACACCCTTGCATATAATGATTATTCAAAGTTTAAAAAAAAATTTTTTAAAGCTCTTTAATTCATTGTATGTCTTTTTTTTTGTTTTTTGTTTTGCTTTTTTTTTTTGGAGGGCAGTTGGGGTTAAGTGACTTGCCCAAGGTCACACAGCTAGCTTTTTGTGTTAAGTGTCTCAGGCCGGATTTGAACTCAGGTACTCCTGACTCCAGGGCCGGTGCTCTATTCACTGCGCCACCTAGCCGCCCCTAATTCATTGTATGTCAATAAAGTTAATTGTTTTCATTTTGTCCTGAGTGATTTTCCCACCACAGTAGTTATATTTGTGTTGACTTGTGCATACAAAAGTTTATCCAAGCAACTATATGCATTTGTGGATAAATAAGGAAAATGGAATTTGAAATGTGCTGTCCTTTGAATTTGAAAATAAAGTCAATGACCCTCTTGTGGAAGTTTGCTTGTTGTTGATTTTTCCTGGTGATACATATCTTTGTACCTCCCTATTTGTTCCTTATAGCCTCTCCTGGGCAAGAGTGACACCATATCACTAGCACAGGTAGGGCAAAACACAAAGAAGTTGTTCTTGTGTTGACAAGTGGAAATGACCTCCAAAGGATTCAACCTATAAATAGTGGCCTTAGAGTGGCAGTGCTATGAGTCTACAGAAGAAATCACTTTATGTGTGCAGATATGGCTTGGCAAGGTAGCAGTTCTGAAAAAGCTTTGAAGAGTTTAATAAATTGCATGTATAACAAGAGTCAACTCTGTGAAATGGAGGACAAAACAGCAGAGAGATCTTAAAGTAGAAAGAGTGTAATAGTACCCCAAACTTGGGAGGTGACAGCCCCATTCTTCTCAGCAGTAGCTAGACTATTCCTGGAGGATTTTGTTCAGTTAGGGATATCACATTTTAGGAATGACATTGGCAAGAGTAATCAGTGCAGCAGGGGTCATAATAGTGAGGACCCTCAAGACCAGATGTGAAGACTGCTTGGAAGAACTGGAGATATTTAAAGAGGATTTAGAGAAGAACTGAGAGCTGTCTTTCAGTATTTCTCACTAGTCCCATGGAAGAATTCCGTTTCTTCTGTACAACCGTGGGGGCTAAAATAATAAGAGGAATGCAGAAACATTTTAGTATATGAGTGCTCCAAAAGAAAAATGGTCTGCCTTAGAGGTGGTACTATTTTCCTCACTTGGAGATCTAAAAATGAAGAAGGGAGGGAATAAGCATTTAAGCACCCACTATGTGCCAGACACTGTGCTAAACACTTTCCAAATATTATTTCATTTGCTCCCCACAACTCTGTGAAATAGGTACTTTTCACAGTTGAGAAAACTGAGGCAAACAGGCTAAGTGACTAGCCCAGGGTCACACAGTTAAGAGAGGTCTGAGGCTGGATTTAAACTCAAATCTTCCTTACTCTAAGCCCATAATTCTATGCACTATGGAGCCACCAATGGCTTCAAAAGGCTAGATGGTCTCCTGTTGGGTGTGTAGGAGAGGGGATTCTTCTTTTGGAACGGGTATGGGTTAAACTAGATGACCTCTAAGGAGACAGACAGAGAGGGAGAAAGATTTGGATCTGTGATCTTGGCAAAAGCACTTCATTTAGTACAGATCACAAATCCCAGAAGGGATATTTGAACCCAGATCTCACTGTCTCCAAATCCAGTACTCTACCCACTAGACCACACTGTTTTCCCAATGGATCGAGGGGCACACAGTTAGGATGTGGTTGAGACAGAGTTATGGGCTTCATCTGGAGCTCTGGAAAACACATTTTGCCACCTCTCAAAGCTGCCCTTTAGAAACTGCACAGGACACAGCCAGTAAGTGTGAAAGGCAGGACTTAAACTCAGCTCTTCTGGACTCTTAAGTTGAGTGCTAGATGTTCCCTACTACATCAGTTCTCAAGCAAGTCAGTACACAATGAAACCTCAGGGAAGTGTTATCTACCTTTCCAGTGCACTAGAGAAATGTTGACTGCTACCCCATTTTCTTAATTGCCCAGGAATCCCTTCAGGAAGAAACCTGTTTTGGCAAATACTATTCAGCATGGAGCACAGTCGGGAATAACTTCTCAAGTCCTTTCTTCATATTTCTAGCACCAACCTGACTATTTTGCTTCATTTTCTCATCTTATCCAAGACATATTCTCCTCTTCTAACAGATGGCTTTTGAATCTGAAAGCAAGAACATCCCTTGATTTGCTTGGCATTGATCCTCAAGGCCTAATACTCACCCCCTCAGTCTCCCCAGAACATCTCATGTCACAAAAATTATAGCAAATGGGAACTTAGCAATACTAAGGAGATATCAGTGAGCAGAACAGAATTCTTGGCCAGGAGAGGCAAGAATTAAACAGAAGCTACTCGTCTCAGGCCACTGAATTTTCCCCAGTTTCTCCCTAGCTCTTCCATCCCTAAAGTTCTCTGGGAGATTGCAAAGCCATGATGACAGCCTTTCTAAGACAGGTATTTGCAGTTTGGTGATAACAAGAGCAATATCTTTTGGGAAGAAACACTTGTCCTCCCTGCCCTCTGCTAAGTAAAAGATCTCTCAGTGTAGAAGTCAAGAAGGGAAATGGTTTGGTATCAAGAATTGTGTGTGTGTGTGTGTGTGTGTGTTTTTATAGACAGAGTACTGGATGTGGAGCCAACCAGCCCTAACTGAATTCAAATCTCTCTTTTACCACTTACTGATTATGGACCCTTGGCAATACAAACTATACTAAATACACATTCATTTCAGCTGATGATAAAACATTCTAGAAGACAGTAAGTTGCAGAGAAGGCTCAAAATCCTAGATCCAGTCCCTATTCCTATATAAAGCACACTGGAACCAGTAAAGGGCAACCAGGACTTTCTCCAAAAACACCCATTTTAAAGGGTGCTAAAAACAGCAACACTTCAACGGCTAGAAAACAAATGGAGTCGATCACCTCCTTGGAAAGATGGGTTAAAAAAAGGAATCTACGAGATGTGGCGGCCCCAGCCCATGGTCGCATACCCAGTGAACGCTGATCATGCCTCCTTCTTCTGCAACAGCTTTAGTAAGAGCAGCTGTGGGGGAGGGAGCTCTCGGAGGTTCTCGGGGGCTCCTAAGAAACACAGTGGTCACATTCTCCAAGCTGCTTTAAAGAACCATTGTGCAAAACTGCCCCAATTTAGTGTGTGCTGACTCAGTAACAAAAAATCAATCATTGCTAGCCACAACTCTGGTTTTTCTTTAGCAGGAGAGGCTGTCCAATACTCAAAAGGCACTTAGAGCTTTAGAAAAGCCAAGAAGATCTCAACAATGTGAGTGTTTTTGTTTCATTTTGTTTTGTTTTGTTTTGTTTTACCTTTAGCAAACCTGCTCTCAGCTTCATGCCTCTCCCCTTCCCCCCTGCCTTCCACTTGAATGTTGCCACCAAATCATCCTGGTCATTACTTCATATTGAGCAGATGAGATGATGAGATTTTTGATAAAGAACAATGATCAGCCAGCATGGGTTGCCAAGGGGTCACTGGAACCAAGATGAACAATTGATTAGCTCTAATGGACCATGGCAGTAATAAACAACCAAGTCTGGCTGGGCCCAAGATCTCATTGTCCAGATAATGCTGCCGAAACCCTATGGCTTTGAACTGACTGCTCAAAGCATTCATCCATTGCATCAAAGCTCCAGGGTCTCAGAATTTACTTCTAAAACAGCAGAACTGCTATTCACAGTGACTGCACCATTTCACAGAATCTGGCTAAAAGCCACTACCCACCAAAACACTTTCTCCTCTTCTTTGAGGTCTAGAAAATGAACTGCATATCCATGATGCCCTTGGAAACAGATTCATGTTCTCTCCCTTTTTAAACACATCTGTACTCAGAGCTCCCCTCCCCTCTTCTTTCTCCCAATACAAGTTCTGACCAAACACAGTTAGGGACAGGAAGGAAGAAGATGTGAGATCAAAGAGATTAATTCCCTAGAACTGGAAAGTGTCCCTAAACCCAAAGTTCCACATTTAAAGAATATTTTAAAGTGAAAGATTCACTGGGGGAAGGGGAGGGGCCATAGTTTGTATGGCAACTCCAGCTGCTGATGCCTTCCCCCAAAACGGCACTCTGTAATTATTAATATATGTGTGTGTGTGTGTGTGTCATTTGTGTTGTCTTCTCCAATAGAAGGTAAGCCCCTTGAGGGCAGTCACTGTTTCCCTTTTTTATGCCTAGTGCTTGACCCACTACAGTCTCTTAATTGACTGATTGATGGCAACCTACTTGTGCTATGGTGAAAAGGCTGCAAGAATAGCACATGAGTATGGGGAGTATGATTGAGGGTGTTAGGGTAGGAGATTAGGAAAAGCTGAGTTCTAATTCTGCTTCTGATACTTATTGGTGGTGTGACTTTGAACAAATAAGTTGTCTATGCTGAGTTTCAAACTTACCAGGGTGACTAAGATGAGACATTGTTGGAATTGTGATTGTTGCTTTGGGCCAAGGGCTTCTTATTGGGGCAGTTCTACTGCATTCTACTCTTCCTAAGAGCCCTCTCAGAACCAGGCATCACTGTGTAGGCACTGGCTGCACAGGACTGATCAATCAGACCAGAACCCAGGGGTGACAGGACCCTCCATATTTGATGAGAAGTTAGAGGAAGGGGTGGTAGTTGTGGTAGATATGCTGGGTTCTTCTGTTCAGTTCCCAAGCCTCTTTCAAATCATATGCATCCACAGCAATGACCCACATTCGATGCTCTAGGGACCATGCTCACGTCCAGTATGTCAAGTAGGTCATTGTCCACAAAGTGACTGATGAAGAGCTGCTGAGAGTTGGGTCCAACAACGGATCCAAAGCCATTCCACTTATTCTGGGTTGACCCAAGCCATGTACATCCAACCACGGCAGGATAACTTTCTCTAGAATCTCTTGGTTATTGAGATTATGCTGAAGAAGTAGGATTCTTCAGTTATGTGGATAGGCTTCATATAGGCTACAAGGCTCCATTCTGACAGTTAGTTAGAGGTTCTTAGCCCAACCTTTAATGTAAGAAACTCTAGAGAAGAAGCCAATTCTGTAGGCTCTTGACATTGTAAAACAAGTGGAAATAGAATGTGTACCAATTACTGTGAAGCTATAATTCTCCCCCAGGGTATAGCAGGATGCTTCAGGAGACCAGCGACTCAGGTAAGTCAGTGGAACACACTGTAAAGGACCCTAATTCTAAAGTCCGTGGGTTCAAATCCCAACTCTGCCACTTAGTACCTGTGTGAACTTTAAAAAGTCACTTTAATACCTTGGACCTTAGTTTCATCAACTTAAAAATGAGAGTATTTGACTTAGGGGTCTTAGACATAGGCACTCTCCTGTGATCCTGAGATTGTGCCGAGTGAATTTAGAAATGTCAGGGATCACTTTAAGGGGAAAAAATAATAATTCTGAGTTTTCACCTAAATTGGGAGAGTAGAGAGGAGAAACTGGGGTGAAGAGACAGAAGAGGAACTTCAGATAGCCCATCAGGCCACGAAGGGCACAGACAACAAGTGATCTTTGCCCTGGAATTCAGGTTAAGCTTCCAGGGTCCAATCTTCTAATGTGTGTGTGGTTCAGTCTTGCTGGAGGGCAGAAGAATGGCCTAGGATTCAACTGGGTGTGTGCTGCCCCTTCCACACCATCAACATTTCTTTAGTCATATCTAAGCTTCTTTTAAAGCTTCACTCATGAAAGGCAGAAACAAAGCAAATTCTTAAGGAAACCAAGAAACAAGGGGCATATCATCCCTTATGTTACGCCCTCTCCAGAGCCCATTTTTCTTCTCTTAAAAGGACAGAAGGAGCAGATCCCTTTTCTCTTCCTAGCTCCAGGCAGTGCTAGAGTGAGCTGATCCCAGATGAAGAATTATCCTCAGACTTTTCAGTCTTCCCTGGAACATGAAACCATAGCCTCCACCAGCGGCTCACTCAGCAGTCTCATAATGTGTCCAGACAGGATGTTAGGCAGTGTTTTCTAAAGCTAACCTAGGTCAAATGCAAACACTTCTGTAACTGTGGCCACTGCACTCTGAGCAGCCTTGTACATAGTAGGCATCTAATCAGTACTTGTTGATTGCTCACTTGATGAATGAAGGTCATCTTACTATCATCTGGCCTCATTCTAAGTTACTCAATACAACAGAGTCTTCCTGGGGAGCTTGTCACATGGCCCGCTATGAGCCATGGAGCCCCCATCATGCTTCACATTCTGCCTTAGTCATCCTCTTCCTATCCTCCCAGAATGGATCCTTCCATCCTTTTTTCTCCCCTGGAGCTATAATCAAATGAGTCAAATGACTGATTAATTGATTGAATCCTATGGTTGTTATTGGAAATGTATTCCTGGCAGCTCTCCTAGGCTTCCACTCACCATCCCTGTTGTTTCCCAAACTAATGCACCCTGCCCTGGCCACCACTCTCCTAGATATGTTTAAGTTTCCCAATCCAGACAGCCGTCAAACCATGTCACCATGTGGCCAGTGCTAATACATGTCTTCTCCACACCTAGACCAGGCCCAAGCACAGTAGATGTAGGTCTTTGTCTCCTTAGCCTCTTGCCAGTTCCTGAGGTCCAGTTTTGATGGGTGAATCCATGTGTACAACTAATTGGGCTTCATTCACCCCATCTAGATGGCCCTGGATTGATACAAGAGATCTCCAAATGCCCAGAAATTGAGCCTGATATTGTAAGAACCCAAGGTCACTATTTCTTAGGAACTAAGAAGCTCAGGTTTATTAACCTTTCCACTATGGTGGGGAAGGGGGCAGCAGCAAGGTCCTGAATGGTAGCTCAGTGAGTTGACAGCTAAAATCTCCATTTCAGGAGGGACTTCAGCTCAGAACAACTTGTTCCTTTCCTGGATGCACGGCAGAGGAACATCTCTGACTTTGACACCATGCCTCCATGTTTTATATCTTTTCTAATCCCCCCCCCCCGCCACACATACACACATACCCTTCAGCTTCCTTTTGTGTGCTGTCTTGCCCCCATTAGAATGAAGGTCCTTGAGGACAGGGACTATCTTTTTTTCATATTTGTATAGCAGCCCATAGCATAGAGCCTGGCATATAGTAGGTGCTTATATTGAGTATGAACTTGTGAAAGAATTAATACACTATTCAAAGGGCTTAATTTACCACCAAGTAGCACCACGGGAACTGTCCAAATCAGGCTCATTGATTCTGTCACATGTCAGCAATAGAGATAAGAACCATTCATTCCATTTATGGCCGCATGCATCACAACCTCTCTATAATAGCTGCATGGAATTCC
Organism: Pseudocheirus occidentalis; assembly: GCA_028646575.1. Lineage (NCBI taxonomy): Eukaryota > Metazoa > Chordata > Mammalia > Diprotodontia > Pseudocheiridae > Pseudocheirus > Pseudocheirus occidentalis. The sequence goes on along the minus strand of CM053599.1, from coordinate 8,898,060 downwards.
ATTTCTGATAACAAAGGACCAATAAAAAAATTCAGCTCAAAATGGTGGCAATTACCTGTAAGTCAGCATCAAATTCATGTTTCAGGTGAGCCTCCTCTGCAGCCTCCACAAGACGCTAGAAAAACAAAAATAGCAACAGGGTCAGAAACATGGCAAGGCAAATCCTTTGGTTTCCTGAACGTCTCGGCATCATTGGGTGTCTCTGAAAAATAATATTAAGGAGCCCTCATCCCAGGCAACCTACATGAAGGTGGGGGTCTCATCTGTTCTTGTCTTTGGTGATCCCTATCAATTATCACAGTGCAGTGTGAAAATGTAGAGCCCGGGTTAGAATTCTGTCACTACCATGAAGTACCTGGTCACCTGGGATGACAAATAACCTTCCTGGACATCCTGTTTCTAGCTTAGACAAAATTACCTCTAAAGTCCCTCCCCAGTCTAAAACTGACTTTGAAAGGGGTTGCTACTATACTAAAATTACTATGACATTTGAATTTTTAAAAATAGCATAAGAAAACAATCCCTAGGATTTTTCTTAAAGGGATTTGATGAAACCTTCCATAAGCCATATTGCCCAAAGGCCTTTATGGCCCACTAGAGAATCCATTCAGTTTTAGTTTGAGATAGATTATAAAACAAGTCAGAGAAATTCCTGCTGAGCCAGGGGTAGCAGATCTTATTGTTTGTTTCTGTTTAAATTTCATTCCTTGAGACTGCAGATTACTAGATGTAGAAGAAGAAGCCATATTGTCCATGCCCCTTAAGTGACAGGGGACTAAATGATGCCCAGAATGAAGATGCTTGGCTTCAATCCATCACTTTGTAGAAGAGTAAAGGAAGATAGGAGCCCAAATCTTTCTTACTCCATATCCAGAAAACTCTGTGTGTCTCTCTTCTCCCTCATCTCTCTCTCTCTCTCTCTCTCTCTCTCTCTCTCTCTCTCTCTCTCTCTCTCTCTCTCTCTCTCTCCCCATTTCTCTCTCTCTCTCTCTCTCTCTCTCTCTCTCACTCTCGCTCTTGCTCCCACTCTCTCTATCTCTCCACTCCCCCCACATAAAGAAAATCTTTATGATAAAAAATAAAACAATACCCACTGATACTTCTACTGCTGATCATTTTCAAGTTGCCTGGAAGCTTCAGAACTTGGCAGAAGCCACAGAGGCCTTACCTCTCGTCGGGAAGCCCTGGCCTTGCATTACACTTCAGAAACACCAACTGATCTATTCACTGCTTCTTATGGGAGAATACTACACTGAGTACTGTGCTGGGGATAAGCAAAAAGGAAACAGGATCTGCCCTCAAGGCGCTTACATTCTACTGGAATCGGATTCTCCAGTGTCACTGACCTCCTTGTTATTCTTTACATAAGACACATTGTTTCCAGGCTCCAGGCATTTATACTGGCTGTGCCCTCTTCCTGGCATATTCTCTTTCCTCCTCTCTGCCTCCTTGGCTTCCCTGGCTCCCTTCAAATTCCAGCTACAATCCTACCTTCTGCAAGAAGCCTGTCCTGGTCCTGTTGATGTTTGTGCCTTCCCTCTGTAGATCCTTCCCAACTGATCTGCTCCATATTTTGGTTTTATTTAGTTGCTTGCATGTTGTCTCTCCTATTATACTGGGAGCTCCTGCACATCAGGGACTGTCTTTTGCTTCTGTACCCCCCCATATTTAATGCAGTGTCTTGAACCTAATAGGTATTCAATAAATTCTTGTTGTCACCTCTCTAAGCATCAGTTTTCTCTGCTGTAAAATGGAGATGGGGCACCTAGATGGCACAATGGATAGAGCTCTGGCACTGGAGTCAGGAGAAGCTGAGTTCAAATCCAGCCTCAGAAACTTACTAGTTGTGTGATTCTGGGCAGGTCACTTAACCCTGTCTGCCTCAGTTTCTTCATCTGTAAAATGAGCTGGAGAAGAAAATGGCAAATGATTCCACTCTCTTTGCCAAGAAAAGCCCAGCTGGGGTCATGAAGTATTAAACATGACTAATCACCAAAAAAAAGGAGGTAGAAAAACTCCAGCACTGACCTCCCAGAGTGATTTCAAGGCCTAAATGAGATACCTCACAGTATTATGTGGCTTTAAATGATCACTATTGTTATTATTTATTATTATTACATTTAATTGTTGTAATAACTAGTATTATTTGAAACCAAAGGGCTTAGATTTGAAATCCAAGGTCTCCTACTACTTCCCTTGAAAAGGCCCCTGGACCTCCCCAGCCTCAGTTTCCCTATATGAATAATTGAACAATTTCAATTGTACCAGATAATCTTTAAAGACCATTTCAGCTTTAAATCCCATTGTCCTTTGAGAATCCTCTAGAGTAAACCAACCTCAGAGAATATGGCAGGGAAACAAAGGTAGCTACTTCAATGACTAATATATTCATGCTACTGCTCCAAACTCACCTTTATTAAAATAGCTCTTCTCATAAAAAGATACACTCTCAAATTACTTAGGAAGCATCTTTTCTGGACCAAATGAGATTTCACTGAAATTCCAATGACTCAGGAAAGGGTCCCCTTTCGAGGAATCCTTGATTCACTGGTAGCTCTAAGGCCAAGGGAAATCATTCTGTGTTTCATATATTTACTCTTATAGACTCAGAAATCCTTAACTTTACTTCTGTGCCATAAAAGAAAGCTGAATTTGACAGGCCAGTATTAAGAAAATTGCTGTGTGGGGTTAAGAATTATGAACCTACATTCATTCATTCTATACATTTGTTCTAGCATCTACTAGCTTACTCACTCACCCATTCATTCATTCATTCATTCATTCATTCATTGATTCATTCATTCCAGCATCTACTAGCTTACTCACTCACCCATTCATTCATTCATTCATTCATTCCAGCATCTACTAGCTTACTCACTCACTCCATTCATTCATTCATTCATTTATTCATTTATTCCTTCTTGCTCTTATCAAGGCAACAAGAGGAAGCTTGCTACCTCTCTCCTGGGAGAGAGGTATGGAATTCAAGATAAAGAATAAGAAATGCCTCTGGAGATAATGGTCCATGTGAGGATTTACTTTACTTGACAATTCATATTTGTTATGAGGATTTCCTTTTCTCTTCAATTGTGGAGGACAGGAGATTGGAGAGAGAGAGAAAATAAACGTTGGTTAATTGAAAATAAATTTAACATAAAAACCCTTTTTAGTCATTTTTTTCGGTCACTTTGGGAGGTTCTAGTTATTATTATCTTCATTTTATTATTCTTTTGTCAATTAGTCATGTCCAACTCTTTGTGACTCCATTTGGGGTTTTTCTTGGCAGAGATATTAGAATAGTTTGTCATTTCCTCCTCCAGCTAATTTTACAGATAAGGAAACTGAGGAAAACGAGGTTAAGTAACTTGCTTGAGGTCACACAGCTAGTAAGTGTCTGAGGCTGGATGTGAACTCAGGAATATGAGTCTTCCCATTTCCCAGTCCAGTGCTCTGTCTACTGGGTCACCTAGCTGCCCCCAAATCATTTAATTACTCGTTAAATTTATCTAATCATTGATTCTTTCAATTAAAAATTATTAAGCATTAAATATGTGTCAGGAACAGTCAGATACAAAAATAGATGATATGGTCATTGTCTCTTAGAACTTCCATTAGAGCAGACTAAAAAGTGGGTATTTGGAGCTAAAAACCTAGGCTTCCATACCAGCTCTGCCACTTCTCACACATAGACTCTTCAGAAAGTCATCTATCTCCTCCAGAATTCAATCTCCCCATCTGTACAAGAAAAGATTCTGACTAGATTATGAAATCAGGTTATGGACTGGACAGGTCATAAAAGGCCATCTGGTTGAAATCCATCTACTTTTATAGATGAAGAAACAGGTCCAGAGAATGTAAGTGGTTTTCCTAGAGTCACACAGATGAACTCTAAGGCCTGTTCTAACTCTAAGTCAATGATTCCCTGGTACTTCTAGAGAACCAGGAAGTAGATAAAGATAGGATGAGGTCAAACATGCCCAAGGCCACAGACACTTTCATGGTTCCTCTGCCTGGGAAGGATGCTGGAGAAGGTCCGAATGCCTTGTTTTCTTATGCTTCATTCATGGAAAGGGAAGAAAGGACCTTCACACACATGCACACATCATACACATACATACACACACACACACATCTTCAGTCAGTTGGAGACTATGCTTGGAATGCTTTGATGGGAGGCACAATTCTGCCTAAACTCCCCTAAGCAACCCGAAGCCCCAGATGTGTGGTTTCTTTGCAAGTAGAAGAAGGGCTGTGACCCTTGGGACTGTTCATCATGGAGATGTAAAATTCATCTTCTTTCAAGCCAACAAATCTATGTCAGAACATTAAAGGGAGAAAAATAAACAACCTCCAATCTCTTTCCAAGACCATACAATGAAAGGAGCTGTCAGAGAGTTCTTTTCACCAGAGGAAAGCAGATTTTGTCCACCCATCAGTTAGCAATTACCCTTTGCCCCACCATTATCACTATCAACAGAGATTTCTCATGCCTCCACTGGACTGAGGAACAGAAGACCTGTGTTTGAATCCTTGTTCTGCTACTTAGCTGTGTAGTCTTGAGAAAATCACTGAGCCTTTCTGTGCTAAGTGCTGGGACAAACAGGATCTAGCTCTGGGAATCGCGGCATTGAACCACTCCCCTCCTAACTCTGAGCTATTTATACAGAGCATTCAGTGATCTGAGTTAGAGAATCCCCTACTTCCACTTTGCAGCATTCTGGGGCTGCAGTAACTAATCTCCCCTCCTCCTCATTGACCCTGACATATCCAAGAGCCGATGCACTCATGGTCTGGCTCCCACCTGCCTTTCTCAGCTCAGAAGGGTTTTTTCCAGGTCAGGGCACTAACCTAGGCAAGCAACGCATGCTCAGTTGAAGCAAGGCAGGAGAGACCTTAGGACATGTGTACAGTTGGGTAAACAATTGGTATGGTTGCCACAGTGGGCCCCAGAAGACAGAAGAGGCATATTGCTGGGGGCCATCTGATGGTTTTCCATTTTAGCTAATTATTCTTTTCTTGATAATGGGGTATCTGAGCCCTGTTGTTTCTATACTCCTGAAGGTCTGCAAGTACTAAATTTGTACCTTGTGGATAAGATCCAGATGACCTGCCCTAGTTATGGAACTAATGATTCCACATTTGTGCCTTTCAGACAAGCTCTGTTCCAGCCAAAGTAGCCAATTCAACAGGCCAGCTGGGAGAGTGGGAAGGACACTCCTGCGAGTTTGAAGGTGTAAGTTCAGATTCTGGCTTTGCCACTTTCTACCTGGGTCATGTTGGGTAAGTCCCAATCTCATCATCTGTAAAATGAGGGGATTGGACCACAATGCCTTCTTTGGGACCCTTGCAGCTGGAGCTCTTGGACCTGGCTGGTTGTCCCCTGAACCTGATATTCAATTCAAGTCCCACTTTGGCATTAGCTATCCCCCATGCCTAGAATGCTCTCCCTCCTCATCTGCACAGGGAGTCCCTGGCTTTTTTCTAGGCTCTCTCTGGTCCTACTCTCTCTTCTGGGGGGCCTCTCCTGAGCTCTTGTTCAGGGGAGGCAGCTAGAGACTATAAATTGGAGGTAGGAAGACCTGACATGGAATCTTGCCAGGTATGACCAAGCACAAGTCACCTAATCTCTCCAAGTCTCAGTTTTCCTCTATATAAAATGGGAATAACAACTTTCACAGAAGGTTATTGTAAGGGTCAGAGAGGATCAAAATAAGGTGCTTGGCAAACTTTAAAGTGATTATTGTTACTATTAATTAGTGTTTTCTCTCTCCCCCTGAAATGATCTTGCACATTCTTTCTTTTGCATGTTGTATCCCCCTGGTAGGATGTAACTTCCTTGAGGGCAGGAATTCTTTCATAATGCTTCACATTGGCCTTTACATCCCCAGTCCCCAGCAGTATTCCTTAAACACAGTTAGCCCTGAACAATACTTGTTTAATTGGATTCAATGGGGACATAGGACACACACAGTAGTTACTGGTGACCTACAGCAAGTGTCAAATGATGGTAGGCAAGGCAAGTCAAGAAGTCATACAATGGCAGTAGTGGAAGAGATCCATGTTGGCCCTCCCACTCCCTCAAGGAATCTTCATCGAGGCACACCTAGCCAGTGACTATCCCTCCCTCAGTGAGGAGGCCCTACCATGCTGGGAGGCAGTCCAAAGCACTTTGTGAGAGGGTTGATTATTAGGAAGGTCCCTCTCCCCTTCTTTGAGATCAAGCCGAAATATGCTGCTTCTATGGCTCTACTTATTTCTCCCAGCTTTGTCTTTTTATTCCAAGGAAGACAAGTTTACCCCCTCTTTCATGTGCAAATCTTTTAAATTTCCTGAGATGGTCATCATGACCTTTTCCTCTGTGCCAAGTCCAAAGAAATATAGGATCACTGGGACCTTAAAATGTCAAGGAAGGTTAAGTAGAATTCAGATAAATTCAAGGGAAAAGAAAAGGCATCTAAAATGAAGGGGATGGTGTATTCGAAGATGCAGTGGTTAGAGAGCCCATGACTTGTTCCTCACTTTCAAACTATCCCCAAACACCACCCATCTGCCCAATCTATCCCATAAAACAACACGCACAAATATGTACAAGGAGTAAAACCAATGGGCTGAAGATCATTGAAGAGTGGATTGACCATGAGTTGATCATTGATTATGATCATAATCATGCCCTTCCTCACCTACATTCAAGGTCTTTCCTTTCATGTGGTAATTCAATGCAGAGTCAGGACATAATAAATCACTTCTTTCCCATGTCCTAAAGATTAGGAAAAGAATTTTTAATCAGTTCTCTATTATAGTCATTTTTAATTTTTAGAAGTGTGAACATACTGTGTTGGGTAATAAACTTTAACCTTAAAAGCACAAGGAAATTAATTGACTTATTCAGATTCACAAGTTTTTGAGCCAGGGTTTCAATGGGGTTCTTTGACTTCAGATCTAGGACTTTTTTCCAATGTACCATCTTTTTTCTTAGGCTATTGTTTAAGCAGATAGCATAAGTTTACCTGATGGATTTTGTCAATGTGATTTCCAGGAAGATGGCTTCAATCCTCTTTCCTGACATGGCACTGATTACTCCAGAAACAATAATGAATTAGGGTCTAAAGTCATAAGATCACATACAACTAATGGGGCACTGAAGAAGAGCCAGGCTTCCTCTCCCCAAAAATGACTGGGATTGTGTCCTCAGGGAGTAAAGAGGCTATTATTACAGTTGAATTCCCAACATAAATGTTAACTTTCTACCAATGTATCACAATAATCCAAGGACAACCTGCAACTCCCACCAATTTTCAAAGTGGGAGAGGAAACAAGAGGGTGAAGGGGAAAAGGAAAACACTGACCATGGAGTTAAAGAACAGAAGGCCAAATCTTACCTCTGGTGGTTACTACTATCTGTGTGGCCTTTGGCAAATTACTTAGCCTCTCCTCATCTGTAAAACAAAGGACTAGGTAGTTCTGAGATCAAATCTAGCCCAAGAGAGAGAATTCTGTAAGTGGACCTCAGGGACAGTTGGTTGCTAATACCTAATATTTAAGAAAACAGCTTTAGAACGAACAATGACAAGATGCCAGCTGATCTAACACTGCCCTTTTACATATAAGGAAACTGAGGCTCAGAAACTTTAAGTGACTTGCACAAAGTCAAGTGAGTAATAAACAGCAGGGCTAAGCCTCACAGAATGCCTTTACAGTATGGTGAGAGCATGGGATTTGGAGGGAGCAGACAGGGTTTCAAATCCTGGCTCTGAAACTTCTTACTGGTATGACCTTGGGCAAGTTGAACTCACTGGGCCTCAGCATCTTCATCTATAAGATGATATGATTCAACCAGGTGACCTATGAGATCCTTTCAAGTTGCTAATCTGGGTCTGTTTGAGAATTAATGTGGAAAAAGTGCTCCCTTTGGAGTCTGAGCAACTGGATTCAAATCCTGGTGCTTCCATGCATTTATATTTGGCTTTGGGCAAATATAAGCTTTAAGCTTTCTAGGTCTCATTGTTCCCTTTGCTCCAAAATGAAGTTGCTTAGATTTGATGATCTCCTGCCCTATGCCTGAGAAACCTTGATTCCCATTCCAATGTTCTCTATTATTTCTCACTTTTACATCCATTGACCCTTGTGTGTATGACCTCCTGGGCTTGTTGTTGTCTTTTATAACTGGATCACCTCTCCGAATTTTCTCATTTCCACAAAGGTCTCTTTTCACCAAGCATACAAAAAACACACTGGAAATCAGATTTGTGATAGATACTCATTCTGACCCTCCAAACGAGTTTTCCTGCCTACAGGCAGGAAATGCTTAGGCAGAGGGCTATTTCAAAGAAGATGCTTAACAGAGAATCAGCCGTGTTTTTAATAGAATTGCCCTCATAACGCTTACAGGAGTCACACTGTCTCACTAGAAGATCTAGGGAAAATGTCCTCCCACTTCCAAATTCTGGCTTTAGTGTAAAGCAGAAAGGTGATGACAAAGAGAATATATACCCATGAATCACCCTGAAAGGTTAACTGAGAAATGATCCGCCTTCCTCGGCTCTGCCAACATTTACGATTTCTAGATATGTTAGACTATTTTTTTTTAATTTTGGAACATGAAAGTGTATGATTTATTCTTGTATCTTTCTTTTCCCAGTTTAGATGCAAAATGCAAGAGTGATATGCTGCAGTAGGTAAAGCACTGACTAGGTTTAGAGATGTGAACATTTGGGTTCAAATTCTGCCTCCAAAGTTCACTAGATTGAGTGTAAGCAAATCACTTAAAGCAAAAGATAATCCCCAGCCAGCATCTCCCGCCTTCTAAATGGCTACCCCAGTCTGGAACATTCTTGGGGTCAGGATCCACTCATAACCACAGGTTACAGGCCCCCATCAATTTGTTTATTTTTGCCAGCCAACCAAAGGGTGCACTGGTTCAAAATGAAAGACATTTATTGCTCCTCAAGAATCTCCCTATATCTTCTAAGTTATGACCAAGACCACATCTGCCTGAGGGCACAGGCTTCCCATACTCAAAACTTCCTACTCAGAAACCATCATAGAGGCAGAGTATGGCATATTGTATATAGTGTATATAGAGTACTGGACTTGGGGTCAGGAAAAACTGTGTTCAAATCCTGTCACAACTACTTATTAGCTCTGTGACCATGGGCAAGTCAATGATGGACCTCCATTTTCACATTTTTAAGAAGAGAGGGACTGATCTGATGACCTCATGTATATTTTCCTATAACTGTTCCCAAAAAACATGTTCCCATATTCCCAACAACATTTAATAAAAGCTTGATTTAAAAGAATAAAACAAGATGCTTTTATCTAACTAAAATTAGACATAAAAGACTAGTTCCTACTGTTGGATAATTTCAAGAATTGAGGTTTTTCACTCTAGGGGGTCATTATTTGAGAGAGCAAAAAATATTTAACTTGGATACTCTGAGATTTATGGTCAGAAAAATGGCAAAGCCCAAAAATGCCTATTTCATGGACAAATAGCCTTATCAGACTCTAAATAGAGAATGTTTTTAAAGCAAACTTGGTTATTGCTCCCTGAGGATCAGCTATGCCATTTATCAGACAAGGCACTAAAAATCAATTTAAATTCCTTAACTGTGTAATTATAATGTGAGGCAGCATTGTAAAAAGCGGGTGCAGGGAAACGATGCTTCTTTGTTGTTGCTATTAGTCATGTCCTGCTCTTTTAATGAGGGAGCAAAGAAGTTGATGTAGACCCCTCTTGGAACCTAGAGTTGGAATTCCAAGGACTGTGAAAAGAGCTTTTAATTAAAAACCAAGCACTGGAACAGAAAAGTCAATGGAAGCAGAGCTCATCGACAAACGAGCTTTGAGGTAGGAGAAAAGGACGCTTGATGCCCATAGATTTTTTCCTCTCATTAACGTCAAAGCATTTACTTAATCAGTAGAAATAGTTCCAATATATAGAAATGTTCTTTCCTGTTTTGAGCAGCACACAATTAAGCTGAAGGATTTAAGTGAATTTTGTTGATTCCTATGTTTTTAAACAATGGCTGCAATAATAATAAAAACAATTAGAATGGGTGGAAAGTACGGGATGCTTTAAAACTGGCAAAGCAGATTTGATCAAACTCATGCCAGTCTGGCAGGGTGGCCTCTTGTCAGGGGGGCTTTGGTACAGGAATTCCTTTCCCCTACCGGTTGGCCTACGTGACCTACCTGCTCCAAATATCCTTTCTAATGCTCAAATTCTGGGATTCAGACCTGTGAGCTGGGGGGTTATTACAAATAAGGCTATAGGGACTCACAGAGTTGGCCAAGGTCATATAGCAAGTGACAGAATTGGGTTGAAATCCATGTCCTATCCTCCTCGCACTGCTATCTATCCTGCCTCTCCAGATGAATCTCTGAATAATTATTCTCTTCAACAGATATGAACAAACACAAAGACTACATTTTATAGATAAGAATCCATTTCGCTTCCATGCAATATATGTGATGGAAGACATGATGCCAAAGGACAGATCCCAAGAGGAGTAGAAAGAGACTAAATCACTGCATCAAAACACACACCTAAACATGTTATTATTGGCACTGTTTTCCACCAAATAGAATAGAACAAAGACCATCAGGTCAAAGGATCATAGTTTTAGAGGGGGTGAGTCCTTAGAAACGATCTAGTCCAAACAACTCATATTACAGATCAAGAAACCTTGAGGCCCAGGTAGACAAAGAAACTTAAGGACACAATAGTAATAATCAGAAAGAGCTCCTTCATGGTTTCAGACAATGTGGAGGAAAAGGACAAATGATCTCAGGAACTCTGGTGGCCCCTCAAGAGGTTGGGATGGGGTGCGAAGACTCAATAATTAGCTGAAGTTAGAACTGATAAATAGAAGAATAATTTTATATATGTGTGTACGTATGTATATATATGCATGCATGTGTATATGTGTATGTATGTATGTGTGTATGTATGTATGTGCATATTTGTGGTAGCCATTTTATGGTGGATGTTAAAAAAAGATCTCCTCTTCCATACGCCCTTTTAACAATGTTGGTTCACGTCAAGACCTCACCACTGCTAATGTGTAGCCCAAGGAGATGTAAGAGAGAAAACAGTTCTCTAAAGTGGACAGTAGCATTATTCTGAAGCAGCAAAATAGCTGTCGATCCATGGGGAAATGACTAAACCAATTTTAGGAATGGAAGATTATTGCATTAGAAGAAACAAGGATGATGAAGGACTTAGAAAAGCATGAGAAGACTTGAATGGCCTGAGGCAAGACAAATCAGTCACACAGTCTACAAGCACCCATGCTAAGGGTCAGACACCATGCCAGGGCCTGGACATACAAAGACAAATATAAAAATAGCCCCAGTCCTCAAGCTGGGGGCAGCTGGATGATGGATGCAGTGGGTAGAGTGCCGGGCCTGGTTTCAGGAAGACCCCAGTTCAAATTTGGTCTCAGATACTTATGAGCTCTATGACCCTGGACAAGTTACTTTGCATCCATCTCCTTATCTGTAAAATGAGCTGGAGAAGGAAATGGGAAACCACTCTAGTATCTTTGTCAAGAAAACTCTAAAATGGGGTCATGAAGATGTGGACCCAAGTGAATCACCTGAACAACAAAAGCCCTCAAGTTGACAGTATGTTGGGGGAAATTAAGTATACAGAAATTCAAATACAAAGCAATTCCTAGAGGGAAGATAGATGTAACTAGGAGATCAGGAATCAGAATAGGTTTCCTGTAAGAGGCAGCCCATAAGCTAAGCCTTGAAGGAAGCCAGGGACCATAAGAAGAAAGGTGAGGAGAGAGGGCATTTTGAGCATGGTGACAGCCTATGGCATTCCTACACAAAAACATGGTGGATAAAGATGGAAGGACAGGCACAGTAGACAGCAATAACACCTTCTTGGCTGGACAGTAAACTGGGGAAAGGTGAGTGACAGATAAGATGCCAGAACCAGACTGTGAAGGACTTTACAAGCCATACAAAGGAAGCTTCTCCTGCCCTTCCAATGACCAATAGCTTTGCCCTTATTTTGTATTTATGCTTTCTGTGCTTATATAGACACACATGGCCTCCCCAGATAGATCCCCAGCTGTTGTCTGTTTCCCCAAGACCTGGGGAGGGCCAGATACAAAGGAGATGTTTAATAAATGCTGAATTGTGGAATAGCTTGTTCTTCTCTGAACATTTTTTATCCAGTGGAACTAGATGGAAGCAAAACCATGGACAGGAGACAGTTCCCACCTCACCAGAGACAACCTTATTAAAAGACCCTGACATTTCCACTGAAGAAAGGGAATGTAATGTCTGCAACAAAGACTGAGGACAACTGGACTTCTGTTCCACTGTGTAGCTCTTTCATCTCTACTGAGATCCAAGAGTCACTTTGAAAGAAATGGGAGAGCTCACACTCATGGCAGCCAGGACACACAGGCACCTATCATTTTCTCCAAGGCCATTACAAAGGCTGTACCATAGTTGGGAAATTAAATGATGGGAGTGAAAATGGAGTCCAATGAAATTTCTTCTGAAGAAGGATGTCAGTCCTTGTGGGCAATTTCTCCAACTTCATTAAGAAATACCTACCTATCACCACATGGGAGTCACGCTTGGGTGCTCACTGACCCCTGTCTTATAAAACAACCTTGTGGGGTTGTGGATACAGCACCAAATGTAGGGTCAGAAAGGCCTACATGATTGTGGGACTCTGGGCAAGGCACTTAACTTTTCTCAGACTCAGTTTTTTCATCTGAAAAATGGGGATCACATTTGGGGATAGATAACCCAGTAGGAAAACTAAAGACTTTAGAGTCAGAAATGCCTGAGCTTGAATCTGGCTCCCGATATTTACACGGTGACTTACCCTGAGGAAGTAAGTTAACCTCTCTGTGCCTCAGTTTCCTCATCTGCAAAGTGGGGATAATAGTCCTGCCTACCTTCCAGGATTGTTGTGAGGATCAAAAAGTTAGAATATGTAAATCATTGTGAAAACCCTAAAGTGGGATCTAAATGCTCCCTGTCATTATCAGGGCTATTATTAGCACCTACCTCATAGTGCTGTCATGGGGATTAAATGCAATCATCTGGAGAAAGCAGTCTGCATAGTTTAAAGCACTATGGAAATGCTAATCACTTTTTAAAATGTATTTTTACCAGGTCTTTCTTGCTACCAGTGTCCTGGGCACAGGCTCACTTTACTTAGCATTAGAGGAAAATGTAAAGACCATGCACAGTCTAACTCTCATATTTTACAATAAAGAAGACCAAAGACAGGAAGTGAGGACTCACTAGGAGTAAACATCAGCTTGAATTTGAACCCATGGCCTCAGAGTCAAAAATCACCTCTTCCCATTTCATACACATACATACACACACATATGAGGTTAATGTATTTAACCTCAATAACTCTTTGATAAGGTCTTTGAATCCCTGCTGCCCAGTCTATATCAAGAATACAGTCTCTACCAGTCTACACACATACACACACACACACACACAACTTATTACTCACATTTTACCCTTCGGCTTTTGCAGAAATAGAAATTGAAGGCAACCCACCAACTTATAGAAAGCTAGTCATTTGCCTCCATAATAATACAAAGAAAAAAATCCAACTTCACATTATCTAACAAGGTTCTGTTTCTGTTAAAGGAGATGCATAATTGATTTGTCAGCGGGGATGAGGATTTGAAGACAGAGGCTAGCCAACTTGCCCAAGGGCCATGGCAACAGATGCCAGGAGACTAGAAAGGCCTGTGCTTATTTCACATTGACTCACATATCACAGAATGGTGATAAAGCACAAGCTCATTGAGGGCAGGGACTTTCATCTGTGTCTTCTGCTCTCCAGCACCCAGCACCGCATGTGGCATAGAGTAGGTGTCAATAAGTGTCCATTGTCTGATTGGATCTGAAATTTCAAAGGAACCATAGAGGCCAACCAGTCCTAACTATGTAAGAATCCATTCTGAATCATAGTCTACAAGAGGTCACACAAACTCAGTTTGAAGATTCCAATGAGAAGGGAAGGGGTAATTCCAAAGGCAACCCATTCTAGTAGAAAAATTTCATTGTCAGGAGATTTTTTTTCCTCTTGAAATCAAGCTGAAATCTGTCTGTCTACCACACAATGCTCCTAGTTTTGTCCTGTAGGGACAGGCAGGGAAAAATGAACCTCTGAACCCAGAGGAAATACCTTCCAATATTTGGAAACAATGATCAGCAATCCTACCTCCCATCATCTCTTTTTCCAGTTCAAATACCGGCAGCACCATCAACCAACCCTCATAAGGCATGCTATTAATCCCCTTCACCTAGATGCCATCCTCTGAAATCTCCATTTATCAGTGCCTTTCCTCAAATGTAATACCAATCCTACTATGCCACCTGTGACCTCACCAGGTCAGAGTAAAGCAGGCCAGCGCCTTCATCTCCTCCAACTCTGGATACCATGTTTCTCTTAATGCCACCTATGGCCCTAACTTCTTTATTTTTTCCCAAATCACACCACTAATTCATGTAAATCTTTGCAGTTCTATAAAATTCACAGTGCTGTGGGGTTTTTTTTAATTCATCATTTATAAAATGCTTCTTATGCATAGAACATGGTGCTAAGCCCTAAGGGAGACTACTCTTATGGGATTAGCAGTAGGGTGGGTGGTGAAAACCCAAACACAATAAACTGAAATAAACTATTATGCAACAAGCAAAGTCAAGAAGAGCAGAGGAGAGCTTATTTGGATGCGTAGCTAGGAGAGTCAGGAAGATCTGAGTTCAAATATGACCGAAGACATTTACTTTCTATGTGACTTTGGATAAGAGGACAAGGCACTTAATCTCTTGGCCTCAATATCCTCATTGGAAAAATAATAATAACAATGCCTCCCCCACAGGACTGTTGTGGGGATCAAATGAGATGGCATGGGGGAAGTGCTTTATAAATGGGAAAGTGCTATACGAATTCTAGGTATTATTATTAATTAGCTTTTTCTAGATAAATAGATTGATGTTGCCAAGTAACAAAGCAAAGAGCCCTTATTAACATGAATAGACATATACCAAGAGCTAATATCTTTAGGAGGTGGGGCAGAGGTGACCAGTGATTTGCATATGGCCATAAAGCCAGTCGTAAAGTCAAAGGTTGGCCTTGAACCCAGGTCTTTCTGATTTCCACCATGCTGCCTCTTGGCTAATAAACAAGGAGAAGCTTTGGGGCAAACTTTCTGAGAACAAAACTCAAAGAGAAGCTTAATGCCCAACTAGAGAAACATGCATAAGAAATTGAGCAACAGTCTCTCTGGAAACAAGCTCTCTGTGTCCCCCCCAGACCTTGGCCCGAGGGGCCCAGAGCTATGGGCAGCATCACACACAGCCCATGCTGCTTAGCGATGGGGGGGTGACTTTGATTTTCCCACCTAAAAGGGAGCTATCCTCCTGAATTGTCCAATTTCCTGTTGATAGCTGCCTTAGAGAAGAGTGGCCACTCAGGAGTCACCATTATTCCTTTGCTGCTCTGAAATAAGATGCTTCCTGGCCCCTGAACAGACATGCTGTGGGTAATGACATCCTCCCCGCTCCCCTGATCGCCTCTCTTTTACAAAGAACCAGGATTTCCTGGCAAAACCATCGAGGCTTAAAAGAAAAAAGGTAAGTGAGAAATTAAGAAAACTTGTATTCAGAGTGTATGGCATGGCCACTGGCAGACCCAAGAGAACTTTCCTGCAGCTTCTCAAGCAGACTGTCCAACAAACCTTGTGACATCATCAGACACAGGGTGAGCAGAAATTTTCTGAACTTTATATGAAAAAGGCTATTTCAACCCTGATTTGCCTCATTGCCACTGATTGATTCCAAATCAAAGGATTGACACATCAAATTGCCCAATTCCAGATCCCCAGAGGATAGTCCTCAGAAGTCGCAGGCTGTAGGGCTTAGAGGGAATCTCGGAGATTATCTAGTCTTCAGTTAGGTGACACAGTGAATAGAACACTTGGTCTCAGCAAGGAAAATCTGAGTTCAAATCTGCCTTCAGATATTAGTTGTGTGACCCTGGCCAACTCACTTATACCTCTATTTGCCTGTTTTCTCAGTCACAAAATGAGTATAATGAGAAAACCCACTTTCCATGAGGATTGAAGACAGACAATATTTGTAAAGTGCCTAGCTTAGTGCCTGGCCCATTGTAGATACTGTATAAATGCCAGCTATTATAATTACATAGAAACTCCCTCTACAATGACCTTGACAAGTGGTTATCAAAGTTCCTGATGAAGGCTTCAAGTCATGGGACATTCATACCTTTTATTCCTTTCTCTTTCCAACCATTCTGACTACAAGGATTGTTTGTTTTTTCCTTAGGTCAAGTCAAAATCTTTCTTCCTGAAAATTCTACCAGTTACCCATAGTTCTTTGGTTTGAGGTCAGAGAACAAGCCTAATCTTCTTTCACATGTCAAACTTTTAAAAACTGAAATAAAACCAATGTGACCCTGTCTCCCTTGCCCAACAAGTTTTCTCTTAGTATACTATGCATCCCCTAGTTTGGCCGTGAGATGATATGGTCTCCAGATGCTATGTTTTGCTTTTAAATATCCTTCCTCAACTCTGGTGTGCAGAACTGAACCCAGTCCTCCAGACATGGGCTTGCTAAGACTGTCCCCTGTTCTATTAATTTAATGTGTGTGTATGTGTGTATAATTTTAATATATGAATATAATGTACACATGTAAGTATATATATATATAATGAAATGTTTTTTAAATTTATTTTCACATTCTTTTTTTATTTTCAATTCTGAATTCCTCCTCTCCTTCTCTTCCTTCCCTTCATCCATGGAGAAGGCAAACAAAATTTAAAGAAGAAAAATAAAGAAAATGAAAAAAGTCTCTCTTGATCCGCACTCAGAGTTCACCAGTTCTCACTCTGGAGGTGGAGAGCTATTTTCATCCTGGTTTCTTTGGGATTTGCTTGGTATGTGCTGTTCTTTTCAAACTTTCAGGATTGTCTTGCCCCACTTTTGACTCATTTGTAGGTGAGGCTTCCCTGAAGGAGCTAAGGTGAAGATCATAGGAGCACAAGGTCAAAGCTTGAAGGCATCTCAGAAGCCAGTAAGTCCAAGCCATTCATTTTACAGAGTCAGGATTTGAACTCAGGTCCTCTTATTATAAATCAAGAGTTGGACCTTCCTACCTGCCAAACATCTTGAGTTCTCTCTTTGCACCCAGCTCTCAGGTCTAAGTAAGCATTAAGCCATAGGCCTGTTTCTTAAGAACTGGTTTTCAATCTTTTCAGCACTTTTCAGTTCTTTTAGATTTCATATTAACATTTTTGACCAGTTATGATGAAAAAAAGTGGGAGAAGGTAAAAGCTGCTTGGGTCCATGTTAGACCTTTTGACTGATGACCTTGGAATAAGCAGAAAACACTAAAAAGAACCCTCCCATTAGCAAGGCCTCATTGGGTAGATGTCATGAAGCTGACACATATAGTGATATGACCAACCCAGCTACCCACTCGCTCCCCAACCTGGGTAAATATGTATGGGTAAGGAGTATCAGGAGACTTGCAATATGCCCTGAGAAGTGGAAGATTACAGCCTGGTTCTGAGACCTTTCATTTTTCATTTGGTTACAGTTGGGAACCTTGACTTTTGCAGCAGACTTCACCTAGAATGGAAACCTTGTATCTTCAAGCTCCTGAATACCCTGAAACTGTTTTAAGGTGAGAATGAAATATGAATGACTCCAAGCCAACCCTTAAGTAAAATACTGAGAGGGAAATGACTTTCCAAATGTGACACTGACTTCAAGGTGTGGTTCTAGGACCCAAGACCAAAAAAATCTCAGAAACAATGAAAATGCAATATTGCCAAGAACAATTTCCATTCCTGGGATCCTTACCGATTATCCAGCTGTTAAGTTATCTTCTCTCAATAGAGTAAAATGACATCCCTGCAGAGTAAGTAGTGGAAGAGTCATCATATTCACTTAAAGAATAAGGAGACTGAGGCAGGTCCCCCAGTCGATGAGGGTCACATTTGGGACTCAAACCTCTCTAGCCCTTTATGACTGAAAGCTCAGCGCTGACATGATGCTATCTCATGGGAGATGGAATGGGAGAGGATAATGAGCTGTGTGACCCTGAGCAAGTCACTTGGTCTGTTTGGCCTCAATTTCTACATCTGTCCATTGAAGATAATAATATAAGCAGGATTAGAGTGTATGTGAGGTTGCCGTGTGTACTGGATATGAAATAACCTTTTGTAAAGTGCAAATGCAGCTATTAGTTATTGCTAACATTTTTGCTATTTAAAAATAATTGGCATTCACTGCCATTTACTGAGCACTCATAAAACAAACAGTGGTTCATAACCTGAAGGCAAGTCTTTAGGGGAAAAATAAAGGCAAGAATCAGGGACATGAGAGCATTTATACGGCATTTGATTTGCAAAGCATTGGACAAATGTTATTTTATTTGGTCCTTAAGACAATTCTATGAAGTTTATGCTATTGTTCATTCATTTCAGTTATGTCCAACTCTTCCTGACCCTATTTGGGGTTTTCTTGGCAAAGACACTGGAATGTTTGCCATTTCCTTCTCCACCTCATTTTACAGATGAGGAAACTGAGGCAAAGTTAAGTAACTTGCCCAGTGCCATGCAGCTACTAAGTATCTGAGGCCAGACTTGAACTCAGGAAAATGAGTCCTCCTGACTCCAGGTCCAGCACCCTATCCACTGTAGTGGCCCCTAGATGCTCCATCTCTAAGAGGTAGGTACCTTTACTATGCCCATTTTACAGATGAGGAGCCTGAGGCTGAGAAGTTAAATGGTTTGACAAAGGTGACACACAGCTGGTTGTCTGAGGAGGGATTCAAATTCAGGCCTTTCTGGTGCCAGGTGCAGCATTGCACTCACTGAAGTACCTAGGGGTCTGCCAAACTTCAAGGAATTCAGGTTCAGAGGGAAAATCCTCATGTAGGCACACACACATATGTGTGTGTTTGCATGTGTGTGCATGTATGCATGTGTGTATGTGTGTGTATCGGCACTCTCTGCGGTAGAAATGGAACAAAAGTGGATATCCACTGATGAGAATAAATGGTTATTGATTGACCAATTGACTGATCAGGAGACGACTAAACAAACTGCAGTATAAGGGAAATCCTGTTATGTTATAAGAAATAGCAAACTGAAGAAATTCAGAGTAACTTGAGAAAACCTCAATGAAATGACGCAGAGATCAAAGTAAGAAGGAAGAGGAGAACATTTATAGACCCAGGTCTTTTCCTTTCAGGAGAATCCTGCTTTCCTTTGGATCAAATCCCTAAGCTTCCAGGCCAAAGGAAAAAAAAATATTTTAAGCAAGCAGAAATAAAGAGTTAAAGTACCGGGGCGGCTAGGTGGTGCAGTGAATAGAGCACCGGCCCTGGAGTCAGGAGTACCTGAGTTCAAATCCGGCCTCAGACACTTAACACAAAAAAACTAGCCGTGTGACCTTGGGCAAGTCACTTAACCCCAACTGCCCTCCAAAAAGCAAAAAAAAAAAAAAAAAAAAAGAGTTAAAGTACCAAAAAAACCACAGTCAGGATTCTACAAGACCTTGTAGCTTCCCCTGGAAATAAGAGGAGATTCTGGAAAACAATTTTTCAAAAGTCAAAAGATGTAGATTTACAACCAACAATAACTAGCTCTGCAAGGTTGAATATAACCCTACAGAAGAGAAATCACAAACAAAATCCATGGAACAGAAATAGAACATGTGAACTTTGAAAAGAAAATACAACACTCAAGAGAATAGGTAAGTTTATTTGAGCAAATAGAAAGGGCAATGAAATGAGAGAGAATAAACATTCTCATAATGGAAGAAAAAACAAGTAATCCTTTAGTATCTTAATATCTCCAAAGTGTAACGAGAGAGTTAGTGGTGAACGTCTAGAAAGAGAAGTGGCATAACAAAGAGTTAGCCTGAATTTGTCAGTAGGAGATCATGGCAGACTAACCTCATTTTTGACAGGATTACTAAACCAGCAGCTGAAGGATGTGAATGTGGTGGATATAGATTACCTAGATTTTAGTAAGCTTTTGATAAAATATCACATGCTATTCTGATAGAAAAGGTAGAGAAGATTATATTATTAACATATCCCATATCAAGCCCTCTGACTGATGGCCTTAGAATGGCTTAAAAACTAAAAAATATTCCTCATTAGAGAAGCCTCATTGGGGCAGACATCTGAGTTGACATATACAATGATATGAGCAATGCAGCTAGCCACTCATAAATTGTTCTTGGTAACATTTCATCTTCAATGTTTCTGAGATCCTTTTAATATTGGTTTCCCAACACCACCCCCTGAAATCAGTCTAACATTTTAAAAGTTAATATACTAAGTATTTTACTTAAGAGTTGTCTTGGGTTCATTCTTATTTAATTCTCACTTTACAAACTTTTATCCATTGTAGACTATGGACTAATAATAATATTCAGAACCAGTTGCATGGCCAGACTCAAAGAACAGTTGTTTATGCATCTACCTTAACATGGCAGAAGGTCTCCAGTGGAGTGCCCTAGCAAAATGTGTTTGGCTCTGTACTATTTCACATGATTATCAATGAAATGAAAGAAGGTATTCATGGCATATTCATCCAACTTGCACACAGTTTGAAGGGATGACTATCACACTGGATCATAGAATCTAGGTGCAAAAGGTTCTTGACAGGCTATAGATTTAGGCTGAATCCAATAAAAAGAAATTCAGTAGGGATAAATGCATCATACTATATACTTGGACACATACCAAAAAAAATCAAATTTTCAAGTATAAGATAGGAGGGTCATGGATAGATAATTGCTTTGAAAAATTGGGGGGGGGGCTGGTGGATTTAGTGGAGTGTTCAATAAGTCAGCCAAAAATACTAATGCAATCTCAGGCTGCGCTAAAAGGCGCATGGCTTGCAGGCATAGGGACGAGAGAGTCCAAATGGGTTCAGCCCTCAGCAGACCTCAACTGATATATTGTGTGTACTTCTAGGTATTAAGGTTCAAGAAGGACATTGAAAGGCTGTCCAGAATGGCCCACCTCTTAGAGTGGTGAAGGTCCTTGAATCTATGCCATATGAAAACCATCTGAGGAGCCAGGCATGATCAGCTCAGAGAGGACTCAAGGGGAGACATGTTGGCAGTCTTCTTTATTTGAAAGGCTGTCTGTTGGAAGAGCCATTAAGTTTATTCTGCAAGTCCTCTCCCCACCTCCAAAAGCATCTTCAGGAGCCAATGGTATGAGCTACAAAGAATCCAATGTAGGCTTTATGTCAGGAACAAGTTCCTAATGAGATCTATCCCAAAGAATGACGACCTGCATCAGAAAGTAATGGCTTCTCCTTCGTTGCTGTTCTTTAATCAGAGGCTACATGACTACTTAGCAGATATATTATAGTAGTAATCCCTTTCAAATATGGGGCAGACTAGATGGTCATTGAATTTCCTTCCAGCTCTTAAATCCTGTGATTTGTTGATTCTGTTCCTTCTACCTCTAACACTTACTGGTCTTGTGTCCCAAGGCAAGTCATTTAATCACTCTGAACTTTAGCCTCCTCATCTACAAAGTGAGGTACCTAGAAAACTTCATGGACCCCAAGAAATTGAAAAGAGAAAATGAATATAAATTACTTTGTGGACCTTAGGTTAGGCACTATGTGAATGTTTAGTTGTTATCATCACCAAAACTTCCACATTCTCCTAAGGAGGATCCCACCCAATCTGATGGTCAAAATAAGGGAAAGATAGACGTTATATTTTTTAAAATCTTTGAAGTAAATAGATTCAAATCACTGGGGAAACCAACAGAGTACTGCTCTAAGCTTCCACTTCCAACATAAAAACCTCCAGTAAATCAATCTAATATTCATTAACATTCACATACACAAGAATCCAAGTAATAATAAGAGAATAGACTAAGGAGGAAGTGGTGAGGCCTCGGGTTCATTTTAATTTTTTTCCCCTTCTCATACTCAACATTTCTATTACATTCAGAGAATAACACAATGGCCTCTCTGAACCTAATTTCATGTGTCAAAATGCCCCAGGCTGACAAGCAAGCTGAAGGGATGAACTGTCTTCTTTTTAATGCTCAGGTAATGAACTGGAATCCTATTGGGTTTGCATTTTTATGAAAAAAATTTAATAACTTTGATTCCCTCAGTTATAACTCTCACTGCTCACTATCAACAGTTTATTATTATTATTCTCTGTAACATGCCTCAACTTGGCAATTCAACTCGACAAATGTTAATTAAGTGTTTACTATTTGTAAGCAGCACAGTCTCATGGAAAGAACCAGGGACTAAGAGTCAGGAGCGATCTGAGTTTAAATCCTGAATTCCAAGGCTTTCTTGTCTCAGCTTCCTTATCTATAAAGTAGGTATAATAAAACCCATAGTAACTGCTATGTTCACTACAACAGATGGTTGTAGTGAAAGTAAAAAGATGATGCATATAAGACTTTGCAAAGTTTAAAGTCATCTGTAAGTTAGATGCCCATGTAGGCTGCCAGTCTAATAAGTATACCATTTCTACCTTCAACCAACCACTTGGTAAGAATGGTCAAGAGAACAGGGCCAATGAGAGATTCTAGAGATTTCTCCTGAAGTCTACAAAATAATAGTGGTGTCTGCTATTAAAGTACAAATTCACCTTGCTGTGGTCCACACCTTCCCATCCTGTCTAAAAAGCTGTCCAATGAGACTTGGTCCAGTGCTTGGCGGAAAGCTGGGCTGAGGCAAACAAAGCAAATCTAATCCCTTTCCACCTGCTAACCCTTAAAATGTTTGGAGCCAGGTTTCATGTACCACCACGAACCATCTGCATCTTCTCTCCTCAATGTTAATGCCAATGGACCACAGATTTAAAGGCAGAAGGGACAGTTCCATCACACAGAGGTTTAAGTCAGTGCTCAGAGGTGTAAAGCAGTTCAATCATGCAGAGCAGGGGGCAGAGTCAGGATCAGATTGGAAGTCACTGACTGCAAAGGCAGATCTCTTCACTGCATCTGAGCTATTCAGTGGATGAGGCAGTGAGCCTGGGGTCAGGAAGACCTGAGTTCAAAGCTAGCTCCAAATACTTACTAATTATGTGACTCCAGGCAAGTCATTTCATCTTCATTTGCCCCAATTCCCTCATCAGTAAAGTGGGAACATACAAATGGCACCACCCACCTCCCAGGGTTGTTGTGAGTGTCAGATGAAAACCTTTGTAAAAGGACTTACAACAGCTCCTGGAATATAGTCGGCTCCATATACACACCTACCAGGCTAATAACCTATCCAAATAGCAAATGAGGTAAGTTTGGCAGGGCCTGTTCTGGATGAAGCCAGGCTGCCCTTTATGTTCACCACAGTGCTTTCTAAGTGTCACATTTTGTCTATTCCTTGACTTGATCATACACAAACAACAATGGGCTCTCATCTCTCAGAATCACCTCACTATATGCCCTGAAATTCCTAGATAATTCAGCTGGTGACAAACCAAAACAATGACTCCATTGGCCATGCTGCAAGGCACTGTAGCGATATCCCATCTCCTAGCTCAGTGCCTTTAGACAGAGGCCTCTCCATCCCTGGAAGGCCCTCCCACCTCACAGAAAGCACAGCTCTGGGCCCGCCTCCAGTAGGAGGCCTTTCCTGATCCCCTCTGCGGTAGCAGCCTTTCCCTCTTGAAATGATTTTTGTGTGGCTATGAATTCTGCCCTGCATACTTACTACCTGGGGAACCCCAAGAAAGTCTCTTGAGGTCGGATTTATTACCTATAAGCTTGCAATAATTTCAGCAGCTACCTCACAGTATCACTATGAAGAGCACAGGAGGCAAAGCTTATAAAGTGATCTGCAGAAACCACTAGGAAGAGGGACCAGTGAAAGTGATTGTGTAGCAGCATTATGGCAGCCCCAGTGGTGGCAGGGTATAATAACACAACACAACACAACATAATGTAACGTAACACAACACAACGTAACATAATAATATGACTTCCATAGCTCTAGGAGGTAGATGTTCTAGTAAGAGCCCTGGTGTTTAAGGGTTATACAGTTAAGTGTGTCACATTTCTCATCCACTGATTGTAACCACAATGACTCTATTCAGTAGGTTTCAGTCTCCTTTAAGGCCGTATTCCTTTACTTATCTTCTCGTTGGGATCTTTCCTAATTTTTTGACAGTATCTGCACAATCCAGGTAGAAGAGCAGTGTGGCTGGCATTTCCAATGACTGCCAAGGGAAACATGAAATAAACACCATTGGAATAAAAATCAGATTAAAGCATCCCACTGTTCTATGGATTTTGATTCAAATACAAAACTTTTGCCACAGAAAGACTATAATTATTTTAATGGCATCTAGCTCCTAAGGCAACTCAAAGCTCAAATGCATTTAACACTAAGCAGACACCACACAGCTTGGGAAAATAATCACTAAATAATAGAAAAGAGAAGTGATTATAGGGAATATATGGAGATTTGCTGCTAATGTTGCCCTGGCGCTCTGATTGTTTTGATATAAGGAAGTCCTGCTATAGAAATTCCTTCCTCCAGCAGAGTTCAGCAATCCACATTTTTCCTGAGGCACAGAGAGGTCAAGATTGCCCAGGGACACACAGCTAGGATATAGCAGAGGCAGGGCTAGAACTTAACTCTTCCTCACTCCAAAGTCAGCTTTCAGTAGATGATACAAGGTGACTTTGAGGATTTCCCTGAAGAACAAGGTCATTCATTGACCTTTATAAAATATCGAAAACAAGTCTTATCAAGATAATTGAAAGCTAAATGGCATTGTTCAGGTTAGTAGATTGAGACCTCCACAAAAATGGGTAAAGTGTCCAGTTTGACCAAGGCCAGTGCTGAGCACTGAAGGCATGTGCCAACCTCTGAGAGCAGGACCTGCACACATGGAGCACCTCACTATGCATGTTTTTACCTGGCAGTATGTACTAGACACTTTGCTGGACACAGGTGATACAAAGATAAAATCAAAACAATTCCTGTCCTCAAGAAGCTTATAGTCTACTATAAAGCAATGGCATGTTTCAGAGTAAAATAAACCCAAAGTAAATACACAGTATTGTGGGTGAGAGGGAACCTGAACGGGTTGGGGTGGGGAATCAGGAAAGGACTCCTATAGGAGGTGTTGCGTGAGCCAAGCCTTGAAAGGGCCATAGGGTTTCAAAAACATGCGGGTGAGAAGGGCAAGCATGCTTCAGTTGACTCCCTAATCACCCCCATCTTTTCACCAAGCATATCCACACTAAGACCAGAGTCAGTAGCTTGGATGAGTTCTTCCACGCTGGGCCTTGGCTGTCCTGATGTGTGAGAATTTCACTTGGCCTGCTAGCTCAGGCAGCTCCAGCAGCGCCTCCCATTCCTGCCTACATCTTCTTGGCAGCTGCCATGGCACTGCTCTAATACTCTGCCTCCCACTTTCTTCTCCTGATCTGGAGACATGATTAAATTAACTCCTACGTTGCTCCTGTTACAGATATATCATTCTAGAGCCCTACAGGCACCTTCATCAACTCTGTAACTTCTTATGGCAAACAAATAATTACAAATAAGCTTTATACAGGATAAAGAGCAGATAATTAACACAGGGAAGGCACTGGAATTAAGAGGACCTGAGAAAGGCTTCCTTTAGAAAATGGGATTTTAGTTGGGATTTAAAGAAGCCAATGAAGACAGGAGGGAGAGATGAGGAGGGGGAGCTTTTCAGGAATGGAGATGGCAGAATGGCCAGAGGAAATATCTGAAGCTGAGAGATGGAAGGTCTTGTTCATGGAACAGCCCGGGGGCCAGTAACACGGGATCGAAGAGTACATGTTAGTCAGTGGGTGTAAGAATAATAGAGAGCTAGGAGAGGGCTGAAGGACTTTGAATACCAAATGGGGCTTTGCATTTAATCCTGGAGCCAGTAGAGAGCAACTGGAAGTTATCAGGGTTTGGGGAGGGTGACAGGGTTGGACCTGGGAAATTCATGTCCTCCTCATCGTCATTGTTGCTGTTGCTGTTTGTCCTTCATTCTCAGAGAGGGCCATGACATCAGGGAGGTGATGTCATGATTTGCAAATGGATTGGATTTAAGTGGGAACTTCACAAAGTCACCAGTCTCACTTTCTCCTCTGGGGCCAACGGTGAAATACAGATCAGGATGACTAGAGATGAGCCCAGGAAAATCACTTTGTAGCTAAGTGGATGATGGATAGGAGAGGGGAAAGACTTGAGAAAGGGAGACATACAATAGGGGATTGCTGTCTGTTGCTTCTCTGGATCCCCATTGCCTGGTATGGGATGAGTGCTTATGTAAGCATAATTTTGTTCATTCATCCATTCTAAGCATGAGATGTGTCCAGTGTAAAGATGCCAAGTGGTAGAAAGAAGATCAGGTACAGGAAGCAGCAAACTTACTGGCTTACCTAGCCCAGAGCTGGTAAAATGGCACAAAACATGAGCCCAGTCTGGAGAGAGAGAGAGAGAGACA
>CM053599.1:8820979-8871049 GCA_028646575.1 Pseudocheirus occidentalis | reverse complement strand
ATTTGGGTATTATTCTTACCCTACAAGAAAGTAGGGGGGAATGGGATAAGGGGAGAGTGGACAGTAGAAGGGAAGGCAAAAATCAGGAGGATGGGATAATCAGAAGCAAACACTTTTCAGGAGGGACAAGGTCAAAGGAGAGAATAGAATAAATGGGTGGCAGGATGGGATGGAGGGAAATATAGTTAGCCTTTCATAACATGACTGTTATAGAAGTGTTTTTGCATGACTACACATATATAACCTATATTGAATTACATGCATTCTCAATGAGGGTAGGTGGTGAGGGAGGAAATGAGAGAATGTGAAACTCAAAGTTTTAAAAACAAATGTTAAAAATTGTTTTTTACATGCAACTGGGAAATGAGATATACAGGCAATGGGGTATAGAAATCTATCTTGCCCTACAATAAAATAGAAGGGAATGGGGATAATAGAAAGGGGAGGGGGGGAAGAGTGAAAGAAGGGAAGGCAGATCCAGGGAAGTGGTAATCAGAATGCACACTGTCTTGCGATGGGGGAGGGGAGAGATGGGAAGAAAATTTGGAATTCAAAATCTTGAGGAAGTGAATGTTGAAAACTAAAAATAAATTAATTAAAATTTTAAAAATATTTTTAAATTATATAAACAAGTCTCTTTTCTTGTATCAAATTTGTTTTATTCTCTACAGTTCCTCATTCATCTTGATTCAGGCATTAGTGTTGCTTCCGTAGGAAGGAACATCCTTCTGTAAGTCTCGCCTTGTCTCCAGTACCCTGACAGAGTACAGTGGAGCATCCGATACAGAGAACCACTGTTTGTGCGTGGATGAAGACAGTGGTGATTTTATAGCACCCCAGGCACTTCACGTCCATGAAATATGAGTTCGGACTCTGTACCAGGCGCTTCTTGTGTTTCCGCTTCTCCTCCTCGGGAGAGGGGTGCAGGAGGTCTTTCTCGAGAGGCATGTTGGTGCGGGGAAATCTTCACCGCCAGAAAAGCAAACAAGTGTCTTTAGAGGATCAGAAGCCTGGCCCTGCCTCTTGGGGTCACTAAAAGGATGAGTTACTAGTTCTTAAGGCAGTTTTGTGTCAAGAAATGGAAGAACTGGGTCCCTGAGAGAGTAGTTCTCTTCAAGTAGGTGGAGAAGATTTCTCTAGACCTCCCCTTCCAATGGACATGGCATCTAAATGCAGCTATCTCAGAGAAAGAAAGGTTATCCTGAAGTTGGAGAGTTTTGGGTTCAAAAGAATTCATTACACAATTAAGGGCTACTACCTACCACTTTCCATATAAAGCAAGAATGAGGCATAGTGGATTCCCTCTCACTGAGGTTCTTTAAGAAGAGGCTTGCTGATCACTTACTGATTATGCTAGGGTTTCAATTCCACTTCAAGCATAACTTAGAATAGAAAGAATTTTCTGCCTTTATAAACCTGCAATTCTATGATTCTCTATCTTTCCAGGCTTATTTCAAATGTCACCCCTTCACACACTCTCCATTCTAGTCAACTTGGCCTCCCAAATACCTCTAATGTCCTGGAATCCTTAGGTTTATTCAAACACATCTTAGCTGCCATCTCTTACATGAATCCTTCCCTGCTCTGCCACTGTCGGGGCTCTCGATATTACGTTTTTCTTACTGTTGTTTTGTATATTCTTATTTTTGCTCATCAGTTTACATGTTACATTCCCACCAGGAAAATGAAGGCTCCTTTAGGACAAGTACAGTTTTTCATTTGGTCTTTTGCATCCTCAGCAGCTGAGACAAAGCCTTGCAATAGTCCATGCTAATAATGCTTATTGATTGAAAATGATGGAAAATGAAATAAGCATATGGCAGTTCAGCAATATTTGGGCAAATTATGAGGCATGTAAGTAGATTGCTTTCTGAAGAAAGACATGTGAGGTCTGTTAAATGAATGCCCTTCACAGTACCATACCATTGCATAAAAAAGTCTGCTAGATGTTATATGAGCCAGAATTGCCTTTCATGCATTTGGTTGTCAAAATACTTCTAAGAAATCAGTGTGTTCAGAGAGCAATGGCCTAATTATCTGGTCCTGGAATCTCAATTACCATGGATACTGCTTTATATTGATGATGTTGAATATGAAATCTTGAAGGATTTCTCACCCATTCTTAAGTCTGAGAAAGTGGGGAGGGACATCATCACTGAATTTATGTTGAACTTCACAATTTGTGTTGGTCAAATGATTTTGTAGATTGATCCTGTTGGGGTAACCCTGAAATGAACCCAATGAACATAATTTTCAAAAACACTGAGATGGCCAGTAGCTGCCAAATCACTGAATTTTCTAATGCCCAACGACACTGCTTTCAATTCAATACAAGGGAGAGGTGAGGAAGGACACCTTTCAGGGATGAGAGAGCTCTTCTGACAATGAGAAACAGAAAACAGATAAATGAAAGGACATTGGCACAGACTCCCATCATTAAAGGACTGTAAAGCAATCACTACATTGATGAGGACAAAAAGCCCACCAGTCATCTTAGTTCATAATCATTTGACCTCCTTGCCAAACTTAAGAGGTAACAATGCTGCACAACACAGTCATTTTCAAAATGTTACAAGGTAGAATGGTAGATTATGAGTCACGGCATGGCACAACACAAAAGAGTGATAAAAGGTAAGAAGAGAATGCAAAAAGTTTGGTATAAAATGCAACTGAACCAGATCATCCCCAAAGTTATAAAATTAAAATGTCAGAAAATGGACAAATAGTGATGCTGGTCTCTCCAGACTTCTACTACAAATTATTTTTATCCTTGATGTCCGTGGAAGCATCACATTTGTACTCTCAGTGCCTTGACTCCTGGTGTTCTATGTAAGAAAATAGAAAAAGTTCCTAAAAAACCAATGACTCAATCAAGACACTTATTACAGCAGGCAAATGAATTAAGTGCTAGAGATATATCGAAAAAAACAAAGCCTATCCTTAAGGAACTTACATTCCACTGGGAGAGACACCATTTACAAAATGAATAGCTACAAAGTATGCAAAATAAATTGAGGGTGACCAAAGAAAGGAAGGCTCTAACAACTGGGGGACCAGGAAATTCTTCCTGAAGGAGGTGCTTAAAGCCAACACTCAAAAGAAGTGACAGGGGTTGGAGTATAGTGTTTCAGGCAGAGCAGCTAGGTCAGTAAAATCAGGCCGTAGAGCTTACTGAGGGTAGTAAAGTAAAAAAACTAGAAAGGTAGGCAAACGGGAATGGATCACTCTTACTCTCATTGAATTTGGCTTAAGGAGGGAATGACAAACACACTAAATTGGGTATCTTACCCTACAGGAAAGTAGGGGAGAAGGGAATAAGGGGAAGAATGATAGAAAGGAGGGCAGATTGGGGGGGGGGGAGGGTAGTTCAAAGCTTTTGAAAAGGAACGGGATCAAAGTAGAAAACAGAACAAGAGTGGGGCAGGATAGGATGGAGGGAAATATAGGGAGTCTTTCATAGTATATCCACTATGGAAATGTTTTGCATAACTACAAATGTACACCCTATATTGAATTGCTTGTCTTCCCAATAAGGGTGAGTGAGGAGAGAAGAAGGGAAAGAATCTGGAATTCAAAGTTTTAAAATCAAATGTTTTTAAATAATAATAATAATTACTACTACTACTACTACTACTACTACTACTACTACTACTACTACTACTCCTCCTCCTCTTACTACTACTACTACTACTACTACTACTACTACTACATGCAACTGAGAAATAAGATATACAGGCACTGGGGTATGGAGATACATCTTGCTCAATCTGAAAGTTAGAGGGGGGATGGGGAAGTATATAGGAAAGAGTAGTTTGGGGAAAGAGGTATTCAGTGGGATTGCTTTTTGGGGTTAGTGGGTAGGGGAAAGATAGGGAGAGAACTCAAAATCTTGTGGAAATGAATGCTGTAAACTAAAAATAAACATAAAATTTAAATTAAAAAAATGTTAAAGAATGTTTGGAATAGCAAAAAAAAGTTGTTTCAGTTGTTTTAATTCAATAAATCTCCATTGCAAAAAACAAAAAATAGAATGCTTGGAAGAGTCCAAGTTGTGAAGAACTTTAAATGCTAAACTGAAGAATTTCTATTTGATCCTGGAAATTCTGGGGAACTCTTGGAAGGTTTTTTATTTTGTTTGTTTGGTTTTTAGAGTTAGAGATGAAATATTCAACA
The DNA here is from genome assembly GCA_028646575.1 of Pseudocheirus occidentalis. Taxonomy (NCBI): domain Eukaryota; kingdom Metazoa; phylum Chordata; class Mammalia; order Diprotodontia; family Pseudocheiridae; genus Pseudocheirus; species Pseudocheirus occidentalis. Next base: position 8,866,876 of record CM053599.1, on the reverse strand, counting down.
CTGTGCTTTAGGGAAATCACTTTCTAGAGGATGGATTAACTAGAGGAGAGCCTTCAGGAAGGAAAACCAGTTAGAAGGCAGTGATAATATTTCAGGAGAACATTAGTGAGAAGCTGAACTGGGGGTGGTTTTAGGAGTGCAGAGAAGGGTATATATGTGAGAGAAATCATTAAAAAAAGGAATGAAAAGATTTGACAATATTGGGTGAGAGAGACTGCAGCGGCACATGACACCAAAGCTTGTAAATCAAGGTGATAGGCACACTATTAGTGGTAATAGCAATGTTTAGAGGGAAGCGAATTACGGAAGAAAAGATAATGATGCCTGTGTTGGGTAAGTTGAATTTGATGTACCTATAGGATAGTCAGTTCAAAAGCTGAGGAAAGTTAAGACAAAAATTGCAGGACATGGGAGAAATGCATGCTGGGTCAACACAGTGTTGGATGCATTAAGGGATTGAATGCCAGTGTCTATGGAGATGATACCAGACAGTTGGGGGCAGGCAGGAGATGAAGTATTAATATCCTAAAATAAAATTCTTCTTGCAATATTGTTTAGGAAGTGAAGTGGCATGGAGGATAAAGTCCATTGAGGCAACTAGGGTATGTCACAATACACAAAGCAGTGAGCCTAGAGCTGGCAAGACCTGAATTCAAATCCAGTCTCAGACACTCACCTACTGTGTGACTCTGAGCAAGTCACTTAAGCTCTATTTGCCTCAATTTTCTCAAAAGCCAAATGGGGGTGAAGATAATAATGCCTACCTTATAAGTTTATTGTGAGAATTACATGAAAGAGTATATGTAAAGAACTTTGCAAAACTCAAAATGCTATAAAAACTCTAGCTACATTTAACGTGATTGCCCCATGTGCCTACTGACTCAACACCATGAAGTTATTATGAAAATTGCCTATAATGTATTGAGTAGCTTTCATTAAAAATACTAAAGGGGAATTGACAGAATTTTTCAAGTAACTTTTCACAATCAATGACATCTAATCATAAAACTGGGAAGATGCAGAAAATGTGAGATGCTGGATCTCTTGGTGGTGAAAAGAAAAGCCTTCAATTCAGTGGAGCAAAGTGCAGCCTTGAAGTCTCCCTTTTAACAAAGTGCTGCCCAGGCAGATGTGAACATCTGAGATTCCTTGATCAATGCAGTAAGAGATGAAAATAAAGTGGGAAGAGCACTAGAGTCAGAAATCCTGAGTTCAAATCCTATCCTACTGCTTGTAAGAAACTTACCACTGTGGTGGTCGTTGGCCAATTCACACCCTCTCTGCGGGCCTGTCTCTTCTTCTCCAAATGCAGGTAGTTGGACTAGATGACCTTAAAGGTTCCTTCCAGTTCCAATTCCACTTCCTGTGATTCTATGGTTATCAATAACAAGTAGGCCTACTTGTTCCTTGGGAGGTACCAAGTTCTCTTCCCCGGGAAACTTTAAGTAGAGCATGTTGAATTAAAACAACTGAAACAACTTTTTTTTTGCTATTCCAAACATTCTTTAACATTTTTTTAATTTAAATTTTATGTTTATTTTTAGTTTACAGCATTCATTTCCACAAGTAGAGGGATGTTTGTTCAGGCATGGGCATTATTATTAGGCAAAGTCAGGCAGAGAATGTCCAAAAAAGATTGGATTATGACTTCATAACTCCAAGGTCAATGCTGTGTCTACCACATCATGCCTAACTGGTGTAGAAGATAACCACTCAGGGAATGAGTCATGTAAGGAGTGGAGAGTAACTCATGGATAATCTGGGGGCCATGGAGGGAGTGGAAGGTAACTCATGGTCAGTGAGGGAGGGGGGGTGGTGGCTATAAAGATAGTGGAAGGTCTCCAGTGTGTCACATAGATGCTAGTGGGAAACAGAAGGCAACAGGGGGACAGGATTTACCAAAGGATGCAAATTAGAAACACAAAGGACTAGGAGGCATCAATGGGCTAGAAGCCATAGCCACCCAGAAAATGTCTGCACTTTCTTGGATCACTTGTCCATTTAGGAATATCTCATTGGATATATTTTACTGACAACTAAGGGCCCCCAGTCCTCTGTTTTTCAAAAGCAAATGCATCCTGCTCTACACGGCAGAATATCTATGACCAAGCAGGTTTATTTATGTCGGATTATGCTAGGATGGTAAGTCTGGATGCTCTGAGCGCCTGCCAAGGCATAATTCACTAAGCAGTGTCAAGGTTAGACCTTGATGCCAATAAAGATTCATTAAGTATGAAATACAATATCAGCAGTGTCTTTGTAATGACCTGAGCGCTAATTTTGGCTCATAGTTCTTGAAGTTCCCAGCAAAATTAAATGTAGCAAGGAGAGCCTATTGGCAGTTTCTAACTCAAATTCAACATGATAAGACTCAAGTGGGAGTCCTGGCATGCCACCCGTATAGTGAGGCAAAGCTAAAATTACTCTCAAAATACCATCCAGAATCTCCACACCATTTTGTGTGAAGCTTGATCAGTCTCTGAAGCTGGTCATGTCTCTCTCTCTTCCTCTGCTTGTTGTGTGCATTTCCTAGCCTGGAAATACCTCCCAAGAGCTCCCCAGGAGGTGGAAGTGACCCTGAGAACCTGGATTCAGTGCCAGGGCCACACCAGCTCTGGCAACTCTGCTAGCTGGAAGACTTCGAACATGGTCCTGGTGACAAATCACCTATCACCCTGAGGGAGCAGCCCAGCTCGATGAAAGATGCTCTTTACCAGAAGGTTAGCTCCCAGGGGATGGACTATTTTCAGCCACAGAGACTCAGGAAGACCACAGACCCAGAAGGAGGGGATGGGACAGAAAGGGAAAGGAAGGGAGCAGGAGAGAAGAAGGAGAGGGTATGGTTCAGGGATAAAAGATAAGCCTGAGAGTCTGAACACCCTAGGGTTGAAGTCTTCCTCTGGCACAGAGGTCCTCTGCAACTCTAGACAAGTTGTGGAAAAGTTCAAGACCCTCAATTAGTCACCTAAACTAGAACAGTGTAAGACTGGGGCCAATTTGCAATGGTACACAAAGTTTTCTCCCTAAGAGTACCACTTAGCAATAATATCACGGGTCTAACCCTTCCCTCCACCAAATATAATGCAGCTCCACAGATACTGAAGGACTGAGGTGGCTGCTTCCTTTAGGGTAGGGCAGGTTTCTCACTTGAGAAACTTTTTATTTTTTGCTACAATCTCTTATTTTTGAAAGGTCAACTTTATGTTGTGTCTGCCCTCTTTGTCTCTGCTCTCATTGTCTTGCTACCTCTCACTCTCTATCTCTGTCTCTCTTTTTATCTCTGTCTTGCTTTTGTCTCTCTGTTTCTGTCTCTGCCTTTGTCTTTCCCTTTGTCTCTCTGCCTCTCTGTTTCTCTGTACATCTCTGTCTCTGTTTTTCTATTGGTCTGTCAGTCTGTCTGTCTCTCTGTGTATATGTTGTCTTTGTCTCTATCTACCCTTCTCTGTCTCAGTTTCCTCCTCATCTGCAAAAATGAGGGAGTTAAAATATCCCTTTGACGTCTGAAGCTATGATCCCATAACTGTTCCAACTGATCTCATTCCTTGGTCTTTCATGCCTTAACCCAAAATTAGATGATATGATATCAATTCTCATGGCCTTATCCTTTTTGTACAACAGATAGATAGATAGATAGATAGATAGATAGATAGATAGATAGATAGATAGATAGATAGTTAGATAGAAAGATAGATAGAAAGATAGATAGATAGATAGAGATTGATAGATAGAAACACATATATGTATATATATACATATGTACATACATCTATACATATATACCTATATGTAAAATGAGGGAGATTAGGCTAGATGGTGTTTAAGATCCTTTCTAGGTCTAGAACTGAAATCCTAAGATGCTATGGTCTAAATCAGATCAATATCTGGCCACTGCACCCAGATGGCTCCTGAGGAGAAAGTGAGGCTGGTATCTTTGCACAGAGCTCTGTCACTTAAGTCCAATTCTTTTGTATGTCATGGCATCACCTCCCTGATATCATGGCCCTCTTTGAGAACAAAGAACAAATGACAACAAAATCTTTCTTTTACAATTGAAAAAATATCTAATCAATTTTTAGAAGTCTTTAAAACTGTAATTTTGAAGTAATATTATAAATTACAAGATTAAAAGATGAGTTAGGGAAGATCAGGAAAAAGATGGATTATTTCATAGTCCATAATAATTAAACTATGTATGTTTGGTAAAGTGTGAAGCTGAAACAAGCTTCCCAAGTAGGATGTAAACCAACTCATCACATAACCTTGAACTGATTACCTACTGGTGTCCACTCAAGGCTAGAAGCAATGAGAAGTGGGAAAAATTCACTCCAACTCAGCCTTCAGTAAAAGGAGATAATGCACAGAAGGGCTTTTAAAACCTTAAAGCACTAACTACATACAATATGATAATTACATAATAGTATTATATAATTTTATATAAGGAAATTTCAACTAATCACATATAATATGCCTGCTCTGTTCAAGGCACAATGAATACAAAGATGAAAATGACCCAACTCTTGCCTTCAAGGAGAGTATAATCAAATTCAGTAGAGGAAGAAAGAGGGATCTAAGACTTGGATCTCAGAGACAGGCTTTCTACCAGGACCAGTCTAGATTATTTAAAATATTATAAAACTTCTCCAATAGAATTCTGCCCATTCTCTTCCTCCTACTCAAAAAAAATTTTTAAATGACAACAGATAGGAGCGTGCAAATGGTCAGACAATGCCCCAAGGTACAAAAGGGCAAGCAGGATATTCTCTACAGAGGGATGCAGATTACACCATAAAGCCACTAGCTAGATGAGAAAAGTTACTGGCTTGGGGGGAAGAGGGGCATTGAAGGTCTATGAAATACAAGCATATTTTCATGGCAGGGCAGGGGTAAGGATTTTATCACTATGGAAACCAAATTATTGAACACATTGAAAGGAAACCATGAACCAGGCACTTATTCTATAGATTATCATAATATTTTAAAGATAATTACTTAGAGGAAACATAGGCAAGTAGATAGAATTCTAGGGCTTAATGTCAGAAAGACCCATATTCAAATTCTGCTTGACACTTACTACTTGGGTGACCATAGTTAAGTCACAAACTCTACGAAAACTCCAAAGGATTTATCTCCTACATGATCAATGAGTTGTTATCTGCATCATAAAGAAAGCCAATGACCTACAGTTTGGTAGGCAACCCTCTGAACTGGTCCCTCAGGAAAATGACATTTGAAGACAGATGCTGTAATCGAACAATGAAATGGAACCAGAGTTTAGTAGGAGGTTTGACTATCTTTGGAAAATAACACTGAAGTACAAAAAAAGCCAGACTACTCTCTTGAACAAGATCTCACTTTTTAATACTAAAAAATCTTTCAATGTCACTGTATGGTTGAGAATCATGGCAAACTAAAACCTTAAGAATAAAAAATTGTGAATAATTAAATAAGGAGACACCTAGAGGGATGTGATTAGGAGAGAGCATATTACCATTACTAGCACAAATAAAAAGTAGAGGATATTCAGGAAACATGAAGCTAGAGCAAGAGAGTGAGACTGAGAGGAAGAGAAAGGTCAAGTTCTCATCATTTCTAACTGGACCACTGCAAGAGTCTCTGAACTGTTGTACCTATTCCTGGTACTCCTCTGCTTAAGAACCATTGGTGGCTCCCTATTGCCTCTAATATCAAATGTAAACCACTCATCATGGCATTTGAAGCCCTCTATGATATGACTCCAGTCTACATTTGGAAGATAATTTCATATTGTTTCTTCATTCCAGACAGAGTGGCATACATCAGATACAATTCCAGTCCTTTTGACTCAAATCTCAACATCATTCCCATTTGACCACAAGACATTCTATATAAACATAAGCTATAATTCTATACTAAAGGTCTTATTTGTATAGGAATTACATGTATCTGTACATATACCCTTTCTCCCTTCCTTATTATCAGATTACAAATTTCATTAACTCGTTTAAATGTTCCAGGTCCCTGGTTCTTTGTACACAGTAGTGCCTAATAAGTGGTTATTGGATGCTTAGATGGAAAACAGAAGCCTTTCTGTCTGCATCTACTGTACCATGGAAACTTGCCCATGACGTTCCTCTCAAACCCACATTGTATATGAATTGAATGTGCTTTTATGGACTACCCTGGCTCTTAACTACCACTGACATCTTTGCATCTCTGAGAATACACTCCCCCCCCCACATACACACTCTTGTCCAGGTTTCAAAGAACTGATTTTAAAATGATTTTGGTGGAAAAAAAACAATTCTTAAGTTCAAACATGAAAAAATTGCATAGTCCTCTAGGATTTAGTAAGGTAGGATCTGACTGGTCAAAGGGCTCATTTTTAACATCATGAGAAAAGCTGGAATTGAAAAATGATTATCCTGGTTTGGGAAGTGTTTCAAGTAAGCACATTTCATTTGATTTGGTGTCATTCAAATCAAGAAACTATACCCAAGACACTGTGTTATGTTCCAGGGTTGTGACCAAGAATTCTGAAGCAGGGAGCAAATTCAGTTAATTTGGGGAAGAGGTTAACAAGCAGACTAATAATAACGAACAAGAGTTAACATTTACAAAGAGCTGATTGTGTGACAGCCACTGAGCTAAGCCCTTTACAATTATCATCTCATTTGCTTCTCATAACAATCCTAGGACATAGGTACTAAGATTACCTCCACTTTAATGATGAGGAAAACTGAAGTGAACAAAGGCTGCCCAGGGTCACACAGCTAATATGGATATGAGGCTGAATTTGAACTCAAGGTCTTCCTAACTCTTGGCCAGTGTTTTATCTTCTGCACCACTTAGCTGAACAAAGGACAATCCACCTGTGAGAGGCAAGAGAAGGGGAGGCCCAGTGAGTCAGCCTTTTACCCCTGAAAGGGGAGGGAGCTCAGAGAGAGCAATAGAACCCTAGGGGCAAGGGTCTTGGAGATGGTCACACAGCCACCAGGCTACAAGACCTTTGGGACAGAACTAAAACCACCTGGAGCAAAGTCCCTCCTAGTCAGATCACAACCACTCTGGCTCTGCTAGGGCTTGGTCTTTGTCCTCAAGAAGTTACATTCTAAAGCCTGATAATGATGTGTTGCACTAGGGTACAGTGGGAAAAGCCAGAAATGAAGTTAAAAGACCTGAGTTCAAATTCAGACTGCCATTTCCTGCCCGTGGGACCTTGGGACATTCACTCCCCTGCCATCTTTACTGTGGATGAATGTCCTCATTTGTAAAATGGGGGGTTTTAAATGGATGATACATAAGGTCTCATAGTTCTAAACCTATGATCTAATCTCATTGTGACAATTAGGAATTTATACTGATTGAAAAAAAAATTAATTGCCCGTAAAATGGTCTATTTGGCAGAGCCTAGGTGGAAGTCTGATGTCAGTGGAAGGGAAGGGAATATTTTCATTTTAATGCCTGATGCTCATGTGAAGAGAGCAAACACCCAGGATTTAAAGAAAGATGACCCCAACATGCTCCCAATTCCTGCCAGGCATCAGCCCTTTCTGGATGGGGTTTTAGCCTTCTCTAAGCAGCTTCCAGCCATAAAAGAAGACTGCTGTGCATTTCTGAGAAATGGATATTTGGAATAAGGAAGGAAGCACACCATAAAACATTACATTTCTGTCATGGCCCTCCAAGGAGGGGTGGCCCTGTTCTCTCTTCAGCTGAGTGATAGCTACATTGCCACACTAAGACTGGTCCAGGGACACAACCCACCCACCGTGCTTTGGTCCAGGCACAGAACCCAGACATCTTGACTCCCCGCCAGCAGTGCTCTCTCCCTGATCAGCCTCTCTAACTGTTGTTTTGCTCTCATACAGGATTTTTTCCTTTCAGTATTTTTCCCTTGAATTACAAATTGTCACATTATTCATTTTTATTCCAACTAATGAGCCTGATTCCATGGTCCAGCAGAGTGGCTGGGGGACTTGGTCGCCTTGATAATTTATTTTTTTTAAGCTAAAATATGAATGTGTAACTTACACATATAACTTAATGTTGTGTTACACGTGACTTCAAAAAATGAATGTGTAACTTACACATATAACTTAATGTTGTGTTACACGTGACTTCAAAAAATGAATGTGTAACTCACATGCTTTCAAGCAGAAATCAGGCATTTTCTTGTTGTTTCAATGCAAATGATCAGATTTCTTATAGTATTGTGCTACAGCAATGTCACAGACTTAGAGCTGCAAAAGACCGTAGATATCATCTCTTACAGTGCTATCGTTTTAGACATGAGACAACTGAGAACCAAAGAGACCGATACACATTGTAATGGTGGCAGAAAACAATAGAACCAGGGCTAGAAACACATTTCTTTCCCTTCCCTTATTCTTCTGGGAGTATTGAAGGGTAAGGATGCGGGGGGTCAACCTAGACAATTACTCCCCCCCCCATAAAAGGAAATGTTGAATCTGTAATCTGGTAATCAGATGAGAACAGATCTCAATCAATCAAAAAATCTAAACTAAACTATGACAAGCCTTTTAAACCATTAAAAATTAACTGGAGTTAATTAACTGGAAGTGGGTAGGAAGTTGTTGTTTCCTGATGGGTTGAGGGGCTTTGATACACTGATGGCGGTGGCACATAAAACTATAAGCTAGTTCAGAACTGAAGAGATTCGAGCAAATGACAAGATATGTGGCAGGAATAAGGGAAATCATTGCATCACTTAGGAAAGGGAAAGAACACTTTAGCCTCCTACCATCTAATGCTGACTCTTTGGGTAGAGGAGAGCATCGTAAACTTCCAAGGTGCAGAAGATTGGGACTTTCATGATTCTGCTAGCATGTCCTTTGGACAGCAGGCGCTGGCCCCCTGGATTCCACGGTTTCCTCCAAATCTCAGTTCGAGGCCTTTCCCCAATACTGCTTACCCTTAGTGACTTCTTTCTGAGACTACCTGGCTTTGTCTTCCCTGTGTATTGTTTGTACATAGTCATTGTATGCTTCCTCCCCATTTGACTGCAAGCTCCTTGAGAGCAGGGGCTGATTTTGGCCTTTCTTTGTATCTCTCACACTTAGCACAGTGCCCCGCATGAAGTAGGTGCTGGTTATTAATTAATAAATGCTGGTTATCTGACCAGTCACTCTACCCAAGGAACTGAGAACAGACTTGGAGAAAGGCAGATTCAAAATTCAACATCACTCCCCTCAGAGAACCACGCCTAGTGGAAACTTTATGAGAACTCCTAAAAGGGAGGAAGAGAACCAACAACGAAGAGTTCTTAGCTACCCCTTTGCCACATGTGATATGTAAGCTTGAGTCCACTTTCCCTCAGACATAGTGTACTTTGTGGGAAAGTATGTCATAGACATTTGTGAGCATATAGTGTCCTAAGTATATGTCCCACAGTTAATACCTGTTTCTAAAATCTCATTGTCTGGCTGACTAAATGATATCAACTGATAATGAATGAGGGAAGAACTGCAGAGGGGGTTCATGAACTATGATATTAGAAAACATCCTACACCCCCAAATCCCTTAGCATCATCACTTAGAAAACTAAGGAAAGACATTGTAGCTCACTCTTAGAACAAGACTCAGCATGGCCAGTGTGAGTGGGATAGTTGTCCCAGAGCTTGAACTATACAAACTTGCTCGACCAAAACCTTGTCCTGATGTTTTATAGCTATAGTCTGCTATACCACAAACTTGTTTAGCATTCTGATTGTGATATAAATAGTCAGAGTTGTATGTCTTCCTTATTCTAGTCCTGTTGCTAAAGAGAGAGATGGAAGGGGTGGGGGAGAATTATTAACTTTTCCAAGGAAAGACAAATAATATGGCGAGGGCCACCAAAATCGAATGACCTCAAATAAATCACTAGACATTAAGCACCTCCTCTATAAAATGAGACACTTGTAGTAAATAATCTCTAAGATTTTTTCCACTTTAAAATCCAATTCCTAAGACCTTTAAAATGAAGTCGATATTGTGGTCCTGGGGTGTGTCTGAGATTCTCATTCTCAACACCAGAATGATGCTAACCATCTCACAACACAAGAGTCCTGGGCAAAACAACGGGGAAGACAGCACCAGGAACTGAGATTCCAAAGCCCACAGAGCATGCTCATTAAAATCTCCTGCATCCTGCTCTGGCATGGTAATTAATTCTGACTATTTCACTTTCTCATTAGGAATTTCTCATTAGGAGACATTCCTACAAGATTCCCTCCTCACAGGGATTCTGAGGCAAGTCATTCTTTCCACCAAACCCAGCTGTCACTCGTTCCTTATCCATTAAAGACTTCCCTCATGCCTGTCTGGATGTTTACTTATCTTTCTAGAGCGTTTGTGCCGATTTCTCTCTCATCCCAATTTTGCCCCTTTATTTTTCATCTACTCAACTTTTCATGACCCTCCTTCCTGATCTTATCTCCTTTGACCTCTTCTCCTCTTCTTAATTATATCAGTCACTCTTGTCCATGGAGCTTCCCACCCCCTACCCCACTTTCCCACTTTGTTCTACTCTCTGTATTCATCCTCAGCCTCTCAGCAGCAATAGCTCTGAGGCTCTGCTTTCCTAAGCTCCCAGATCTCTCCCTTCCAGAGCTGCTGCTCCAGCAGAAACAGTCCCCATCCCACTTCATTCCCCTTCAGATGCTGTACCATATCTTCGGGAATTCTGCTCCTTCTCACCACATGGAATTATGTATTATTTTTAATGTGTATTATGACGTTTATATTACATTATGCTGTGTTCTGATATGCAATGATGTGACAGGATATGATGGATAGGGTAGGATATATATAAATAATAATATCATACAATATTAATAAAAAATAATACATACAATAAGTAACAATAAAATCAATATATAATATATTAGTAATAATAGGATCTATCATAACATATTTAATTACATTTCATTGTGTTAAAGTATATGAGGTGATGTGATGTGACATGATGTTATGTGACATGATATGACGTGATATGGTGTGATTGCCATATGACACAACATGACATGACATGATATGGTATGATATGATGTGATGTGATATGACATGGTATGATATGATGTGATGTGATATGACATGACATGCTAGCTATGATATGATGTGACATGACATGACATGACATGATATGATATGATATGATATGATGTGATGTGATGTGATATGATATGATATGATGTGATGTGATGTGATATGATATGATGTGATGTGATCTGATCTGATATATGATATGATGTGATGTGATGCGATGCGATGCGATGCGATGCGATGCGATGCGATGCGATACGGTATGATATGGTATGGTATGGTGATATTGTCTTTTTTATTTTACATTCTCAATAGTGTCCCCAAGTGAATCCTCAATTGCAACAAAGGAAGAATTAAGCAAAATCAACTGATGAAGTGACCACCTGAGAGCATCATCAACATGTTATACCATTAGCCCCCTTCCCAGAAGAGAGAACTATGGTTCATTATGTGCTTTCTGGAACCAAGGTTGGTTGTGGCTACCATTTTTTAAGAAGTCATTTGTCTCATGAGACCAATAGTTTAATGACCACTCTGCTACCGTAATGAATAGGGAAAGCAGATTACTAAGGGAGACAGTAGGGGCACTATAAACACTTCTGGACTGGAATCAGAGGTCATGGGATCGTATCCGAGGCCTGCCATCTGCTGTCTGTGAAAGCTTGGGCACATCCCTTAACGTAACTCAGACTCACTTTTCTCATTTGCTAAATAAGATGATCCCTGTCCCTCCCAGCTCCAAATCTATGAGCCTGTGAAATTCGATATGGGATCATACCCCTCAATGGCACTCTCCAGATTTGGATTCATATGGACAGAGCCATCCACTCATTCACTCGTTCATTCAATAAACATACATTAGTTAGACACTGTCTGTGCACCAGCAGCCATGCTACAGGCACAGTGACAGAGGTCTGTGATAGAGGAGGCTCCTCAGAGCCTCAAGGCAGCAACAGTCGGGCTGATTCCTCAAGCACTGCTCTAATAACGGCCCTCTTCTGCTGCAGTCTATCATGGCTTCCTCTTAGCTCTACCGTGTAGTCTCAACTCCTGTATACGTATGCGACATTTAAAGCCTTTCCAAGCTGAGCCCAATCTACCTCTCCTGACTCAGTATCCATTAACACCTTCACACATTCTGTGTCTGGTCATGCCGGCAACCTTGCTCCTCCTCATCCGCTGCGCTCTGCTTCCCTTCCCCATGCCTTTCTCCGCTGTGTGCTACGTGTCTGCCATGCATGTACTCCCTCTTCACATCTGACTCATCACATCCTTCAAGGCTCAGTTCAAATGCCACCAAATACATGAACCTGTGTAATTATGTATTATTCCCCTGTTCCCCTGAGCCCTCACTGCCTTTCCTCAAAAATCTACCTTGTATCTATTGTAAATACACACACACACACGTAAGTCTTTATGTATGCATGCATTATCTCTGGTAGCTAAATTATAAGATTCTGGTGAGGGGGAAATTATTCATTTTTTTGTCTTCAGATCTCCAGTGCTAACACAGAGCTTGACACATAGTAGGTACTTAGTAAATGGTTGTCGGTTAGCAAATGGATCAAAAGCTTACATTTCATTGCTCAGGCAATTCACTTGCAAGATTTAACTGTGAACACACATACACACATGCATGTACACATATGCACAAGATATAGGGTGGGGAAGGGAATAAGCATTTATATGCATTTAGATGCAACCTCTGGTCTCCCTCCCTGATGAATGGGTACAGGAAGAGCACAAAAGACACTTGGGAAGCCCAGCCCACTCTAGCCATGCTGCCTTGTTGCATCAAAGGGCCAACTTCTTCTCCTACCTTCTCTTTCTCAACCATTGTTCTAAAGCAAGGGTTCTCAGGCTGGACACTGTAAAATTGTTGATGGGATTCTGAAATATTTTGATAACTAGATTCCAGTAGAATTGGTTTCCTTTATAGACCTGAGTATTTTATTTTACGCATTAAAAATGTGATCCTGAGGAATCCATAGGTTTCACTAAGCTGACAACTAGAGGGGCCCATGACACCAAAATGGCCAGGAACTCATGCTCCAAAAGTAGATCTTCAGCTTTCTACACAGAGGAAAACAAATTGTCCACATCAATAGCTTGCCAACTTTGTTACCATGGCGATATTTCACTCAGCCAAAGGTCACCCATTTGGCAGCCAAGTCTATCTAAAAATAGAGAACACACCACGGTGGTCAAGAAAACCACCAAGCCCTAATTTGGGTCACAAGCTCTCCACATCTTCTTGTGACAATTGAAAGAAAACAGTATGTCTGCAATTCTTCTGACTGGGCATGTACCAAAGGGCAAAATAAACAATCCCCCATGAGAAAACACATGATAGGGACAGAGGGTCAAGTGCCAAAATGAGGAATAAGAGACACACTGAAGCCCACCCTGCAAAAAGATTAGATTGTGGAATCAAAACTTTAGAATGAGAAGGGACTTTGGAGTTTATCTTGTCCAAATCCCTTAATTTATAGCTGAAAAAAGCTGAGGGAGTGCAGAAGGGAGACGTGATTTTTCCTCAATCACACAGGTGTAAATGGCAGAGCAGAGATTTGGACTTAGGCCTTCAGACGGATTATTAACCCAGCATCGATCATGTTGGGTGGAAGAGCTATAGAAGACTAGATAATAATCACATAATAGGAGGTAGCTTGGGCTGCAACTTGCACTCTAGGAGGTAGCATCCACATCAGTGAGATCACAGGAATATGGAAGTACAAGTCAAGTCTACATAAATGGCTGGGAATGACTGAATATAACCGGTCTCAGAGCACTATAAAGTCCCTCCAATGAACTCTGGGGCCACTTGAAAGATATCACCTTAACAACCTGCCCAGGAAAAAAACAAATGGATGAAGAATACACACTGTGCAGACCATGAAATGCCATTAAATCGTGAGCCAACTGAGTCAGTCCATTAGTACAGGATCTGCAGATGGGCAAGGGGCATTAAACAGGAAAGAAGACAACACATCTCAGCAACAGAACCATGTTTGCAATTACGCTGTTAGTTCTTGACATTAAACCCCATTTTCCCCAGTGATACAACATATAGTATCTATGTGCCCCCTCAAAGCTGGCCCAGGTGTGAGGACATCTATATCAGCCCCCACTATAAAACTTCATTCCTGAGTCCTCAATAGTGTTTACTTATACTGAGTTAATCAAAATAGAGCATTAGTTAAAAAGAAAAACGCATTTAATAAAAGAAGAAATCAAATTAAGAAATAAGATTCTTCCTCCTCCATACCCATAGAATCACATTTTCACAGATTACCTTATAACTGGTGAAAGGAGCATACATACTCAGGAAATCTATGTAATCAAGCAATAGACATGAAGGTGACAAACATGAGGAAAACATGCATCTCTGCCCCATGTGAAGGGGTCACAAATGCAGAATGTAACCCAGACACCCTGCATCTGATGCATTTATTGTCTATAGCCTCCCACAGACCTTCTCCCCAACACAATGGGTGCTGATTTTATCATCTGGGGCACTGGGTTCAAATCTTGCATCTGACATTGGCATCTGTGTGACTTAAGACAAGTAATTTCTCCTCACTGGCCTGCCTCAGTTTCTTCATCTATAAATTGAGATATGTGGATGAGATAATCTCCAAGGTCCATGCCAGTTCTAGATTTTTGATCCCATCATCCCACGATGGAGGCCAGATTTGGGCAGGAAACAGTCACATCTTGAATGCTGCAGGGGCTATACTAGCCTTTGGTCATTGTGTTAGCCAGCAGCAAACCATCTCCAGGGCTACCTCCCACTGCTCTCTCCTACCATCTGTTGGTTGTTTGCTATGATTCCCTTGCAATTTGACTTTTCACCTTAGTGGTTAACCAGAACTGCTGGCCACACAATTATCAATTATTTCTTAATTACCAAATCTGAAGGATTTGTCCCCTCAGTCAATCTCCTCCCCCTACATGCACATTTCTCTTTGGGTTTGCAAGATTTTCTCTCTCTCTCTCTCTCTCTCTCTCTCTCTCTCTCTCTCTCTCTCTCTCTCTCTCTCCTAGACAGTTTCCCTGTCTATATCTTTGTTCAGGTCACAAAGAATGAATAATCCCCACTCTGATGGAATTCATATTCTAGTGTGGAAGACAAAGATGTATGTTTTTGTATGTGAATTATTTCATTCTCCCTACTTGCAAGCAGTAGTGCAAGCAAAATGCCTGAAAAACAGTAGGTTCTTAATAAATGTTTGCTGATCAATTTGAGAAGATGGTGGCGTAGAAGCAGCAAGGTCCTGCAGCTCCCACACCACCACCCTAAACACCCAGAAAATTATGAGCTCAGATAAAGTCTAGGACTCTCAGACTCACACAAAAATACAGAGAACACATCTCTCACTGAAGGCAGCTCGGCAGCAGGGGGTCATCATGGCAGCCGGGAACAGAGGCTGGAACAGCCTAAAGACGAGACTGTGGCCAGGCCCGGGCAGTGGTAAGTAGCCTGGCTGAGCTGAGCCGAGCGGGCACCAGAGCCAGTCTGCAGGAGAGATCTACAGCCTCCAGCACCTCCACATCTGCCAAGGCATGAGGAACTGGATGGGAGAGGGGCAGCTCGCACCGCAGCAGAACAGAGACCTGGCCAGCCCAAAACTGCAGCCACGGCCACACTAGGCCCCAGGGCAGCCTGGAGGAGTGAGCCTCCCAAGTCTCTACTTCAAAGAAAATCTAAAGCACCTGCCTAAGGGAATCTTTAAATCCTCAAAGACCGATTAGTGAAAGTGAAACTTTGAAAATTAATTTGGGGTTGGTAAAGCAGTTCGGCCAATCTGCCCCCACCAGGCTGCTTCAGAGCCCCTGGCCTGCGGACTCCTCAGAGGGGCTGAAACGATTGATCAGGGCCAAGTGCTCTTGCGTTGAGTGGCCTGGATCCAGATCGTGGTCTTGGGTGGTAGTCCTGGGGTGCACTTTCAACAAGCCAGAGCTGGGGGGTCTTGCAACACCCTCCTAATAGCTCCGGCAGCTGGGAAAACCCCAGCGATTTGGAACAGAGCTTCCCCCCTTGGGAGCATAGTTTCACAGACCAAAAAAAAAAAACCAACCAATTAATTGGTTGGCCAACATGAGGAAGAAGAAGCAAAATAAAAACACCAGTAAAACTCTAGAATCCTTTTTTTTATGGATTAAAAGGATCAAAGCATGGAACGAGAGGAAGAGAGCCCAGAACTCAGAACTCCTTTTATAAATGTTCAGTAAATATTCCTCTAATTATATACTTTAACACTCTGTTGGAAAATTAAGTTTTGCTCATTGGCCCATGGTTTGTGGACTTTATTTTCTCACATTATGGAAAATCAGGAAAAACAACATTCTCCAATTGGAGGTTCCCCCCTCTTTTCCAACAGTCTTTTGAAGCTCCCTGATTTTTATTCAACAAAAACAGCCACCAGCTTTTGAGTACCTAAGGATCAAGTTTTGGTGGACCAAGTGACTTGAATTCATCAGACAGCTGAGGGGGGGGGGGATTTCTTACTGTTTCTGTATTTATCTTGAATATCCATTCCCCAAAGGCAGAGAAACAGCTGGACCTTCTCCTAAACAACTACCATCACCATACCATTGACCCTGAGCAGCTTTCCTGGTCCTATTCCTTCTATAATCCTCCTCTTAGGCTCACTGATGCTAAGTGAGAAGAGCAGAACCAGGAGAAACTTGTACACAACCACAGACACATCATATGTGTGATGATCAGCTTTGATAAACCAGACTTCTCGGCAATGCACAGTTACAAGACAACTCTACAAGTCTTAGAATGGAAGGAGATGTCTACATTCAGAGAAAGATCTAGAAAGACCAGAGTTTAAAGATCTAGAAAGACAAGACTGAAGCAATACATGCTATTGTTCTTTTCCATGTTTGGTTTTGTTTCCTTTTTCCCATTGTTCACTCCATTGGTTACAATGCTCCTATACAACCAAACTATTGTCCAGTGTGAAAGAGTTTGCAGATCCTATACTTGATTGCATGCTGCCATGGGGGGAAAGTGAGGGGGAGAGGGAGCGGAGAAAGTCTGAAACTCAAGGGATTATGGAACTGAATCTTGTAAACTAAAAGTAAATAAACAAATCAATTTAATTTTTAAAAAAAGCTCTATTATCCCTATAGTTCTTTGTAAGGCTCAGTTCATTTTAACCTTCACTCTCAAAAGAGGATATACCCTTTCATATTAATCTTTTGCCATCTACCCTTATCTTCATTTTCCTAAGCAGCAAAGGGGAATGAATATTGGGGGGAAAAGCCTATTGGGTTTGGACTCAAAAAGAATTGAGTTCAAATTCTACTCTCCAAATTTTCTAGTTGTGGAACCTTGGAGAAGTTCATTTGTGTCTCTTGGCCTCTATAAAATCTGTGAAATGTCATTGCATCTACCAAACAGGGTTGCTTTGAGAGTCACATAAGATATTGAAAGTGCATTGTAAACCTTAAGGGACTACACATATGTTGTTATTATCATTTTCTGAATATCCCTTTTAAAAATCTAAGTTAATTGGTGAGCTCCCTGTGTGTCCACATCCATCTCTTTGGACGATTCTCTCTTCTCAAATTATTTTTCTTGGTGCCTTCAGAGTTTCATTATTGAGCTTCCCATCCTGGGGCTGGCTTCTCGTGTAGAATTTCACCCCTTATCTCTGTGCTTTGAAATTTGCTCACCCCACATCTAATGATATCAACTTACATCTATGGATATGTATGGCAGAACTTTCTGATTCAGGACTAGAGGAAGAGCATGGTAGATGCTACAAAGAGTTTTTTTTAATAAATCTTGCAAACTACTCATGAAAATCTATACAGGTTCAATATTTTATCACTTTACACGAAGAAGTTCTAATTCCATATTTTTCAAACTTGTTCTATTTCTTGGTGTGTATGTGTGTGTGTGTGTGTGTGTGTATGTAGAGAAAGAGAGGGGGGATGTCTAACAGTGAACTCACTTAAACTATGAGGAAAACGTAGTAAAGTCAGATGGTCTTCAGGAAGGAAGGGAAGGAAGGAAGTGAGCATTTATTAATCACCAACTATGTTCCAGGCACTTTACAAATATTTCATTTGATTCTCACAACTACCCTAGGAGGCGCATGATTTTATTTTCCTCATTTTACAGTTGAGGAAACTGAAGCAAACAGACCTCAAGTGACTTGCCCAGGGTCACACAGCTAGCAAATGTGCAGCACCAGATTTGAACCTGAGTCTTGCTGATTCCAGGCCCAGTGCTTGGTGGCACCACCTGTCTACCTCTAGTTGCCTTCAACTTGAAATGAGTAATCAAAGTATTTTATACTTGAAAATATCATCCTCTATAATCTGCATCCAATTGACCTCTTTTATTATGTATTACATTCCCCAAAGAGACAACTGAGTGTTTCCAGAACTTGACATTTTATCTCCAGCTTCCAAGTCTTTAAAGAAGCTTTCTCTCCTACTCCAAGGCTTGTTCTCCTCATTCTAACTCTCCAAATCTCTACCTTCTTTCAAAGTGCAGATCAGGTATTACCTTTTCTGGGAAACTTTCCCTAATCTCCTCTACTGAGTGATGTCTCCTCTCTTACATTTCCTTGTCTTTATTTAATTGGACACATGCTGTGTCTCCCCAGTAGAATATAAGCTTCCTGACGGCAGAGACTGGTTAGTTTCTGTCTTTGTACCCCTTGCATTCTAGCACAGTGCCTGGCATATAGAAAGCACTTAATAAATGTTTATTCCAGAGAATGGAATTGAGATAGTAAGTAAAATGACTACCTCTCTGTCTATGAGGTAAATGTAATGGTTCCCTCTTCAAAGTTTTACATAAAATGTATTTGGTTTATTATCAGCCTAAGCTTTTGGAAAAGTCTGCCTATTCAGTTCCATGTTTTGGATGCTAAGAATATTACAAGCAGAAAATTGAAAGGGAGGAGGCTTCCATAGCCATATCTCCCAAATGTCTAAAGAAAACAAAGGGGATTCAAAAGAAGTCCACAAAAATAATAATCAGTGCAAATTCACACTTTTGCAGGAGCCTTTCTTGTAATGAATCATCCCCAAATTCCCCCAAATCAGCATTAATCAGCCACATCTGAAATTCATTGTTTCCTTGCAGATTTTCCAAACCTTGCCCTGGAATCTTTGAGATTGCCAGAAGACAAGGGTATGCCTTTTAGGTCTCAGGTTCCTTTCTAACACATTAAATACTGACAAGCCACTGGGGCCATTTACAATTTAGTGTCACTCCTCAGCAAATGGCTTTACTCTCAGTATGGAACACTGGTGGGAACTGAGGCTTAATTTCAATCAGTCTGCTAATACATAAAATGATTCATTAAGGGACAGAGAAAGATTCCTTGCTGCTGCTTGATTTGTCAAACCTTCTTTAATTCTCAGTGCCTAGCACCATGCTATGGACACAAATAAGCACTTATTTGGATTGTAAAAGCAAGGATTTTGATGATAAAATTCCAATCTGCT
Organism: Pseudocheirus occidentalis; assembly: GCA_028646575.1. Lineage (NCBI taxonomy): Eukaryota > Metazoa > Chordata > Mammalia > Diprotodontia > Pseudocheiridae > Pseudocheirus > Pseudocheirus occidentalis. Next base: position 8,847,373 of record CM053599.1, on the reverse strand, counting down.
TCCTACCTATCTCCATTATCCTACACCATCACTGATCTATTCTCTGTTGCTTTCAGCACCAGTCCACAGGCATAGGGATGGACCACACAATGGTCCTCAAACTTTTGGGTCTCAGCACCAATGCATTGTAGGTTTAAAAATGATTGAGGACCCTCCAATGAGTTTTTGTTTATATGGGTTAGAGCTATCAATATTTACCACAGTGGAAATTAACATCTTAGACTTACTTTGAAAATAGCTTTGGCCACACAGACACTGCCCCCCCCCAAAAAAGCCCACACTTTGAGAGCCAGGAGAGCAGTGACCAAGAGGTACAGTAACAAGGCAGCTGTCTTCAAAGTGCTTACAGAAGATTGAGGCAATGCTAACACACACGAATAAAGTAAGAGAACAATTAAGTAATGAACAGTAGCTGTCACTAGACAGTAAGTATGAGATCAGCTGGCAGAAGGGAGATAGCAGTATGGGTCAGAGAATTCTGCTCTGGGATGTGGGATGCAGTGGCAAAAACACTGAGCTGGGAGCCAGAGGGCCTGGGCTGGAAGCTTGGCTCTGCCACTTACTCTCTGCTCCACCTTGGGTAAGTCACATCTGCTCTATGGGTGTCAGTTTCCTCAGCTATAAAAGGGGGTGGGGTAGACTTGGAGATCTCCAAGGTCCTGAAGAGCTCTGAATACCAGCACCTTAGAGTCACTTAGCAGATGGTATTTGAGAGTTGGCAGAATACCCAAATCCATACATACAAAGGCAATGATATACATGCCAATGACCTTGATTGGGTTAGACCTCAAAGGTGAGACTCACACTCTATCATGGATGCTAAAGAGAGGCTGACCAAGCTTGCATTCTCCAGGCACTGCCTTCCAAAGCCCAGGGTTTCTTCCAGGTGGTCAAGAAACATCATCAGTCTTCGATATATTCCAAGGAATCTTTGGCACCCCCAAAACGTGGAAGCCACTGGCAAATCCTCTCAACACAGAGAGGAGAAGGCAAACCCAAATGTACGAGGCACCACAATCTCAGCTAGGGAACCATAAAGTAAATGGCCTTCAAGTGCCTTTTGTTAGACATTAGAAAACTTTAGATGAGAGATATCAAATTGATATTACTGTCATCAATCAAGGGCTGTCAGCATTCTCTCTCTGAATAGCCCTTAGCCTGAGATGAATATAAACAATGTTATGGGCAAGCTCTGGTGCCATAGGTAAAAGAGAAGGTCTAGAAACATTCAAAACATTTCAGAGAATGCCAGCACATTAACCACCTCAGCCCCAGAAACTCAGTTTAGGTATTTTTTTTCTTGTGCAGGGCAAGGAAGAAAACAGCCTTCTTATACTTTTGTCAACAAGCTTCTGCCACATCCATCCTCTCCCACTGGAGGTGGGAAGTACTCAGAAGATCTGGAGCCAAAGACCAACTCTGTTTCTGGCTCCCCACAGGACCTTGGCCAGATCAGTTCAGCTCCACAGGTCCCAGTTTCCTTCTCTGTAAAATAAAAGAATTGGACTCGATAATTTTTAAGGTAACTTACATTTCTAAAGCTATAGTCCCATGATCTTATGGCACTTGAATTCTCTGGACCTCAGTTTCTTCCTCTGTAAAATCAGGGGATTAGACAAGATGTTGTCAAAGACTCCTCCCATCTCCAAATGACACTGTCCATAGTAAAAGTGAGAGGTCTGGCCCAGGAGTGAGGACTAACCACGTGCCATTTGGCAAATCATTTATTGTCTCTAAGCCTGATTCCTTCTCTCTAAAAAGAAAGATTTGTGCTAGATCACCTCAAAGGTTCATTTCAGGTAGAAATCTCTGATGTGCTGAGCATATGCATGCTAGGTGAAAGTGATAGACTGGAAAGTCAGACACCTGGGAGCAGTGGGACCCTGGGAGAGGGACCAGGCTCGGCTGGTCCCTGGCTTCCCCACTTAGAGAGCTGTGGTAGGACTCAAATGATATAACACCTGGAAAGAGCTACCTAGATGTGAGTCAACACCAACCAGACACCATAGCTATGATAAATAATGGCAGTCAAAAAGACAAGAACCAGACAGCATGATGCAATGAAGAGAGTACTGCATTGGGACTTGGGATGACCGAGGTTCCAATCCTGCCTAAGACACTCATTTAGTGTATGATCCCAGACTTAGTTCTTTCATCTATTAAATGTGGAACTGAGAATAGTTTCTATCTGAATTCCACTGAAACAATGAGAAGAACATTCTAGTAATAAGAAAAACTGTAGTTAAATGGCTTTGGGCATAGGCTGGATCTTCTCCCTCCCACCAAACTCATCCTGAAGCCTTGGCAGCTTTGTCCCCGACCCCCTCATCTTTCCTAACAAACAAGCAGATGCCAAAAATGAAGCATTTCCCCCCCAAGGAGCTTTGTTTCTATCTTTTCCTGCAGCCACAACTGCATCCTCAGCCCCACTGTATTTCAGACATCAGTCCCATGCCTACTGGGGGGGGGCAGAGATACTGGAGGTCATGCTCCCCTCCTCCCTCAATAATAGGAAAGCTGAAGCATTCTCTCCCACCAGGACTTCATTGCTCCTGAAATACAATGAGCAAAATTATTCCCCAATGTTTTCTTTTGAATGCTTGTGATTGCTAGAATTTCACCTCCGTAATAAAACGAGAGTCATCATTTGATTACAATTGATGGTACAGTTTGGGAATTCTTGACTCCTTCTCTCCAGCTCTGCTCACATGATTGAGGAAGACTACACACCCTGAGGGAACCCTTGGGCAGGACTGCCTGGCAGATATCCCTCTTGCAGGCACCTAAGCCTTCCAGATGTGAGAGAATACAGTGTTTTATCAACTCATAGGGGCAGGCAAAATGAGCTCTGAAATGTGCATTGCCAGTGATTTAGCTATGTGGGCTGGAAGAGCACATCCCACATGGAAAAGATTTTTTTTTTAATCCTCACCGGAGCCGATATTACATAATCATATGTTCCTGTTCACAAGAAAAGGTTTCCTGCAAGGAGGCTGTACCAGTTGTGGGGAGTACTTGCTCCAAAGAAAAGATAAACACAAAAGGGAAAGGAGAGGAGTGGAGCTTCAAGTCCAAAATATACAATTCGAGTCCAATATGTGAAAAAGGGGAAGGCAACCCTAAGGTTTTAGGGTGGGATCCTAATGCACCTCCAGGTGCAACTAATCCGACTCCCTCATTTTACAGGTGAGGAAAGTGAGGCCAAGGAAATTTAATGACTTCCCCAAGGTCACCTAAGCAATCTAGATAGGAGAGTCAAACTATGACTCCAGAGATAGTCCATTTTTCCCTTTGGCTATTATAAAAAAAAGAGGTCATACAGTCAGAGGGAACAAACATCCACCTATCTCCAGGTTTCATTCAAGTCTTCTTTAGGCTCCCTGGGTAATTGGTTATTGGTAGGAAAGTAACTTCGTGGAAAGAGCACAGGACTGAGAGTCAGAAAGATCTGAGTTCATATCCATCCTCTAGCTTCCCTTGGTAAGTCATAACCTCTTTCTGTCTGCTTCCTCATCTGTACAATGAGGCTAACAATGGTACTTACTTCCCAATGTTGTTGAAAGAATAAAATGTGAGAATATTTGGAAAGTACTTTACAAATCTTAAAGTACCATAGAAATGCTAGTTACCACTAATACAATTATTATTATCAATTATATCTCCAATGACATTGCTCTGCTAAGACAGTTTGGAGGACAGTAATCTCTCATTTTGTCTTTGTACTGATAGCACTTTAGTATTTGGAATACAGTAGGCCCTTCATCAGTGTTTATTGATTGACTGCTAGCAGGAGAGGTCCTTGCTCACAGCATCATGCAAGGAGAATCACCAAAATCTCAGTTGGAAGGGAGGTGGAGTGGGGGTGGGAGGGCCTAGTCCTATAGCAGACAGAGCCCTGGATTGGGAGTCACGAAGACCCATGTTTGAATTCTACCTCTGATACTCTGGAAAGTGATAAGCACTCGGAATTTCTGTCAGGTGGGAACAAACATCCTTGAAAAGGTATTGTGAGGTTCAAAAGCCATCATCCAATTAAAACATTTTGCAAACCTTTAAGCATTATATGGATCTAAGTTATGGAGCATTTCCTTCTCTACCAACTCCAGAAGGGAAGTCTCCCAGTCTTTACTTGAGAATATCTGGGGAAGAGGAGTCCACTAGATACTGAGGCAGCTCCTGCACCTTTGGCTGGCTCTAATTATTATGAAGGCCTTTCCAATAACAGACCTACATTTGTCTCTTTGTAGCTGATGCAGCAATGCCCATTCTGCCCTCTGCAAATAAGCTAAACAAATCTGATCTTTTTCTCAACAAAGTCTTTCCTGGCCCTCAAAATTGTATTAAATAAGCTCCTAAAAAAGAAAAAAAAAGATCATGATGCTTGAAGCATTTTTTAAGTTAAATGAGTGAACAATACATGGGCAAATCAAAAACCAGCAGCCAGGCTAAAAGACCCAGGAGGGCCACTTATGTAACCATCGTTTCCTGACTTGAATCCCCCACTGCATCAGTGCCTAAGGTCATTAAGTGGGTCCCCATTCCAACTTTACAGGTCCCAACCCATTCATCTCTGCCTACTCTGACGACCTTTTATCCTTCTCTCAATGACCAGCTCCACCAAATTCTCAGGGACTCCTCTCATAATCTTTGGACTTTCGAGGCTTTTTGATTTTTTTCAGCACAGATTTAGACATTCAGTCTTAACAATCAGAATTTCCTTACAGTCAGCTCAAAACCAATTTCTTTTACTATTTACAAACATAGGATTTTTTTCCCCAGGTTTTTTTGGTTGATTGGTTTTAAATTTCTTCCATTACCTAGAATTCTGTTTGTTCTAGAAAAGATCAATGGCGGTGAGTGAGAATGATATAATGGGCAGATATTGGCAAGTGGCCCTTTGGCATGAAGGTAGAAGCTGCCATGCGAACTTCCTGGTCCAAATTTCTTATTGTCCCAAAGGGTCTTTCCTCTAACTTAGAGTCGAATTGGCTTATCTGAACTTTTTTGATTTATTCAAGTAGAAATCCATCCAATGTCACCTCAAAGAGTTGCTTCAACCACTGAAAGAAATTAAGGAGACAGGGCCCATAAGAACCTATTTTCAGAGCCCATCTGGTAACCACCTTACAAATAGATTTTATGTAGCTTTGGGAAAAGGAAAAGTCATTCAAAATTGTTTCCTGTCATGACTCAGCTTGAAAGGAAAAACACAAGATCATGGGATTTAGAACAGGAAGAAACCTTAGATTAGAATAAAGCCTGTCATTTTACAGATGAAGAAACTGAGGCCCAGAGAAATTAAGTGACTTGTAAGAAGTCACACAGTAGTTACTATTAAATTCACTTCACATTGTCTTCCTGATTCTAAAGGGACAAAAGTAAAAAGGGACTGGATTAGCTTGAACATAGTTTAGATACTGGATAGTCCAAAAATATTTTCCAACTCCCTTTCAGTCTGTTCTTTGTTTCTGCAGCACATAGTGCTGTGCTTGAAGCATAGTAGGTTCTTGATGGTTAAATGTTGAGTGTTTAATTGATTTCTAAAAGAGCCAATAAAGACTCCTCCTAGTCAAGATAGAGAAGGATGGGCTGGAGGATAGAACGGTTAGGGAAATTCAGAATCGGTAGAAAGAAGGAGCCCAAAGAGATAGCATTATGAGCCACTATGGTATTGGATCAAGTCTCATATTGCTTCCCAGGGACCTACCTGCTTTATGTCTGGTACTGATCAGCATTTAAATGGACAATTTGAATGAAATCATAGAAAGCAGGATTGTCATATGTACAGATAATGCAAAATGAAAGAGACAGCTAACCCTGAGGATGCCAAAGTTAGTAGCAAAAATGATCTGGACAGCACACAATAGTGGGACAAATTGAAGGAGATGAAAGTAGGGGAGGAAAAATGTCATAGAATCTGTTCCCTTAATGAAGGAGGGTGAATCGGCCAACACTCCCTGGACGTCATAGAAAGAAGACCTGGAGAATTGACTGATCCCACCCAGTTGAGCCCAGAGTGATCATAGAATGGAAGTAAAAATTGGGAAGAAGCCGGGGCATTTTTCCAGATTCTGGATCAATCAGAAGTGCTAGCATTGGTGGAGAACATCTATGAGACACAGGCTATCAAACCAATTACCAACTAACCTTGATCCAATTCAAGGTTAATGATGAGAGACCAGTTCAAAAATGGCAAACAGAAGACTGTGTACTTTACCCTAGAGGAAATAGGAAGCCACAGAGGTTTCTTGATTAGAGGACTGATATGGTGCTTTAGGAGTATCAATTTGGCAGCTACGCAAAGGACAGACTAAAAAAGAGAGATCCTGGATACAGGTAACTATATTGAAGTAATCCAAGCAAGTAGGGATGAGAGCCGGAACTGGAATGCTTGTGAAGTGAATGGAGAGAAAGCGATGACTTCAAGTAATGCTGTGTAGATATAATGGTCAGATGTGGTCAGTGGTGAGAGTAAACAGGCAAGAGTAACTCTGAGAACGTGAACTTGGATGACTGGAACACCAGCAGTACAAGAGAAGTTAAGAGGAGAGTTGGGCTTAAAGGAAATAGAATGAATTCTATTTCAAACAGGTTATATAACCTGTCTATATAAGAGAATGTAACACAGAACACTGGAAAAATAATTATATTTGGAGTCAGAGGATCTGGGTTCAAGTCCTATCTCTGATGTTCATTCCCTGTGTGACTGTGGGCAAGTCCTTTTCTCCCCTGGGACTCAATTTTCCTCATATGTCAAATAAGAGTATTGAATAAAATAATCTCTTCAAGCCCCTTCCAATGCTAAATCTGTGAGCCTACAATCATCCTAGAAGGGGGTTAGGCTAGATGGCATCTGGAATCTCTTCAGCCCTACATCTGTAGTGCCATGGATAGATTCAGGTGAAGATATCCAGTAGATAGCTGGAGATGTGAGGCTGGAAATCAGAAATCAGAAACCTTTGCTGAGAGTTGCCTAGAATTACAAACAGAGAAAGGTGGAGGAATCACACTGTGAAAACAGCGGAGGAATGGCAATGGACACCATCATTTGATACCTGTAGAAAAACCATAGTAAGATTTGGAATATATATCTAGCACGTGACATTCAGTGACTGAGGACCATTCAGATCTCTGGGAAAGGGTGGAAATGAATATTATCCATGTGTTACAGAAAGAACTCAATTTAATTTCTTTTGTATATAAATGATGGAATCTAAATATTTGATCTTGATAACAAGGTGCCCTTACTTTAGCACCCCTAAAGTAATTGATGATGAATTGTACCTTGATTCCTTCATAAGATGAAAATATCATTTTATTAAATCAATCACGGAGGAGAACAAGTTCTGGACACAGTCTTTGAAGCCATCAAAGTCATTCCAACTAGGTGTGACAGGAAATCTGTTTCAATTGGTTGAGGGACTGTGCATTCTAAAGCATATGTTCTTGCATAAAACCACTGATCTAGATTGGCATTGGGGATCTAAGTATCTAACAGCTTGATGATGGAAACTGCAGAGCCGATACCTCAAGAGGGAACTGTGTACAGGTAGGAAGGAGGATCCCTCAGCTTGTTTGTTCTTCCCCAACTTTGACCATAGGAAAACCTTTTGAATTTCAAAGAGTTAGAGGACTTCATAACTTTCATCAGCATCCCAGTCCTAATAGTGTCTCTGGTACAGCTGGTACATTATGTGCCTTGGGACCATGGAGACGAACAAAATACACCAGGTGATGTAAACTCCAAGACTCTACAAGGAATCCAGCACAGAAGTTATGCCATACCTCAAGGGGTCATCATAAGGATTTGGGGAAGGGGATAATCTTCTAGGGGCTGTGAATGACACTCTTCATCATATATGCTGTCTAAGGTCAATTTCACTTGAGTCTTTTGTACTTTTTTATGAACTGATGGGAGATTATATCATAGACTTTTAGAAAGATGTTTTATACCAATTTTTATTGTATCTCCTAATAAAATAACCCTCTCTAGAAGTTAATTAAACCTGGCTGAAAAATTCATATGAGCCCCACTGGTGGAGGCTCATAAGCTGTAGAATCAAAAAGACAACCCTAGCTTCTCAAGATTACCTCTAGAGGCCTGAGAGGAGATGGAGTAGCTCCCTCTGAGGACCCAGTCTGTCATGAAAGTTGGGGTCTGGAGAGAAAATCCAGAGAACGTACCACGTAAATAAATGATTTTCTTCCTTAAGTTTTGTAAATTGTGTGTTTACAAGGGAAATGGTAACAATACATCAGGAATTTGTTGAGGCAACAAAGCAGACATAGACAATACTTGCTAATGTGCCCCCAGATCAACCGTGTCTCTTGGGAACCTGAGACACAAGAGGTCCATAAAATACAACTACTGGTTTCACAAAATTAATTTCAGGTTTGGGAAAAAGTAGAGTTTTGTGAATGATCCTATGATTCTCCCAAGCAGAAGTCTAAAACCTGAAATTGGAACTCATTTGGATTTCCTCTAGAAAATGACTGTGGTGGCATGAGGGTGCAAGTCCAGGTGCCAAGGGCTAAACTCCCAAGGAAGAAGAGAAAAAGTGAAGAGAGCACAGATCAAACTCCCTAGAGGGGACATCTGCTTGTGTACAGAGGGCCAAAGTAGGAGGAATGGTCAGAAATTCAGAGAGGCAGGTTTCTAAGCAAACACTGCTAACAATTAGAGCTGTCCAAAAGACAGCAATCACCTCCTGAGGTGGGGATCGCTCGTGCTTCCCTTGATGAAGATTTTCAAGTGGCAGTTGAATGACACCTTTGTTATGGGGGAGATTCCTGTACCAATGTGGGTTGAAGAAACCAGCTCTGAGATCCCTTTTCTACTTGGAAGCTCTATGATTCACTAGCAATTTAGAAAACTAGAATATTATTAAAACAGCTCTTCCATTCTTCTGGGGTCACAGTGACAGCCCAGAGAACCATGCTTAATGTGGCCATTGTTAAGAGTAGCCTAGATTACATGCCTTCTGCGATAATTAGCATTCAGGGAGATAAGCCTGAACAGGAATGAGAGCAAGGAGAATAAATGGATTCTCTGCCTTTGTGTGCAGTCCCCAGAAGAGAGATTCTGCCCATGGAAATTAACCACTAGACTGGCTGAGAAGTACATCTGTAGATGAGTGCAATCAGATGGATCCATCTGCTAAATGTACCTTAAAATAAAAATATAGTATTGCTCCTCATGAGCTGAGAATAGATTCATTAAGGGAGCCTTACAATGCAGGCAAAGCTAACCAGCCCCTTCCATTCAGCATCTTCTCTGGTTCTTTAGTGCCTACAGGGCCCCCACCCCACCCCCACTGTATTCAGATCCAGAGGAATGCAGTATGGGAGGCAGCTCTATGCCATCGCAAAGACGCAGGGCGTTTGTTTGAATCCTGTCTCTGATACTTCCTAGCAGTCACTGGACATCTCTGGGCCTCAGGTTCTCATCTGGAATAATAGAAAGTAGTGCTAGATGGCTGCTGAGGGCCCTTCCAGGGGTCTTATGATGCTAATGACTAAATTTGTGCAGCACACTAAGGTCTGCCATGCTGCCATGCCCATTCCCACTTACAAGCTTATTTGCTCCTTACAAGTAGTGACAAGTGGTAGATGGAGTTCTGGCCTCAGAGCCAGGGAATCTTGGGTTGAAATCCCACCATAACACTTAACCTAGGTCCCCTTGGGCAAGTTCACTAGGCTCAGGTTTTTTGTTTATGAAGAAACTGGCCTCTGAGGTTTCTTCTAGCTTTAGACCTAGAACCAACTCTATGATGACATTATCAAGGCTCCAAGCAACATCCTTAAAATATGGCAGCCCCAAAGGAATACAAAACTTCAGATGAGGTCTGGTCCAGGGCAACATACCAAAGTACTCTCACTTCCCAGGTTTGACATAAAAATATGAAGAAGTCCAGGACCATCTCTAGATCCTTGAGTTACTCAGCTCAACTTCCCTCTAAGCTGATGCTGCTCATCAGTGACTACACTACTGAGTCTGCTCATTCAGCCAGTGGCAAATCCATTTGTCTTCACCATCACTGAGCCCCCATCTATCTACCTCATCCACAAGGAGAACATGAGAGACTTTGTCCAAAAACTTCACTGAAAATTATCTCTGCTCTAAGTACATCTTTTCCCTAATCAACCAGTCCAATGACCCTGTCCAACCAAAGTAAGGACACTGGTCTGACACAACAGATTTTTGATGGGGACATGCTGGTTCCTTCTGATGAGACTTGATCTAACTTTCATTTATTATGCAATCATGAATGAGAGAATAACCCCACTCAAAGGCTGGTTCAGGCAGAAAGTGATGGAAATACTAATTGTCCCTTCAGCGCATACACGTTTGGTTTTCTGCTCTTTGGATTGACAGGCATTCTCAGGCAAAAGAAACCTCGATGTCATCATCACCACCCACTGACATTAAGCTAAGGCATCAATCCCTTGTCATCAACTTCTCTGCATCGTGAAAGAAATTTTTCAACCCAATGTAACCAGGAGATAATCAAAATGTGTGTTAGGGGAAAGGTACTGTTTTTCCACAAACAGGAAAGCAATCATTTCAAAGCAGAAGATACACACACACACACACACACTTCACACATACACACATGCACATTCACACACACTCACACACACACACACTTCACACATGCACACACACACACTCACACACACATGCACGCTCTCACACACACACACACACACACACACACACTCCCAAACTCTCAGTCACAAGAGACCTCATAGGACATCAAGTCCAATCATCTAGCCTTTGCCTGAAGCTCTGCGGTGGGGGGAACTCACTGTCTCCAAAGGCTACTCACATCACTTTGGGTCAGCTCTAATAATTAGGAAGCTTTTCTTTATCAAATTTCATGGTTTACTTTCTACAACAGCCACCCACTTGATTTAAACACAAAACCTATCACAATAAATTAATAGGCATTTATTAAGTACCTACTACATACCTAGCACTCTACTTGGTACAGGGGAGGGGGGGAGGAGATGAGTTTGTGCCTGCAAAATTACATTCTAGAGGGCCTCAGGTTGCTTCCCTGTAAAGTGAATAGCATGAGAAGAGGTCCTATTGAGGGAAACAATGGGTATACAGATGTACACACATATATGCTTACTTGTACATATACACCAATGTATACACATATACATATTTACATGTATCCTGCTATAAAATGTAATTTAAATAGAGAGAAAGAAAATACAGAATGTGTACACACACAATACTTTAAAATAAGACCAGGCACTTTGGGAGGGAGGAAGGGAGGCGCTACCTACCAGGGGAATCAGCAAAGGCCTCATGTAGGAGGGAGCCTTTCACTGAGTTTTGAAGGAAGCCTGGCTCTAAGAATAGGATGCTCAGAATAGCTCTGAATCCCATTTTGCTCTTGAATTATCCTGAGACCCTTTGGGGAAAGCACTGCCCCTCTCAGCCTTGCTCTACCCATCTGAGAGATGGCTATAACCACCCACTTCAGTTCAGTTCAGCACCCTCAGCCCTGAATCGCCCAGTCTGCCTCCTCTGCTGAAACCTTTGTGCTGAGATCCACCCCAGCTGCTAATACTTTCCCCTTTTAGATTTCCTTCCATCTTCTCCAGACATGGATGGCCTTAATCATTCCCTTGTCCTTTGCCCCGTTGAAATGTAGGCTCCTCAAGGACAGAGGAGTGTTTCTGCTGTTTTTGTGTCCTCAGGGCCTAGCACAGTGCCTCATGCATAGTAGGTGCTCGTAAATGCCTGCTGACAGACAGATTACTCCATGCCAGGCACTGCCCTAAGGAATGGTAAAACCATCCCCCATCTTCCAGGGGCTTCCTTTCTAGCCACATTTATGTGTGTGTTTGAGGGCCCCTAATGAGCTGTCTCCTTCAAGGACAGTAGCTACCTGCACCTGGACCCCAGCTACTGCATCTCAAGCCCATGAGGACAGGCCTAGCCTCTCCCACTTGCTTCTCCTAAAACCCAGGGGCCTTCCTTGAATAAGCAAGCATCACCGCAAACAAAGGCTACAGGGGGTGAGAGGCAAAGGATCCAATTTTTTAAATGATTTTCTTCTGCAGTCTTCAAATCCTCTGAAACAAGGAGCAGTTCAGTAAAATATCCAAGTAATGGGTGGAAATGAATTCATTTTGCAATATTTCTGGGCACCTGGATACCATGTTTGCCGAGGTCAGTCAGATGATGAGATAATTGCCCTGTAAATGGTACCAATTTTTGTTCTTAGCGCAAGGTATGCACAGGATGAACATCAGAGAGACAACTTGAGGCTCCAATTTAACATCATTACCTATGCAAATGAGAAATTCTAAAATATGCTAATATCCCACACTGTGATCAAAATGTAGGAGACATGGGGCTAATTTCTTCCCACTAATTCCTCTGAAATGCCCCCCTTTATTGGTTCCTTCCTGCTGGGGTGAACTTTCCTATATTGCTGATGATGAAGGCTCCATGAGACTTGTTTTTTTCTGGAGAGAAGTTTGATAAACGGCGCTTTTCTCCTGCCGTGGTTTGTCTGATGTTGGTCTGCCTGTGTGGGGAGATAAGTGTTCTATATTCAAATGTGGCAGCTGGGAGCATTTTTCATCCCCTTTTCAACAGTGGAGATGAAGTCACAGCCATCTTCCTTGAAAGCTGGTGTATTGGGGGATTAAAAGGGGAGGGTGCGGTTCTTGAGTTTTATTTCCTGCGTCTATGAAACAGATTTGAATGTCTGAGGCCATGAAAAGCAAACTCTTTACATGGGTCAACTTCTCTTTGACTCTGGGAGGAAATACAGCCTAACAATAAGGGAGCGCCTGCCGAGTGCATTGGGCTGGAGCATTGTACTCTCCCCTGTACCCTAAGGGTCTCATCTGCTCTGAACCCATACACACCTTGGACCACTTTCATTCCCAAGGAAGTCTAGCCTCTAATGAGAGTGGGGCTAGGTTCCCCTTTTCTCACACTCCTCAGACTACTATCCCATACCCTAGAAGGCCAGGATGAAGGCCTAGATTTTGCCTCCTCAAAAGAGAGGCAAAGGAAGGTACTTAATGTCTAATATGAATCAGGTATGGGAGAGGTATTCGTTGCCCACACAAGAGAAAAGGTTAAAGACTCCCAGAGTGCATTGACACAATGACTTTGGACAGGATTCAGTAACTTAGCTCCTAACTACTCATACATACAATCCTCTGGGAGGCTGATACTTCAGTCTCATCTGTACAGGAAGCAGTTTGTAATACTCTTGATTATAAAGATGACATTTCACCTCAGCTCTGCACTGTCTCCCTCAAAGTTCATGGCTTCAGAGAAGTCAGGCAGCTACTTGGACTCTTCTCAGACAGAAAAGCTTCTCTTGTCACCAGTGAGCTGCACTCACTCAGCAGGACCCCCAGTCCTCTCAAACCAAGGAGGAGGAGGTTGTCCACAAGTTTGACATGTGAACCTCTAAGATAATGGACAACACAAAGAAGATCCCTGGGTGCAAGCTCAGCTAATATAGTGGCCTTGAAGAAGAGGGGCTGGTAATCATGGAAGAGCTGGACCACCCTCACCTACACAGGAAGTTTATTGAAAGACAACACATGGGAAATTCAAAGTAAGAACACAAGTCAAAACCATGTCTTTCTTTTCAAAATTTCACTGAGACATCAGTTCTTCTGGCTCAACAGCCAATGAGGGGATGGCTTCATGGTTTCAAGGAGTGTTGAGTCATACATTTGGTTGGGTTAACCCTAACTTGTCCAAGCCCTGAGCCGGTAGACATGGATAACTAGAATCAAGACAGGTGAATCTGAGTATGGCTCCCATTATGTTAGGATAAAAGACCTGGAGCTAGGAGGAACCTTCAAGGTCCTCTACTCTGACCCCTTCCCTTATACAAGGAAGGAAGCCGAAGAACAGAGAGGTTAAAAGCGGTATGAAGTCACACCAGCTGCTGTTGGGTCATCTTCCCCTGACTCCAAATCCAGCCCTCTTCCTACTGCACCACAAAACAGATGGGGCCTTCTAGGCAGTTAGTTGGTACACCAATGGATCTACCAGTGGATTGAGTGCTGATCTCAAATCTGGCCTCCAACACTTTCTAGCAGCGTTATGCTGGGAAAGTTGATTAAACCCTGTTCACCTCAGTTTTCCCAACTGTAGACGAGAGCAGTAACAGCGCCTACCTTCAGAGTTGTTATGAAGTAGCATTTATAAAGAGCTTAGCACCGGGTAGGTACTTCCTTTCTTTTTCTCTCAGACCCTCACAAGCTTGATGACTATGGACGAGCTATGTCTGCCTCAGTTGCCTCATCTGTAAAAGGGAATAATAAGAGCCCCTATATTTGTGAGAATCAAATAGGAAAATGTTGGCAAAGCATTTTGCACACCCAGTGCCTGATATGCAATAGGTGATTAATAAATGCTCGTTTCCTTCCCTCTCTTTTGTATTTGTGGGATTGAATATCTGAACCCTTGATAAATTTATTACACTAAGAATGGATGGTCTCACAACTTTCCATTCCTTGGAAGAAGAATAAAAGGTCTGTGGGGGTAAACAAACTTCCCCAGGTCAAACTTTACCCAGATTCCTCCTAAATGGTGATTTCTCCCCACAGGCTCTAAGCTGCAGCTAAATCCTCCATATGTAGGAGCAGTTAAGCTGTTTCAGTGCACAGCCCATTCCTGGACGGGTTCCAAGATGGACTGCTTGTGTATGGGGGTGGGGGGAGGAGAGAGACACACACACACAATTTCAGCCTGTCCTAATGGGCATGATAATGGACCACTTGGACAGCTGCCAGAACCAGCCGCTGGAGCATTCAAATGCAAGTGTGCAAGGCAGCTGACCACTTGGATGGCTGGACAAAGCTGGCCACGCAGCAGCTGCCAGAGCTTCCCGGTGGGCCAGCCTGTCAGGAGGTATGACAGAGCACCCATGCTCTTATCTCCTCTGAGCAGCTGGCTTCTTCGTAAGCTTTCCTTCTTCCAAGGAAATGCTTTAAGAAACACTCAGGCAAGCTACACACTGGACCTGAAGTTTTAATGGGACCATTATCCTGAGACTGGAAGAATGTTTTCTCATGGATTCATTACTGGGATTTGCAGGGATTGATCACGCTATGAACAGTCACTCCCTAGATGGTGTACTTTCTAATGCCAATGCGGATAAGGGAGACACATGACATCATTCTAATTGGAAATGATAGGACAAAAAAAGTAAACCTCAATGTCTCCAGCAAAGGGGATGAAAATGGGTCCAGCATTAGACTTGGGGTCTGGGTTCAAATGCCACTTTAGACGTTGTGTAACAATGGGCAAATAACCTAGGATCTTTCAGCCTCCATTAACTCACTCATAAAATGGGATTAATAACATCTGTAGTAATTATCTCACATGGTGGTAGGGAGGGGGGTGTTACCATTGCATAAATTTTGGGACCTGTGATTTCATTTGTCTAGACAGCGCTTAGTGAGGAAATTCCCCATTAGCAGTGTAGATCAATACCTTCTCTTTAACTTAGCCTTAGCATGATGCCTGGGCACTGAAAGATGCTGGATGACAGGCCAGAATCTTAGGATTCTGGCGGGAATCAGAGGCCAGACTTTCTAGTTCCATGGCTGAACTCTCCCTACAATACACTACCACACCTCCTAAGGATCAAAGGAGACAAGGTATGGAAAGGGATTAAATGCGATGCCCAAATGTGAGCATTTGATCTCCGTATCAAAGAGGAAGAGGGAGAAGGGCCCTTAGAGGCCAGCTAGTCCAAAACTACCATTTAGGAAAGCGGCACGCTGAAGTGCTAAAGTGACTTGTCTAAGGTGGCAGTGGCAGTAAGTGGGAGAAATGAGAAGTGGACCCAGAGCCACGATGAGCAACATCATCCTTCTGCTCTCGCTTCTTGCCATCATCATCACTATCGACCTCATTCTTATTTCCCCCAATGGGCTTCACATAGGAATGGTCCTGGACTAAGCCACTCTCCTTCTTTTATTCTTTTATATTTAAGGTTCTACAGACTACTGCAAAGGTGGGAAAATGACTTCTTTGGGGGAGTGGAAGGAAAGCATCACTCATGCTCTGCAGGCTCACTGAAATTAACCTGAGCACAATTCCAGTAGAAGACAAAATAATGGGGTTAATGTGTGCCTTACCTTATTCCCCTATGGCTTCTCTGCTAGGTCTCTCTATACTGAAAACCTTATTTTCCACTTAACTAGGAAATCACAAGTGTTTGGTATGGTCACATTTATTTAAAACAGTCTCCTTAAACAAAGTTCCGGTGGATGTCACCCACGCAGGGCCTTTGGATTCCACTCTTGCAACTTAGCCAGTTTTCAGACTCCATTCAGAACTACTTTGACTTGCACTTGAAGAATATTTCGTATTTTCTATTTGTATTTTGCATTTTTCATGTAACATTTGTCCACTTTTACTATTTCACAGTGAAATGATACCTACTTGTTCCAAAATATTTCTGCAGATTTCTAACCTTTTCATCATAAGCTTTGGCAATTTCTCTGCACCTTCTCTCCCCTTTTTGGTAAGACAGTATCAACCTCTTCATGGTTGTCTTAGGCAATTGGCTTGTGTT
Organism: Pseudocheirus occidentalis; assembly: GCA_028646575.1. Classification (NCBI taxonomy): domain Eukaryota; kingdom Metazoa; phylum Chordata; class Mammalia; order Diprotodontia; family Pseudocheiridae; genus Pseudocheirus; species Pseudocheirus occidentalis. Next base: position 8,830,787 of record CM053599.1, on the reverse strand, counting down.
TCATCAATATCAGATCGATTTTTATGAGGATGTTCTCCAAAACTATGGATGGCAGCATTATTATCATCATAATTATCACCATCATTATCTACCTGATTCCATAGACAATCTTATTCTTAAAATATTACAAAAACATTAATTAAAAGAAACATTTAAAAATCCTTGTTCTTGCTATTAGACAGCATGATGCATATCCTGTTTCAATAGGCAGCCCTCCCTGGGACTGCAATCACTGACATACTGGCTAATTTTTAACAAAGACAGTGATGGCTCTCAAGGGCTGTGCATCCCTCTGCTCAATACAATGGAGATGGAATGCCTATGAATTACTCACTACCTTTTCATTTTCCCCATAGAACCTAATTTAAGAAACATAAATAATCTCATTCCATTTAGGGACCAGCTGTTCATTGTATCCATATGGGAAATTGATAAAAGTGGCTGAAAAAAAGAAGGAAAGGAAGGAAGGAAGGAAGGAAGGAAGGAAGGAAGGAAGGAAGGAAGGAAGGAAGGAAGGAAAGAACGAAGGAAGGAAGGAACGAAGGAAGGAAGGGAGGGAGGGAGGGAGGAAGGAAAGGAGGAGCCAAATTGACTAACAAACCTAAAATCCCTATTCCTAGTTAAAAAATACTAAATATGCATCTTATATTACTGAAAACCTTTTATTTGTTGCCAGTAATTTGTACAAGGATAGTTGGGGCTTTTTTATATTATTATTATGGCTTTATTCTTCCATTTGCAGCTATTTATGGTGACACTTGGTTGATTCACCATAATTTCCTTCCACCCACAAACCTTTTAAGATTTCTTTCCCTCTAGCAGTAGGATAAATTAAGTGGCATTATTTTTCCACCTAGTCAGGTGTTTAAACAACACCACAGCCTGTTTAAAATCTTACAAATCAGAATTCTGAGCCACACACCTTCAGGGAACATGCCCATGCTGGCTTCTCCCCTGCCATTCAGTGCAGGGGAGATGCCATGGGCTCATTTTGCTTGCATGCACATAGCTAGCCATTCTAATTACAAAGGGTAAAGCTGGAGAGCACAGCCATGCCCTAGCAGTGTCAGCACACAGACTGGAGTGCACTGATGGGATATAATTACTATTTGGGTTAAGGGCAGGAAACTGCTTAGTAATTTTATATGGAGGCCTCCATGGCCATTAGTCTTTCTTCTTTAGAGTCTTTGGGCTCCTCAAGCCTCCATGAAAGTGACCCGAAATCATTTGAAATGGAATAAAAAGAGTGGAGGCTAAAATACACAATGGAAATGGGAAACAAAATCAAAAATGGCATTTTGCTTTGGCTAAAAAGCTAATCTTTCTTTCTTTTATTCTTACTATACACAACACAAGGCAGTTTCATTTGAGGTGTGTAAAATGGGAGAAATCAGACATTTGAACAAGACAAAAAACAGTAGAAGACATGTATATATGGCTTGAATTCGATGTAAGGATTTGGTCTTATAGACTTCAGCAAAACTGAAGGTCATATGGGGACACAATTAAGGTAAGATCATGAAAGGTTTGAAGGTAGAGAGAGATTTGTCTTTCTTTGTGTCTCCAGCACCTCTCATAGTAACTGACACATAGCACGTGTTTAATAAATGTTTTCTCATTTGTTTTGACTTTCATGTGTCAAAGAAGCATCCATGTCTTAAGGGCCCTGAGACTCTGACTAACTAAATCTGATGTGATGAGGCCACCAAAGATAATGCACTTTCCCAAGAACAGTGATTGCCTCAAAACCTTTGCTAACAGATGCTAGAACATCCTAACAGAAATCTGGAAAGTTTAATGGACTCTTCACCATAAGTAAGGATGAGGTCCCTCAATTGAGGGATTCTCACCTCTGAACTAGGAAGAATTGCCAAAAAGGAGATGCTAGACCCCTCTCATCTTTTCTCAAAGAGGTAACAAAACTCAAGGTCATAACCCTGAGGGAGTAAAGGAGAAGAGTTTTCTGCCATTCCTAAGCTAAGATGTCTGCCGTTTATGAAAGAACACAGTAACACCCTGTATCAGCAAGCACCCTAGCATACCCAGGGTGGCTGCTAGCAAAGCAACTCAAAATGGGTTAACAATCTTACTTTAATCAATCAAACATATCATTTACCTAGTTTAGGAGAAAAAGTTAGCACCCTGAACTTCAGAGAATACAAACAGAAGTCACAAGCAGACAAACAGATCAGCAGATGGGCTTCCAGCCGTCTGACCATTACATCCATACCTATTCAGTTACCAGATAGGGAAGCACCAACATCTGGGTTTTCAAAGCCAGGGGGCTCAACAGCTTCCCAGAGTCTCATCTGGCCAAATCACACAACTCTTTCCAAAGTGAGCCCCAAAGCAATATTCACCTCAAGGTATATATAGCCTTCTCCTGGATCAGAGAATGTCACAACCCTCTTGACCCACTGCCCAATCACAAAGTAATAAAGCATGGGCATTCCTGAAAAACAAGCCTCCCGCCACAGGCTCCATGTGACCACATTCAGCCTATTAGGGGGCAGAGTATATTTTCAAATCAGGGAATGTTTTCAAAGCCACTTAAGCCTATCAGAGGATCTAGGGGCAGGGAAGATCTTCAGCTTCCCACAGCACACTCCAAATTTAAAAAAAACACTAACACCCCCTGAAAGAAAAGGCACAGTCACATCCAGTCAAGCCAGAAGCTTGCAGTGACTGAGATTTCAGGTGGTCATCAAAGAGGAAGAGTATAAAGTTTGTGGATAAATCATTTCATCAGAAACACTACATCCTGTGAAGTGCTAGTTCAACAGATGAATTCCCTGTCTTGTCCAGCCATGCAGCTGCCAACCAAATGATGACATGACCTGTCTAGTCACTTTCCATGTGGCCTTGACTAGTGAGGAACCCATGAAGAGGCTGAAAGATTTGCATAGTTAAGCTCTACAGCAGTCAAGCCAGATAAGGAGGTAGCCCAGTGGTAGTAGATCCACCTCTCCGTCAAAGAAGCAGGACCCTTCTAGGGCCCAACCCAGGTGGACACTCAGCTATTAGTTTATTGCACTAAGCCCCACACCATGCCTTGATCTTCAAAAGGTTTCTCCAGAGAGAGAAAAGTACTGTTCTAGAGCTCTGTGTTGGCCATGTGTTTCCTCTATATCTGCACCACAAGAACTACATTGTCCTCCCCAAGATGGAATCTGTGTATTTTTGTGATAAAATGAACCAAAAGTTTTGAGGTATTATTTGTTAGCAAGTATTACTTTGCCATGCCTTTTGAAATAATAATGCCTTTTCTAATAGCTAAGTGAATCTAATGGCTGACTGTTATTAGAAAGCACATCAATGGGGGTCCCTGAGAAACACTGTTAGTAGGATAACTCACCGCAGAGCAACTCTATAGAACCTGAAGTAGCAGCCCTTCCCCCAGGGACCCAACTTACTAATGCCTATGAAATTTGGCATGGTACATTAGTATTTATTTCGAGAAAAGCTAAGCTTCAAAGAGAGCTGAGTAGTGAATAGGATGCAGAGTCAAGAATACCTGAATTCAAGTCTAATCTCTGATATATGCCAACTATGAACACTGGACATATAATTTAAATTCTTGGAACTCCGGACAACTTTGTAAACCTATATAGAAAAGGTGCTAATCTGCATCAGTATTATGAACTCCTCTATGGTAATTCTTTCAAAGAGGAATTCATAAATCTTTGTGGGGAAAAAAATACTAGGATGTGACAGTGTGTTGCTACAGTGAAGAAAGCACAATATTTGGAGTGGCTACACCTGGTTTTGGATCCTAACTCTGTCAGGCAAGATCTTGAATAAAATTCTTTTTTTATTTTCCTTTTTGGAGGAGAAGGGCAGAGTAGTCAGGGTTAAGTGACTTGCCCAAGGTCACATAGCTAGTAAGTGTTAAGTGTCTAAGGCCAGATCCAAACTCAGGTCCTCTTGACTCCAGGGCTGGTGCTCCATTCACTGCACCACCCAGCCACCCCTAAAATTCTTGATATAAAGAATGAAGAAAAGTGAAGTTGCTCCAGCTTGACCCAGGGGTCCTTTGCCATTCCATGGTATGCATCTTTTGTAGAAAAGCATCATCAGAAGTAGCAGGACCAAATCTACCTTTAATTATAATGAATTTATAAAAAAGAAAAAAACCCAGAGAAAAACAAAAGGAGGGGAGAGAGACAGAGATAGAGAGACAATGAGGGAGGGAGGAGAAAATCCTATTGCTCATCTGAAATTCTAAGCAGTTGTCCTATTTTCTCTCTGCAAAAGGAGCTTGCAGAGTCAGGGAAGCCATTCCAAGCACGGCAAGGACATTAGAACTTTGGGATTATTCTCTGAGGGCCTAACCATTTTGAAAGAAACTTCGGGCAATGTGGTGTCAATTCTGTGGACACCACAAGGCTACTATATCTGTTTTTAACACTCAACCATGATCCAAAACATTTTCGTCAAAGGTTTGCAGATCTCATATAATCTCTGGGTGGCCAGGCCGAGTCCCTGATTTGTAAGTTTTTTTCTGATTTGTGGTTTAAGGGCCATACTTTCTTTTGTGTGAGAGATATGCCTATAGCTATGTATATGCAACCAATTCATCAAGAAAAGCACCATTAAGCACCTACTATATGCTGGGCCTACTATGTGCTAGCTGCAACTTGGACAAAGACAAGAGCATCTCTCATCTCTGGAAGTTTGTCAGTATGTAGACAGGTAAGCCGGTGTATGTATGTTATGGGAATCTAAAGATCTTCCCTGCTCCTAGACCCTCTGATAGGCTTAAGTGGGTCTGAGAACCTTCCCTGATTTGAAAGTATATATGGAGCCTGTGGTAGGAGGCTTGATTTTCAGGAAGGCCCATGCCTTATTACTTTGTGATTGGGCATTGGGTCAAGAGGGCTGTGGCATTCTCTGATCCAGGAGAAGGCTATATATACCCTGATGTGAGGTTTTGTTTTGGGGATCACTTTGGAAAGAGCTGTGTGATTTGGCCAGATGCGACTCTGGGAAGTCCTTGAGCCCCCTGGCTTTGAAAAACCCAGATGCTGGTGCTTCCTTCTCTGGTAGCTAACCAGGTATGGATGTGATGGTCAGATGGCTGGAAGCCCTGTCTGCTGATCTGTTTCTTTGTCTGCTTGTAACTTCTGTTTGTATTCTCTGAAGTTCAGGGTGCTGACTTTTCCCCTTGAACTAGATAAATGATATATGTTTGATTGATTAATATAAGATTGTTAACCCATTTTGAGTTGCTTTCCTTTAGAAAAACAGATCTAAGAACCTGTGCTAGCAGCTATCCTGGGTATGCTGGGGTGCTTGCTGATACAATGTACAAAGAGATAAATAAATCTATGCGTTTCAAGGTGCCAGAGGAGGACATTGAGACCATGTGGTGCACTGCTGCAGAAACGCAAAATGTCTTTACTGTTCTTGAGTGCACATCTATATTCTTTGAAAATTGAGATTCCCCTGTATCAATGAAACAACATTTGGAATTTCGAGGAAGCAGAAATCAGTGCAGACACCCTAAAGAATCAAAAGATGGGCTCAGTGCAGAAAACAGCAGCTCACAGTGGACAATCACAAACAATCCTTGCACGGCACAGTGGAAAGACCACAGGCTTCAGAATCAGAAATCCTGGGGCCAAATGCTACCTCTGAGCCTTGTGTGACCCTGGATAAGTCATTCTTCTCTAGACCTCAGTCCCTTTATCTACAAAATCAGGAGGCTGAGCTAGATAAGCTCCTCCCAGATTCCCACATATGGTCCTATGAGCATTGAAAAGTCTGCTTCCAATGAGTGTCTCAAGCGGCAGTCACCTCTTACATGAAAACATTTCTCATTCCCCAGGTGCTAGCTTTGTATATGTCTATATACACACATGACACATCTGCCTATTCAAATATAAACTGCTTGGAGACAGAGTCCATTTCAGTGCTGGGTTTTCTATTGCTTCTCTCAGCTGAGCCTTACAACAACCTCATGAGGCTGGTGGGTACCACAGCAGTTGTTATCTCCTTTTTGTAGCTAAGGCAAATAAGGCTCAGATGATTTGCTCCTCTCCACATAGCTAGTCTCTATCAGAGGTAGGATGTGAACTCTGGTTTTTTTACTCCAGGTCATTCACTCTAACTAACCCTCACATACTATATTCCTAATCCCAGAATCATGTTCTCATATGTATCTCCATGCATCTCCATAAGCATTATGCTAGAGTCTCTGCATAATGTCATGAGGAACATATTCATAGAGAACCTGGTTAGTGGCATCTTCTGGTTATTTCAAGGATTGGTGTCAATCTCATCTGTGTTGGAGCAAAAACCCATTTTGTTGTGATGGTAAATGTTTATTAAATGCAACTACTAGTTGTCACCTAGGACAAATGTCTTCTTGCATGTGGAATTTCATGATAAAAGGCTTTAAAGTCCCAGCTTCTCTTGATAAAGCCCAATTGGCGAAGCCATGCGTAAAAACCCTGAAATTGAATTACTGTACAATCACCATTTCTTTTCCCAGGACTGCAGGGATGGGAACCAGTTTCACAATGAACAGCAGGTAGCTAAGGGAGGAAAAAATAAAAATCCCGGTCTCTCTCAGACTTTCACATGAAGTGATTCACACTCAGTGAATCCTCTTTCAAAAGGGCCCGATTCATCATTTCATCAATGCAAATTGGAAAGTAAATAAAATGGGATTAACCTTATTTACCTTTAAAAACCTTAAATCACTTCTAAATGCATTAAATGCTGAATCCAAAATTTACCAATACTATTCTGTCTGCATTAAGATGGAAAGTTTCCAGGAAAAGAAGAGAAGGTGGGGCCCTGGTTCAGGTCTAGGATTTGGACTCAGAGATGCAAACCTGCCTTTTTGGTTACAGTCTGGGAGACCTTGAGCAAGTCACATATCTACAACTCTCTGGGCCTTAATTTCCCCATTTGTAAAGTCAATGATCTCTAAGGTGACTTCATTTTTTAAATTAATTTCTGTTTATTTTTAGTTTACATCATTCATTTCCACGAGATTTTGAATTACAAATTTTCTCCCCATCTTTCCCTACCCACCACCCTATCCCACTATATACCCCCTCCCCCAATCTGCTCTCTCCTATATCCTCCCCCATCACCCCTCTGACTTTCCAGTATGGCAAGATGGATCTCCCTGCCCTAGTGCCTGTATATCTTATTTCCCAGTTGCATGTAAGTAATAATTATATATATATAATATATTTATATAATATTTAAATAATAATATAAATATATTATATTTATATATTATACTATATTTATAATATGTATATAATAAATATATATGTAAATATATATTTAACCTTTGACTTTAGAACTTTAAATTCTGAGTTCTTTCCCTTCCTTCCTCATCACCCACCCTCACTAGAAAGACAAGCAATTCAATACAAGCTGTATACATGTAGTTACACAGAACCCCTCCACAATGGACATTTTGGGAAGATTGACTATATTACCCTCCTTCCTATCCCATCCCCCACTTGTTCTATTCTCTACTTTGTCCGTGTCCCTTTACCGAAGTGTGTGCTTCTAACAACCTCCCCCCCCCTCAAGGTGACTTCTTGTTCTAATTCTATGGTTTTGTGATAAACTGGAAGGCTACCCTGAGAAAGGCGATCAGAATGACCGAGGCAAACGATAACCAGGCCCTACAAGGATTGGGTGAGGGGATTGGGAATGTTCAGGAAGAGAAGACTGGGGAGATATATCAGACTGCAACTATCTGAAGGACTGGCCCACGGAAGGAGAATTAGCCTTGTCCTGCTTGGTCCGGAAGGCACGGCTCACATTGAAAGGAGCAAATGTAGCTAAATGTTTGCAGTCAGAGCTGGCTTGAGCTACCCCTGGATCCAAAGGCTGTTCCTCTCTGGAGAGGGCCAAGCAAGGAGAGATGTGTCCTGGCCAAGAAGGTTGTGAGAAGGACTCTTTTTCAAGTAAAGCTTTGGTTTCATGGCTATTGGGGTCCCTTCAGACTTGGACAATCACGGATTCTCTTAAGTCTCTCTTGAACATCCCCTTCTATATATTTTCAGCTTATTTCAGTGGGGCAAAAGTCACAGGAATTTTTCAGTTATGAAGAATCGCGCAAGCGGTGTGGCAAGATCCACACTGGTCCTAAAGTTAGGGACCCAGATTTGAACGGTCCTCTCAGGCTCTTTCCCTGGAGCAAGGCTTTCAACTTATGTCTGCCTCAGATACCTCACTGGTAAAATGGGGTAGTAACAGCACCTAAGAAGGGCCTGGTGTTCTATGGTCCTTGGGGTTGTAAAGAGTCTGACCAGACTGAAAGACTGAACAATGACAAATGTCCAAGTGCTGCAGTGAAAAAGCCTGAAAACAGGGCAAATAAAGTGCTCTGCAAACCTTAAGTCCTTTGGAAATGCAAGCTCTCATTATTATACCTATTATCCCTATGTCCAAAAGTGATAGCCAGTTCTTGATATCAACTCTCTCCCTTCCACTTGGAAGAGTAATTAAGTTTGAAAGGGATTTACACCTTCAGATGGACAATAGATGTCCTGACCATGGCCTTGTCTAGGACAGAAAAGGCCAATTAGTTGATGATGCCTCCTAATCCCTCCCGGGCCCAAGGAGACCATCCAAAGTTAGTAAGGCAGTCTGATGACCTTGAGGACATCCATTCTGAGCCAATCAATTCAACTGAACAAGCGTTTATTAGCTGTCTACTCTAGACAGGGCCTTGTGCTAACAGCTGAGACAAGCTGGAAAACGCAAGGGGCACGTTATTCTGAACAACCTAATTAGATGTGTCTTAATCTCGTAATTCATGACAAATATTCTTTTCTTCTGTGCTGTCAATCAGTTGTTTATTAGCTCTGGTGTTTTTGGTGGTGGTGGTGTTATTCTACTAGCTAGGGGGCACAGAGTTCTGGGCCTGTAGTCAGGGAAAGTTGAGTTCAAATCTGGTCTCAGATACATTGGGCAAGTCACTTAACCTGCATTTGCCTCAATTTCCTCATCTGTAAAATCATAATAATGATAACACCTACCTTTTAGGGGTATTGTGAGGATATCATGAGATCATATTTGTAGAAAGTGCCTAGCAGAGTACTCAGCACACAAGAGGCATTATGCAAATGTAAGCTTTCGTTATTAATGTTGTTATTAATGCTATTTTTGCAAAAGATTTTCTCTATGTTAACTATGTTGATTCTCCCTGGGATATAGGTGCCATTCTTCTTCCCAATTTACAGATAAAGGAACCGTGAAAGAGATCCTTGCCCTGGGCATCACGGGGAGCAGGATTCAGGGCTTTCAGATGACTTCTTTCTCTTTCTGTGATTCATCAGACTTGGAGCCAGCAGAGAACTCAGAGGCCATTTGAACTAACACCTCCACTTAACAAATAAGGAAACTGAGGCCCAGAAGGATAAAGTGAATAGGCTGCAAATACCATAGTCTGGATTCGAACCCAAGGTCTCAGACTGTGGAATTCAAGCTTGCTCTATGGCCCCATAATATATTTTTTAAATTCTTAAAAATTTTTTGTTTTTTTTAAATTTTTTAAAATTAATTTGTTTATTTGTTTTTAGTTTACAAGACTCAGGTCCACAGTCCTTTGAGTTTCAGATTTTCTCCCCTCCCTTTTCCTCCCCCACCCATGGCAGCGTGCAATCATGTATAGCATCTGCAAATACTTTCACATTGGACATTAGTCTGGTTGTATAGAAGGGTTGTAACCAATGGAGTAAACAATGGGAAAAAGAAAACAAAACCAAACATGAAAAAGAACCATAGCATGTGTTGCTTCAGTCTCCATTTAAACTCTGGTCTTTCTAGATCT
>CM053599.1:8807210-8820879 GCA_028646575.1 Pseudocheirus occidentalis | reverse complement strand
TGTAGAGTTGTCTTATAACTGCGCGTTGCTGAGAAGAGTCCAGTCTATCAAGATTGGTTATCACACATAGGATGTGTCTGTGATTGTGTGCAAATTTTTCCTGGTTCTGCTCTTCTCACTTAGCATCAGTTCATATAAGCCTCTCCAGGTTATTATGAAGTCCTTCTCCTTCCCATTTCTTATAGCACAATAGGATTCCATTACATTCATATACCACAACTTGTTCAGCCATTCTCCAATTGATGGGATCCCCTTAATTTCCAGTTTTTTGTATGACACCATAATATCTTACTCATTACATGTTCCAGCCAAACTGGACCACTAGCTGATCCCTGAGCTTGATATTCCATTTTGTGGCTCTGGACGCTGTACGGGTCATCCCCATGCTATGATATCACTCCTCATCCCTGCTTCTCCAAAACTTTATGTTGGTGAGCCAATCTGGCTGAGAAGGCAGGGCACCCTGATGGAGACCCAGGAAACAGGATGTGTCAGGCAAGTCATACCACCATCACCACCATTTTTCTCAAACCCTAAGGGAAACAGCTGAGCCCCAAAGCCTTGGAAATCAGTATTCCTTCCCCACACCAACAGACCTGCTTCCAGCCCAGCCCTTGTAGCCATCATTAAGGGGAGAGGCCCTTACAGACAAGAGGCACGTTTTCTTCATCCCCATCATCACCAACTGCTGACTGATTACCAACCAGATGGCAAACACAGGAGCCCTGGGAATGGCAGCACCACCATTCCTGCTCCCAACCCAGACCTCACAGCTGGATCTGGGAAGACAATCCCATGGACGTGGGACCAGTCCACGGCCACATGGGCCAGCCAGCCTGCACAGCTGAGAGGGAAAAGGAGGGGGAGGAAGGGAGGAAGGGAGGGAGAGGCAAGACAAACCATCATTACCACCTTGACCACTACCTCCATTCCGCTTGTCTTGGTGGCCCAAAACTTAGCACCCTGTTTGCCACACAGTTTGTGCACAACAATATTTGTGGAGTTAAATTGGAAGTTTTCCCTCATGCTCTGAATTTTTATCAACCACCCAAGCAGGGAGCATTAATTTAGCACTACCTCAGGGGCAGGCACTTTGCTAAGCATAAAGAATACAAACCCAGACAGGAAAAAAAAAAAGATAATCCCTGCCCTCAAAGGGCTTATTTTCTAAGGAGAAAAGAGTGACCTAATAGCATAATAGGGGGAAGAAGGGGTCACTGAAAGGGCTGGGGAAGCGTGTTAGAAAGAGCTTCAGGTCAGGAGAACATCCCGGAGAGAAGCCCTTAGTCTGCTGACTTTCTCTTTTTACAGGTTGTTCACCCTCTGCAGACTAGAAGCACCTTCTGGGCAAGGACTGTTTGCCTTTGGATTCCTTGAGCTTGGCATCTCATCTAGTATACTGCAGGCATCTAATGAATGCTTTATGAATTGTGGCAGACCATCCCCTCTGGGTCAAACAAAACATAGAAAACATCATTTGAAAGTCTAACGAACACTGATTCCATTTTCTCTTCATGTGAAGGAATTTCAAAATTAGATGAAGTAAATAATGAAATTAATTGAGGGCTTCAATAGTTTAAATATGGTATAAGAAATGATAAGCAGGATGATTTCAGAAATCCGGAAAAGACTTTCATGAACTGATGCATTGTGAAGTGAACAGAACCAGGAAAGCACCGGACACAGTAGAAGCAGTATTATTCAATGAAGAACTGTGAATGGCTTAACTGTTCTCAGCAACACAATGACCCAAAACAATCCAAAGGACTAACAATGAAGCTTATTATCCACCTCCAGAGAAAGAACTGCTGTTGTTTGAATACAGACTGAATCATGTGATTTTTCACTTTCTTTCTTTCTTTTTTTTTCTTTTATTTGAGTCCGCTTGTGCAAAATGATAAACATGGAAATGTTTTACTTAACTGGACATTATAAACTATATCTGACTGCTTACCATCTAAGGGAGGGGGAGGAAAGGGAGAGATAGAATTTGGAACTCAAAACTTTAAATAATTTTTTTTAATTAAAAAACTCATCTGCAACCTTTCATCTTGTGCTCTTTACAAACAGAAACCAACAGCAACCTCATTGTCTGTGTCCCAGTTTAGGTATAAGCTAAAGATATGATACAAACCTTGGAAAGAGGAAGCAAACAATTATGTGGGCCATCAACAGCATTAAAAATAGGCAGGAAATATTAGTTAAGGCGCATCCCCCAGGACAACACCATTATGTTAATGGAAATTATTAGAGCTCAGACTATTTGCAATTTGTCGGCTTGAAAAATAAAGTCACCCCTCGTCCATTACCATCCAGATGACAAAGGTTATGTAATGACCCCAGCACTTCAGGCTTCCCATTTACCGTCAACATCTGACAGCAGGGAAAGAGGTCTTTCTGTGATAGAATAATTACAGGCTGAAGAGTAATTCAAATAGTGGGTGAGGATGAGAGAATCACTCTGAATCAACTAATCACTGGGCAAAGGGATGAAGGAAAAAAAAAACAGGAAATCAAGCCTGAGCAAAAGAGAATAAAAGCCCAACCTTGATTAACAGGCATGAAGAGCAGGGATGTTTGGGTGTTGTTTTTGAAAGGACCTTCCTTATAAAATGACTATTTTTTTTACCCTGATCAGAGACTTTACAGCTGAACAATTCTTTGTCTCTAAAGCACCCCGGATTGTTCCTGTATGAGTTGTTCATTCTTTGAAATATTTGTCATGAATAGGTACACATTTTAATAACCAATCAGAGGGACTCGATTTTCCTTAAATATGTCATCAGTCACAGAAGCAGATATTTTTCTCAGAGCTCTTGGGGTGAAAGTCCATCAAATAAGGATCCTGTCTTGTACAAATATGGGGGTCATTGAGAAAGACATTATAAAATGAACACTTGCTTAAGAATCAAAGGTACTGGGTTCAAATCCTGATTCAATGAATAAATGAATGAAAAAAGCATTTATTAAGCACTTACTATATACATAGAACTGTGCCAAGTTCTGGGGATACAAATAGAAAAGTCAGACAGTCCAGATCTCAAGGAAGTCCCATTCTAACAGGGGAGACAACACAAAAGGAAGGTTTCAGCTGCCAGTCAGAAGGAGAGATCCCAGCGCCCTGTGGGCACAGCAGTAAGGCAGGTGTCAATGCCCCTTCCTTCCTTCGTGTCATTTTCACTAATGAATTCTATCTGTTTCTGATGTTGAGCCATTTGACGGTGCTAGCGGATCTCTGGGTATCCCTGAGCTGGCGGCTTTGTTACAAGGCTTCACTTTTCTGATCAGTAAAACAAAGGAGAAGGACTGGGAGATTTCAGGAGTTCCTAGTTCTATAATCTACACTGCCAGATGGAAGCATTTTAAGGGTGGACACAGCTAACTGATATCAATGACCAACCAACCCAATCTGACATTTGAGCTGAGTATCCTTCATAGTGGGTGGCAGGAGGAAAAAGGTCCTGCTGCTGTTTCTAACATAATTTTAACTAAACCTCACAGTCTTTAGGTGAACCCAGAACCATGCCAAGAGATTTTAAAGCTTTTGGCAATTGTTCCCATTTAAGGAGTATATTTTTATAGTTGGAAAACTGTTGATTTTTTTCTCCCTCTACCCCAAGTCAAAAAAGCATCTAAATAGACCTTTCAGAGGTCCCCTTATACCATTCTAAGTGACCACAGGTCTGGTAACTGTTTCCAGTGGGTCTGTACAGCTCACAATGCAAACCAAGCAGAATTCCAACCATATAGCTGCTTCCAAACAAAACTCTGACTTGCTTTGGTGATTTTTTTCTCTCTTAAAGAGCTTAAGAAAAGCAAAGCCCATCTACCAATGTATCCAAGGGATTGGGTACATTAGCTTTCCCAACACCAACATCTGTTCTCAAAATTCCATAGGCAGTATTTTAGAAAATGGGCTTCATGAAACTCTGGCTGACTCCATCCTGGGGCCATTTTGGATCCAAGAAATGAGTTTTATTTTATTCTCCTAGAGCCATGCAGTATCTATCACCAGGCAAAACTCTTTAGACTTAGCTCACAGATTTATCCAGGAAAAAATGGAGGGACCCTCCAGTAACTGGCATTCTAAATTTATTAAACTACCCCCCTCTTTACTCTAGCCCCCAACCAAAGGGCATCTATTCGATGTAAAGGGCCCCCAAAAGACAAAAGTCTAGCCTAAGGTTCACAAACTGTTCTCTCTCTCTGTCTTCAGGGAAAGATATGATGCAAAAGCTTTTCTTTCAATTCATTTAATTAGGGACGTCATCACTTCAATGTCCAGAATGCAGATTCCCACACTATCTGCAAAAGGTGGTGAGAGCTTCGAAGATTGTTACAATTAAAACCCATTACTATTCTCATCAAAAAGACCCCTCCTCTAAATTAAAAAAACAATAACACTCGATTGTGAGGCAAAAACATGGCTCTAAGTGGGTAGCAGAAAACACATGGGACCCCCTCAACCTGGACTCCAGGCAATGTGGCATAGCAGAAAGCAGAGAGGTCTGAAAGTTAATGCTCAGGGTGTGGGGCCCAATCTTACACCTCTTCCCTATGTGAATTAAATGTGTCATTATACAGCACTGGCCCTCTGTCCACTGGCTTGTAAACTAAAAGGGTTGGACTGAGTGACCTCTGAGCTCCCACCTGCTCTAAGCCTGTCAATCAATGGAGGAAGGAATGAAGGCCCTTGTTGGAGGGGCCTGAGGAGGGTTATTGCTTGTGAGCAATGAGAGGCTGATCCACCAAGAAAAAGTAGAGGAGAGAGCCTTGGAGAGAGGACAGGATGGTAGTCATCGAGGGTTTCCTTTCAGGACAAGAAGGGAGGGAGGAGTCGGCTGAAGGCTTTTCTCCCCACAACCACCCAGAAACTGACCCCATTTTTCATTCTTTTAGAGTCAGGATCTATCACTGCCTTTGAATTCTCCACTCTTGATGGCCCTATCTTTGTTAGGCTTCTGACCTGAGCTACTTAAAGTGTGGCCAGTGGTCACAATGGAAAATTCTCCACAAAACAAAGGAGTGACAATGAAATTTCACTTTCATCATCTGAAAGGGAGTTGGTAGTTCTTGGAATCACCCACCTCCTGTTTCTCTAAGACTCTCAACTTCACTTCCTAAAGCCCTACAGGAAAATACCACCATGGGCAGAATAGTAGGAGGAGCCTCCCATCAAGCTTCCTCTAGGAATAAGTTCTAGGTTGTTTATCTTTTTTGTGGCCAAATACATTCTTTCCAATACTGTGTTTAGAGCTGGAAAGGATGTCCAAGATCAAAGAGTCTAACCCCTTTGATGTACAGATGAGAAAAATGAATCCCAGGAAGATGGAGTCAATAGCTCAAGCTGACATAGGAAATAAGTAACAGAAACAAAATTAGAACCCATGTCCCATGACTCCTAAACTAGAATGTTTTTACCTTTGTGCTATTTGACTACAGAGTGTTATAAATAGGGAGAACCCTGGCAACAGAGCTGAAGTCAGGCCACAGTGAACAAGTATTTAGTAAACCCTTATGAGGCCCTGGGTTCTAACTCCTTCTCTTCCACTTCTTCCTTCTATAACCCTAGACAAATCATTCCACCCTTCTCTGCCTCAGTTTCCTCATCTGTCCTGACCTGTGATTTCCCTTGCAGCTCTTGATCTATGATTTTCTGTAACCCTGACACCTTTTCCATTTCTGCTGTTCTGCCTCTTGCTTGGGTTGGGTTCAAGCTCCCATCATTCCTGACACCTTCTATGATGATTGAGAACAAAAGACAGTCTTGTGGCCCTGCCCTTCAGCTCAGGTCTCTGTGTGTGCACGCAAAACAAGCAAATACTAAAAATTCTCACTTCAGTCACATTTTAGAATTCTCAGCATGCTTTCCTTCCAACAATGCTGAGGCAGGTGAAGCATTATTACTCTGATTTACAGGTGAAGAAACTGAGGTTTAGGAAAATGCCTGGACAGAGGTTACAACGAGAAAGGGCCAAGGCCAGGAGAGTGAGCCCAGGTGCCACACGTCTTTGTCCAAGCCCAGCTCACCCACTAGCATACCATGCAGCAAAATGCCCATTTTTCAGGTGATAAACCACATTTGGCTACTTCCTGGGCTGCTTTTACCAGCTCCCTATTGAAACCTGAGTGCTCAAAATATTTCTGAAAGTACAACATTTTCTTTTCTGCGGATGTGTTGGAATCAGCTTGAACAGGCTAGAGTGCTGACTGTTAAGATTTATTTTTTGTTGACCGACTCTAGACTAAGGGGGATGATGGACAAAATGTTAATAATGGAGGTTGACCTTAAAAGTGTACCATATGCGTTTTTTTCCGGAAGAGCTGGTTATTAAACATTTCTTGGCACACCTCTGTTCGTGGCTCGTACCTCAGCAGAGTAAGAGAGGAAGCCGCTTAGAAAATCCCAAAGAGAAGGCCACAGCCCAGACACTCACCCTGACGGCCTCTGACTTCTTATGGAACATCTCCTCCATGTTCTTTGCCAGCTTTTTCACCAGCTGGAGGCCATCTATTTCTTCTATTGCAACATCCTTCTCATACTCTTTGTATTTCTGCAAAGAAAGCAAGAGATGTTAAAGGGAGAAGGCCAGAACCTGGGTGGGCTCTCTTGGAAATGCTTCAGCTTAACTAGGAACTCATACACTTTTATCAAATCCACTTGGAACAAGAATTTTTTTTTTCCTCATTGAATTCAACCTGTGATTTCACTAACGTAGAGGAATTTGAGGTGTGGGAACTTTATCCACCAATAAAAACTTGGTCCTGTAAAAAGAGCAATGAGCCCAGACTTGGCCTGGTTCAGAAATGTTCCTCTGACACTGAAGAGGAAGTCATTTAGTGGACTTGGGAAAATCATGTAATCTCCCTGGTCTCAGTTCCCTAATCTGTTAAATAAAAGGGTTAGACTAAGCAGCCTCCTCAGTCTCTTCCGGCTCTAAATGAAGGATGCTATGACGATGCTAGATCAGCAAATCCACTGTAATGTAGAGTCTTACAGAGTTGCCTAGAACACTGAAACCCTAGAACCTCCCTTACTTAGCCAGTATGTGTCAAAGATAGAACTTGACCCCAATCTTGCCCATCCACTATCTAGTATGCCCCAGTGACCCTCTGGGTTTTTTAGTCTGTTTTTTGTTTTTGTTTTTGCTTTTTGGAGAGGGGAAGGCAGGGCAGTTGGGGTTAAGTGACTTGCCCAAGGTCACATAGGCTAGTAAGTGCTAAGTGTCTAAGGCTGGATTTGAATTCAGGTCCTCCTGACCCCAGGGCCAGTGCTCTATTCACTGTGCCACCTAGCTGCCCCACTCCAGTTTTAATAGTCAGATATATTTCTTTCTCCAAACAGGTTGCATGAGCCCCCCATTTATGTTTTTAATGCATAACAGGAGATGACCCTAAAGACATTTAACCACGTGTCTGCCCCCTTTCTTTGGGCCAAGAATTAGCATTCTTCTTTTGCAAAGTAAACATTCTGAGTTGCTTGACAAGAGAGCTCATTTGTTGTCCTTGTGCCCAAACCACTCAAAGACCATTGCCTGAACATGGGGTTAGAAACCAAAATGAAGAAAGAGTTGGGAAGTTTCAAATGGCAGCATTGGAATTTGCCAATGAAAAATTTGCCCACTTTTCTTTGCCAGTTTTAAGACCAAGACAATGAATATTAGGAAAAGCTTACCAATGCCAGTGAGTAATGAAGAAAAGCTCCCCTCTAATTCTTTCCTAACAATGAGAATGTGGAATAAAGAGCTTCTTTTTAATTAATTAATTTTTTATTTTGAACCTGTAATTTGTTTGGTATGTAGGAACTCCCTGTGTGGGAGCTCCCTCTGTCAATGCGCAGTAGCAGGTCCAAATCAATAGGCATTTATCAAGTGCTGTGTCTTGGGGAATAAAAAGGAGGAGGAAAAAGGAGTGTCTACTTAAAAGTGGTTGGCTTACATATTGTTGGGGGTACTTAGAAGTGAAATGACTTACTCAAAATCACACAGTCAATGTGTAACAGAGGTAAGATTGGCCCACTATAAACTATCTCATGCTGCCTCTTACGCCCAATCTCTTTTGTAGGTTTTGCTTTTCTCTTTTTAGCATGCACAGATGTGCTCTTCTGGACCTGGCTGGGTCATTTTTCTATTCTAATTCCTGTAACATATCAATTTCGATCTAATTCAATTTCATTTATGAGATAACTACTTTGTTCTAGGTACTATAAAGCAAACAAAGACAAGACTAAAAACCAACCCCTGTCCTCAAGGAGTTTACTGGTGACTAGAAGGAAACTGGAAGGGCTGAAGAGCTGAATGAAAAAGCAGACCCATTAGAGCACTACAACATATTAATTAATAGTGTCTCTTCTTTGCTGGAAAATTCCTAATTACTATCTATACCTTCATCAGAGGGCTTCTACATTGCAACAAACCAAAACACATTAGAACTTCATCATATATTTTAGAACCTAGACTCATTGAGTTTATTTCAATAGAAAAATAGGATGATATTTTATATTGATAAAAATATTTCACCAGGATTATGCATTTCCCTGGTGGAATGACTTCTCAGTTACACAAATGGTCTAAGTATGACATGGCTTACTCTAAAATTACGTGAATAGAAATTCAGATGCTGGGTATATTAAGAAAGAGGAGATAAAGGAATCATTCAGCTTGTTGGCATGAGACCATTGCCTATCCTTCTTCAGCTCTACTGAACTGATCAACCTGCGTGTGAAAAATGTTGCCCAATCACAACTGAATTATAGGGGTCCTCTGGTGTCTGTGAACCAGAAACACAAGCTGAGACTGGCAGCCAGTGGGAATTTCCTCCATATTCAAATGTTAGTGAAGCTCTTTGGAGCCTCAAATCCCCAGGGAGGGTAAAATGGCTAATGGATGAAGGCAGTGCCTAAGTGCCTAAGACTGAATTGCAACAGCGAGAAAAACTATATTTTCTTTTGTTGATAAGTGAGTCAATAACAAAGACAGTAATGAGAACAATTTAATATTTCTGGCATTGGTGGAATGAATCGCCACCTTTTACCAGTTCAGTAACCCAAAATGGTCCACAGGATGGAGATAAGCATGACTAAAATGAGTTTAAAAATCACCCGTTAGCTGCACAAGAAAGGAAGAACTCTATTTTCAATGTGTGTCTATTATTCCTCACTCCTGCATTTCTCCTCTAAAAAGGCTGTCAATTAATTTAACTCTAATTACACAAGACTTCAACTTAACATCTCTGCACTTTTTACTTTTCTCTTTTTTTCAAAATTATTTTCATGTGACTAGAAGTAGCCGAACAAGTCTCTTGTTCTCCCTAGAACAACTTGTACCTGGCAAGCTAGCCAATTCCAATGAGCTGCCTTTGCTGAACCAAAGAAACTAGATCTGGGTGGAAAACAAAAGGGTGTGGGACTTTCCAGGCTTTCTCAAAGCAAGGTTTCTCTCTCTCCCTCCATCATCATCATCATCATCATCATCATCATCATCATCATCATCATCATCACATCAGCAGCAGCGGCAGCAGCAGCAGCAGCACACACACACACATAGTGTCTCATTCAGTGCAGTTTTCAAATGTGACAAATGGGTATAATTATTTCTGCCTGTGCTGACCTAGGCAATTGTTCCACAATTTAAAAAAATCACTGGGATTCTCCATATTATCCTAATTCTAGAGTCAGAATAATGGAGGACCCTAAATGAATCCCAGGAGCTCTTTAATCTCAGGAATGTGGCCACAAGGAAATCTGGAGAGCACAGCCAGCCACCCAGGGTTATTGGCAAATCAATAATGAATTCTAAAAAAATGAATATTCCAGAACGTTCTTGGCAGGGTTTGTGGGTCCTGCTCTAACCATACCGTTCTGGAATTCTATTATGCTTATTTATCCTGCCTCTGGTTACCTATTGGGAGAGAGCTTCAGATAAGGAAAAGAGGGACATTTTTCTCCCAATAAGAAAGAAAAAAAGGCAAAAAAAAAAAGATCTTCCTAAACTACAGTTTTCCTCTATTCAATAAATTCTGGCGGTTCTTTCACATCTCCGTGAATACAAACTCATCTGTCTGACATTTAAAGTCCTCACAATTTGACCCTATTCTAGCTTTCTAGTCTGATTAAACAATGCTTTCCTTAAAACACAATACAATCTGGACAGACTGGCCTTTTGATGGTCCTCACACATGAAACTGTATCTTCCATCTTCATCCCTTGTCCCTTATAACTGAAATTCTCTCCATCCTCTCCTCTACCTTGGAGAATCCCAAGTGTCTCTTTTTTAAGAGAGGAAAAGGCAAGGCAATTGGGGTTAAGTGACTTTCCCAAGGTCACACTGTCAGGTGTCTGACTGAGGCTGGATTTGAATTCAGATCCTCGTGACTCCAGGACCCATGCTCTATTCACTGCTCTGCGTAGCTGCCTCCCACGTTTCCTTTAAAGTTCACTTCATATAATGTATGCTATAGGAAGGAGGTTCCTCCTAATTCCTCCAGAAGCTTTGGCTCCTCCCATGCCAGCCCCACCCCCAGTGACATTGTATTTATTTTGTTTCCATGTATGTGCATGCTGTTTCCTCTGATAGAATATAAATCCTTGCTTAAT
Organism: Pseudocheirus occidentalis; assembly: GCA_028646575.1. NCBI lineage: Eukaryota > Metazoa > Chordata > Mammalia > Diprotodontia > Pseudocheiridae > Pseudocheirus > Pseudocheirus occidentalis. The sequence continues at coordinate 8,810,285 of CM053599.1, read as the reverse complement.
TTTTGATTCTGTATCATTGCAGACATTGGAGAGATACTTGTTAGTTGATAAATTTGAGAATAGTACACTTAAAACTGCTGGTCCTAGAGTCTGAACACCTGAGTTCAAAACCTACTTCTACTTCTAGTCCTTCCTACCTGCATAACTTCAGGTAAGTCACTTTCTCTTTTAGCCTCAAGTTCCTCATTTATAAGATGAGGAGGCTGGAGCAGATGGCCTCTGAGGTTACTCCCATCTCCTAACTCTATGAGTCTGTGAGTGAAAAAAACATGAATGGGAGTTCATAGGGGGGAGGGGCAGCAGGCAAGTGGGGCCCTAATCTCATCTTTGAGTGGAATTCTCTCCTACATGAAAAAGTCACTAACTTGCACACTATGAGACACCATTCCTGGACATATACCCCAAGGACATTGAAATCAGAGGGAAGGGCATACAACAAAGCATGCATAGCAGAACTCTCCATGGTAGCAAATTGAGAGAATCGAAGTGGGTGTTTGTGGTTTGAGAAATCACTGAACAAGTCAAGAAACATGAGATAAATGGCATATGATAGTGCCATAAGAAGGATGATGTATAAAGAATCCAGAGAAACTTCAGAAGTCTTGCATGAGCTGATGAAGGAGAAAATAAAAAGTACCAAGAAATTTGTACAAAGATCTCAGGAATGTGTAAGACCATCACCCAGCAGGACATTGGAACTCTGATCAATGCAGTGACCAGTCGTGACCAGAGATGAATGACCAAGGAGTGTGTCTCCCTACAATCAGTAGACACACTTGGGGCAATGGGTATGGAATGAGGCAGATACTGACAGACATGGTCAGTGGTATCTATTTGCTTAATATGACTTTATTTATTTGTTACAAGGGAAGGTCTTATATGGGAGGGGTGACAGAAATGTGATTGAGAAATAACAGCTCCACCACTTTTAGTGGATAAAATATGAGGTTTTTTAACTTTTTTTAATGAAGTTCCTTCCATCTATGTTACTTGATTGTTTCTGGTCTTAGAGCAGTGGTTCTCAATCTTCCTAATGCTGCGACCCTTTAATACAGTTCCTCATGTTGGGGTAACCCTCAGCCATAAAATTATTTTCGTTGCCACTTCATAACTGTAATTTGCTACTGTTCTGAATCATAATGTAAATGTCTGATATGCAGCATGTATTGTCATTGTTACAAATTGAACATAACCCATAGGTTGAGAACCGCTGTCTTAGTATGTTGTCCGGGTCAATGAGAAGCCACATGACTTACTCAAGGTTTCCAAGGATGCATAGGACAGGACTTAAGGCAAGGCATTCCTGACTCCAAAGCTAGCTTTCAACCACTAGGCCACACTGCCTCTCTTATGTACATTATTTCTTAGAATCTTCCCAAGAGCTTTTCAACTCTCTCATTACATCATTTATTTAGCTACTTTACCCCTCCTACTTTTGTCCCCCGTCCCATCCCAGGTGAAGTTCCCTCCTCATTATGGCTAGACAGAATATTTCTTTGGGGTCTAGCTGGTAGTCCCACATTTGTGGTTAGCCCACAAGGTTACTTTATCCAAAACAGTAATTTTGTTGGAAAATTCATGTTTTCTATCAATTTAATGATTTCATACCATCGCTCCCCCAAACAGCTACCGTTTTAGAGAATGTAGCCAATTCCTAAGTCTTGAAAAGTGAGTAAATGGTCCAGTGAGTCTGAACATTAAGCAAGTACAGTCAACTAAAGGCTTTGAACCCAGGGAGTCACCCTACTGGATCGGTCTCAGAAAAGAACCTTGGTTTCCTGGTAGCCAATCAATCAACAAGTGTGTCTTCTGTGTGTTATGCATTGGACTGAGTTCTGGGAATACAAAAGCAAAAATTAAGCAAACCTTGCCCTCAAGACACTTGTAATCCATTTTCCTCATAGATATATCCGAGAGACTCATGTTCCTACGAGTGCTTTAGAATTCAACATTCTGGGAGCAGGATTTATTTTTGATTTTGCTTTGTAGGGCAATTAGGGGTAAGCAACTTGTGCAAGATCACACAGCTAGTATGTGTAAAGTGTGGAAGGCCAAATTTGAACTCAGGTCCTCCTGACTTCAGGGACAGTGCCAGCCACCTAGCCGCCCTAAGGGAGCAGGATTTGGGATAAGGGTAATCCACGCTATCAGTCTCACCATATCAACAAACCAAAGAAGATAAATATACAATCTTTCTTAAGTTTGTAGAAAGTCAAGACAGTACAATGGAATTCAATTCAACAAACATTTATTCATGACACATGTACACGAGCACCCAGCACTAAGAAAAGAGTGAGCCTCATCACTTGTACTCAAAAAATTGACATTCCACAACATTCTGCTTTCTCTTGGAAGTCTCTTGGCTCCAGTCTCTGTCTCTTAGACTTCCTGCCTTCCTAAAAGACTCAGTTCAAGGGTCACCTTCTGCATGAAGTCTGTCCTGGTCCCCCAGCTACTAGTGCCTCCTCCTCTGAGATTACCTTTCATTGATTCTCTATGTATTTTTGCCCAATTCTGTGCAACTTCCCCTCCCACCCACGCCTCTGCTGCCAGAGCCTTCTCACAGTGTGATGGGATTAACAATACTTACCTTCTAGGGCTGTATGAGGAGCAAATGAGACCATATTTGTAAAGTGATTAACCCAGTACCTGGCACGTAGTAGGCATTCAATAAATGCTCATTTCTTTCCTTTTTTCCTTCCTACAATGTTTCTCCTTGATGTCAGGGTTGTTGGGGATTTTTATGTTTATCTGTACATATGAATACACATTCTCTCTCTCTCTCTCTCTCTCTCTCTCTCTCTCTCTCTCTCTCTCTCTCTCTCTCTCTCTGTCCCTCCCTCCTCTGTCCCCCTTCTCCCTTTATGACCCTTTCTGTCTCTCTCTCTCTGTCTTTCTCTCCCCTCCCTTCTCTTTCTGTCTCTCTCCTCTTTCTCTCTCTATCTCTGTGTATCTGTGTGTATGTGTGTGTGTGTATGTGTGTGTCCTTGTCTCTCTTTCCCACCTCCTGGAAAGTCATGAAATAAACATATTTATCCAGAAAATTTAATTCTCTTTCCCCAAATCTATCACCTT
>CM053599.1:8784478-8806710 GCA_028646575.1 Pseudocheirus occidentalis | reverse complement strand
TTCTGCCATTCTACAGCATGGTTCCTGGGAGTTTGGTCTAACAAGGCAAGGGATCTTCTGACTGACGCATGGATCCCACCCCTTTGATTGCCCTGTCCTTGCCAAATGAGATCATATTTACAAAGCAGGTGAAGGCACTGTGCATGTCACATAGTAGGTGCTTCATAAATGCCTGATGCCTCCTCCCTCCCCTTATTGCCAAAGAGGGTCACTAACTCGAACTAGGACATGACATTAGAACTTAAATGACATTATATTACATTCCATTATACTATACAACCTTATGCTGTATATTAGAGTATATAATACATTACCTACACATATAATATTTACATGGATGGAGGAGAGTGAAGCCACCCTGGAAGGGCAACACAGCCTTAAGGGAATCTGTGCTCAGTGCCTGGGGTGGGAAGAGAACTTAATTTTATTCTGTTAAGTCCATTTGACAAGCATTTATTAAGTGCCTACTAATGTCCAAGCATGGCACTTGGGTAGGGAGATGCCATCCCAGGGAAAAATGAGCCCAGTTCCCTAATGCCCTACCCCCAGCACCCCCAAGTCCCAGGCTGCCTGTCCTACCACCAGTTTGGTGGCAAATTATGCCTTTTCATTCTGCACTGTTTCAAAGGCATTACAAATAGCATTTGCTGAATTTGAAGCGTTTCTCCTGCTGAGACAAACCTTTTGGAAAATAGTGGTGAGAACCAGAAAAACAAGTCAAAGAGAAAACCAGGACATGCTCTAAAAACAATGATAATAATAATGATGAAAACAGGATGAAGAGACTAGAACTCTGCTCCAATGCAATGACCAAAGGCTTTCTGGTGAATGATGGTGAAAGCTCCTCCCTTCCTAGGGAGGAATTGGGACCTGGAAATGTCGGAACGAGGCGACTCTGGAGTCAGGGGTCTTATCCTGTCTTGGATGCTTCCTTCTTGTAACCTTTACACATTCATTTCCCTTCCTTGGCTCTCAGTTTTCTGTCTATCAAATGGAGGGGTCAATTCTAAGAGTCTGATGGATTCTAATTCAAGGATCCTATGATTTCCTAAAGCAGTGACCACGTGCAAGATGAGAGTCAGAAAAACAAAGACAGAAATTCAACAGTCCCTGCTTTCAAGGAGTTTACATTCTATGGGGGAGACAATGTGTGCATAGATGACTAGATTCAAAGTATATTCAAAAATAATTCAAAGGGGGAGGGAGGTAGGAAAAACCTCAAGAAGGAAATATCCTCTGAGCTGAGCTAGGAATTCCAAAACCCAGATGCCTTCAAAGCATGGGGAACATCCTGGGCAAAGATAGAGGGGGGAGATGGACTGCCCCAATTTCAGCATGCCAAGAACCTATTTTATTTCTGTGAAGAGAAGCATACCAGATTAGCTGGAAGAAGGCAATGACAAATTGTGCCAATGAGGCACAGTCCTGGAGAAGAGACCAGTTGGAGAATAGCATTTCCTTCCCTTACGGGGATTTCTTGTCGTCCAGAGTCAGACTGTATACCAGCCTGAGGAATACCCACTGCATCAGATACAAAAACATAGTTGAAAACCCCATTTCAGTCCCTCTGGGGCATCACTGGCATTTGCTAAGCAATCCAGGGATGAGTCCAGCCCATTTATCATTTCCCGAAAGGAGACCCAGAAATGCATTACTTCTGTAGTATCACTTTTCCCAGATCATTTCCCACAAACACCAGGAAAAGCAAACCACTACTTCACTGTCAGAACATTTAATGTTGTTCATATATTTGAAGCGTGCTTTCCCCCACCCCCTGCCATGATACATGAATATCTAGAAACAACTTGCCTGGAAGGGCCCACAGGGAATTGCAGAATCTGGACCAACAGAAATAATTGGGAGCAAAGGTAGTGTGTATAAAGGGTGATCTGGGTGGCTGCACCACGGCAGTGGAGAAGGGCCCATTCCAAGAGAAGCAGGGCACAGAAATGAGTCCTTAGTGACCCAGCTGGGACATTGTAGAAGTTGGCTGACACACTGCCACCCAAAATCTCTCTGTAATTTCTTTTCATAGAAAATGCAACAATGGCTCTTGCATAATTTTATTAATTGAGCTTGTCACAGAGGAGGGCGCCTTGGCTATGGCATCAGAAACTCTTGGTTTCAGTCCTAGGTCTACTATTTAGTGTCTACATGATAGCAGACACCTTGCGTCACCTTTCTGGAGCTCACATGGAAGGGGGGGGGGAATTAAAGGGTTTCTGAGGGGTGTTTTTGCTTATCCCAGGCTTCTATGATGTTAATTAAGAGACTAAATCAGATATAAAAAAATAAAAAGAAGAGAAAGCCAAAGATGAATAGGGACATGTCTGTGCCCAAACAGATTCAGAGACTTGGAGTTTCTAATATATGAGGGTGAGGCTAAGGGGCTGGAGAGTATGCTTGCTACTGAGAAATACTGAAATATTGAATATCTTTCCATCATAGACAGCAATGAGGGAGCACAAACCAGGGACCAATGAAACAGATGAACCATTACTGAATTCAGGGATCCTGTGCTTCTGATCAATAACCCCATCCCTCAACACCAAGGAGAAACCCTAAATGATGCTGCAAAGCGTAGCAGAGATGTATGGTGAATATTAATGGTCTCCTTGGAACTTGTTTAGGTGGGAGGGTTTTGTGGGAGTCGAGAAGTTTCAGGAAATGTCCTGGATTAGATGAGCCCTGAGGTTCCCTCAACGTCCAAATAGAGGATTTATTTTTCTAGCTGTTTTGAATATTAAGTATTTAGCAACTAAAAATGATACCAAAACATCATATTAAAGACAATGACCAATCTTGATTCCAGAAGCCAGAAAATGAAACTCACTTCTCTCTTAGCTGAGGACTGGGGGCCCTGTGTGCATGGCATGTTACAGGTAGAGACAGACATGCTTATCGTGTTCTTTAATCTGATTTCACTGTTTTCCTTGTAATTAAGGATGCATGGAAAGGGGAGGCAGAGTATTGGGAAATGACAAGAAGGTGTTGTTGTTGTTGTTTTTAAAGCATCAATTAAAAGGGAGAGAACTGGACCTGAGATTTCATGAGTAAAAGGATGTCCAGGTGAGGAATCTCCCTCTACCAGGGTAGGGCTTAGAGTTTCCCAGAATATGAAAAAATGTAGAAATTTGGCTAGAATCAGAGGTTAGACCTGACCTCAGGTCTTCTTGGCTTCAAGGCAAACACTCCAGTTGCTCTACCATTCAATTTAGTAAGTGCAGCTTTTTGAGTTCCTGGCAAGCCACTAAGAGTATAGAAGTAAGAAAAGAATAGTTCTTGCCCTCAGGGAGTTTGACTTCTACTGGATTAATGCCTGGGTGCTTCCTAAGTAAGCCTGGTGGAAGTGGAGAGGGAGAGGGAGAGACAGACAGACAGACAGAGAGACAGAGACAGAGACAGACAGAGAGACAGAGACAGAGAGACGGAGACAGAGAGAGAGACAGAGAAGGGAGAGAGGGGGGAGAGAGAAAGCTATATTTAAGTAAACATAAAAACATATATGTGTACACATAAATGTTATACATATGCACATGTCATACATATATACATATATAGACACAAACACACACACACACACACACACACACATACATATACACTCCAGTATTGTAGAAGAGGAGCAGGCACAGTCAGAAGGCTATTAATGTCAATACTATAAAACTAGAAATTTGTTCCAAAAGAAAAACAGCTCAGATTCTTAGAAATTTCATTAGTTCAAAGTCCTTCATGAGAAAAGGAAGTGAGCAGATCTGTCTTCTCTCCAGCGGTGCCTTTATCTCAGGGTGATCTGATTTCTTGACGTCTTCCCCATCAAATTACATCAAATTACACAACTGTCATTTCCAGATGTTGTTTCTGCTGTTCAGTCATTTCCCTCACGTCTGACTCTTTGTGACCCCATCTGGGGTTTTCTTGGCAGAGATACTGTGGTGATTTGCCATTTCCTTCTCCAGCTCATTTTACAGATGAAGAAACTAAGGCAAACAGGGTTAAGTGATTCACCCAGGGTCACACAGCTAGCGAGTGTCTGGGGACAGAACTGAACTCAGGTCTTCCTGACACCAGCCCCAGTATTCTATCCACAGTGCTTTCCAAGTAAATAGGATTTCAAGATAATTCTCAGAGACAACTAAGCAAAGCTAACTCTTCTTTTAAAAAATGAAAAGAAAAAGAAAAGAAACAAATGTAGGGAACAGAAAAGTCTGTTACAGGCAGAGCGTTAATAATGGAAAAGCTTCTGTTGCAAGGACCATTTGATTTTCTTTAGGGACTCCAAAAAAGTGCTTTGGATCCACAATACAGTCATAGCCCCCTTTTGTCTGGTACTTTCAAGTTTGGAAAGCTCTTCTGCCACCAGCAGTCCTCCAGGACAGACAGGGCCGGGATAATTAAGCCGGTTTGACAGCGGCAAGGGCCAGTCCAAGACCCCATGGCTAGTTCATGTGCCACTGGATGGACTCCAATGCCAAGCACTGGACTTCCAAGCCCACCACGGCTCCCACTGCCCGAGGCTGGAGCAACAACAGCCACAGTCACACACTGAACACATCCACATCTAATTAAAAATAAGGCAAGACTCAGCTATCTCAAACTTGCAGCAATTCAATTCACCCTAGGAATGGGGACTTCCCTCAGCCCTTCTCTATCCAAATTCCATCCTATCAGCTTCCTAAATGATAGTACTGCTTGCATAAAACCCTTGTAGGTTTTTGTAGAAGAGAAAAAGAAAGGGAGTGAATTTAGTAGTTCTGTTTAATTCAATAAGCACTTACTAGGTGCCCCACATTTGAGGCACAAATCACAAATGAAACAACTCCTGGCCTCAAACAGCTTACGTTCTGCTCAAGGGATACAACACAGAGGCTGATGAGTAAATTAAAATGTATTCAAAGGAACATGAAGGGGCTACAATACAGGGGGAGAATGCATGACTCCCAGGGCGAATCAAGAAAGGCTTCTTGGAGAAGGAGGTATCTAACCTATGTTTTGAGAAAGTTAGAAGGATTCTGAAAGAGGTAGCCAGCTCTGACTGGCTCCAGAAAGCTGATTGTTAAATATTTAGCATGAGGATTTCTATCTCAGTAATCAGCAAATGCAACAAACCAGAGCTTAATTAATTGGTTCGTTGATTGTCTACATTTACAAAAATAATGGGGAAGATGTTAATGGCACTGATTAAATTTAAAGGCATACCTTGAGCACATGTTTGTTTGTTTCAGAGAAGAGGTCATTAAACATTCACCACCACCTCTTTGCTGCATGTTGGTGAAGAGGGAGGGAATGTCAGGTGTGTGACCAGTCTGTGCAAAGTCACAGCAGTGAGAGATGGGATACTGAAGGTAGGAAAGACTGAAACAGAGAATCTGTCAACTTGAAGAACTGAAATGAGCACAGAAGAATGGATGAGAATGAGGATGGGGAAGGTCCGATCGAAAGACACAAATGTGTTAAGTAATGAGGCCATGCCAGGCACTGCATTAGGTGCCAAGGACAGAGACGCAAAAGTGAGCACCTGCCCTCAAGGAGGATGAATTCTGATGGCAGAAAACAAACACGTTCACAGATAAATAGAGAGGAATGGACCTGTGATTTCATTGGAAGAAGGAGCATCTAACAAGGACCTTTGTATACCAAGACCCCTCTATGTTCATTTAGGGCAGTGGTTTTCAACCTTCCTAATTCTACAACCCTTTAATACTGGTATATGAGTGTATATACATGTGGGCAGACTCGCCTGGAGATGGATAGAGAAGCCGTGTCTGTTCCTATGACCATCAGAAATATGTGTTTTCCAATTGTCTTGGGCAACCCCTGTGACCCCTGTGAAAGGATCATTCAAGCCCCAAAGGGGTAGCGACCCACAGGTTGAGAAATGCTGATTTAGAAGCCCAGAGAGACATTTGGGGCACTGAAAGTTTAAAGACTTCTCCCAGGTCACAAAGTCAGCATGTTTCAGAGCTAGGCTTCTTGACACTGGGACCAGGTCACTGTCCATTGTGCTTTGCCCTTTCCCTTCACAGTAAATTTCCAGTAAGTTCAAAGTTCTATCAGGAGTGGTAGTCTAACAGTTCATGGAATCGAGGTTTTTAAGGAAATGGTCTTTGGTCCAAGCATCAGTGGGGGTGGGAATGGGGGGGAGGGTTGTTCCCAGAGGTATGGAGGAGAAGAAAAAGCCTTCAGAGATTGGGGGTTGACACTGGGGCCACACTGGCTGGGGTGTAAAGTGCACAAAAGGGACTAACTTGTAATTAAACCAGAAAGACTGGCTGAAGTCTAATTGGCAAGGACTCCGGATACCAAAAAGGCAAAGTTTGTTCTGGATGCTAAAGGCGAAGCGAGTCACTGGAGACGGCCGAGCAGCTGGGGGCAGGGTCACATCTGTGTTTTAGGACCATTAATGAGTTGGAGTGAGGAGATGCTGAACACTGGGACATCTGTTCAAACTGCTGCAATGGCGTAGGCCAGAGACGATTAGAGTCCGGTTCTAGAGATGTTGGGGAAGGAGAACTGAGAGTATTTGGCAATTGCTTGGAGATCAGAGTATATGGAGATTCAAATAAACACAGGAGGAACAACCCCAAGAGTGGATGAAGATCAGGCATTTTCCACATCCACAAGGAATGTACAAGAGCAAATAGGTTTTAAACTACACTAGAAATATGTGAATTAGACATCCCTAGAACCACCTGGCCCTGAGGGTTGTTGAATAATAACAAAAGAAGCAACCAAAAGGAGAGATGGAATTTTCTTTTAGAAACCCTAAGAGCTGAGGGGTCAGAGGCCAGGCTAATGATCCCTGAAGGGCCATTCTGACCATCTTTTGCCCCTGCCTTGAGAAGCAGGATCCTAAGTAAGGCCTTGGGCTACGTGGAGTGTCCTCACTTGGCGTGGGTCCCTAAGTACTTTTCCAGTCCCTGTGGGGTTGGAGTCCCTATCAAATCACCAGTGACAAGGAGTCTAGGAGGAAGCCCAGCTAATTTTTGTTAGGAGTGGTCCCTGCCAGGGATGGGCCCAGACTTCAGCTCCCCATGACAGCCATCTGTCCCCATTTGATCTTTTAGTCTTGCCATGTATTTCCATCCAATTAAATCCAGGGGGCAAATGAAGCTGATAAATGCCAGGTGTTGACAGCTATGGAGAGAGCAGTGGTTTGGGGAATAAAACATCTCAATTTCTTTTTTCCATTTGAAGGGAAACTTTTGCATCATGGAAGCAGGTGACTGAGCCATCTCCCAAGGTGTTCAAATTCACAAATGATGTTTCAGTCTGTTTATTTAACAGAATCCAAGGGACCCAAGGAGCAGGAAGAGTCGAAGTTCCTGGGACATTTCAGCATTGCAACATCCAAGTCTATTAAACTAGAACAAAGACATTGGACACATGGCTTGGTTGTCTTTGAAGCCCTAGGGATGGTTGGAGACACACACAACATCTCAACTCTGATCTCTGTGTCTCTGTTAAAAAGAAGACAGTCCATAGCCTAAGATTTCCTCTATTCAATTCAATAAGCACATAGGAAGCATTTACAATTGTGCAAGTCGAGACCTGGTGGCTGGGAAAACAAAAGAAATTAAACAGTCTTTGCCCTCAAAGTTTATATTCTGTTGGGGGATAGATAGAACATTAGGCTTGGGGTCAGGAAGCTGTGAGCTCAAATACCACCTTTAATAATAGTTACTAGCTGTGTGACTCTAGGCCAGTCAATGGGCCAGTCATTTCATTTCTCAGACCCTGCACTCCCTCACCTGTAAAATGGGGCTAATAATAGCACCTGCTTCGTAGGAGTAGTTTTGTGTGGACTATAAAGCACTTCATAATACCATTTATAATTTTCAAACAGATGAAAGATGTGTGATTGTACCGGTGAGGTAAGCTCTCACTGTGGAAACTCCCTCCACTTATGCAAATAGCGGTCTGTGTGTAGCATCATAGCAAGGTACCCAGCCCATGGGAGGCACTTAGACAAATGCTAATTAGATGGTGAATTGATTGATTTGCAGGGATATTGTACTGGGTTCCCTGAAACTCACAATGGTTAAATCATTCATTTAGTGTCATATGGCTAGTGAGGATCAGAGGTGATACTTCTTCTTTCTACTATCCCAGGCTGACAGTTATAATAATGAGGGAAAAATAAAGAGGAATGCTACACACACACACACACACACACACACACACACACACACACACACACACACACACGGAGGAAGCCCAGCTAATTTCTATTAGGAGTGGTCCCTGCAGGGATGGGCACTGAATTTCAGTGTGTGTGTGTGTGTGTGTGTGTGTGTGTGTGTGTGTGTGTGTACATATATAGTATAGCTAATATATCCCCAAGCATGATCCAAAGGAAGGGTTTAAAAGCTGATTGGGGACCATCTGTAATATGGACAATACCAAGCTGACTATGATATATTCCTTTACAATTGTAATCTCTGCCTAGGGTAAAATGAGTAATGAATAATTGGGATGGAATTTCTACAATAAAAGCCAAGACACACTATGTTTCGAACACTATTTAGCACCCTCAGTCAGATTTATTTCATTGGCCATTTAGGGATCATCTGTCAATGACTTTCCTCGGTGGGGAATGGGACTGGCCCAGGCTGAGCTACACCACTTAATCGACTTCATTAGTCTTTTTGATTCCTTGTTCATGACAGTTTTGCCAATCAAGATGGAGTCAATACCTGGAGCCTAAAGACTGTCCCAAGGATGGCATCGTGGGCACTTGTAGCTATTAGAATAGGTCCTCTCATACTAAGCCAAAAAGAGTTCTGGATTCCACAACAGCAGCAACAGAAAAACTTCCAAGAACAGAATAAAACACTCTGGTGATCACCTAGTTACAACGTACAGGTATGCCCACTTTCTTTGTGAGGATACCAAGGACCAATGGAGGAGAAAAGGGAAGAAGGGACGAGATAAAGGTTCTATCATGGCCACCCTATTCTGCCCATTCCAAAGGCAAGATTCTCTTTCCTTTGTCAAAATGTTTCCTAACAATTTTAAAAAGGCAAAGAGGCTCAGCTCTCAGAAGGGGTTTCAAATTGAAACGATCCACTGACAATTTCCCTAATACACCTCCTGGCCACCCTCAGTTTCCTTCCCTATGTTTCATTCTCCATATCAGTGCCAGATTGGTGTGCACCAGGCAGAATCTATCCGTGTCATATCTATGCTCAATCTTCCATATAAGAGAGAGAGCACGAGACAGAATTTCTTAAACAGGGAATATCTGTGAGAATTGTACTAAATGCTGAGGATACAAGTATAAGGAAACAAGATCAACCTTGCCCTCAAGGAACTTAGATTCTAGTGGGGAAAGACAACACATAAAGAGGGAAGTACAAAGGAAAGACTGCATCCCGAGGAGATACCAGCAAATGTCCCAGGAGCCTGGCTCCTAGCCAGATAGGAGAAAGCTCAGCTATCAGAGCCTAAGGTGATTCCAGGGACAGAGTCAAGATTACTGAATAGAGGAGGCTGAGTCCCCACTGAGGATGATTCAGTCATTTGGCTGGCATTCAAAACCTTCCAGAATTCAATACCACTTGAATATTCTGAACTCTCAATACTCTCAAGTGAATTCCAAGCACTTTCTAAACCTATCAGTACTAAATATTTAACATAAGAGATTTCCAGGAAGGATAGTAACGCTCCTGGAGTAATTTTTATTTCAGAAATTTAACAAGTGACATCATAAGGCAATCCCTCCCTTTAAATTAGATCAGGATATTTGGGGAAATCTTATCTATCAGTGCTGTCAGAAATGCAGTAAGATTCTGCAGAATCACAGCCTTTCCGACCTTCAAGGGAATTCAGAGGCATTTGGTCCAATTCATTGATGGTCAAGAATTCCCAGCTAGTAGAAATCTGGTCTGCTTAAAGATCCTCATGAGGGGAACCCCAATACCTTCCCAGGCATCCCTTCCCCTTTTGCAACTTTTCACACTTTTAGGAAGGTTTCCCTCCTACCAAGCCCCAATCTTTGGAAATTTTACACATTAGGAAGTGTTTCCTTATATCCAGCCTAAACCAATGTATGTTGTGAAAGCAATCATAGCTTACCTCCTGGGTACAGTGTTGTCAGGTTACTTTCATCACCCATAATTAGTTACATTTGGCATGAAGTAAAAAATTCCTCTTTGTAATGGGTAGCCTAATTTTGGCTCTTTAGGACCAAATGAAAAACAATTAGTGACTCTATTGCTAATGAGTACACCTTCAGAAAAAATAATGATTTAAGTAGACCAGAGGACGTGAAGCGAATGAATTCAGCCTAAGGAATACCTGCCTTTTCCTTCTCTGTGCCTTCTGCCAGCAGGTGAGGCAGGTAGGTGGTACTGTATAATGCATAGCCCTGGGGACTTGGAGTTGAAAAGACCCGAGTTTGAATCTGACCTCAGATACTTAGTAGCCATAAGACCCCAGACCAGTCATTTAAGCTCTGCCAGACTCAGTTTCCTGGCCTGTAAGATGATGCTACGTCCCAGTGTGACTGTGAGGAACAAATGAATTGTTTAAACCCCTTGAAAATCAACCTTAAAAGCACAATAGAAATGCCAACTGTTATTTTTATAACTCCACTTCATGTTCACAGTCCCATTTTTTGTTAGAAATCTGAATCCTTCTTAGAGTTAATGAATGATATTCAGAGCTCTCTGCAAACAAAAAAGTTTAAAAATAAATTCCTGTTTCATACTTAAACTCACTCAGAGCTTCGAACCCCCAGAGGCAGGTCCATTTACTTGACTGCCCTGGACAGATGTCAGGAGTATTCCCAGAAGACACATAAAGATCGAAGGCTTGGCTGCCAGATTTCCCTCTGTTGTTCCAATGCAGATCTCAGGAGTGAAGGTGATGATGATGCTGACTGCCCATGCAAGACAGGGCCAGGCCCAGCTGAGTGACATCTGGTCAACGACTGACTATTTCAGAGACACCTCTGGGCAAGAGGCAAGTGGAGGAACAGGAGGCAAGAAGTGAAAAAAAAAAAACTAAAGCTCCCAGATGTTTGCTCTACAGCAAGAATTTTAGCCCAAGGATCCTGGAACTCTTCTTATCATCACTGTACTTGAATACAATCAGTGTCCTTTGTGTCTTAATTCTCATATATTTCTTACAGATTTTAAATTATGCGCTTAACATTTTTTTTTCTGAGGTCATAGTTTCACCAAAGAAATGTGTGGCATTAAGAGGGTTAAGAACTCTCCTTACAGATTTCTGCCATTTGCCAAGGAGAAATCACACAGCTTCTTATTCTGTTTTTCATTATTAAAGTTAGACTTGGTAGAACAAATACGATTCAATCTATGAAGAGTGAAACAGATGTTATCATTCATTACAAGTAGAATTGAAAGCTCAGATTTTTTTTAAAGAGAGTAGTCTGGCACAATCCAAAGTAAATTTCAAAAAAAATTTCCGTCTTTCACGTTAGACTTTTGCCTCAATAATTCTATGTTGGGGTCACATCTAGAGTGGCAAAAAAAGAAAAAGACTAGAAACCACCCAGATGGAGCTGGTCCAGAAGAGTGATTAGCCCTGGAGTCAGAAGTCATGAGGTTCTATCCTGCCTTCAGGGCTTTCAGGCAGGGAGCAAGGCTCATCCAGCCCTAGAACCAGGATCATTTGTCCATCATTAAGGGGATACTTGAGAAAAAGATAGCACCCAGCATTTTTATACCAACTTGAGGTATTGACTTTTTAAAATGCCATTGGGCACTAGTAGGTGCAGTGAATAAAGCACTGGCCCTGGAGTCAGGAGGACCTGAGTTCAAATTGAGCCAAAGACACTTAACACTTACTAGCCATGTGACTTTGGGCAAGTCACTTAACCTCAATTATCCTGCCTTCTACCCTCCAAAAAGCAAAATAAATAAATAAATGTTTGTATGTGCATCTGTACGTGTGTATATTATGTATATGAGTGTGTATCACACATCAACCCATTAAAATCAGTAGGAATTGCATTTTCTTCTGATTTGTGAGGCATAGGGGACTGTTGTGGGTGGCATCAAAGTCTGAGGGTCAGGCATTTGTCACCCCTGAGAGGTAAGCCCCTTACTCAGAATTAGACAGTCAGTAGGTGTCAGAGACAAGACACGAACTCAGGTCATCTTAATTTAAAGGGCTGCCTCTCTCTCTCTAGGCTGGGTGCAAACTACAGATCAAGTCACTGCAGTCACAAACATGATGACAGACACCTGCCCACCCCTTCTGCCTCAGTCTACACTGTCTGACTTGAAGGCAGGTGCCCTTTGAATATAACTATCTGACATTTTTTAAAAGGCCCTTCAAAAATTAATTGGGAAATGGAAGTTGGCTTACTAGATCTGAGACCTCCCAGACCTAGATAGACTTCCCTTGCTCCTGCCTCTAAAACAAAAGGACTTTTTCTGAGTCCGGTGAATTCTCAGCAAACCAGTTCACCCAGACAGGGGGTTCTTAGTAAATGTTAATTGTTGAAAATAATGAAGTTTTTGCAAGGGGAGTCACCTATAGCACTCCAGAAATTTAACTTAGACTTAGGAGGTATCTTATTTGTAAATCAGATCTCCACTAGTCTCTCTATTTTCCATACTGGGTAGCAAAGAGTAAAGGCAAGATTTCCTTTATTTCAATACAGAACACAGGCTTCCAGACTCAGCCACAGTACCCTCAGATTTACTAACAGCACCCTGAACCAGGTAGGTGGCTGAGGTAGGGGAAGAGGTTAGGTATCAACCCCCAAATCTATAAAGGGTTATGAACAATAGAGAGTTCACCTACCTAGACAAATGTCCTAGTGAGTGGCCAAAATTAGGAGGAAAAGCAAAGCTCTTTCAGAAGGTGGCATGTTTTAAAGTGACATTCGGAGGGGTAGAAGGGCACCCCATTTCATAAACACACATCAAGCAACCCATTTGTGTCACTGCTGGCCAATAACAGCCCACCTTGTGAGGCTGCTGCTGAAACACTAAAAATCTCTTTCCAATCTAACTATGAAGGCTGAGGAAAGAAAAAGTCATTTTACTATAGAGCCCAACAAAATGATGATTGATCTAGGGATGGAAGGGATTTGGGGAGCCCTCTCATCCAAACCTCCTCTTTTCCTCCAAATGAGGAAACTAAGACCCAGAGAGTAAGTAGTTGAGTCATGATTTGAACCCAAGACCTCTCATTCCAGCAGGAAAGTTCTTTGCCACAAGTCTCATTTCAGCTGCCCCATCTACAGTTGCTTAGCTTTTTGACAAGCCCTAGCAGCAGCAACAACAGCAGCATCACAAAGATTTCATAGACCAGAATTACAGTTCAGGTAAATGCCAGATCTTTATTTTCACATCTTCAAAAATCAGTTTCCTAATTTGCCATTCTCCATTCTCTGAAGTCTCCTTTTTGGCACAGTTCTCTTCTCCTGTGATACTCAGTTTTCCTACATTATCTGTTTCTTATCCTTAACAAGTTCATTTCTCTGCATATACAGTGAACAGTAGTTGATAAAGGAGCCTTGGATTCTCCCATAGCTCCTCACTTCCTTTACTGCCCAAATCATGGAGGCCACACGTCTTTGTGTGTGGTTCTTGTTTCCCTGGGTTTTCATTAACCCATTTACCTTGTATCTCTCTGAGGAAGTAAGGTCATGGACATATATAGAATGGGTGTTCCAAAGGTGTTAGTGAAGATGTAAGTTTTGGTCAATTGACAACATTAGTAACTTAAAATTTACGTAAAACTTTTTGAGTACCCTGTATATCCATACACACACACATACATACATACATATATATGTATATGCGTGTATGCATGAGTGAGTGTATACACACACACATACATAAAGGAAACCTTGGGCCCCTTTTGTTCTCACTCAAATCTTTTCTTCCTCATCACCAAGTGAGCTCAGCCACACTGAACAGCTGCTTGAGCCACACTGGTCTGACCATTTCCATCTTTGTCCCAATTTTCCGATTGCTAACTCATAACAATAACTTTTATGCTTTCTGGTCTGCTCTGTGGTCCCACGAGGATCTTAAAGCAAGAATATAAAAGCTAAAATTTGAAACAAAATTTAAATATGATTATAGTTACTGTGGGTGAAAGGGAAAAGCAGTGGATTTGAAATCAACGACCCTGGGTTCAGATCCTATCTCTGTCACTTTGCATCTCAGTGACCTAGGATAAGTCAACTAACTCTCTGACCTTAAACCTTCTCATCTCTCTGTTCTGCATAACTACGCATGTACAGCCTGTATTAAAATTGCTTGTCTTTCCAGTGGGGGTGGGTGACAAGGGAGGAAGGGAGAGAATCTAGAATTTAAAGTTCTACAATCAAATGTTTTATATATATATATATATATAGGTGTCAAACTTATGGCAGTCACAAAAGCTCTGAATGCTACCCAAACCAGATTTAAAAGTAATAGATGTTTTGCAAAATAAATAAAAATACAATACAGCATAGACAATGTTAAGTTGTGGTCTTCTAAGTCAATATGTGGCCATAGGCATTTATTTCAATTTGATTTTGACTCCACTCCATTCAAGAAGCAAGGCATGATGGATAGTAGAATGCCTGGCACAAAGAGGATGCTTTTGAAAATGCCTGTTGACTGATTGATGTATTAATTAAGACACTTGAGAATATAAGACCCTTGAAGATTGAATGTGACTGTCAACATGGGGTGAGGAAATTGGGAAGGACAAGAGCACAGCCATGGGCCACCCAGCATCAGGAGCTTCATGTTCAGGCCAAATCAGGACAGCCTGCTTCCAATGCCCCATCTGGCTCTGTCCCACCCCCAGCCTAGTTTGTCCTGGTGCATCATGGGCTTGTTGCCAGCATCAAATAAGATAATGGATGTGAGTGTGCTTTGGAAATTGCAAAGCGCTACCCAAATCTAGGAGATAATTATCACCATTGAAGCAGCAGTGAACAATTAGGCTGGCACAGAATTTCCTGGTGCCTATAGTGGAGAGGAGGAGAGTCAGGAGGAGTAAAAGGAGGAGGAAGAGGAGGAGGAGAAGAAGAAAGAAGAGAGGGAAGAGGAGGGGAAGGGGGAAGGAAAGAGAGAAGGGGGAGTGAAAAGGAGGGGTGGGAAGAGGAGGAGCTTTCAATAAGGGTATTGATTCCAAAAGGGCTCATCCCCACCTCCTTGGGAGGATTCTGATATAGTTCCTGGAGAGTGATGGGGGGAGGGGGGGCGGGAATGCAGCTGGCTGGTACAAAATCAGAGCAGGACCACATGAGTCAGGGCTAGAGATTTGGGGACTGAGAGGCCCCAGGCAGCAGAAAGATCTGGCTGTGAGCCAGAGTTTCCAGGCTTGAAAAAGAGTGGGCTCGGATGTCAAGAAAGGAGGTGGGGTCAAAACCCAAGGCCAGGGGATCCTGGAGGATGTAGGTTCTGAGACTCAGGATCAAAGATTTAGCACCTGGTGAGGAGGAAGTAAGAGAATTAGACTAGGCATTTGCCCCACACTGGCTGGCTTGTAAGAATATGGAAGAGAAGAAGCCCTTCCTAAGGATGAGGTTGCTCACCCTTAGGACTGGGCACTGTATTTTTAGGAAGGGCATCAATAAATTGGGACATGTTAGTCAAGAAGCACTCATGTGCTGGGCAGTGGGACTCCAAAGACAAAAAAAATTGAAGCATTTCTCATCCCAAGGAATTGCCCTTCATACAGAGGAGGGCTCCAGCATGTCCTCAGTAGGATGACCAGGATGGTAAGAGGAAGCTCTAGGCTAGGTCACAGAAGGACCAGTCAAAGGAACTGGAGATGTTTAGCTTGGAGACAAGAAGTCTTAGGAGGCACAGCATTTCTGTCTTCAAGTATCTAAAAGGCTGGGAGCAAGGAGATAAGACTGATTCTGATCAATCCGGTAGCAAAGGATGGTAAATAAACAGAAGCAGAAAACCTGCTAACCACCAAAGTCATCCCAGAGTGCAATGGGCTGCCCAAGGAAGTAGTCAATGCCCTGTCTGTAGAGGTATTTAGGGAAGGGATGGATGCCTACTTGTCAAGGATATGACAGAAGAGAAATCTCCTTGGCCATGGATTGGCCAAGGGTCATGGCTTTAGAGCTGGCAGGGACATTAAAAATCATGAAGTCCAACCTCCTAATTGTACAGGAGAGAAAACTGTCCAGTTGGTATGTGGCATAGCCAGGATTCAAACACAGGCCCTCTGGTTCCAAACGAAGAAAGTTTTCTCCTCTGCCTGCCTGGGGCAGCCACAGATCGTGGGAATCTCCTGGACTAGAGATCTGTCTTCTTCATTAATTTCTTCTCACCACCACCATCCCCTCATTTGTTATACACTCTTTAGCTCCTCACTAGCATAATTCACAAGGGCACATGGGAGGGCAGACCAAAATAACTCAAAGGGACATTATCAAGGTTTGAAAAAACAATAGCTGGGACAGTGCTTTAGAGTCAAGGCAAAAGCTGACACTGTGTGAACATAAGGGATTCTTTGCATTAATACCATTGCTGTATTCCTGGAGGAGAGCCTCATTTGCCCTGGTAAATAGAGGGTTGTCCTTGGAGCCAGTGAGACAGCCGGAGGATACAGTCCTCCCTCTGCCACATTCCAGGTGGGGAACCCTGGGAAGCTCACTTAGCATGCCCTCCCTTCTTAGCTCTGCCTCCTGACTCCCTTCCAGTTCCGAGTAGAATCCTCCCTTTTACAGAAAGTCTGTCCTGATCTCCTTCTGTTGGTGGCGGTGCCTGCCTTCTGTGGCTATCTTCACTTCTCTTGTCTATATCTGGATTGATGATGATGAGATGATGATGATGATGTATGTGTGTATATGCATGCCCACACATGTGCATATATGTATATGCATGTATTTATTTATATATTATTACATATTATATATTATGTTATATATATTATTTATTATTTATTATATATACATGTATTTATACATATGTATATATATGTATTTATTTCCTCCCATATTAGACTACAAGCTTTTTGAGGGAAGGGGAGTCTTTTACCTATTTTTAATCTCCAGAGCTTAGCACATTCTTGGCACATAGTAGGCATTTATAAATGCTTATTGGATAACTGATCAGTCTTGGTGCCTCTAGAAACTCCCTGAGACAAAGTTAAAGAGATTTACATTGGAGGAGGGAGTCTCCAGACCATTGTTACCCTCAGTAACAATGAAATCAGCATTCTGAACCAAAACCAATCATGCTCTTGAAAAATTCTGTACAATGATTTTTTTTAAGTAAACTACTTTAAATGTACTTTAAGGAAATTTGGAGACTCCTTAATCAAAGAAATGTTGTCATTTTGTCAGACTGTGTCAGTGCCGTCTTCCCTATGGCTTTCATCACAACCTCTATTAATTTTATAATGTAAAAATGTCCTTCCTTGGCCACAGCTTCCACCCTAACTTTAAAAGGCCAAGGTCCCCCACTGCATCTGGGGCCACCTCCCTTTGTCCTGACTGATATCTGGCCATTGGACACAGATGGCTCAAGGGGAGAAAGTGAGGCTAGTGAAGTTGCTCAGCCCTTCCTCACTGAAACCCAATTCATTTGCAAGTTATAACATCACCTTCCTGATGTCACTGAATGGAGAACAAGCAGCAACAACAACCTTGTGTACTTTATTTCCCTAATTAAAGAATAAACTGCTTGAGGGCAAAGAATGTCTCCCCTCTTGTATTTGTATCTCTAGAACTTAGCATGGTGCTTGATATATGTGAGAGCTAAAGAAATGCTTCTCCATCCCTTTCTTCCTTACTTGAAAAGAAGTCTTAACCGTGATCTAATTGGAGCCTAACCCTAAGCAAGAGTCTCCTCCACGCCATCCCCAGTAAGGATGCGTGCTAAAGGATTTTATGGTGGACATTTTCGCAAAACCAGCAGTTTGTCTGGTTTGTGGCTCCAATCGTCAAGCTACTGGGTTTGCATAAAGTAGGATATACCTGCATTGCTTAAAACAACACAAAAAACATCTATGCACACACAGGCCAGACCGGGCTGTGTGCTAATTCTTGGCCAGGAAGATCAAAGTATTTATTTTAGAGGCCTCACCATTTTCTGAACATTCAGGACAGTAGTTATATTGCTTTGAAGTTGGAAATATTTTCTGTGGTACATCATGGAATTCACTTTTTGGGAAGGCCTGTGAGATTACTTACACTTTTAAACTTGATTCAGCAAATGATTGTTTCAATCTTACAGATATATTCTTACATTCTGCTGGCAAAAATTTTGTTAAACCAGTCATCTGCCATAGCACACAGGTAAAATTATACACACACACACACACATCTGTATATATATATATTCTTACACAGAAACATATATTATACTTTTTTCTTTCCTACCTATTACAGGTGCTATGGAGTGACATCATATAATCACAGGATTTTGATCCAGAAAGAACCTTAGAAAGCACTTAGTCCAAACCTTGATTTTCTGAATGAAGAAACTCTGCCCCTCAGAGATGAGGTAACTTCCCTAAGGTCACATGGCTAGGATTCTATAGGACTTACAAAGCCAGTTGGAATTCCAAGTCACTTGTGATCCAGTACATGGGGTGAATGATTCGGTTCACTTTGCCCTTGATTCAAAATTAAAGACAAATTGGAAGTATTTGTGATGAAAATTAGAAAAACGTAGCTATGCCTCAGGAGCCCTGCCTGGTACTTCAGCCTTTCTGCTATTATTAAGTGAATTCCAAGATGTATCAATCAATGACACAGGACTCTTTAGGAAAGAGTGTTCGGGCAAAATTCAAAGTATGAGAAGGAGCACAGGATGGATGTAGAGGGCGTGACCTTACGCAATTCCTTCATCTCTTACATCCTCACCTGTAAAAAAGAGTGGGTGGACCAGACAAGCTCTCATGCCCCAAATAGCTCAAAATCTATGGTCCTAGGATCTACTCCAACCATCTATTCTACAGATGAGGAAATTGAGGCTTACAATGGTGAGGTAACTTGCCCAAGGTCGTATAGGAAGTAAGTAGCAGAGGTAGGGTTTGAATCCAGGTCCTTGGTGTCCTGTAAATGAGAAAACCCATTCTCTCAGCTTTGAGCATTCTCTCTGGCTGATCCTCCATACCTGCAATATCCCCCCTTCTCATCTCTACCTACTGACTTCTCTGGCTTCCTTTCAATCCCAATCAAATCCCACCTTTTACAGAAAGCTTTCTTCAACCCCTCTTAACTCTAGCTTCTTCACTCTATTAATTATTTCTGGTTCATATTTCATGTGGCTTTTCTGTATCTTTTTGTTTACTGCTGTCTCCCCCATTAGACTATGAGGTCCTTGAGGGTCTTTTTTCTTTTTGTACCCCCAGCACTTAGCACAGTGCTTGGCACATAGTATGGTGCTCCGTAAATGCTTGTTGACTGTCTCTGATTTCAAACCTAGCGTTCCTCGGTGCTGCTTTCTATATCCCACAGATCACATTGTGGCTCTTGTGGGGTGGGCATCCTGAGAGTTGATTCAGGAGGCTACGGGACAGGAACGCTCAGGGAAGTAGGAGCACGAGGCTCTGCTGACTCTCCCCATACCTCTCTCTCTGCAGCAAGACAGTGTACCTCTTCAGCTCTGAACTAAGGGTCTGAGAAACGCTGCAGACTTCATGAACTCTCTGATATAAGACTCTTCCCATGGGTCAAAGTCAACCAAATAGAAACATGACCTCGAAAGCCCTCCACAATGCCCAGCCAGAATCAGGCAGGAAAAGAGGCTGCGGGAGCGGGGGCAGGGCAGAGGGAGGAAAGAGTCCTCCAGGGAGGAGTCTGAGTCAGCATCAGAGGGCAGCCCCAGCCCGATCCTGCCCGATCCTGCCCAATCCTGCCCAGCCCAGAGCCTCTATTGATTGAGCTCAAGATTGGCCATTATTTTCCTAGAGCAGATTTTTGTCCTTCCCCCACAACATAATTTGTCTCTCTCTCCCTTGGCTTTTTTACTTAAAAACAAGAGAGATGAAGCTTGAAACCTAATTAAGGAAATGGCTTATGTAAAAGGAAACAGTCAGAGATCATTATTCACATGGTAACTCTTGTTAGTTTTGGAGGAGAACCTAATGAATAATCTACAGCCCGGTGCACTTAATATCACATCATAGATGTCCTGGTCTTTTAAAAAATCATATAAGCAATGGGATAAAAAGCAAATAAGCAAACATTCACCCTTCTGCTTCCTCCGTATGGGAATCTGCTCATTTGTTATTGGGGGATAAAAATTAATGATAAAGGTCATCCTGGAGGGAGTGTTAGTGAAAAGAACGTTGACCTTGAATTCAGGAGAGATTCCCACTCAGCTCACCAGCTGTGTGACCCTAGACAAGTCACTTACACTCTTTGAGACTCCATTTCTTTATCTATAAAATGAGGGTGAAATAATTATACTCCCTACCTTCCAAGGATACTGTGGCAAAAATCCTCTGTCAAACTCTAATCACGATATAAATTTGAGTTGTTGGTAATGCTGCTGCTAATATATAGCAATACCAAACCATGGCGATTGATACAGTAGCAAAACCAATAGCTCACATTTAAGTGACCAACCACATCTCTTGATGTTTAAGAACTTTCTGCTACTTAAAGAATCAGGGCTTGCAGACTTGGGTCCATACCTGAGATTACTGTCATAAAAAAGATGGGGCAAACAGGGCTTGGTTGAGAGAACTCAAATGTAAAGAATGCTGATAGCGCTCGTTCTCAGATTTACAAAATTTTGGAATTAAATGAGGTCTCAGGAACCACCCAATCCGGTCCATACTCAAAGACAAATCCCCAGTGCTGGATCCAAGAACGGCTCATCTAACTTCTTTGATGACCCTTGGTCAGGGAGAATTGCCCAAGCCCATCCCATTTTATAAATAAAATAATCACATTTTATTTTTTTCTGATTACATGTACAGATAGTTTTCAACATTCAGTTTTATAAGATTTTGACTTCCCATTTCTTTTCTCCCTTCCTCCCTTCCCTAGCCCCTCTTCAAGATGACAAGCAATTTGATGTAGGTTATATGTGAACAATCATGTAAAACATATTTCCACATTGGTTGTGTTGTAAAATAAGAAGCAGAAGAAAAGGAAAAAACACAAAAAAGAAAAAAGCAAAACATGAACTTTCATCTGCATTCAGACTCCATAGTTCTTTCTCTGGATGTGCATAGCATTTTCTATCATAAGTCTTTTGGAATTGTCTTGGATCATTGCATTGCTGAAAACAGCTAAGTCTTTCATAATTGATGGCTGCATGTTGCTCTCACTGGATACAATGTTCTCCTGGTTCTGCTCATTTCACCCAGCATCAGGTCATGTAAGTCTTTCCAGGTTTGTCTGACGTCTGCCTCCTCATAATTTCTTATAGCACAATAGTATTCCAGTACATTCATGTACCATAACTTCTTCAGACATTCCTCAATTGATGGGCATGAGCTCAATTTCTAATTCTTTGCCATCCCAAAAAGAGCTGCTATAAATATTTTTGTACATGGGGGCCTTTTCCCCTTTTTAAATGATGTTGTTAGGATACAGACTTACTAGTAGTAGTATTCCTGGATCAAAGGGTATATGCAATTGTATAGCCCTTTGGGAATAGCTCCAAATCGTTCTCCAGAAAGTTCAGATCAGCTCACAAGTCCCCCAGCAATGCATTAGTATTCCAATTCTCCCACTTCTTCTCAAATAGCAAATGTTCCAAATTAAGAAAAACTGAAAAAGGATTAGAGTCTATACCCTACAGTCACTGAGATTGATTTTCATCCCCCGGAAAACTGTTAAATTCATTATCAAAGAGATGGTTAGTGAACATTTAGAAAGGGAAGCAGTGATTACTAAAAATCAGCCTGGCTTCATCATGAACAGGTAACAGAATGATTGCACCTCTTTTATTGATGGATAATAAATCAGAAGAGTGTTATAAACATAGCATGCCTATTTTTAATGAAAGTATTTTTAAAAATTATCACAATACTGTCCTTGTAGACAAGCCAGACAGATTCTGGCAAGATGAGAGTATGTTTAGGGGGCTTCAGACCTGATCAGGTGTCTATGCTCCATGAATAATAGATTTATGCTAAACTGGCAGGATGTCTACCAGTGTGCCCCGGTAATCTGTGTTTGACTTGGACTTGTTTAACATGCTTACCAATGATTTAGATAAAGCCATAGAAGATCCCCCTGCCAAAAGTGTTAATGACTTAGAACTGAGAGAAATAGCCTATATATTAAATAACAGAGTCAGAAACCAAAAAGATCTTGACCG
>CM053599.1:8768431-8783978 GCA_028646575.1 Pseudocheirus occidentalis | reverse complement strand
AACTTCAGAGAATCCAAACAGAAGTTACAACAGAAAATAACACAATTCAGCAGACAGGGCTTCTAGCTGTCTGACCATTACATCCATACCTAGTTTGTTACCAGAGAAGGAAGCACCAACATCTGGGTTTTCAAAGAGGGGTGGGGGGTGTCAATAGCTGCCCAGAGCCTCGTCTGGCCAAATCACACAACTCTTCCCAAAGTTATCCTCAAAGCAAAAGCTCACATCAGGGCATATATAGCTTCTCCTGGGTCAGAGAATTTTCCAACCCTCTTGACCTGCTGGTCAATCACAAAGTAACAAGGTGTGGGCATTTCTGAAAAAGAAGCCTCTTGCCACAAGTTCCATGTGGCCACATTCAGCCTATTAGGGGGTAGAGTATATTTTCAAATTAGGGAAGGTTCTTAGAGTCACTTAAGCCTATCACAGGACCAAGAGGCAGGGAAGATCTTCAGACTCTGATTACAATCACTCATCTGAGCATCAAAGATGAGATACCTATAGTTGTATTGTTAACATTCTCAAAAGTAACTATATTCTCCTGGCTGTCTCCCAAGTATGATTTTAGTCCATTGAATTAGTTTCCTGCTAAATACCGGTAACCGGCTGCCAAAATGGTCGTGCCCAGGTGGGGATGTCTATGGTTATCTGATTCCTGCTAGAGTCAGGCTTCAGTAACTAAATTCAGAGCATGGTGACAGTAAACCCAAACCAAAGAAATTATAAGGAAAAGCTCCCATCCCAGCCTCAGGCTGGGTTCCCAGTCAGTCGCTGACCCAGCAGTGCCAAAGCGTGAGTATGACTTTCAGCATCGTCACACTTGAATTGAAATCACCAAAAGGGATTGTTCACAGGTACAAAAATAGACACCCTTCTCTTCCTACACAGGGAGGGACCCTGGAAGAAAATAGGAAGCCACCTGAAGATCACAGCGACAAAGATTTAGACCCAGAAGTCACCTTAGATGTTATCCCAGGGCATCGTACATTTAGGAGACATTTAACAAATTCTTCCTAAAAATACAAAACAGCTGGAAATGAATCTTGTAAAATTATGAAGAGCCCATTTAGCCCTAAAGAAGAGATCTGAGGTACTTCCCTGAACCTTTGACAGTCACAGGGGGTTGGGAGTTTGGTAAATGGTATGATGGTGTGGTCAGCTTTACTCTACCATTATGTTTTTTTCCTCATTAACTCTTTGTTATAAGGAATTATCCTCTGGAAGGGGAAGGGGAGGGACACATCATGAATACAAGTAATATAAAAACAAATATACCAATAAAAATTATTTAAAAGCAAATGCTTGTTTTATTTAATTGAACAAAATATTTTCCAACCTTTTCTTTTTTATTTTGGAGGGCAAGGAAGAGGGTGTAATTACCAACCTATGTTTCATTGATCAGACTATAATGGGGAGCTTAGAGCATGTACAGCCTCCATTTCTTGGCCCAGATAGCGTCTCTCCACAAGGAGGATGCTAGAGAGATGGCTTCTGGCTGAACTGGAAGGGCATATGAGGGAAACACCTTGGGGAGATTGGACAATACATAGACTTCCTGTAACTAGCTCTTCCCAGCTTTGTCCATTGGTAGGAAAGCCAGAACTGCTGACATCCTACAAAAGGCCTGAGTCAATGACCACCATCTCTAGAGGAGGTGATTCTATCATTCTAGAAAAGGTGATTCCATCACTGTAGAAGAGGTGATTCCATCACTCTAGAGGAGGAGATTCCATCACTTTAGAGGAGAGGATTCCATCACTCTAGAGGAAGGGAATCCATCATTCTAGAGGAGGGAATTCCAACACTCTGGGCTTCCCATGAGAGACTACAACTCTAAGAGTAGAGATCTTGGGTCCTTGCTTCTCCTTCAGAGCCCAGGCTTCCATAGGGTTGGCTTTTTTGTTTATCCTTTTCTGTTCTAGGTGATGAGAGAACCCAATCAATCATCAGAGAGTAAAGTGCAGGAATCTAGGAGTCAGAATCCTGTCTGGGGGTGTAAGCCAGTGCATGACTGATGACCTAATGAGGGAGAAGGTGCCTTCAGGAGCAGCCTTCAGAACAGCAGCCAGGCATAAGGAATCCTCCAGTAGTCAAACTGAAGTTAGACATCAATTTGGTGGGACCAATTTCATCTAAAAACTGAGCCAAGTTTTGTACCTGCTCCCATCAGGTAGCATTGGGGAATGTACACCCTTGAGGTGCCAGGAGAAATGCCTGTATGTTTGTTCTTGTTATATCTTTGAAGTAATTACCCTTTTGTGGAAGCTCATTGTTGTGAACTGGTTACATGGAATTGGGGGCACTGGTCTTTGGCCCCTAACAGTGGGGAAGAAACAGCAGCTGGAGCTCCAGCTAACAAAATAGACGGATACCTTAAACTTCTCTTGACTAACCAAGCACTCTGAAGGGAAGAGGTAGCTTGCCTCTCTCTGGAAGAGAGGGGCAGAGAGTATAGGGAAGGAAGGAAAGAGAGAAAGGAAGGAAACCTTCACTTATTAAATACTCACTCTGTGCTAGGCACTGTGCTAACGTCTGGAGACACAAAATGCAACCAATCCCTGCCCTCAAGAAGCTTACTTTTTAATGGAGAAGACAATGCAATAAAGCTCTGTAAAAACAGGGGAAAGGACAGGGATGAAAATGCCCAGAACAGAGGCATGATTGGGGGTTCAGAAAATCAGGAAGAGGGCCAGGAGAAGAATGAAGAAAGGCCATCCTGGAGCTTCAGAAAATGGCAGCTCCAAGAACTCACCAGTTAAGAGAAGTCCTTAGCATGGTCCTTGCAGAGGGATGTCCTTTGGTGAACAGACACTAAGTATGGGAGGAGATTCCAGAGAGAGAAGGTCCCAGGTGCTGAGGGAAACTCTAAGATAAAAAAGCAGCAGAGGCATGATTTGGGAGACAAGAAAGATGGGAACAGAGACAAGAGAGAAGCAAGGAAGGAAGCGAGCATTGATTAAGCACCTCATAATTTCCAGATATTGTGCCAATAAAGCACCTTAAAAATACGACCTCATTAAATCCTCATGAGAACCCTGGGAGGCAAGAGTTATCATTTCCATTATACAGCTGAGGAAATGGAGGCAAATGGAGATTAAGTGACTGGCCCAGGGTAATACAGCTAGAAAGTATCTGAGGACAGATTTGAATTCAGGTTTTCCTGACTCCAGACCAGCCTGGGCTCTTTCACAAAAAATGAAAAGAAGTCTGATATGGTAACTCCCACCACTCAGACTGATAAGGGTATACCTTATAATCTGAGCTAGCTTCCTGGGAGCATTGAGAAAGTAAGTAATGAGTTCCTGGTCATGCAATTGCTGTGTGTCAGAGACAAGGATCCACCCCCAGGACCTGTAGACATTGCATTAAGCTGTCTCCTCAATTTTCCCTATCGAGTATCAATAATATTAATGTTTTCTAACCTGTCTGCCTTCCATTTTTACAGATGAGGAAACTGAGGCCCAGAGAGGTCAATGAGAACCAAAAAATTAGCAGAGCCAGATTTGAACCAAAGTCTTCTGACTCCTAATCCAGCCTTCTTCCAATGTACCAAACAGTCATCCAATAGCAGCAAGATTCCTCTCTTACCAGGCGGAATTTTCTTTTTAGGTTCTCTGTTCTTCATGGACATACCACAAGAATTCTGCTGCCTACTGCAAATGGAGACTCCTATTTGGTATGAAAATCATCTTTCATTGTAGCTCATTGTTCAGCAAGTTTCCTTCCAAAATGAGCTGCCTCGTCAGGCCTTGTCACCCAAATGACAGCACTTGCTCCCATCTTTTCCCAGGATCTTGGGGATTCTTTCCAGTCAGAATGGAGTTTGAGGGCTTTGGAAAGTCTCTTCGGAGCTTCAGTTCAAGTCAGGCTTCTCTGCTGCACACTATCTTCCACACCCAAGAGATGTTTCACATCCAAACTCAGTGTTCGTTTTCACCAACGTATAATTACAATTCATTGAGCCTTCCTTCTCACAAGTACTCTCCACAGGCAATGCAGGGCGGCTTGGGAATCCCAAGGATTGGCTTGTATTTGCTAATGATTCATACGATTGGATTCAACTCTTTTTAAGCACCCACCATCTACCTCCTAACCCCCCACAGAGGAAAATGGCACAGCCCCTGCCTACAAAGTGCTTACATTCTTCTTGGGGGATTCAACTGAGAAGCAAAGAAGAAGTATATGCAAAAAAATGCAAAGTCATTTCAAGAGGGAGGGAGCCCAAATACCTGGGAGGAATCAGAGACTCCTGTATGAAATGACCCCTGAGCTGTGTTCGGAAGGAAGCCCAGTATTCAAATGGCCACAAATGAGGAGGTTGGAGCCACAGTCTGTGCTAGGGTAAAATTGAAGAAATAACTCTTGGAAAATCCCCCCCATGATACAGAAAAAGTCTGAAGTCAAAGGAGACAAAGGGATGTATCAAAGGTCTCACAAACACAAGAAAGGACTCTGAAACCCATCTTCTTGACTCCAGACTTAATATTCTTTCTGCTTTATTTGTCAAATGCTACATCTGCTAAGATGGCTGTCTGACAGAAGGAAGGAATACCAGGAGCATCAGCTAACAGGTCACTCAGATGGGACAGAGATTAGATGAAGAGGAATGATATGAAATGAACCTCAAACAAGAGTTAGCAGCCACATTGTGGAAGGCTCTCAATGCTGAGCTGAAAGAATATTGTATTTTATCATCAGGCAATAGGGAGCCACCAAACATTGTTGGGTAGGGGACTGACATAGAGAGGACTCTGTATTTTGATAGCTGTGTAGAAGATAAATGTGAGGGGAGAGAGACTAAAGTTAGGGAAACCAGTTAGGAGACTGCACACTAAAGAAGCAGCTCTTTAATTACATGAAGTTACGAGAATCATAGGCAGTCAATTAGTCAGTGCCAAGTTTATACAAGGAAACACTGAGCATTATTTTCAATTCAAGAATTTTCCCCTTCAGCACAAACATAGCAAAGAGGTTTCTGGTTGTCAAAATACATACTCTACAGTGAAAAGAAAGTACTTTCTGGAAGTGGGAGGACAGGAGCCCACCCACACTGGCAGCACTTGGCTGAGAGATGGAAAATAAAAACATTTGACTGAGTGTTGTCCTTGTGGACCCCCAGCAACTTCTACAAAGCGTGTTCTGCCCTTGCAAAAAGAGAACAATGTGAGATGGGAGGAAGAGGAGGGAAAAGAGGTGGGGAAGACAAATTAGAGTCAAAGCCCTTTTCAGAATGGCATCTACTTCAAAGGCAGAGGAGACTGAAGAGCAGGCACCTGGTGGGGACAAGCACCTGCCTGTCTACACCACCTCAGTCCAATTATGCCCATACTTAGGGGCTAATTTTAGAACCATAGATCACAGGTCACCTTTGGAAATGGACTTCAGAGGCTATTTGGTCCAGTCCTACTTAAACCTGCTAGAGATTGGCACAGATGTCACAGAAGCTAGTTAGGATAAGGGAGATTTTGAATCTCTGCCCAATTTTACCAAAGATGAAATCCTAGGGTGCTGAATTTGGAGTCAGTGGATTGATCTGGGGCTGATGAGCTGACTGCCACACGGCCCAGAATGCAACAGGGCCTCTTAATAAAATGCATGATCCTTTAAAAGGGACCACATCTGTAAAGCTTGGAAATCTCTCTGAGGCCACCCAAGACCATAGGATCATAGCCTGAGAGCTGGAAAGGACCTTAAAGACCATTTGGTTCAACCCCCTCATTTATATATGAGGAAACTGAGGCCCAGAGAGGGGTAGTGACTTGTTTTCCAAGGCTACATAGGTAGTTATGGAGTCAGAATTTGAACCTGGGTTCTTCCTCATACTTCAGATAGAGTATGACTGAGTGTTGTCTTTGTGGACCCCCAGGAACTTCTACAAAGTGTGTTCTGCCCTTGCAAAAAGAACAATGTGAGATGGGAGGAAGAGGAGGGAAAGGAGGTGTGGAAGACAAATCAGAGGCAAAGCCCTTTTCAGAATGGCATCCACTTCAAAGGCAGAGGAGACTGAAGAGAGCTTATCTCCTAGAACACTTAGATCCCTATCAAGGCTTCAGAACCTTCAGTGGTTCCCTATCCATTGCACCAAACCCCAAATCCTTAGCCTGGCATTCAAGGCCCTTTGCAAAATAGTTTCAACCTAAATTACCAAACATTTAACACAACATCCTTTCCTGTATTTTGTTTCCCCCCTAAAAAAACAGAATCACAGAACCGGAATCAGAAGGAACCTCAGTGGCAATCTAGTCCAAATCATACTCAAAAGGAGTTTCCACATACTCCCCACCAGTCCCCAACTTGACTTTCTCACGTATATCCTTCTGCACTATTTGTTCCAATATTCACTTCTTGAGACCCCTCATCTCCTTCAAAACCCAACCTGGAATTGGAAACTGAGAACCCATCACCTTATTGTGGCTCTGAGACATTTTTAGCCAATGCTACTGCACAGCCCATGAGCTGAGCCTGAGCAAAGACAGTTGAATCTGGGCTGAGAAGAGCCCGGTGCTTGGGATGGTCAGGGATGGTCAAGACTCAGGCATTCCCCATGGACAACTTCAGTGAAAAAGGGCTGGCCTTGGGGCAGAATGCCCAGAGTCTAATGCCAGCTCTGCCACATACCACCAGTGTGACCTTAGACAAGTCCTCAGACTTCTTAAGGCCTTGGCCTTAAAAGGAAAGGGTTGAACTCGATGGCTTCTGAAGACTCTTCAAACTCTAGGTCTATAATCCTATGACTGGACGAATTAATTAATCAAGCAAATATTCGTTATGTATCTACTATGTGTTTGGCCCTGTGCCAGGCACTGGGGAGTCAGGTAAAATGAATTGAACAATCTTTATTCATTAAGAGCTTACACTCTTTATAGTCTGAGAATAGATACAAAGTGATCATTTGAGAGAGAGGGCCTGAGCAGGTGGGGGTGGGATCACAGAAACCTTCTTGGAGAAGGTGGAGTTAAGCTGTGATTCGAAGGAAGAGAGATATTCAGCGATCCTGAAGTGATGAGGGAGAGCATGCAAGGTATGAAGGTGAGCTTGTGCTAAGGTACCAACAAGAAAGATGGACTTCCAGGTGTTAAGAACAGAGAGAAATCCAGTTTGGCTGGATCACAGAGTTTGGGAAATGGAGCCATGACCAATGAGTGTGGAAAGACAGATAGGGGCCAGGTCAATTATAATTTCTGCTTGATGCTGTTGAGATAATATCATTTTCATTTGTGTGGCACTACTGATTGTGGCCAAATTTGTGGAAATGGGAACCATGGGCCAGCCTTGCTTTCTTGGATGGTGTTTCAGACTTCACTCAGATGTCATGAAACTTAGAGGCCATTAGCTCCAGGATTTTGTGGCAGAGAGGCATTGTGAGATTCCTCCATACTTCCCAAGCATGCCCAGGTAGCCTTCAGTCAACCACTGACTCAATCAACTGGATGGAGTGGTCTTTGCAGGTTGGACACAGGGTCTTTCTGAATGAAGGTGTGGACAGCCTGAAGTCAGGATTTCTCAGAGGCTGAGACATCTCTAATTCTAAATCTATGATGCTGTCATCACAGGAGCAACAGCCAGCCTCTACTTCTCACCCAATTTCTTCTTTTGGCCATAGAATTTTGCCAACAGCAGCCCGGGGCTTAAGATAAGATGAAAAGTTGAGGGGAAACTGCTGGTATCTCTCCTAGTAGCTCTTGATAAATATCTGTGTTTTTTGAGGGTTAAACTAAAGAGCCAGATAGGAACCCAGGGTAACTCTTTCAGATACCTATGGCCACAACCCCCAGGCTAGACTATGGCTGCCATCTTTTGCAACTCTAGCTGAATTATTTCTGCTCCTCTTCTTCCACTTGGCTCTTCCTCATGCCCATTCCCTCCCTATCCCTCTGCCTTTTCTTCTGGTCCCCATTCCCCTTATTGCTTTTTCTGTTACTTAGTCTGCCTTCTGTCTGACCCTCTCCAAGAGCATAATGAGGACATAAATATGTGCCATTCAGAAATCAGGAAAAACAAATCATTGGTCTGAGATTGTACCTTGATTTTTGGCTCTAAAAACATGGTCACCTTAGCTATAGGGCTCGAAGGTAGAAGTCAAGAGGGATTCTGTATAAGAGTCATCATCTCTCCTGATTTCCTGCTGCTGTCACTGTCCAGGGTCAATCCAGTGAGGATGGTTCCAGGCACCACGGGTCCAAGCTTTTGTGTTCCAGTTACAACTCTGCAGCCAACTTAGTCAAGAAGAGTGTACCTGCGTGTCCTCATTTCTCAAATGTATAGGGAACTAAGCCAAATTTCCAAAAATAAGAGCCATTCATTCCCCAAATGATAAATAGCCAAAGGATATGAACATGCAGTGTTCAGAAGAAATCAAAGCTATCAATATTCATGTGAAAAAATGCTCTAAATCCCTATTGATTAGAAAAATGCAAATTAAAACAACTCTGAGGTACCACCTCATACCTATCAGACTGGCAAACATGACAAAACAGGAAAATGACAGATGCTGAAGGGGACATGGGGAAATAGAGACATTGAAGCAATTATGGGAAAGAAATGAACTGACCCAAGTATTCTAGAGAGCAATGGGGAATGATGTCCAAAGGGCGAGCAAAGCCAGCCATGCCACTGTCAGGTCTGTAACCCAAAAAAATGAAAGAAAAGGGAAGGGTCCCATCTGTTTGCAGGATTGGTTGGTAAGGGTAGAGCCTGGAGGCTCTGGGATCTGGCAGGAGGTGAATCCCTGGTTGAGAGCTGATGGGCAGTGGCCATGGAAGTAGGGAGAAGCAGGTAGAGAGATGGACTCAGCAGGGGAATGTTCGGGTGGGTGGGGTCTGGTGTGAACAAGATGGTTTTGTCCAGTGAAATAATCACAGACAAAACTGTAAGTCTGTGAGTCACTGGGCAAGTGGAATATCCTTAAAATTATACAACATAAACATCAGAAAGTTAAATCTAAAGGGGAAAAGACTTCATGAATGTCTTCTGACTTTATTTTGAAAAAATGACTGGGATTTTCCAAAGGACTAAAGAAGGGTCACCATTAGAAATCCGAAGATAGCAAAGAGTTCAGGTCCATTATCTTTCCCCGAGAGGTAATTACAGCCATCACACTGTAGGCAGGAAAATGAGCAGGAAGAGAGCTTAAAGGTTCATGTGGAACACTGACTGCACTGACCCGGCCAGCTCGATCTGACTGTGCCTTTGAGTCATTCAGATACATCTGCCTCAGCCCCTTCGTGATGACTCCACACACCACCTTTCTCACCCACAGTCCTACCTTGGAGAGCACAGCACAGAGGGGATCACTCCCAAAACAGCCAGTTCCAGGCCCTTGAGTCAGAAAGATCTGAGTTCAAATTTAGCCTCACATACTCCCTACCTACATGACCCTGGCCAAATCACTGAACCTCTTTCTGTCTCAATCTCTGGTTACGTAATATGGGAAAGCACCTAGCTCCCAAGATTGTTGTAAGGATGAAATGAGGTGATATTTGTAAAGCACAGTGCCAGGCACATCCAGTAGGTGCTTATTCCTCTCCTCCCTTCCTCCACTCCCCAGGCTTGGTACAAGGACCAGACCAGATAATATTTGTAAAATGTTTAGCAGAGTGCTCAGCATGTAATTAATACATGCTTGTTCCCTTCCTCTCTTTCTTCATCCTTACTCACAAGAATCATATGCCATGGGAATGCACAGCACTCACAGGCAAAGCATAGTCACCCCCACATCATGAAAGCACCTTTGGGATACTTCTCTATGCTCTCTGATTATAGGCTGGCCTCCTGCCCTCTTCACAGCAACTTCTAAAACCCAGTCACCAAAGGGCTGCCTGTGCAATTATTGTCACATAGAAAGAGCCTTCGTGCATGGAGGTGGCCGTTGTTTGGGATTGCCAGCTTGTGCAAACAGTCATGATTTAGATTTTCTCTCTGAGGGACTCTCTGAAAATGTCTGATGCTCCTTCTGGCCCAGCTAATATCGTCGCTTAGTCCAGGGGAGAGAGAAGGAAGAGTCTGAAGATTTACCCACAGTCCCGGATATAAGTTGAGATGTGAGGCTAGTAATCATGGGAGTAAAGTGCATATGCACATAATCTACATAGATGGCAAATTTCTGATGGGAAAATCACAGTAAATTTCTGGTTAAAATTAGTAAAAATGTCTTGTAAGAAAAATTATGGTAGATTCCTGGTTTTAAAAAAAAGTATGAAAATTTTCTGGTAAAGAAAAATATGGTAAATTTGTGGTTAAAAATTTAATTTCAATATATAAATAAATAAATGGTGAGTCTAACTGGTGAAGAGAATAGAACATGAGCCTTAAAGCCAAGGAGGCCTGGGTTCCAGTTCCCTATGGATACAGATTGGCCAAGTTACCCACAGTACTCTAAGGCCAGAAATGATCTGCACTGCTGAGGGAGGTCCTTTGCCTGAAAGTTCCTTATCCTCATGAAGCCGCAGATTCCAACAGTATTCCTATCCCCTAGGAAACAGCTTAAAATCATCAGAAAATGGCCCTTATGCCCACCGTAGAGGCCCCCGTGTTAAGCTTCTCATCAAATGTCAATTCTCCGCAAGCTAAAGGACCTGTGCACAAAAATGAATAATTGCAGTAACCGATTTCTAGATTTTGTTTTTTAAGGAATCAACAAGCCTTTTTGAGGACCTGCTGAATGCTAGGTGCTGTATGTACACCATGTACTTGCTAGATTTGGGTTCACTGACTCAATAGGAAAACAAGGATAAGTCTGCATTGTTTATAGAAAACTCACTTATTCCAGTGTAGGCAACCAAAATCCCAATTTCTTTCACTTGGAATGTCACTTCATGCACCCTTCTTTCCAAAGAGATACTGTCAACAAAACCAAGAGACCCAGTGGCTGCCTGTGGTGTGCCAGAGGCCTGGGCCCACAACCTCTTTAAATCTCTGTTATCTCAAAGGGGTAAGCAGACACGTTTTATCAATACAAGGCCTAATTTGTTCCATTCAAAACACAACTCCCCTACAAGTTGTCAATAACATTAAGCCACTGTTCCCCTTCAGATGGTCTTGGGAATACAATGTTTTGTTTTCCTCTGAATATGCAAAAAGCAGCACCAGGATGTTTTGATTTGTCCTGGGAGGTTAGGGGGAAGGGGAACCCCACAGAGAGTATGCAAAGCCCTTTTTCCCACAAATACCAAAACGAATCCAAAAAAGCCATGTGTCAGAGGTCACTGGGCACCAAGACAATCTCCCAGCATGGCGAGAACACTTTGTCCCTCAAAGGGGTCATTCTTCATCAGAGTTTGTGGCGTGAAGCAGGAAAGAAAGAGACTGATTATCAGACATCCCTCAGCATCCCATGAAGCTCATGGCTCCTGCCCTCTCCTCTGCCTCACAGGGGAAGCCAAGATTCTACCCTGGATGAACACTGATTCCCAGTGCTCCATGCACTCAGTATTTTGCCTTCCCCAGCAGGAGCAGGACCATGTTCAGAGTCCAGACTCTTTGAATGCTGCTTCTCTTCCATTAAACTCCATCACTGTAAACAGATAGTCACAGACACCACACTGAAGTGGGGAGGTTGTCGCACCAGGGGACCATCAGCTGTCACCTGAAGTGAAGTCCTGTTGGTTCAGGACAAAAGAGCTGTCCACTGTGAGTCACTGCCCAGCTGCTGCTGGACGCTACTGTCCCCCTTGGACTGAGATCAGTGAGGACCTGGGAGCTGAGACAAAAGACACAGGCACAGCATCCCGAGGCTTGCCACAGAGCAAGGGAAACATAGCATGAGGGCATACAATGGGATTAAAAGGTTTGAAAATAAAGACAGCTCTTTCCTTAAGTAGGTAAGGATGTTCAAAGTTATCAAGCATATCTCTGACATACTAGTAGCCTGTAAGTCACAAGAGACACAGAGACAGAGATTCAAAAGGGGGAAAAGGAAGAAAGGGGAGAGGGGGAAAGAGAGAAATAAATAGGACAGAGAAAAAAGAGGAGAGAAAGAGAGAGAGAGAGAGAGAGAGAGAGAGAGAGAGAGAGAGAGAGAGGAGAGGGGGAAAGAGAGGGAGGGAAAGAAATGGGAGAGAGAAGAAAAAGAGGAGAGTGAGAAAGAAGAGAAGGGTACAGAAAAAGAGAGAGAGGGAGAAACAGAAGAAGAAGGAAAAAGAGGAAGAGAGAGGGTGAAAGGGAGGGAGGGAAGTAGGGAGGGAGGGAGGGAGATAGAGAGAAGATGGAAAGGAAAAGGCAGAAGGAAAGGGAGAGGAGAGAAGAGGTAGCATAAACTCCTTCTAATTCCACATCCTCTATTTGTTAGCATCTGCAGGGACCAGTGAGAAATAAGGACATTCAGTAATGTCCCTTTGCCAGGCAGCCTTCCTCACACACTCAAGTTCATCAGCATTCTGCGACCCCATCAGAAGAGAGCAATCTATTTGCTTAAAATGAGATTTTGTTTGATTTGCTGTTTTTATTTTGAAAATCTAATTTTAGTTCTTTGTCCCTTATAATAACTTTTTTGATAAATATTGCCACATTTTATCATAAGTGAGAAGAGAAGGCTAACAAGGGGCCCTCAGCTACAGTAGAGTAAACACAATTAGGCATCATATGTGTGGAGTCGCCTATCTCTTTGGCCATAAATGCCTCCTTCTTGGAAGGGTGAGGGAGAGAGGAGGTAAAATACAAGGTTTAGATTGATTTAACACAACCTCGAAAAATGTTAAAAACTGATCGATTCCTGAATCTTTTTTTAGCAGAGACAGAAGCAATAGATGAAAATGGGAATGACCATCTCATCAGCTTTACAGCAGCAATTACATAATTGTGGCAATTATTTCTGATTGGGTTCTTCTGCATGGGCTGCATGGTCCACAGACTGCACTTTGGAAAGAATGGTCTTGACTTGAAGGGCTGATTCTGGGAGGACGAGATCCCCTGAGAGCAGCACAGAAAAGGAAACAGATCCTCTAGACTCCTGGTGGCTTAGAGGACCCTCTGCAAAGACCACTCTCAAGAGCATACTCCCCAGGGGGTTATCAGACCACTGGTCAGAGCATTGCAAGTAAAGAGCTGGAAAGGGCCTCAGAAAGCATCTAGTCTACAAATGAGGAAACTGAGGCTGAA
This sequence comes from Pseudocheirus occidentalis, assembly GCA_028646575.1. Classification (NCBI taxonomy): domain Eukaryota; kingdom Metazoa; phylum Chordata; class Mammalia; order Diprotodontia; family Pseudocheiridae; genus Pseudocheirus; species Pseudocheirus occidentalis. The sequence continues at coordinate 8,770,883 of CM053599.1, read as the reverse complement.
AGGTATGAAGGTATGATATATAATATCTACAGAGTATATGAAGGGAATTTTAATGGGGTGGGGAGCAGGGTGGGAGGGTGACCAAGAAAAGTCTCCCAAAGAAAATGTTTTATAAATGCTTATTTATTGATTTTATTCAGTCATTTCAATCATGCCCAGTTCTTTGTGGCCCCGTTTGGGGATTTCTTGGCAAAGATCCTGGAGTGGTTTCCCATTTCCTTCTCCAACTCATGTTTACAGATGAGGAAACCGAGGCAAATAGGGCAAAGTAACTGGCCCAAGAGTCACACAGCTAGTCTAAAGCAGGATTTGAACTCAAGGTCTTCCTGACCCCAGATCTAGCAGTCTATTTACTGAGCCAACAAGCTATCCTTTATAAATGTTTGGTGCTATTATTATGATTCACCACAAGTTATTTAGATGTGTTTGGGTTTTGGTCTTAGAGCTGTGATTTCCCAGGGCAAGGGGTTGGTGATGGCAGATTAGCACATCACCTGGAATATGGTCTTAGGAAGCTGTCTGCAGGGCTTTGAATAAAGAAGATTACTTGCCCAAAACCATCAGACTCTATCTGTCAGGAGGAGAACCGGAATCCAGGTTTTCCTGACCCTGAGTCAGGAGCTCCATGCCTGATGGCAGGCAGCCTCTTCTCAGCTGACTCAGAGACAAAAGAGGCAAAGAAGTTTTAGGAGAAACATGCCTTGGAACATCAGTGCCACCAACAGACATGGTCTGAGAGCAAAAACAAGAGCAGAAGGAAAACCCAGCTTGAAAAGAGGGGAGTGTCTCCATCAACATCCTCCTCAATCCTTATTTAACTAAGAGCCAGACAACAACAGGGGGGAAAGGCAGAGGAAGAGGGAGCATCGACAGGGGTTCAGCAATTAAAAACAAGCATTTTCTTTCACTGGAGCTTGTTAAGAGCAGGAGCTCATTTTTCCCTTTCTCTGCCTTCCAGAGCTTAACACAGAGTGGTGCACAGCAGGTGATGGTTGACTGGGGAGGCGTGGGGAACCTGTGGCGTTGAGGTCACATGTGACCTTCTAGGTCCTCAAGTATGGGTCTTTGAATCCAAATGTCACAGAGCAAATCCCATTTTTCAGTCAAATGGCCACATTTGAGGACCTAGAGAGCCACATGTGGCCCCAATGCCACAGGTTTCCCACCCCTAGTGTAAAGCATAGATTAGATCAAGCTTTTAACTGGAAGAAATATGAAATTCCCATTAAGAATCAATGCCAAACCCAGTACCTAGATGAATACAACTATAAAATACATTTTACACAAATAAAGTCAGATCTAACTAATTAGAAAAACATCAATTGCTCATGACTGGGTCAAGCCAATACAATAAAAATGACAATTTTACCTAAATTAAATTACGTATTTAGTGCCATACCAATCATTCTACCAAAAAATCACTTTATAGAGCTAGAAAAAAATAGTGACAAAATTCATTTGGAAGAACAAAAGGTCCAGAATATCAAGGCAATCATGTAAAGAAATGCTAGGGAAGGTGGCCTAGCCATATCAGATTTTGATCTCTATTATAAAGCAGCAGTCATCAAAACTACTTAGTACTGGCTAAGGAATAGAGTAGTGGATCAATGGAATAGATTGGGTATAAAAGCCTCAGTAGTCAACAATCATAGTAATATACTGTTTGAAAAGCCCAAGTTTTAGGGATGAGAACTCACTATTTGACAAAAACTGTGGAGAAAACTAGAATATAGTATGGCAGAAAGTGGACATAGATCATCATCTAACACTGCACACCAAAGTCAAGTCTAAATGGGTGCACGATCTAGGTATAAAGACTGATACTGTAAGTAATCTGAAGAAGCAAGGAATAGTTTACCTGTCAGATTTATGAAGTAGGGAAGACTTTATGACCAAAGAAGAGTTGGAGAGCATTATAAAATGCTAAATGGATAATCTTGATTACGTTAAATTGAAAAGCTTCTGTACAAACAAAGCCAATGTAACCAAGGTTAAGAAGGAAGTAGGAAAGAATTTTTGCAACCAGTATCTCTGATAAAGGCCTCATTTCTAAAATATACAGAGAATCAAGTAAAATCTATAAGAATACAAGTCATTCCCCAATTGATAAATGGTCAAAGAATATGAACAGGCAATTTTTAGAGGTAGAATTTAAAGATATTTATAAGCATATGAAAAAATGCTCTGAATCACTATTGATTCAAGAAATGCAAATCAAAAAAAACTTTGAGGTACCACATCTCACCAGTCAGATTGGGTAACATGACAAAACAGTAAAATGACAAATTCTGGAGAGGATATGGAAAAATTGGGACACTAATGCATTGTTGGTAGAGCTGTGAACTGATACAACCATTCTGGAGAGCAGTCTGGAACTATGTCCAAAGGGATATAAATAATTGCATACCCTTTGACCCAGCAATACCATTCCTGGGGTTGTATCCCAAAGACA
>CM053599.1:8750240-8768331 GCA_028646575.1 Pseudocheirus occidentalis | reverse complement strand
CACTAATGCATTGTTGGTAGAGCTGTGAACTGATACAACCATTCTGGAGAGCAGTCTGGAACTATGCCCAAAGGGATATAAATAATTGCATACCCTTTGACCCAGCAATACCATTCCTGGGGTTGTATCCCAAAGACATCATAGAAGTGGGAGGAAGACCCCTATGTACAAAAATGTTTCTTGCAGCTCTCTTTGTGGTGGCAAAAAACTGGAAATTAAGGGGATGCCCAACAACTGGGGAATGGCTAAACAAGTGGTAGTATATGAATGTAATGGAATATTATTGTGCTATAAGAAATGGGAAGGAGAAGGACTTCATAATTACCTGGAGAGCCTTATATGAATTGATGCTAAATGAGAAGAGGAGAACCAGGAAAAATTTGTGCACAATCACAGACACATCGTATGTGTGATGACCAATCTTGATAAACTAGACTCTTCTCATCAACGCACAGTTATAAGACAATTCTACAAGTCTCAGGATGGAAAAAGATATCTACACTCAGAGAAAAATTTAGAAAGTACAGAGTTTAAATGGAGACTGAAGCAATACATGCTATCGTTCTTTTCCATGTTTGAATTTGTTTCTTTTTTCCCCTTGTTCACTCCATTGGTTACAACCTTTCTATACAACCAGACTAATGTCCAATGTGAAAGCATTTGTAGATCCTATACTTGATTGCATGCTGCCCTGGGTAGGGGAGGGGGGAGAGGTAGAGGAGAATATTTGAAACTCAAGGGATTATGAAACTGAATTTTATAAACTAAAAGTAAATAAATCATTTTTTAAAAAGAAAAGAAAAAAGAATCAATGGCAAGAAGTCAGCAATGAGGAATCAACATTAGAGACACTCTCAGAAAAAGGACCACAGAGGTTCAAATTCTGAGTCTGACACATATTGGCTGTGTGACAAGCCATTTGACTATCCAATTCTCCCAGAAAATTGTCTAAGACTCTTAAGCTGTATTTACAGGTTACAGGGGCACATCTGCATTGGGAGAGGGATTTCTTTACTGGGAGTTCCCTATACCACTGAAATGACAGATGTGGACAAAAAAAAGAATCTGTTCTAAATATATGTCCCCTTAAGTAAGCTTGCCTGGCAGTGAGGACCTTTCACTGCTGTGGCATTCATAATAATAGCTGACATTTTTATAAACCTTCAAAGTTGGCAGGGTTTTCCAAGTATTATCTCGTTTGAGCCTCATTTGGGGACTGTGGAAAGAATAGCTTCTTTGGGGTCAGGAAACCTGGCTTTAAGCCTCAGCTCTCCTATGGACTGTCTGGGTACCTTTAGCAAATCTTCTCTGGTCGTCAGACGTCTCAATCTCATCTGTAACACAAGGTGGGATTCAGGAGCAGCAGCAATTTCTTTCAGCACCGAGTCTATGATCCCATAAGGCTCATGCTAAAGTTATCATTAGCTCTACTTTTACAGATAAGGAAAGTGAGGCTCAAGAAGATGTCAGGTACTCTGCACAATGTCTGAGACAGGATTGGAATCTAAGTGTTCTAGATTTTCTAAGCTACAGCACTATCCATGATGTCATCCTCGTGTTAAACCACAACTCAAAAAAGGCTTCCTTGTAATAACCACCAGGGCTTAGGGATGGGAAGGGGAAACTATAGGGAGCCAGTTCATTCTTGGCAACATTGATTTAATTTTACAGTCCCTTGGTCTCTGCACCTATTAGATATGAAGACCAGGATTAATAGCACAAGTGTAATTGGTGTCCAGGATCTATTCATCATGGCAGCTCGATTTCTTTATAAAGTTCCTCTTTCTAGAATAAGGGTATGACTTTCACATTCTAGCTGACAGCATGATTAATGACCCTGGGGCTGGACCCTTTCACACCATCAGCAGAGGGTGAGAATTGTAAATGTCAGTCTTTCTACTGTGTTTCAACTTTACTTAGCACCATCCTCTGTCCATAGAGGGAAGAAAAATGATCAGCAACGAGTCAAGAGAACTGCTAGGAAGTTCACTTTCTGTTGTGTTTTAGAGGTGTACTGGGTGGCCATGTTTGCTCCAAAAAACTGTCCTTGTGGACCAGTCCTCTACCCATCACCACGCTGACTTTTACTGGCTATTAATCTATCATTACCTGGAAACCACTGTCTATGTGAACGCTTCTGGAATCTACTCTAAGATATAGATAATAATTCAATTAAAAATAGACCTGGCACTGGAAGTCATGAAACTCGGGTTCTAGGACTATCTGAGGCAACATAATTAAGTCCATCCATTTAGTCTCTTTAGTTACTCACTATTTAGTTCAAGCAACAAATCCCCTAAAGTGCCACATTAGTCAAATTCATTAGGTCAAATTAGTCAAATTTTATGAGGCTGGAACCAGTGACCACATTTTACATAATCATAACTCAAATAGTATGACTACTAATATGAGGCCACTTTAGGGGATTTATTATTGGTTGATTGGGAGCCGCTTGGACTTTCTGACCCTTCTTGGATCCATCCATATCTCTGTTTCTGTTTCCTCATCTATTAAAAAGATTCAGAGAATCATAGATGCAAAGCTAGAAAGGATCTCCAGTGTCCTTAGCCAACAGACAAGGGCCAGAGTGGTCAGGTCACACTCAAGGTCACAGTTGATTAGTAATAGAGCTGGGAACCCCCAGTTCAGCACTCCTCTCACTCCCCACCGCCACCACCACACTGACAGCAACACCTGCCATGTCATCATTTGGTGAAGTTCAAAATGAACTTCAAATTGAAAAGTCAAAATCACTGTACCAATGTTCAAATGGTGCAGTTCAGTGAAGGTATTATCTTTATAAAATTATTTAAACTAATATAATTATTTAAAGTATTATTTCAAGCAATATTTTCAAGGAAGTATCTCCCTTTTTACCCACCACCTTTCTTTCCAACTTTCCCTACTGTATCTTGTCCATTAGGGAGCTTCCCCCTTATATCACCAACAAATCTGCTAAGATTACACTTCATCTTCCTGTTTCCTTTATAAATTGCTCTCTTCCATTTGATGTAAGCACCTTGAGGGCAGGGTTACCTTGAAGGTTTCTATTTCTATCGCCAGCACTTAGAATGATACCTGGTACTTGCCTTGTCTATGTATCTGGCATGTCTTTTCTTCCAGCAGCCAACAAGGCTACTTAAGCATTCTCTTACACATCAGTTTGAAAACATAGGATCTTCCTTTAGAGCTCTAATCTTAAAGTTAACGATTAGCCGATAGCAGTATCTAATTCCAACACATGCAACGTATTTTCAGGGAGAAAGGCCATCAGATCACAGAACTTTCAGATTGTAGGTGCATGAGAGGCCACTTAATTCAATACAGAAATGAGTTGCCCTCCAATGTGCATAATTTCTGGCCGGAATCCCTCCAGATTTCACAAGAAGATCTTCCATAATGAGAAATCATTATTTTGAAAGGCAGAACAACTTCACTTAAAAACAGCTCTAATTTCTAGGAAGATTTCTTCTCCCCATGTCAAGATAAAAATGTGTTTCTTTTGCATCTTGTGTCTTTTAGTTCTGGTTGTGAAATGTCCATCCATTGCACCTGATGTGAAGAATGTCGCCCTTTCCTCTTGGTTCTGACATTCTATTTGTGATGATTGTGTTTGTCCTCTGAGAGCAGAAAAGCAGAAATAAATGTAATCTTGCTTTAAGAGAAAGTAATTACGGCATAAATGCATATCATCACAACTATCTCTACTCTCTTGGATTTTCCTATCCCTTTTTCTCAGGACAGTTGAAACAAAATCAAAGGAAATGAACTGTAAGAATTTTGCTGAGATGATGCTAAGAAACTCTTTGAAATCAACACAGTTAAGGAATTCTAAGGCATAGATCCAAGTCTATATTGAGCCTCCAAGCAATATATACAGTATCTGAAATGAGTGTGGTTCAGAGGAGACAGACAGACAGACAGAGACAATGAGATATAGGGAGAGACAGGGAGAGACAGAGAGGACACTGAGCTAGGAATCAGAGGAATAATTATTACTGCCTGTGTAGTAATGTGTGACCTTGGGCAAAAGACTTGACCTCTCTGTTTTCACATGTGCTAAATGAGGGTAGTTCAATACAATGACCTCTAACATGATATGTGATTTCTAGCTGTGGATCTATGGCTCCCTGAAAGTACTGACCAGAGCTGTGCAACAGGATTGCAGATTTCAGGTTGGACCAGAGGCCACTGAAGCCAACTCCCTCACTCTTACCAGACATGGCTAGTAAATGTAAGAGCCAGGGTTTGAACCCTGGGCTTCCTGTCCCCAAGATGGTGCCATGCAGAGGTTCTAGGATTTCATGTGACTGCTAGTCCCTATGCCTTTAAATAGGGGCAAACTGGGCAGATGTCCCATTACACCATGGACCATGCATCCCACAACCCTCTAGGGAAGTCTGCAAGGCCTCCCCGCCCTAGGAGCAGACACTCTCTCTAATCCTATTTCTTGTTATTTTAACATCACTTTTCACAAAGGACTCATTTTTATTTTGACAGATTATTTCTGCTAATGATATCTATTAGTCATTGTCAACTTCCGACCAACTGTTCTATTAGGACAGCAGGCAGATTTAATTTTAATAAATGCATGCAGTCCACAGTACAGGCTCCCTCTAATGCCTCCTCATGATGGGGTAGTGACCCCAGGTCCTTGAAGGTTTCAGCATCATACTGTAAGGTATGGCAGAAAAAAAAGTTCAGAAAGCTTCAAGGACAGGTCTGCCTTATGCTGCTGCCCAAGGACCAACCCAGCCAGGTCCTAGAGGCTCAGTACCAGTTGCTGGGTCTGGGGATTCTGTTTTTGAGTTGAAAGTCATTCATGAAGTCATGTACACTAAATTTTAAGAGCAGCTATAATTTATCTAAACAAGGAAATCTCTGGAGATGAAACTACAAAACCCTGTGAATTACTGAAGGATAAAAACATAGCCTGACTCCACAACTATATAAGTTGAAAACACTTCAGTATAGGGATAGATTTGTAATCAACTAATTAATTAAGTCTACTAATTAATAGTAAAAATTGTCATCAAGAACCAAGAGGGATCTCAGGGGCCATCTAGCTCAATGCTCTCATTTTAAAGATCAGGAAAGTGAGACCCAGAAAGTGCCCAAGACTTGTCTCAATTAGCAAAGTGCTTACCCATAGTAAGTCTTTGATAAATGCTCTTTCTTTCCCTCCCCGTCCTCTTCCTCCTTCTCTCCTCTTCTCCTTCTGTCCTCCCTTTCTCTTTTTCTGTACTATTTCTAGTCTTTCCAGCCATAAAGGTCACAGCCCATCATCACTTTCTCCTCCTCCTGTGTGTGTGTCTGTGAGAATTTTGTCTAGGGCATCTCTGCGCTGCATCTACTCAACAATCTGGAGATCTCTTCATGATTAGGATTGAACCACTCTTGTTTGCCTCTCCATTTTTCTACGTGACGAGCCCACTTCCTTTGCAGTGATATATGTCACAGGTAACATGCTGTCACTGCTTCTCCTGTGAAATTCTCATTGGTAATCATTCGGCCTTCAGCTTTAATTCTTGGGAGAATGTGGCATTACGTGACTCATACTCATATGTAAATTACTTTGCAAATCTTAAAGTACTATGAAAATGGTTCTTATTGTTAAAGGAGAATTAATATTTAATATATATTACATGGTAATATATTAATTAATAGTAGTATATGGCATTATTATATGTGACATGTCAACTTCCAAAAGCTACTCAACCTGCTCTCCTCCTGTTCAATTCTGCCCTAACCTATCCAGAGTATCTGTCCAAGTTATATGCACTGATGAGGCCATTGCATATCTTAGTATGAACAGGAAGCATTTTTTATTTGTTTATTTACTTTTAGTTTACAAGATTCAGTTCCATAATCTCCTGAGTTTCATATTTTCTCCCTTCTCTCCCCCCCCCACCATAGCAGCATGCAATCAAGTATTGGATCTGCAAATATTTTTAAATTGGACAAGAGTCTGGTTGTATAGAAGGATTGTAACCAATGGAGTGAACAATGGTGGAAAAAAGAAAGAGAACCAGACATGAAAAATAGCAATAGCATGTAGATTGCTTCAGTCTCCATTTAAAGTCTGTTCTTTCTGGATCTTTCTCTGAATGTAGATATCTCCTTCCATCCTGAGACTTGTAGAGTTGTCTTATAACTGTGTGTTGCTGAGAAGAGTCCAGTTTATCAAAGTTGGTCATCACACATAGGATGTGTCTGTGATTGTGCACCATTTTTTCCTGGTTCTGCTCTTCTCAGTTAGCATCAGTTTGTATAAGGCTCTCCGGGTGAATATGAAGACCGTCTCCTCCCCATTTCTTTTAGTACAATAGTATTCCATTACATTCATATACCATAACTTGTTTAGCCATTCCCCAGTTGATGGGAATCCCCTTAATTTCCAGTTTTTCGCCACCACAAAGAGAGTTGCAATAAATAGTTTTGTGCATATGGGTCTTCCTCCTACTTTTATGATCTCTTTGGGGTACAACCACAGAAGTGGTATTACTAGGTCAAAGTGCATACAATTATATATAGTCCTTTGGGCATAGTTCCAGATTGCTCTTCAGAATGGTTGTATCAGTTCACAGCTCCACCAACAATGCATTAGTGTTCCAATTTTTCCACATCCTCTCCAGCATTTGTCATTTTCCTGTTTTGTCATCTTACCCAATCTGACTGGTGAGATGTGGTACCTCAAAATTGCTTTGATTTACATTTCTCAAATCAATAGTGATTTAGAGCATTTTTTCAAATGCTTATAAATATCTTTAATTTCTGCCTCTGAAAATTGCTGAACAGGAAGCATATTTCAATTATATGGTAGCACTGTTCACAAAGCATTGGACTTGGTGTCAGGATGACCTGAGTTCAAATCCTACCTCAGACACTTGCTGGCTAAGTCATGTAACCCTGGACAAGTCATGTGAACACTATTTGCCTCAATTTTCTTATCTGTAAAATGAGAAAAATCCTAGGACTTTACCTACAGGATTATTGCAGAGATCCAATGAAAGAATATGTAGGGTGCTTTGAAAACCTCCAAAGGCTATATGAATGTTGGCTGTTACTGTTACTATCATCATTCCATATACTTGGATTTTCCTATATGCATTGCTGATTTAGGTCAACTTTTCTGAGCACAAAAAAAATAGAAATTCAAAAAGCAGGAACTGAAATTACAAAGGAAAAATCAGCGAGGTTTGTGTCATCTGTGATGAAAGCACCAACTCTTTTCTTTCTGTTATTTGCCTTACATGCTAACAGAGAAAAGAAATCTGGATGGTCTCTCAGCCTCCTGATAGGGCTAAGTGAGGCTCCACAGCCTAACCCAAGGACATTGGTTCTGGAATCAGAAATTTGGTCAAAATCCTGACTTTCATACATACTGCCTGTGTGACCTTGGGTAAACTACTCCCTGGCCTCAGTTCCTCCAACTGCAAAATGAGGTGATGAGAGTAGATGACCTGTAAGGTCTCTTTCAGCTTCCAAACCCCTAAGGATTAGGAAATGGTCTTTGGAGATGTGGTCAACAAAAGTCTCATCCCTTTGAGGCCTGTCTGACAATGACACTCAAAATGTAGCTGTGCTGGTTCTCAGGGAGCAGACATATCATCCTTCACTAGGTGCACACTCAAATTTGCCAAAACTTTGCCCTCCATTTCCAGAGCCTTAGAGAGCCCTGGGTTATCTACAAAGTTCAATGAGGCACCCAAAGAAAACTTTGGGAACAAAGGTGTGATCATGATCTAATATATCCTGAAGAAGCAACAGAGTGGAGGACAACAAGCTTTTCATTTAAGTATTTCCCAGAGTCCTCAGAAAGCTAAATCCTGAGCACCCAGCAAGTACCCCAGGCCCTACAGACAAAGCCTCATCAGCAAAGCGCAAGATGGCAGCCCAGAGATTGCCCCTCCACCTCCTACCTGAGAGCATCCTTAGCCCCTTCTTTTGGCCTGACTTCATTTCTATTTCTATGGAAACAGCCACAGAAAGAAAGCAGGAACCAGCAAGCACAGTAACAAATCCTTAGCAGCTATCCCCTAATTCTATTTCCATGGAAACAGATGACAGATCAGGGAAAATAAGGTAACATTTTAAAAGCACATCATCCTTTTAAAAAAAACTTCTCCTTATCTAATTTCCTACCAGTTTTACATACCTGCTCTCAGACCCAGAAATTGAGAATGAATGGCACCTATTAATTGTAAAAAACTAAAATCTTTATTTGAATCTAATTGTAAAATCAAAGAATAAATAATATGCATCAGGCTACAATGGAAAACAGCCAGAAAAAGAAATTAAAAGACATGCCATGGTGGCAAAGGAAGGAACAGCAGGAGACTATTTTTTACACAAAATTTAGGCTTTATTTTATGCCCTTCACTTCTAAACTGCCTCATGAACATTGCAAAGATTGCTGTTTCAATATAATACACATTTACAGAAAACTTGTAGAGAGAGACCAAACTAAGCCAAATCATCTCAAGGACATTGAGAGATGAAACTTCAATGGGCAAGATGATGCACAAAAAATGGAAAAGATCTGTCAAAGCTATCAAATACTGAAGTGTTTGTTTTTGTCAAGGAGAGATAAGTCATTTCCTGATATCAACTTTATCACCGCTATGATGCTGGCTTGACAAACAGCCTCAGACCAACCTGAAGTCCTAGGCTTTATCCATGATCAATACAGGGGTGAAGTTGTGATAGAAAGAACACTCTGCACCCGCTGACTACAGCTCTCCTCAAGCTCACCCCATTTAAATCCAAAGGTGGCTGCAAACTTCTACAAATAATGAACCTCTACCCAAATGTAAACTATTTCCTTTTTAAATTGTCTTAAAGGTTCCTAATAAGAATATCCAAGAATCTGGTAGGACAGGCAGAGAACCCAATCTTTTGTTATAGGAAATTAAAAGAACCAACCATCACATGAGCAATTATGCTGTTTTTAAATACACAGCTATATGCTTCAAGTTGTTTGTTTAGTTTCTCAGCTTGTTTGTGGGTTTTTGTACTGTTTTGTTTTGTGTTTTTACGATATCTGTCATTTCATTAGTATGGGGAATTCTCAGTGGGGAAATTGCATCTACCAGTGGCCCCTCAGCATCTATTTTCCACCCCTCAGTCAAAGAATTGCCTAGGGACACTGAGAGGTTAAATGAATTACCCAGGGTTCGATAATAAGAATTCGTCAGAACTCAGTATTCCTTACTCCAAAGCCAAGCCTTCATTACTTAACTAAGAGAGCAGTATGGGATAGAGATGGAGTGTAGAGCATGACATGACTAAGATAAGGTACAAATCCTACCTCCAACGAATTGTGCCTGGGTGACCCTGGGCAACTCACTTCTCTGTGACTTTCCTCTTCTATGGAGAAGGATGTTGGACTCAATGATCTCAAACAACCCTTTCAGCTTTAAATCTGTCACTCTATGACCTCAATATGTCATACCATGCTTCCTTTCATGCTATGGCTAACCCCAGGAGCTCCAGCCCTATCCCCAACTCACGCCTGCATCTATAAATCTGACTTCTAACCTCTGCAAGCATGGACTGATGGACCCTGGTGCTCATCCAGCCCTAAATGTGAAATACAGTCATGCTGTCAATGCTAACTGCCACATCAAGTCTGCTTGCTCTCTGTCTGGTCCACCTAGGTCCTACTCACCCACCTCCACCAGAAATGCTTGCTATGAATCTCTAACTCTGCTTTCTGGACACCCACACCTACCTACACAAGCTCTCCCATTCTCCTTCTTCCCCATAACACTGCCACTCAACACTTTGGGACCACCTGCTAGAAGTGCTTAAGATAGTAGTCCGTCTTGCTTCCTCCCCAAGACAACACGTACTCACTGCCTACTCTCCAGTGCATTCTCCACAAAGGCTGTTCCAGACCTTCTCTCATACCCTCTTCTTTTTCCCTTTATTTCCCTTTTCCCCTTTCCTGTCAGGGATATTCTCTCTCTCTCTCTCTCTCTCTCTCTCTCTCTCTCTCTCTCTCTCTCTCTCTCTCTCTCTCTCTCTCTCTGTCTCTCTCTCTCTCTCTCTTCCTCCATCACTCCCTCCTTCCTTCCCCTTTCCCTCCCTTTTTCTCATGTAACCTCTCTTTATCTACTGGTTCTTTTCTTATTGCTTATAAAAAAGTCCAAGTCTTTCTCTACCTATTTACCACTAATGAACACCCTCCCCTCTTGGATAGTTTCTCTTCTCTGTGTTTTTGTGACTTTACTTCCTCCTGCTTCTCCCCCACCTGTTTCTGCTCAGTCTTTTTTGCTGGTTCCTCATTTATATCCTAACAACAGGTAAACCCCAAAGTTCTACCCAGTGATCTCCTCTTTTTTTCTCCATATTTTCTCTTTCAACCATCTCATCAGCTCTCATGGATTCAGTCATCTATTCAGATTACTCTCATATCTATAGATACAGATGGACTTTTTCCTGACCTCCAGTCCCAGTGAGTTAATCAACAAGTACTTAATAAGTACCTACTGTGGCACAGTGCCAAGCACTAAGCCCTACAGATACAACTTCCCATTGCTTAGTTGAAACTGGATGTACTAGATAAACTCCACATGTCCAAACTCCACTCAAACTCCATATGTCAAAAACAGAATTCAGTATCTCTCCCCCTAAACCCATCCCTCTTCCAAACTTCCATGTCTATTGAGGGTATCATCATCTTTCCAGTCCCCCAAGTTTGTAGCTTCAGTTAAACTTGACATCAACATCATCACCATCATCGCCATCACCATCATCGTCCTCACCACCACCACCACCATCATCATCATCATCTTCTTCTTCTTCTTTTCTTCTTCTTCTTCTTCTTCTTCTTCTTCTTCTTCTTCTTCTTCTTCCTGATGTCTTGGAGCATGCTCAGTTTGCCTAACATGGAGCCTACTGTGTCCTTACCATGTGGAATAGCTTCCTCTGATTTGATGCCTGCATCTTTAAAAGTAAAACCAATCTAAGTGGTCTCCTTCCACCATCTTCCTGCTGTGCTCTTAGCTGATGCTTTCCCTCTTTGATCTCAGCTCCAAGAAATGGGCTTGGGACTATCCATTTCTGCTTTTGGCTACCTGTCCTTAGTTTCAGGCATCACAGGTGATCTTCTCATGGTTCAATCCATGGAAAACTTGAAACCAGAACGGCAGGAGGAGTAGTGTAGCTGACCGCCCAGACAAGGAAGCCCAAAGAAGCCAGAAGTAGCCAAGTCAGTCAGAGAAGGCTGGAGCTCCCCTACTCTCACCAACTCTGCCCAATCTTCTTGCATTGGTGGCATTCATCTCCCTCCCACCCACTCAATAAGAAAAGCCGCATATCAATGGGCTTTGTGATAGAGGTAACAGCAACAATAATAACAACAAATAGCTGGCAGGTATATAGAACTTTAAGGAGAGCAAAGCTTTCCACTCCCCAGATCAAATAGTGTCTCATCTGATCCTCCAGCAAAGCTAGGAGATAAATGCTATTGTTATTCCCGTTTTATAGATGAGGAAACTAAGGCAAGCTGAGCTTAAGTGACTTGGCCAGAATCACACAACTTTAAGTGTGTGAGGTCTGATTTGAACTCAAGTCTTCCTGGCTCCAGGTCTAGCACTCTAACCAATACACCACCTAGCCACATATACAATCTGTTGCTGTTGTTCACAGATTCTACTTGACCTACCTCCCATCCACATCCTTTTCTCTGCCTGTGTTGCCAGCACATCCCAAGTTCAGGCCCTTATCACCTTTTTCTGGACCATTTCTATACCCCACCAATTGATGTCCTGGTCTCTGGTCTCTGCCATCCATCCTCCACAAGGTGCCAAAGTGCCATTGTGAAGGCACCCATCTGACCATGCCAGTCCCCAGCTCCAAAACTCCATGGACTCCTTCTGCTTCCAGGATTCAAAACAAACTCCTAGATTTGACATTTCACGCCCTTCACATTCTGATTCCAGCCAAGGATTTCAGACTTACTATATATTATCCTCCCACATGCTATGTTATGGTCCACTCCTCACTCAATGGATTCCATCCCCAGCCTCCTTGACTTTGCACCAGCTGTCCCCTTTGCCTTGACTGCACTCCCTTCTCTTCTCTGCCTCTTAGAAGCCCTTCCTTCAAACCTCAACTCGAATGCTACCTCCTACAATGGCTCTTTCCTGACTGCTCCATCTATTCATGCTGCCCTCTCCAAAAATTACCTTGTACTTACTTTTTTTGGAGGGGGGGCAAGGTAATTGGGGTTAAGTGATTTGCCCAGGGTCACACAATCTTGTATTTACATGATACATATTTTGAATTACAGTCTTATATGTTATTTTCTCTGACAGAATTTAAGGTCCTTGAGGACAGAGACTTTATATAGCATATACAAATATGTTCTATTTGTATGTATATATGTGTGTGTATGTGTGTGTGTATTAGTATATGTAGCACCTAGCACAGTGCCTGGTATGCAACTGACAATATATGCCTGTTGATTGAATGATTACTCCTTTTTTTAAAATAAACATGTGTACTGTACTGGCAGGAATCATGATGACAATAATAACTACAATTTAGCTAGCACATTAAGACTTGCAAAGGTCTTAACACAGATTGCCACATTTGATCCTCCTAACAAACCCATGACTGCTCATTTTTACAGTTCACAAAATTGAAGTTAAGTGACTTGCCCAAGTTCACACAGCTAATAAATGTTTAAGGTAGAATTTAGCCTAAGGTCTCCTTGATTCCAAGAACACTATTCTATCTACTATACCACCTGACTTCCCTTAAATAGAGATTTAAAATGTGAATTGGTTTCTTGGGTAGTGATAAAAACCATAAAAATTCAGAATTTAGAGATGAGACAATTTGTTCTAAAACATACAGAAAAAGTAGAATGTGTTCAGAAGCATCAAAACTGTGCAAGCCAGAGGCAAAAGATAATTACAATATACCTCCATGTTTGTCCATCAAAAAAAATGAGAACAGAAGAAAAGGAAAGGAAATTAATATTCATGGACAAAACCCCAATGCATTGTACACAGTAAGTGATGAACAAATAATTGTAAGGGAAAAAATATTGGAAGAAAGGTTAAAAAACAAGAATAAGAAATGTAGGACACAGATTTTTAAAAAGCAAAAAGTCATAAAATATTTTAAAATATAGAAACCTCAAAAATAATTAAAAACATGTTCAAGCAAAGGTTTTAAATGACTTTGTAATAAAAGTGAAATAGAAAAAATGGAAGTGAATAGAATGTATCAAAGAAAAATCTTTTCTATTTGGTATCACAGCATCAACAACAAAGAGCTCCTAAAGTTAAACAAAGTCTGGCAAAGATACAAAAATACATAAAGTCTAAATATTTGCTGAATGGACGCATTAGGAGACATTAGGGACAAATCAAAGACACAGCTCAGGGATGACCCAATGTGAACATAACTCAGAATAAAAACATTACACCATATGAATCATTACGGCTTCTAAAGAAAACAAGGGAGGGAGGGAGAGATAGTAGGACAGTTCCTGGAAAATGGAAGGATAAGAAGGCAGTCACAAGGGAACCCACCCCCTCAAAATCTTTCCTCCAAAACTGCAAGAGAAATTACAGAATGAAACCAAACTGCCAGAAATGCTCAAAAGATCTTTTGAAAACCACCTAGAAAAATGAGCAGACAAAAGGAAGCTCACAGATCACAGAGAAACCCACCCCAACCCACCCCAAAAAAGCAAAAAGAAAAAAAAGCTGAAACAACACTAATGTAAACATGGGGGTGGGAAAGTCTGATTTTTTTTTCAAGCCACAATAAAATGAAAGAAAAATATCTAGAGATGAAATGTTAACTATAAGATCATTTAGGGCAGAGGCCATTTTTAGGTTTGTCATCTAGTACAATAACTTGTACAAAGACACAATAAAAATGCTTGTTAAATCAGTGCTGAACTAATGAAACAGCTACATGCAATTACGGATTCTGAGGACAAGGTGATGATGAAATGAAAATTGAGAAGTATCCGTGGAAAATTTGGATGAAACTATAGTTTGAATGAAAAGTAGAATTATATTTATTGGAGGACAAAACCGTGTAACAAATAGCGAAAGCAGTAAAAATAAAGCCATTGCAGAAAGAAAGAAAAAAGATACAGATCTGGAGAAAAATCAAGGAGAGAAAAATATAAGAATTATTAGGCTTTCCCAAAAGTGTAGAGAAAAGACTGGTTATTTCAGGAAAGTACAACAAAAGGTTTCAGAAATGCTGAAAAATGGGACAGACTGAAAATATACAGAATTCAAAAAAGGTTAGCAATGGTAAACCCAATGGTCGATTATCTAGCTGCCTCTACTATAAGCAGATTAGAATGTGTAAACAGAAATCACAGTGTTTGTATTAGAAGGGAAGGCAACAATCGCTTGCTCCAATCCAGAACTAGGACAATACCCACAAAAACATGCCTCACAAAAACGTGTTCAAGCTCTGCTTGCAGAGTTCCAAGGAAAGGAAATTCTTCCAGAGGATCCCATTCCACATGAGAAATGTATAATGAGAAAAAGAATAAAACCAACACCAGAAGTTCTCAGATAACTATATAATGGAGAAACCAATGAAATCACAGATCCATTCAAGTATTATCGTGGGGAAAAAAGAAGAGGAAAATTAGAGTTGAGAGGTAGGGCAGGGAGAAGAGCTGGGATCAAAATGAGGAAACTGAGTTTTCACAAAACTTAGAATGTATTATGTAAAATGTGTGTCTCTGTGTGTGCATGAATACATGTGTTTATGATAAATCTGGGAAACAACCAATATAACAAAATAAAGAAGACTGTATTCTCTTTTTAAAATTTATTTCACAAGGAATAATAGAGATTAAGTTGAATTTAGTCACTATAACTTTAAATTAAATGAATTTAATCCTCTATTTAAAAGTTTATAAAATGTTTAAAATAAAATAAAATAATTCAATAATATTGGTTATGGAAAACTGATCTAATGATAAAAGTTGTGTGCAGATTTAAGAGGAAAGGATGGCTTCAAATACACCACATTACAAAACATACCAAGCTGCAGTGATGAAATCTGACAAAGCTGAATTTAAATAAGAAAATATTAAAAAGAGATTATCAAGATAATTATATCATGCTAAAAGGTACAAATGACAGTGAGAAAATGTCACAGTTAAGTATTTGCAGATCTAATGGTTATAGCAATTAAATTTATAAAGGAAAAGTAAATGGAATTGCAAAAAGAAATAGATATAAAATCAGTAAGAATGGGAGACCTCAATACTACATTAACAGATTTTGATAAATACAGTAAAATTATAAATAAGAAAGAATAGAGCACTGAAGAAAATGGATTTGGTAATCATACGTAGAGACAATTTTAAAAGTAGAATTCATATGAACATTCACAAAAATGCTCTTATATTCAGGTACAAATGCTACAGATAAATTCAGAAAGGTAGAAGTTTTAAAACACTACATTTATGGATCATGATGCAGCAAGAATTTTTATCAACAAGGAAAATATGATCAAGATATAGACCTCTCCAGAGTAATATTACTGTTGAGCAATGACTGTGTTAGAGAACAATTCATAGATATGAATAACATAGTATTTGCAAGATAACAACAATAAAAATACAGCATATCAAAATTTATGGGATTCAGCCATAGAAGTATGCAAAAGCAAATTTATATCCTGGAGTACACATAACCAAGAGAGAAAAAGAAAATTATTGAATTGAGTTAGCAATTTAAGAAACTTAAAAGAAATAGATTAGTATACATGAGAAAGTATGAAGATGGAAATTAGATAAACATCAATAAAATATTTCATAGAAAATAATTAAGTTAGTAAATAAAACAAAGGACTATTTTTAAAAGGCTTCTCTGGTTGTAAGAGGAGTAATGCGGTAAATAAGTCAAGAAGATCTGTGTTCAGGTCCAGTCTGACACACTCATGACCCTGGGAAAGTTATCAAACTCTCAGTGCTACAGGCAAGTCTCTAAGAATAGTAGTTTCAGACAAGTTTGGAAAAAATTTCCAGAATGAGAATTCTCCATGTTGATTAAATTATAAGTCCAGATCCACCTACACTACCCTCCTACCCTCAGTCCTCTCCCTCCAAAAAAAAAAGAGTAGGAAAATTAATCACAGGGAATATAGAATTGTCAACACGCACACACACACACACACACACACACAATTAGAGACAACCACAAAAGAAATAAACCATGAGACTATTCCACACAGTGATATGTCAACAAAACTAAGCAGGTAAAATATCTTTATTCGTATTTGCACAAATGCCCAAATTGAAAAAAAAAAGGAACTAGATAACCCAAAAAGACTCTATCTCAGGTGATTCTTTCAATTAAGAACCCATCATCTTAAAAAAATGCACAAGGATCATATATACTGTCAAGTATGAACTATATTAGAAACCAACAAAACAAAAAAATGCCAAAAGCCCATAACTGTTTGCAAAATTAAGACACTTATTTTTTCCAGTAAGCAAATATGTGTGTATATATGTATGTATGCATATATGTATGTATGTATGTATATGATCCTCAAATCCAGAAGATATAGAAGATAAAAACGAGTTTATAGACCAATTTCATTAATGAAGCATTATACAATTACATTAAATAAGATACTGACAAGCAGAATCAATATTCATTTATCAAATACATTTTAATTTTGATGACATACCATATATAGCAAGAATGACAATATATTGGAATATTTTAAATCAACATAATAAATGTCAATAAGATTTCATATCAATATGTAAATGCTAAAAGGTCTTTGATGTAAGAACCATTGATATAATTTAAATAAAAAACCACTAAATAACAAGGGAAAGGAAGTATTTTTCCAAGTCCTGGTAACAAGTATATTATGAAACCAGGATTCGGCACACTATGTAATAAAGAAATATTTCAGACTTTGGCATTAAGTTCACTCTCACTGTTATGATTCAAAACAGTTTAGAAATGCTGTTTAAAGCAATCACGCGAACATACGTAACTAACAGGTCTAAAATAGCGGTTAGGGTGTGGTAAATGCCTTATATAAATGCCATGGTGGCTTATTCAGAAGACCCAGGCCACTCAGAAAAAAAACGAGTCAAGGTAATAAACAGAAGATAATCCCACAAAAATCATCAGCACTTGTGTATATCACTAACAAAACTCAGAAGGAATATGAGAAATATAAACTATGTCCAAACACCAAAGTGATTTTCCTAAAATTCACACCCAACCACATCAACCCTCTAATCTGTAAACTCCAGTGGCTCCCTATTGTCTCTAGAATGAAATGCAAAATGCTGTGCTTGGCATTCAAAGCCCTTCATATTCAGCCCTTCCTCCCTTTCCAATCTTCTTACACTGTACTCCCCTACATGTACTCTTTGATCGTGGGACTCAGGCTTCCTGACTGTTCCACAACAAGACCCCATTTGGGGTTTTCTCAGAAGAGATAATGGAGTGGTTTGCCATTTCTTTCTCCAGCTCATTTTACAGATGAGAAAACTGAGGCAAACAGGGTTAAGTGATTTGTCCAGGGTCACACAGCTAGTAAGAGCTTGGAGAAGGATTTGAACTGAGGTCTTCCTAACTCCAATTCCAGCGCTTGAAGGGCAATAGGTGGTGCAGAATGCTAAACTTTTTCTGATTAGATGACCTTGGGCAAGTCACTTCACCTATGCTTGCCTCTGTTTCCTCATCTGCAGAAGAGCGGTAATAATAGCACCTCCTTCCCAGGACTGATGTAAGGATCAAACGAGAGAATGCTTTCCAAGAGCGTTGCAAACCTCTGTTACTGCTATCTGTTAATATGTAATCGCTATTAATATGAGATCCCCACCTCTCTACTGCTTGTCGTGTTTTTAGCATTTGTTTGAGGAAGATGGGTGGCATAGTGGACTGAGTGCTAGGATTGGAATGAGAAAGACCTCAGTCTAAATCCTGCCTCAGACACTAGCTTAGGAGCCCTGGTGTAATGGTAATTAATTTGTTTGATCAGATGTTAATTAGATGCTAGTAACCTAGTGTTAAGAATAGAACTCTGTCCATTGGTGAAAAGGTGTGAATTCCCCCCC
>CM053599.1:8719699-8749740 GCA_028646575.1 Pseudocheirus occidentalis | reverse complement strand
TGTGTACATAGACAGAGGGCACAGGATCAATTGAATAGGAAGGGATGATATTTTAAAATGTGAAATTAAGTGACGGAAGAGGAACAGAATGAGAGGAGACAGGGAGAGACAGAATGGAATCAATCATCTCATATAGAAGAGGCAAGGGGTAACTGTTACAATGGAGGGGAAGAACAGCAAGGCAAAAAGGAATGGGTCAACCTTACTCTCACTGAATTTGGCTTAGGGAGGGAATGACATACACTCTGAATTGGGTATCTTACCCTGCAGGAGAGTAGGGTGGCAGGAGATGGGAGGGGAGATGATGGAGTGGAGAGCAGGTTGGGGGGAGGGTTGTTAGAAGCATGCACTTCTGTAAAGGGACAAGGACAAAGTTGAGAATAGAACAAGGTGAGGGTGGGATAGAAAGGAGGGAAATATCGTCAGTGTTATACAATATGTCCATTGTGGAGATGTTCTGTGTAACTACATGTATACAGCCTGTATTGAGTTGCTTGTCTTTTCAGTGGGTATGGGTGACAAGGGAGGAAGAGAAAGAATCTAGAATTTAAAGTTCTAAAATCATATGTTTAAAAAAATATATGTATATATAATTTACATGCAACTTGGAAATAAGATATACAGGCACTGGGGTAGGGAGATCCATGTTACCCTACCAGAAAGTCAGAGGGGCAAGGGGGAGGATATAGAAGAGAGCAGATTGGGGGAGGGGTTATACAGTGGGATGGCTGTTTTGGGATGGTGGGTGGGGGAAAGATGGGGAGAAAATTTGTAACTCAAAATCTTATGGAAATCAATGATATAAACTAAAAGTAAACAAAAGTTAATTTAAAAAGAAGATGAGCCTTAGTTTTTAGAGAGAAATTTGGGAGTCAGACAAACCCTACCAAGTTTCTCAAATGCCATCCAGTCCACTTTTTTCCTCTTGTTCAGCTCCACAGGCTGAGGTCTTTTGTCCATAGCTTTGGTTGTAGGGTTGTAAGTAATGCCATTTCCAATACATTACACCCCCCCAAATGCCCCCCCACATAATTTTTTAATAGTTTTGCTTGGCTTTGATGGTAAGAGGCACAATGGTGGAGGAGGCAGAGCAAGAAGGCCTAGGTTTCAATCCCCCCTTAGACACTTACTAGATGTGTGACCCTGAACAAGTCATATCACCTGTCTAGGTGGTCATCATCACCATCCTTCTTATCTCTAAAAAGAGAGGGGTTTCTAAGGTCCCTCCCAGGTCTGAATCTATGATGGCTTCTGTCCCCAAATCTCTATTTTTTCTGTGTGTTCTTAGCTGGGTCAAAACATTCCTCATCTGAGCTATTCCTACCACGTTCTACATGGACTTTTTTGTTTTGTCCCCTCCCCCTTTCAGCTGCTCCCCAAACCACCCCAGAGTCCTTGCCTTCTGACGCTTTCAAAACCTTTGCTTTTCTTCTGCTTGATAGTGCCCATCTCTCTCACCTTCCCCAAACACACACACTATGTTAGAGCAAAACATGACTTGCGTGAAAATATGTGAGATGTGTTTTCTGATCCACCATAAAAAAGGAAGCTGACTTTTAAAAAGTACCAGGATTGTAATGACAAGATTAACTCAGCCCAAATGTAAAGCTGCCGCCCGTAGTGTTCGATTCTTTTCTTTTTCCGATTCTTTCATGTCTCTTGACTGCTGTACAATTCATTCCTGTGTTAGATCGCCCTCAGAAGGAGGGAGTTATTGATTTATTCCACAAGCACTTATTGGCTGTTGTTCTTTGTGGAAGCATACCATGTGACTGATGAGACGAAACAAGAGTCATTTCTCCCATTCTCTAGAAAATGAGCCTTCTTATAATGGACGTTACTTTCTCCATAACTTCCTCAGGCATGTGTCCTCTCTGGCCAGAAGATTGGAGCAATTTCTTGGTTTTTTCCCTGTGTGGTTGCCTTTAAAAAAAACCAAACAGACTTCTTTATCAATTTTAGGTAGACAGGTTAGACATGCTTTTGTGGTCAAATTTACTTATAATATGGCCTAAAACGAGCGGAATATAGACCATATCTTTTACATTGGTCAAAATAAAACAAATCACTTTATCATAAGTATTAAAAAGAACTCACTCAGCAGCAGTCCAAAATATTATCCTTTGAGTATATGTGTGTGGTAAAGTGCTTAAATCCATGGGGATGGGGGTGGGTGGGAGAAGAATTAGTTAAAGAAAAAGTAGAGAATGAAGGATTAATTTTTATCAAAATAGCTGACAATGCAGATTTTACAGGTTGAGACGTGATTGTATGAGACATCAGCATGCTAATGTGAGTATTCTTTGCATTTTGAGGAGAGGAAAGGCTTGAAGAATTTAGCTTGGCAAACATATACAGTGCCAGTCACTAGACACCTGAATGATCCTTGTTAATGCTGATGAGTTTATTCCTAAAACATCAAACCAAATTTATATAACCCTGTTGCAATGGGACAAACTTGAATGGAGGAAATCTGTTCTCCTCCATGAGGGGAATGTTCCTTTAACATGGGTCCATAAGGCCTGTTATGGACAGTTGTTTACCTGGAATGCTTTCCCTTCAGGGAAAAAAAGAAACAACTCATCACCCACGATTCCACCTTTAGTGATTCATTTCTTTGTTTTAAGCAAAATTTTCTTTAGAATCACCTGATCTGTGTCTTGCCACTGGGTCCAGATGTCTCCAGATGAGAAAGTGACTTTGCACAGCCCTTCCTCACTGAAATCCAATTCACTTGGATGTCATTCATGGTCTTGAGACAAATAACAATCGCCTTTAAATAAAAAATACTCTTGGGGAGGGATAATGCATTATATCTTAGTGGGATTTGCTCCCCACTTAATAGGCATGAGAAAGTTTTCTTTTGTGATGCAAGAGGCCAGGGATACCATATGAGAGGATGCCAGGAGACTCCAAGAGGAGATATCAACCAGTATGGAAAGTGTTTTGTAAAGACATGATGATGGGAGGGAAAGCATTTTGTCTAGAAATGAATCTAGTCCTTTGAAAATCCAAAATGCTTAAATTCATGTCGTTTGAAGAGCACAAATGTATGAGTCAAAAACATTTTGATTCACCTGCTTCAGAGTGTGACTTTGAGGAAAATGCTTTGTAAACTTATAGGTGCCCTATGAAGGGAGTGTGAGCAGCTGTGATGGAAAGAGCCCTGCATCTATTCTCTGGAGATATGGTTGGTTACTAACTGCCTGGGTGATCTTGGACTAGTCCCTTTACTTCTGATTGTCAGCGTCTTTATCAGTTGGGGACTTGACTATTTCTCTAATGTTCCGCCCTGTTCCACCATCCCATGATTCCCTGAAATAATATTTTTCTTTGTCTCATCCAAAATGCCTGCTCTTGTACATCTATGTGAGCTCGTGCAAAGGCATTGTATCTAGTGATTAGGTGTCTCCTCAGCGAAACTTTCCTGATCACTAGTATTTTCAGTGTTTTCCAGTCCCTTTCTTTATATATTTGTCACATATTCCTTTTCTAGTCCCCACAGTATTTAACCATCTTTTGTTATATAGTTACCATTTATTAAACAAAGAATTAAAAACGAAATAGCATCAAAATGTAGAGTAACAGGTCTAGTCCTGTCTCACCCCAAATATCACCTCCCAAAGCTATACCCACATTTCAGCTATACTTGGGTTGGGATCTGCTACTAAAAACCTAAAACTAAAACAAACAAACAAACCCACATACTGTGAGCCCCCACTGAGGTTTTTCATTTAAAAATCCAACCAGCTGACATATTGATTCAAAACAAAAGATATTTAATTAAATAGAACAGTAAAGTGAATAGCAAAGAAAATCCCTCTTGCGCGTGCGCACACACACACACACACACACACACACAATGATGTATTCCTTTGTA
The DNA here is from genome assembly GCA_028646575.1 of Pseudocheirus occidentalis. Taxonomy (NCBI): domain Eukaryota; kingdom Metazoa; phylum Chordata; class Mammalia; order Diprotodontia; family Pseudocheiridae; genus Pseudocheirus; species Pseudocheirus occidentalis. The sequence continues at coordinate 8,745,860 of CM053599.1, read as the reverse complement.
GATTCCCATGATACCAGTGGAAGAGGGAACATATGTGGCTAATTAGCCTACATGGAATAGATAGGACATGTATGTATGGAGCAAGGGTCTCCAGGGCAGCTCATGCTCCTGAGACTGGCTCTCAGCTTGAACCTCACTCTGCCCTAGAGGATGCAACTCGTTTATTCCCTGCAGAGTTGTTGATGGTGTCTTCTGGGATGTTTTCTTCACTAAGATGGAAGCTGCAGGTATCAAACCAAGGATGTCTTTCCTATGGTGCTTTAGTCAAGTTCTACACTAAGTGCTGCCACCTTCTGGTTCTCTACTGAATTGCAGCTGCCCAGGGGCTTCTTTTTCACCAGGAGTGGGGTCACAGTTATTTTTGCTGGTCCTAACCCATAGTCTTAAGGTCAATCTATCTCTGTGGCACCTAGCCAGTCAGCAATCACAAAGTAAAAACAATCTCTTAGGTAAAGTCTGTTTTTTAATTGCTCTTACTGACTATTCCCTCTGGCTATTATACAGGATGATAAAAACCTGTACAACTCTTAACAACCTGGCTCTTTACACACGGTGCCCAACACCTCTAAGGACCTGTGATCTCTCCATTTCTAGAGTTCCCACTAATAGTAAACTTATCCATGCTTGCCCCTCCAGTACATCTCTCATCCATGTTCTTCCCCCAAAAGTTCACCACTGAAGGTCCCTTTGATGGACTGGAGGATTGTGAAGGTATCAGGGAAGCATGCTGTCTGCCCACCATGACTGGTCCATCTTCTCATATGTTATTCCTTTTCATTCGTTCCTCAGAGTACTTTGTGGGACATCTGTCGCTGCCTGCTCACACCCACTGTGCCCCTCTCCATTGCTTCCATGTGATGCTCATTTTGAGTTAAGCAGTGGTATTCCATGTGTCATTACCATAGAGCAACGTGCATGAAATTCGAGGACTGAAAAGATGGGCTTCTGCTTTCATGGTGATCTTGGGATCAATAAATGAACTTGGCAATTTCCTGAAAGCAACCCGACCTGTCCTTTTCTTCCTTTTCAACTCTGGGCCCAATGAACGCTGGATCCTAGCCATGAAAATCAGTCAGCAACTTTATTAGCAAGACCCCAGTGGCTCCTACTACTTCCAAGATAAAATATAAACCCCTGTGTCATGATGGAAAAGGCTATCTATATCCTGAGAAAGATTTACAAAGTCTGAATGCAGATGGAAGCAAACCACTTGCTCTCTTTCTTTTTTGTTTTGTTTTCCTCCTTTTTCGTTCTTTCCATTGGTCATAATTCTTCTTTACAACTTGACTAATGTTTAATGTGAAGGTATTTGTAGAACCTAAGTCAGATTGCATGCTGCCATGAGGGGGAGGGGGCGGAGAGGGACGATGGGGAAATTTGGAACTCAAAACCTTGTGGAACTGAATGTTGTCAACTAAAAGTAAATAAAGAAATTAATTAAAATAAAAAAATATATAAACTCTTGTATTAAACTTTTAAGGGTCTAAACAAGCTGGTCCAATTTATCTTTCCATCCTCAACTGAATGTTATTCTCCCTCTTGAATTCTCTGATCTAGTCCAGATTGACTTGTCTCTGTTGTTCAGCCTCCAAAATCTTTGCAATGTCCCTTCTCCATCCTGGAATACATTGCCTTCTCAATTCGGCCTCAGGAATTCTCTTTTTCTTTAATCCAAATTGGACATTATCTCCTCTAATTCAGGGGATTTTAAAACTAGGGTCTATAAACTTATTTTTGAAATATTCTGTTGATTACATTTCAGTATGAATGCTTTCTTTTCTAATCTTATGTTTTATATTTGATGTGTTTAGAAACATGGCTCTGTGAAGGGCTTCCCAGACTGCCCAAGGGGCCCAAGACACACAAAACATTTAAGAAGCTCTTTTCTTCATGGAACTTTCCCCAATACCTAGCATCCTAACTGCTGATGCCTCCCTTAATTGGCCTTGTAGTTAACTACCTTGTATTGAATTTTGTTTATTCATGTCAAAGAGTTATGTTTTCATAATTTAAGTTCTTGTGAAGTGATTACTTTCCTTCTTTGTGCCTGTATCTCCAGCACCTAGGAAGGAGTTTGGAACAGAGTAGGTATTTAAAAAAAATTCTTGTTGATGGATGTATTAACTGGAGAGACAGGGTGAATGGACTGCTTGAACTCAGGCTTTTCTCCTGAGATCCTACAAGTATCAAAATCATTGTGCTTCCCCAAATCCCGATCTATTCCTTGCTCTTCCCTCTACCTCTGCCCCGCCCCCCCCACGCTGACTGTAGTTTTCTGCTAGAGCTGAGTTTTCTACATTGGTTTATTTTATTTTAGCTTCATCATTATGGAGCTGTCCATCACCAATGAATATTAAAGAGACAGAAGCAAAGGGTTCCTGAACATAGAGGTAGATGCTACAATCGCTAAAGACTGGGGTGGAGGGGAATTTAATTTTGGAATTCTATTTGCTTCTCTTTGTCCCAATATGTGGACTTTTATTTTATTTTATTTTTTGCTGTTTGATGGGGGGAAGGCATGGCAATTGGAGTTAAGTGACTTTCCCAAAGTTGCACAGCTGGTAAGTGTTAAGTGTCTGAGGCTGAATTTGAACTCAGGTCCTCCTGACTCCCAAACTGGTGCTCTCTTGACCACACCACCTAGCTGCCCTTTAATTGTTTTTAAAGAGTGAAGGAGGAAGCACTGAGCAAATGCAAAAACGGCTTCTTTCCCATAGGAAATGTCCTTTCACCTTAAACAACAGGCATCTGAAACGGCGCGGTTTCCCGGGTAAAGTGTTAGATGCTGCTGCAATTGGAAGAGAAACACAAGACAAGTGAACGGACCGAAGTGCACATGAATAATCAGAGAAGCCCAAGAGGCAGCGTTGCTGTCCAGTTTAACACTCCGTCCAGGGGCAGGGGTGGAGAGCCGGGCAGGCTTGGGCCGGTCTCCCCCAAAAGAAGAGTAACAGCAACAAAAGCATTGGAGCCTTGAGTTGCAGTGAGCAGGACGTGTGGGACTCACAGCTGGCAGGCGATGGTCAGAGCTCAGGGGTGGTGTCCAGTTTTCCCCAGCCCCTCATCCGTGCTGAAGAGCCACCTAGATGGAGGAGAGCAAGCTAGGGCTGGAGAAGAGACTCCGGATGAGGCTGGGAGCACCAGTCAGCAGAACGGGGAATACTTAGGGAAGAGAAGAATTAGGGGGACACAAGAGCTGTCCTGTAGGAACCGAAGGTCTGTCACGTGCGAGTGTTAGACCTGTCCTCTTTGACACAACTGGGAACCAGGGAGAAGGAGGCAGATTCAGGCTTGATGCACAGAAAAGCTTCCTAACAATTAAAACTGTCTCAATGGGAAATGAATTGTACAGGGGCTAGAAGACTGGAGTTTGAATCCTGTCTCACCATGTACTAGCTGTGCTGCTGTGTGACTCTAGGCAAGTCACTTAACCTGTCTCTGCCTTGGTTTCCTCATCTGTAAATTAGAGATAAAAATAACCCTTGGCTCCCAGGTGTTTTGTGAGGACTGAATAAAATAAGCTATGTTGAGGACTTTACTAATGGTGGTTATTTTTCAGGGACATTCTTCCACAGTGTCAGGATGGCTTCTTCTTGTTGGGTTTATCATAAAGGGGTATTTTTGTTCATGTAGGGGTTGGACTATAGAACCTCTGAGCCGGGAAGATTTCGTTATTTCTTTAGCGCCTGCCACAGTGATTGGCATACAGTAATCACTTAATAAATGCTTGTTGAATTGATTGATTCTGAAAGAAAATGATTGTAATATCTCTTAATAGAGGAGAGGAGTGTAAAGAATTACAGAATTTTAAATTAGCTTTCTCTTCCTCCTCTCTTGGACAAGGAAAGACAATTTCTTAAACTTTAGAAAAAAGTATTTTCTAAAATTTAAATGAATACTCCAAGAGAGCCAATTTACCCCATTAGAGCTTAGGGAATATGTTGTTAAAAACTCATTGTACATCTTCCTGCCGATACACTTGTCATTAAGCCTGGCAGAATGGCCCAGGATGGGATAAACTTCTCAGAAATGCTTTGTTTCCTTCTGAGTAATTCTTAACCACGGGTCACATGGCCATTTCCAAAGAGAATGTGTTTAACGCCATGTTTTTATTTGACTCATAAAAAGGATACAGGATATGGCAGAGATGAAGAGTGATGGGGACTCTGCCAGCTCAGCCACTTTCTGATGCTGGAGAGGGCAAGCCCTGAATGAAGGACAGTCCACAGTCAAGGAGCACATGGCAATCTCACCTGCAAGGTCTGTTGACTGAGTCCAGCTCTCCAGATGGGTTTGCTGAGCTGGTTAAGAGTATTTTTTAGACCCCACATAAAAACACCACAGGACAGTCCTTCCCTCCCCTCCCCTCCCCTCCCCTCCCTTTCCCTCCCCTCCCCTTTCCCCTTTCCCTTCCCCTTTCCTTAATGAGGCTATTAGGTTGGTCAATGGTTTGTGCCTTTCTCCTCTGGTTAGTCTGCAAGATCCTTGAAAACAAAATCTGTTCCTTATGTATTTTTGTAGTCTAGTGCCTTGCATACAGTAAGTGCTTAATAATTAATAATTATTGAATTAAACTGAATTAGAAGGGCTAGTTTAAAAGCTCTAAGAAGGCATCAAGATCCAGGAAACTCTGGAGGTCAGAGGGAGTGGGTTGGGATTGGCATTAGGAAGACTTGTGTTCAGATTCGGCTTCTTGTACTTACCTTGAGCCAGTCACCTCCTTTCTCCTCATCTATAAAAATGAGATCATTGGACTAACTGGCCTCAAATGTCCATTCCAGATCTAGATCTAGGGACCTAAGTTTCAGAGAAGTTGATTTTGAGCCAATAAAAGGAAAAAAAAACTCCTTGAAAAAATCCAAGCTGTCCAACAGCTAGCTGCCTGAGGAGGTAGTGAGCTGTCTAGCAGGAGGGGTATTCAAGTAAACGCTGCAGGGATCAGCTCCCAGGGCTACTTGCAGAGGTGAGCAGGGGAGGAATTAAATAAGAATACCTGCAGCATTCTTTCCTCTTTTGGGTTTTTGTCTCTTCAGTTCCATGAATTAATTGTAATTGCAGTTATTAAAATGCAGAGTCTGACCTTTGTTCTGTGAAGAAAACCAAGGCATCCTCTCTCATTGTGCTGCTGATGCCATCGTAGATGTGGAGATGGAAGGGCCTTCAGAGACCACTGAGTCCAATCCTATTTTCTTTCTTACAGAGGAGGAAACTGAGGACCAAAGAGGGGGTGATTTGCCACAGTTTGCATGTCGTAAGTGCCAGAGGCCAGTGCTTTGCCTCCCAATCCAGGCCTCTTTTACAGGGAAGTGTCTTTGAATGGAGCCAGAACTGTCCTCTGGTGGCATAAGCCCAGCCGTTCACTAGGCACCACTGAAAGACTTCTTGGCTTGGAGAGGAGCCCTGAGAATCACTTTTGAGAATTCAGATCTTTGCCTTCAGGCTGTGATAAGACATTGGCCTAGGTCTTTAATGGAAGAAGAAGTCAGTAACTATGAAATTTTAAAGTGTTTACTGTTACCAGCTGTGTGCAAAAGGCATGGATGTGGAAAGTATAATGTTTTATAAATAAAAGAGGAGTTGTTTAGTGCTAAAAAAATTCTAATAATAATGATAGCTAGCATTTACTATATGCAGGCACTGTGCTAAGTGGTTTCCAAATATTCTCTCTTTTGATTCTTAAAACAACCCTGGGTGCTATTCTTCTTCTCATTTTACCAGTAGGGAAACTGAGGCAGAAAATGGTTAAGTGATTTGTCTTGGAGAGTTAGTTATACTCTCTCTCTCTCTCTCTCTCTCTCTCTCTTTCTCTTTCTCTCAATGTCCTTGGTTGCTCTTGGTGACTACAGGTTTTAGGGTAGATGCCAACCAGCCTTGGGGAAGATGAGCTCCTCAAGGGAGTTCCAAATAGTAAGAAAACCACAGAATTGGTTAAAAAAGGCAAGCTAAACTGCTTATCCAGGAGATAACAATTGCCAGGCAGATCAACACCAGACTAAAGCAATTATGGAAAATCGATTGCTTCTTCATAATGACAGAGAAGATACAGGATGTATCTTACCAGACACCACTTCAGCATACTAATGCCGGGATCACCGACTCAGGGCTGGAAGGCCCTTCAAGTGTCTTTGAGTCTAACCACCTGAGTAAAATGTGACTCTTATTTACAGATGAGTAAACCAAGGGCCAGAGAAATCACATACCTTGCCTGGGTCACTCACTGTCAAATGGCAAAGCCAGAGCAGGAGCCCTTGTCTTCTGCCTCCAAATCCAGGACTTTTCACACTGTCGTGCACTGACTCCTGAATGACCAAAGGGAAAAGGAATATAGAGCCATCAGTTGTGTGTGGGGAGTTTGTCACACAGCCCATCGAGGGAGGCAGGGAGGGGGAAAGAGGAAGGGGGAATTAGATGTGATTGTTTATAGGGTTCCTGAAGTAGAATTGTCACTGGAATTGTTTCTGTTAGACTTTTTGGGAAAAGGATGGCTGAAGGAGCAAGGGAGCCTGAAGGCCCATCAGATTGGGTGTTGCCATATTGTTTTATGTGTCAATGAATGTCGAAATGCTTGGTAAGTTTTAAAACAGGAGGAAATGTGAAGTTCTTAGCCCTCTCTTGCCTGGGACCACTTTGGGGCAAGCCAAGTTCTACATGGCTTGCATGGAAAAGGCACATGACTACCATGGGAAAGGCTGAGGAGGAAAGGCCACAGGAGCATTTATATGGCTGAAAACCAGAGCTATAAAAGCCCTTTCTTTCTTAAGAATCTTAGGGTCACAGAACTAGCAAAAGCCAGACGCAGCATTTGAAATCAGATTCCGTGATTCCATCGAATTCCATGATTCCATGCCCATCCAGCTATCATTTAGCCTCCTTGCATCCTCACTGCCTTGAAGGACTGTCATTTGTCTGAGTTGCTTTGAGGGCCAAGAAGCAGGAGGGCATCTGAAAAAACCCCATTGCCAATATGGCGCTGTCACAGCAGATTGATCAGATGCCACCTTCTGACACTTGGGAGGCTTTGCAGGCAGATTCTCTTGACATTGATTTGATGCTGCTGTTGATGGCCGGCCTCCTGAGAAGTCTTTGGGCAGATTGTGTGGAGATGCACAGAGCCCCTGGGATGGTGTGATGTGACAAGCGCTGGACCTGGGGCTAGACCTAGGGTCAAATCCCCTCCCGGACAGTAACTGAAAAGCTTGTCAGCCTCTCTGAGCCCGAGCTCCATAAAATGGTACAGGGGCCACTAGGTGGTGCCATAGTGCGTAAAGCTTCAGGCCTGGAGTCAGAGAGACTCATCTCGCAAGGTCAAACCCAGCCTCAGGCACTTATGAGCTGTGTGACTCTGGGCAAATCTCTTAACCCTGTTTGCCTCAGTTTCCTCATCTGTAAAATGAGCTGGAGAAGAGAATGACAAATAACTCCATTATCTTTGCCAAGAAAACCCCAAAATGGGGTCATGAAGAGTTAGACATGACTGAGAAAAGTTGAACAATTATAGCAAAATGGTACAGAAAAGCTCAGATGAGATACTGAATGCAAAGGGCACTGCCCACTTTAAAGCATCCTGGGAATACCAGTTCTTATTAACAATGTGGAAGTAGTTCAGAGCAGTAGGAAAGGACCTGGGTTCGAGTGCTGCCTCTGTTATTTAGAGTCTGTGTAGCCTTGGGAAAGTCATTTAGACCCAAGATGTCTCAGGTTCACCTTCCTCATTTATAAAAGGAAGGGGAAGGGCTTGGCTGCTGAGGCACTATCCAGTCTCAGAGTTAGGATCCTATGGTCCAGCCTCACCTTATGTTACAGAAATGGGAACTGAAACTCAGGAAGATGCAGACGTAGAAGGCAGAGGTCAGGTCTGTTCCTGGGCAGTGCAGTCTTCTATCTAGAAGGCTTGTTGGGAGTGAGGAGGAAGATGGGAGTGAAGACATCTGAGCTTTGGCCAGATGGTCCAAGCATGAAAACATTCTACTGAAAAATGAAGAAAAGTTAAAAAAAAGAATCATAGAAGGGGAAAGGAACAAGTATTTATTATGCCCCAACCATGTGCCAGGCAATGTGCTTAGCATCTTATAAATGTCTCATTTATACCCTGAGAGGGAGGAACTATCATGATTCCTGTTTTACAGGTGAGGAAACTGAGTCAGGCAAGTTCAGTGACTTGGCCCTCTCAGGTCTTCCTGACTCCAGACCCCAAGTTCTATCCACTGTATTACTTAGCTGCCCCCAGGAGACCCTAGAGAGCTGTAGAATCATAGATGTGCTAAGATGGTCTTCTCCCTCCTCCCATGCTGGCTTCTCAACTGGGGACAGTCCAGAATCCCAATGCCCTGTCCCTTAAGTCAGATGGAAATCATTTTACCCCGAGAGAAGTTGGCAAATACACATACACACACACACACACACTCTACACGTATGGCCATGTAACTCCCCTCTCTGCTGCCCTATTGAGCTTATTGTAAGTGGAACGTCAAGAGTTGTTGCAGGAAAATTCCTAACAATAGGGCAGAATTTGGACCCCTGCCTAATTTATCTGAATTTCTAGTTCACCCCTGGCCTCTTTGTGGCTGAGACAGACCAGTTTACTGGAAACTTTGGGGTGAGAAGATGGTTCCTATTATAGTGTCTGAGGCTAGGCAGGCACTGGGAGGGGAAGCTGGGGAAAGAACCAGACTTTCCTTGGGTCTTCCCTCCCTGCAGATCCTCTGCCTATAGAGCCAATGACCCTCAATATCTGTCTTTATCACAGCTCAGTCCCACCTTTGCTCAGTGCTGGGGGGTTGGAAAGCCGTGCTCGCTCCACTTCCTGAAATGAATGTTGTTTTAACTGACTTGGTAATTTCTACATGACCTGTAGCGTGTGGCCAGGATTTCCCAAATATTCAAACAGGATTCTTGTTCTCATTACTACAGCTTGAAGGCCTTATCCACCCTTAATCTGAAGCCTATGAATGAGCTGGCTCCTTTGGGCATCTTCCTCACTCAAGGAGCCTGGAGGATGCGGGCTGATAAGGGGCACTGCCAGGATGCCCTGCGCTCTATCTCTCCTCAGGTTTAGCTGTGTCGTGCACTCGTCCCCTCCAGACTCTGACCCTTCTCCCAGACTGTACCATAGCTCACCCCTCTGGCTCAGCATTGCTAGCTGACTTTTGTGTTGCAAAATGCTTGACTTATATTATCCTGTTTGAGTGTCAAAATAATCCTATGAGGTAGCTGCCTTAGGCTCCACACTTCCTTTTTTGCAGCTGAAGAAATTGAGGTTATTTCACTAGCTTGAGGACCCATAACTACAAAGTACTGGAGGTATATGTTAAAACTAGTGTTTTGGGGGCAACTAGGTGGCGCAGTGAGTAGAGCACCGGCCCTGGAGTCAGGAGTACCTGAGTTCAAATCCGGCCTCAGACACTTAACACAAAAAACTAGCCGTGTGACCTTGGGCAAGTCACTTAACCCCAACTGCCCTCCAAAAAGCAAAAAAACCCAAAAAAACCTAGTGTTTCCAGACTTCATATCTCACCCTCCCCCTGGTCTCCCAGTCTAACTTTTATGTACATCCAGGAAGTTCTGATATCATGTCACCTATGGAAATCCTGGGGACCAAATGGCATTCCAGTGACTCAAAGAGATAATACTTTCTTGGGTTCCCAGTGAGCAACTCACTCTTCCTGGCCCTGGGCCATTTCGGGGGGCTGGGGTCATATTAGATGCCCTCCCTCAGGTTGCTGGTAAACAGCTTCTAATTAATTGTCAAGGACCCTGTTTATTGCTGCTGCCTTCATCAGCCTGGTCTCAGTCGAGTTCTAGAGCCAGGAACCAAGCTTGGAATACTTAGACTTCGTGGAGGTGGCTGGGCCCTGGCAGAAGAGGAACCCCCCTTGCCATCTCAATTAGTGATCCCGCCTATTTGTGTCTCCTTAGTGCCAAGGATGTGGCTTTCCTTCTAGGTTTTCATCTCTAAGGTCAATGAACTTCATGGTTCTGAGTAATAACTACTGATTTAATGAGTCTGGAAAGGGGGATAAACTTCAGAGAGCTTATCTACAAGCTGCCTCTGGAATTTGACTTGTCACAGGCGTTTAGACATTTTTTTTCTTTTTGGAGGGCATTTGGGAATTAAGTGACTTGCCCAAGGTCACACAGCTAGTTTTTGTGTTAAGTGCCTGAGGCCGGATTTGAACTCAGGTCCTCCTGACTCCAGGGCTGGTGCTGTATTCACTGTGCCACCTAGCCGCCCCTTAGATATCTTCTTAAAAGCACCCCATCTGGCCTTGGTTTATGAATTTGTAACTGGGAGCGGAGGGGCAGGGAGGGAAGGAGGATATAGCTGATATATGGGTGCTGCTGTCTATAGGGCATTAACATAGGGTGCATCATAAGCTTTATATGAGAGGGACTGGGGTAGAAGCTCTATCTGTGATTTCTTTGGAATAAAGAATTCTGGGTGAGGAAATGTCCTCTACTGGCATAGACTAGCACCTTTTCTACAATTTGTAGGCTCAATACTGAGTGGTTCCACGAATTGTCCAGAGTCACCCAGCTGGGATGTGTCAGTAACCATATTTGAACCCCATCCCTAGCACATAATAAGCACTTAATAAGAATTTGTTGATTGACTGATTGATTTGTGACTCCATGGCTGGCTTTCTATCCCCACATTGATCCCCCCTGCCGCCCATGTCTTTCCATGTTTCAATCCATAGCAGCCAAGGTAATCTCCCTGAAGTACAAGTCTGATTATGCCTGTACTTTAGATATCAAAGAAGCCTTCCAAGGGTCTCTGTTCCCTCTGGGATAAAATGTAAACGCTTCAGGTTGGCATTTAAGGTCTTTCTCAATGGGGCTCAAGCTACATTTCCAACTGGACACAGTCTGGCTAGCCCAGGCTTCTTTCAAGGTATAGAGGATGTAGATAGAAACAGCTAAGCTGAGAAGTCCGCCAGCCCCAAGCACCAAAGCAATTCTGAGTTTGTCTTTCTCTTGCCCACTCATAACAGCACAGCCAAGAGGAGAATGTTGGATTTAGAATTAGAGAGCCTATGTATGAATCTCAGTTACTAATTGTAGGAGCAGATTCCAATGGGCATAGTGGAACTGGTTGGCATTGGGTGAACCTCATTGGAGTAGGGCCGGTGAGTGAAGGGGTGATTGGAGTAAAGGCAAGAGCTTGGGAGGAAGTCATGGAGGGTGATGTTTGCCTCTAAGGTGCTCAGGTGGGAGGGATGGGGCTGAACATCCAACTGGAGGAAGAACTGAGTAGCCTGGTTCCTCAGTGTAGAACCTAGCTACCCTACTCTAGAGTTCAAACCCATTTGGAAAGCTTGTTCTTGCCTCTGGCTTCTTGAAGGTTCCTTCCCTAACTAGGCTTTGACATCTGGGCTTCCAGTCTTCAGGCAGGGGAGCTGAGTAGGGCTAGCAGAGCCAGATCATGGCCAGAAAACAGCAAGGGGCTTGCCAGGTCATCAAGCCCAACCCTATCATTTTATAAGGGGGAAAGTGAGGTTCAGGGAAATCAAGTGACTTGCCTAATGTTCTACAGATAAGAAATGGCAGAGCCAGTCCTTGAACCCGGGTCCTCTAACCCCCAATCCTGTGCTCTATAAACTGCCTCTATTCCAGATGTCCTCAGGTCTGCCTGAGGAGGGTCGTGAGTGAGGGATGAAGTAATGAGATGTTACAATAAAGATTTTTTATTTGACTTTTTTTTAACAGAGAAAGGGTGAGAGGCACCATAGAGCAGTGGAAAAACTCCTGAATTTGAGGTCCAGATCTTAGATCTGCTGCTCCCTATCTTGAGTTTCCTTCTCTGTAAAATTAGAGCCAGTGAATTAGATGCTGTCCAGTGACAACTCTATGATCTCATGAGGGTCCCTTCCCCCCAGACCATTAGCTGCTTCTTTGTGCTTCCGAATGGTTCTTACTTTCATAACTTATGGATTATTAACTACTGCTTGCCTCTGTCTTAAGTCAGCCATTGGCAAGAGTTCAGTCAGTGCCTTGAAACATTTCCTCAAGTGGATGTAATCCATGTTTGCAACTTTGGTAGAATCACCTCCCTCTAAAAACACTGCCCATGGCCTTGGGCTCATCTGCTAAGTTGGCTCTTTTCCTCTGTCTCAATCATCGATAGCACAACATGTACCCATGCTCATGTGTACAAGAAGGAAAAAGGCTGGGCAATCTGTGGGGCAAATACAAAAGCAGCAGGTTGGCCCTTAACAAGCTCATATTCTCACCTGGAATCAGATTACTATTGTTAGAAAGCAGTGACCCCTGTGCCCTTTGCCTGAGTTTATTCACCTTCCCTCCACTGTCTAGTTGAGCTCTCTCACCGAGCACATCCCACTCAGCAGGTGCTTAGCATCAGATAGGAGGATGTGTATAAAGTGTTTGCAAATCTTAAAGTGCTGTACAAGTATCATGATTATTCTCCCTATATTTTTGGAGGGTAGAAGGCAGGGCAGTTGGGATTAAGTGACTTGCCCAAGGTCACACAACTAGTAAGTGTGTCAAGTGTCTGATTCAGATTTGAACCCAGGTCCTCCTAGGGCTGGTGCTCTATTCACTGAGCCATCCAGCCACCCAGCCACCCCCTCCCTATTATTTTTATACACACCTAGGTAGCACTGTAATGGATAGCGTGCTGGGCCTGGAATCAGAAAAAACCTGAGTTCAAATCCAGTCTCTGACACGTAATAGCTGTGTGACTCTGGATAAGTCACTCGGCCTCTGCCTCACTTTTATTAACTGAGAAATGGGCACAATAAGACACCCACCTCTCCGGTTACTGTAAGGATAACCTGAGATAATGACTGTAAAGCACTCAGCATGGTGCCCAGTATATAGTAGGTGCCATATAAATGTTAGCTCTTCTTCTTATCATTATTATCTTGACACAAGGGGTCATCTTTGTGTGGTGTACTGAGAGTGGAAGCTATTCCTGTCCTCTTCCCCCCAGTTAGATTTTCTGCTACCTGGGAATTTAGAGCTTTAGAGAGTTTCCTGGGGAACGGAAAGGTTAATGTTACTCAACCTCCATATTGCCTGAGCTCTCATCATTGTCTATAGAGGTGTAGTAGGAAGAGGTCCTGAGTTCAAATCCTAACTCTTCCTCTTATCACTTGTGTGACCTTGGACAAGTCTTTTCTCCTTGTTTGTCAGTTTCCTGCTTTGAAGAATGCGGGTAAAGGACTGGATCAATAAGATCCTTTACAACTCCAAATCTGTGATTTTTTTTTCATTACATAAAGACATTTGATAGCTTAAGGGAAGTCCCCTCCCCAGAAACAAATGCAGGAACAGCATTTCTTGACCCTCGAGAAAGTGAAAAGCTGGCTGCTTGGGAAGCATCCGTCCCTACACCCCCACCCGCAGGCAGCCTCCCCAGTCCTCTGCCTACACGCAGCAGCAAATTAGTCTCTCCAAAGAAGAATGCTGGTCTTACATGAACTGGAACAATTAATTTCACGCTTGTCATCCTGGCCTCAATAGTGTGTTGATTTGAGTCGGCCCTCTGTGCTGTTGCACGCTGGCCGGCTTGGGCCAGGCTGAAGCCAGCTGCCTGTGATGGTGACACCTGATCATAAAGGGATCCATCAATGGGAGTAATTACAGGATTGATCAGGCCGCTCATCTGTTTTACAGAGGACTCGATTCTTGGGAGTGGCTTCAGACAGACGTGTTTAATGGCCCTTCCATCCCCCATCACCACAGTGCCTGGACCAGCTCAGATTCCAGAAAGCTCTTCATAATTACTCATTGACTCTCATTTCTGCTTTGCTGAGTGAAGCTCACCTTGCTTGCTGTTGCTTGAAAGTCAGTCCCTGCTATCAAAGGAAGGGCTCAGTGCAAAGTTATAAAGTGCTAATACTAGCAAAAAAATGTGAAAAGACATCTCCAGTAATGTTACTGAGTCCTGGTAATCAGGGAATCTAATTTTGCTTTTTGGGGCTTTGTCTCTGGCTGAAGGGAATGCATTTGGATGAAGACAGCTCATTTTCCAGTGGCTGCCCTCGCCATGGGCTCTGACAGGGAGGGGGGAAGGACTCATCAAGTTCTCTTGTAAACAATTGAAAGCATAATTCAGCTGAGGGGAAATTTCCATTTGTGTGTCAGCTCATGAGGAGGAAGCTTTAGCTTTCTGCTCTGCTCCAAGAGCTCCTGAAACTTCACATGCAGCTTGCTGGTCAAAGCTCTGGACCTAGAGGCAGGACCAGCTGGGTTTGAATCTTGTCTTTTATGCATGAGTTGTAAGATCTTGGGCAAGTCTTTTCCCTTAGCTCTCTCCAATTTCTAATGGAGAAAGAGTTGCCGAGCTGATGATAGAGACATCGAAAGCATGCAGCGGATCGAAGGCTGGGCTTGGCCAGCTTGAAGACAAGTTTGAATCCTGCCTCCAATACTTAATAGCTGTGTGATGCTGGTCAGCTCACTTCTGTTCTATCTTGAACGTACCTTGCAGGGTTTTTGTGAGGCTCAAATGAGAAGACACATTCAAAATGCTTTGTAAGCTTTAAGATGCCAGCTGGCTAGTTGGGATTTTTGTTGTTGCTGCCACACAGCAGAGGCATACATTTTGCGTTTTTATTTCTCTAAATAGAATTGAGGTAGGTTTGCAAGGTGGGGTCCATTGACTGACTTGTTTTCTGAAAGGGAACATGACAAAAGCAAACACGTTCTGGGTCAGCTCATTCTTTGAAAGTTGGCCGGAGGGAGGTGGGTGCGGCAGCGCAGTGCCCTTGCATAATTGGAGTATTTGGGGAGAAAAGTCATGTCACATAGTTCTTGGGAATCTGCTGGCTTCAGGGATCCTCCAGTCATACAAGATGTCTGAGTTCAATTTGGAACTTTTTAAGATAATAACCCTTGATTTCCTTAAAGGTTTAGACAGATTTAGTGCCAGAATAACTATCCTTAACTTGATAAACTTTCTCTTTAAATTAAACTTCTAAAAAATGATCTAAGTCCTTGGACAGTCCTGAGCGCCAAAGATAAATGCGCCCAATGGAAATTCAGATAAGATTTCTACATGTGAAATGACTAAGGATGTTTTACTATCTTGGGCAACCAGACCTTCATTCCATTGATGCAATGGAAGTCAGAAGATGGCCAGAGAAGATTATGGATAAACAGCTTTTATCTCTAATGAACTTGATTTTGAGTTAAAATTCCAGGAGAATCATAGAATCTGAGAACTGGGAGAGAGCCCAGAGGCAATTAGTCTGAGCCCTGCCAACAAGTGGTCATCCAAAGTCTCCCCTGAGAGGGAATCCAGCCCTACTGGAATACCCTTCCACTTTGCGTTAGTGCTAAGGACATTTTCCCTTTCACCACACTAGACGTATACCTCTGGGACCTCTCTCCATTGCTCTGAATTTTCCTCTCTGGGGTCAGAAAAATTCTTCCATTCATGGACCTCAGAATGAGGAATTGGCAGCATTTTGCCATGAATTTCCTTTTCGCTCCTTTTGGAGGCATGTCCATACAGGATCAAAAGCATTATTTTGTGCTCATCTTTACACACTAACTTGCCAGGACAGTGTACAATATGTTACATGGGCTCAATATATACCTGCCAATTCATCTATAGGCTGAGAGATTGAGAGATGTCAAGGAATTCAAGCCTTTCTTGTCTAATCTCCTCATGTTAATGATGAGTAAACTGAGGCAGAGGGAGGTTAAGTGGTTTGCCCATAGTCACTCAGCCATGCAGACTCAGGATCTGGAGCCCCAGCCTTTGACTCCAGTGTCAGCCCTCTTTCCACTGTAGCATGTTGTTTACCAGCTAAAGAAGAGCTGCCTGCAGCTGATAGCAATTTCTTGAATACTTTTGGGGAGAGGGGCACGCTGCATCTATCCCAAACAGACGTATGGAGAAATTCACTTCAATTTCCTTTTCAAGTCTAGTATTTTTATACCAACTGTATTTAGAAAACTGAACTAAGCTATGATGGAGAAAGAACATTCAGATAAGAAAATGTCCCTGCCCTGCCTTCATAGAGTTTGTAGTGTTTACTAGGCAGAAGAAGCCTGCAATTTGAAATGGATTACACATGTGAAGTCATTCAAAACACATTACCCCATCAGCCATGTTGCAAAAGAAAACACAAACAAAAAGAACGAGAAAAATAGAGTAAAAAGTAGGCTTTAATCTGCCTTAAGAGTCCATTAGCTCTTTCTCTAGAGATGGAAAACATTTTTTCTCCTGGGTTCTTTGGAATTGTCTTGGGTGACAATACTACCATGCTATAACAAATGTTGAACAAAGTAGTTTCAGAAAAACTTCGGAAGGCATAAATGCATGCAAGCTCAGTCTTTCTCCAGTTTCCAGTCCCAAAGAATTTCCAATTCTTTGTCACCACAAAAAGAGTATACACACATATGTATATGTGCATGTATATATGTATACAAACATACATATATACACATATATACATTTATGTATATATATGTACATGTATATGTATATGTATATGTGTATATATATGGAATGGTATTGCTGAGTCAAAGGATATGCACAGTTTTATAACTCTTTAGGCATAGTTCCAAATTGTTCTTCAAAATAGTTGGACTAGTTCACAACTCTACCAACAATGCACAAGTGTACTAATTTTTCTACATTCCCATCAGCATTTGTCACTTTTCTTTTCTGTCATGTTAGCTGATCTGGTAGATATAGGTAGTATCTAAGAGTTGTTTTAATTGGCGTCTCTCAAATCAGTAATGATTCAGAATTTTTTTTTTATTCTGACTATTGATAGCTTTGATTTCTTCTGAAAACTGCCAGTTCACATCTTTCCACCATTTATCAACTGGAGAGTGTCTCTTATTTTCATAAATTTGTCTTATTTTTCCATACGTTTGAGAAATTATGTCTTTATCAGAGGAATGTTGCAATTCCCCAATTTTTCCTTCTAATTTTGGCTTCATTAGTTTATTTGTGCAAGTGCCTTTTGTACTTTTTGCAAGTGCTAATGTACTCAAAATAGCCCATTTTTATATCTTGTGATGGTTTTTTAAAAATTCAATTAAATTTATTTTTGTTACATCGGAAATTCTGACCTGTCTCCTTTCCTCACCCCTCTACATCGCATGCTAGAAAAGGTCACCATTTCATACACACACACACACACACACACACACACACACACATTATAGATATAAGACCATTATTCATACTTGTATGTATCAGCTCTTTCTCTGGAGGTAGATAGCATCTTCCTTAATAGAGCCTTTTTAATTGATACGAAAATTTGTACTACTTAGAATAGCTCAGTCATTCAGTTATTCTTTTAACAACATTGCTGTTACTGTATACAATGTTTTCTTGTTTCTGCTCTTTTCACTCTTCATTATTTCATGAAAATCTTTCCATATTTTTGCTAAAATCAACCTGCTCATTATTTTTTGTATTTATATTTAGTATATATTTATATTTAGCATTCTATTACCTGTGATGCTCTCTATCTCTTGGTCTTAAACTCTCCCCTTATCCATCGATGCTTCCCTAATTTACTTATGTCACCCTTTATATTGAAATCATTTATCCATTTTGACCTTATCTTGGTAGATGGCGTGAGATGTTGGTCAATGCATATTTTCTGCAAAACTGCTTTCTAGGTTTTCTAGCATTTTTTGTCAAATGGTAAATTCTTACCCCCAAAGTTTAGATCTTTGGGTTTACCAAGCACTAGATTACTATGACAATTTCCTGCTATATTCTGCATGACTAATCCATGCCATTATCCGCTACTCTTTTACTCAGCCATTACTACATCGTTTTGGCGATGACCACATTGTAATGTAGATTGACTTTTGGAACAGCTAGCTCCTCTTCACATTATTTTTTCATTGATTCCTTTGATATACTCGACCTTTTGTTCTTCCAGATACATTTTGTTATTATTTTTTCTGGCTCTATAAAATGATCCTTTGGTGTCTCAATTGGTATGACACTGGGTAATTAAATCAATTTAGGTGCAATTGTCATTTTTATTATGCTGACTTGGCCTACCCATAAACACTTAATAGTTTTCCAACTCCTTAGATCTGTTCTTATTTCTGTGGAAAGTTTTTTTTTTTTTTTGGAATTCTGCTCATATAATCTGTGGCTTTGTCTTGGCAGGTGCGCTCCCATGTATTTTTAAAAAATTGTTGTTATTGTAAATGGAATTTCTATCTCTTGCTTCTAGGTTTTGTGGGTAGTACATTGAAATGTTTGTGATTTATGTAAGTTTATGTTGTATCTTGCAACTCGGATTCTCTATGTATGTCATCGTATTTTTTTCAGAGTGTGATTATTTGTTTTTTTTTGTTGCCTATTTTTATTCCTTCAGTTTCCTTTTCTTGTCTTATTGCTATGGCTAGCATATCTAGTATCATATTGAATAATAGTGGTGATAATGGACATCCTTATATCACTCCTAATCCATTACATATAACGCTTACTCTTGGTTCTAAATGGATACTACTTATCATTTTAAGAAAAGTTCCATTGATTCCTATGCTTTCTAGTGGTCATTTTTTTTAAAAACAGGAATAGGTATTACATTGGTGAAAAGCATTTTCTGCATCTATCAATACAATAATTTTTATTGTTATGGTCGATTATGCTGATAATTTCCCTAATATTGAACCAGCCTTGCCTTCCTGATATAAATTCCACCAATTATGCATCAGATGAAGTGAAAAGAAAAAGGAAAAAAAAAGGTAGAGATAGAAATCATGATCTCAGACTAAGCAAAAGCAAATATAGACCTAATTAAAAGGGACAAGGAGGGAAATTACATCTTCCAAAAAGGAAACATTTGTGGTATATGGTCTTTGGGTTATATTGTTGTAATCTCCTTGCCAGTATTTTATTTAAAATTTTCACATCTATATTCAATAAGGAAATTGGTCTATAGCTTTCTTTTTTTTGTCACTTTCTGATTTAGGTATCAAAACCATATTTGTGTTCTAAAACAATTGTTAGCACTCCTTCTTTACCTATTTTCTCAAACAGTTTATATTGTTTTGGAGTTAATTGTTCTTTAAATATTTGATTCACTTATAAATCTATATGATCCTGGGGATTTTTTCTTAGACATCTCATTGACTGTGTGTTCAATTTCTTTTTCTAAAATACGGTTATTTAAGTATCCTATTTCCTTTTCCATTAAACTGAGTAGTTTATGTTTTTGTAAATATTATCCTTTTCACTTAGACTGTCAGTTTTACTGGCATACAATTGGACAAAATAACTCCTAATAATTGCTTTAATTTTATCTTCATTTTTAGTGCATTCATCCACGTCCTTTATGATACTGGTAATTTGGTTTCCTTATTTCTTTTTTAGAACCAAATTTGCCAGTGGTTTATCTATGGTATTTTTTTCTCACAAAACAAGCTCCCAGTTTTAGTGATTAATTCAGGTTTTTTTTACTTTCAATTTAATTAATCTCTCCTTTGATGTTCAGAATTTCTATTTTAATGTTTAATTGAGGATTCATAATTTGTTCTTTTTCTATTTTTTTAAGTTTCATGCCCAATTCATTGATTTGCTTCTTCTCTATTTATTCTCTAAATGCTTACATTTAGAAATATAAAATTTCCCCTAAGTACTACATTAGCTGCATCCCATAAATTTTGGAATCTTGTCTCACTGTTGTCATTCTTTTTAATGAAATTATTGCTAGTTTCTTTCTGATTTGTTCTTTGACCCATTTGTTGTTTAGGATTAAATTGTTTAATTTTCAATTAACTTTTAATTTATGCTTCCACAGCTCTTTATTAAGTGTGATTTTTATTGCATTGTGATCTGAAAAGGGTGCATTTAATATTTCTGCTTTTCTGCATTTGTTCAATTTTTGTGAAGGTCTCATGTGCAACTGAGAAAAAATTGTGTGTGTGTATATATATATATACACATATATGTATATATGTATGTGTATATATATATGAAAACATATATACATACACACACACTCTTTCTATTCCTGTTTAGTTTTTTCCAGAAGTTTAACATATTAACTTTTCTAAGACTCTATTCAACTTTTTCACTACTTTCTTATTTATTTTATGGTTAGATTTATCTAGCTCTGATAGGGGAAGATAGAAGTTCCTGACTAGTATAGTTTTATTGCCTATTTTCTCCTGTGATTCATTTAACTTTTCCTTTAAGAATTTGGATTCTATACCATTTGGTGCATGTATGTTTAATATTGCCATTACTTCATTGTCTATGGTCCTTTTTTGGAAAATGTAATTTCCCCACTTATCCCTTTTAATTAGGTCTATTTTTGCTTTTGCTTTGTCTGAGATCATGATTACTATCTCTGCCTTTCTTTCTTTTTTTTTTTTTTACTTCAGCTGATGCATAATATATTCTCCTCCCTCTTATTTTAACGCTGTGTCTCTTTGTTTTAAGTGTGTTTCTTGTAACCAGAATGTTGTTGAATTCTGGTTTCTAAGCCATTCTGCAATTCACTTCCATTTTATGGGTAAATTAATCCCAGTCATATTTAGGGTTACTAACTATATATTTCCATTTATTCTGTTTTCTTCTGTTTATCTTTCTCTGTCTCTCCCTCCCTTCCTCCTTCTCCTCTTTCTCTCCTGTCCCTCTTCTCACATGTGTTTTACTTTGGACTATTGCCTTCTTTTATCTACCCTCTCTTTTATTTCCCCCCCTCCTTTCTTGTCCCCTTCTCCTAATTCTCTGTTGGGTAAGAAAGATTTCTATTACCAATTGGGTATATATTTTCCCTTTTTGAACTGATTGAGATGTGGATGAGGTTGAAGTGTTGGCCCCTTCCATTTTTTCCTGGGCTGTAAAATCTCAACCTTGTGTGCCTCTTTTATGTAAGATAGTTTTCCCCTTTCATACTCTCCCTTCCTTCTTTTCCCAGAGCATCTTTTTTCTCTCCTATCAATTTTTTTCTTTTACACCAAACCAATATAATGAACTCATATAATCTTTCTATGTAGAACTCTTCTAACTATCCTAATAATGGGAAAATTCTTAGACTATATATTTCTCATCTTCCCATATAGAAAGGTAAACAATCTAACCTTATTGAATCTCTTATGATTTCTCTTTCATGCTTACCTTTTTTATTTTTTATTCTTTCGTTTCTCTTGAGTCTTATATTTCAGAGTCAAATTTTCTATGCAGCTCTGGTCTTTTTATCAGGCAAGTCCTCTATTTCATTAAATATGTCTTTTTCCCTTGAAAGATTGCACTCAGTTTTGGTGTGTAGGTTATTCTTGGTTGTAATCCCAACTCTTTTGCCTTCTACATTATCATATTCTAAGCCCACTATTCTTTTAACATTGTAGCTGGTAAATCTTGTATGATGTTTACTGTGGCTCTATGACATTTGGATAGTTTATTTCTGACTTCTTGAAATATTTTCTCTTCGACCTGAGAGCTCTGGAATTTGACTACAACATTCCTGGGAGTTTTCATTTTGGGATTTCTTTCAGGTGGTGATGGGTGGATTTTTTTTCATTTCTACTTTTCTTCTCATTTAAGCGTATCAGGACAGTTTTCCTCAACAATTTCTTGAAATTTGATGACTAGGCTCTTTCTTTGACCACATTTTTCAGGTAGCCAATAATTCTTAAATTCTCTCTCCTTGATGTATTTTCCAGGTCAGTTGTTTTTTCCAATGAAATATTTCACAGTTTCTTCTATTTTTTATTTTTTAAAACTTTATTTTATTGTTTCTTAATGCCTCATGGAGTTATTAGCTTCTGTTTGCCCAGTTCTAATTTTTAAGAAATTATTTTCTTCAATGATCTTTTGTAACTTTTTAACATTTGACCTATTCTGCTTTTCAAGGAGTCATTTTCACCAGTAAATTTTTTCTTCCTCTTTTACCATTTGGTCAATTGTGATTTTAAGGTGTTACTTTCTTCAGTAATTTTGTGCCAGTTTCATCAAAGTGTTAATTGTTCATCACTATTTGAGTTTAATACAGACACATCTCAAAATTACCTTATTTCTCAGTTCTTGCTTATTTGGAGTTTCCAAAGTTATCATCACTTAATTCCAAATATGTTCATTTGTAGTAGCATTTTGCTCAAGAGACAGCATTAAAAGTAGCTTGAGGGCAAGGGAACAGTTGAGCCCAGGCTCAAAACCCCATATCCATAGGTCCCCAGGTACTCCTAGACTTCTCTCACATAAGCCTGGAAGAGTTACTTTCTGGAAAAGGGTACTTTGGGCAATGGCCATGGGATGAATTTGTACAATAGGAGTTTGGTAAGAGGGGAGTGTACAAAAGTAAAAGACCACTTAGTTAGAACAGTAGCCATCCAAGTTCCTCCTGTAATGACAAAGCAGGGACTTTTCAGGACATGGGCTGTTTGTAGTTGTTTTAGCCAAGTCCTTTATTCAAACCTTGTGGCTTTCACAGCTCCCTGGAAATGGCAGGTGTATTCACAGATTGGTCTGGTGCAATCCAGTAATAAATGTAAACATACTGAAATTAAGCAATCCAATAGTCAATAAACATCAATTAGGCGCTTCTTGTGTGCTACTAAGATAAGTGTTGGGGATATAAAGGAAAAGCCAGAACAGCCCCTGTCCTTCAAAAGTACAGCTCAGCTGGTGCCTTCTACTTGGAGCTCCTCCTGATCCTCTCAGGTATTAGAATTTCCCCTGACACAACCCCCTGCCATTTCCAGGGAGCTGTGAAAGCCACAAGGTTTGAATAAAGGACTTGGCTAAAACAACTACAAACAGCCCATGTCCTGAAAAGTCCCTGCTTTGTCATTACAGGAGGAAATTGGATGGCTACTGAGCTGTACTTTTGAAGGAAGCTGGAGATTCTAGGAGATGGAGATGAGGATGGAGAACATTTCAGATGGGGATGCCCACTGCTTCCATTTTAGGCTGAGTGGCTTGCTGCCCACAGATAAGAACTGAGACCTTGGCTGAGCTCAGCCATCCAGAGGCTGTGCGCTAATGTTCACAAGTAAATCAATTCTCAACATTGGAAAAAATAGAAAAAATATTTCAAGGGTCATGGCCTGTTGATGGCATGTATATTGGGAGTTGGGGAGATTCTTAATGTCTTTTCCACCTTGAAAACTGGGCAGCCCGAGGCCAGGAAGCTTAGTTGATTTACACTTCAGGAATCTGACATTTTAGTAGTTCACAGTAGGAAGTTCTGCTTGAGGGTTGGAGCTGTTGGCTCCCCTGGCCTATCCAAGGAGGACAGATGTCTCTAGACTATTACCAGAGGCCTGTTCTGGGAGCCTCTGCCATCATCTTGGAGGCTCTGACAGAAGGTTTAGAGGCTGAGAGTTGGAGGGGCTCAAATGTTTTACTGCCTCTCCTAGGAATTCTCCTGTAGCTCAATCCAGTTTGTTCCCAGCCCCTTTGACAGGTTGTATAATTGCCAGGCCAATAATAAATCTATAGGAGCGATTAGTGGATTCTGCTGACACTCAGACCCTGAGAATTCAGTCGACCATTTATGCATCTCACATCCCTCCTGCAAGTTGCCAGGGAGTGAGGCAGCAGGAAGTTATTTACTCAGTCTCCAAGGTCAGGATGCAAGGCTGGGACGTAATAACACAAGAAGGAGCAGGAAGCCAAGACAGCAGAGACTTCTGCAGACAGAAAAGTGCAAACAAAAGTAAACACTTCTAGGGAAGGGAAGGGAAGGGAAAACTTTTGATCACGGGGTGATCAGGGAGCCATGGTACAGCTGAGTCCTCATTCATTCATTCAACAAGTATGTAATATTTAAGCCTGCTGAAACTATTGTCAGAGCCTATGTCCTTCAAAGTGGATGTACACCTTAGGGAACTTAGGTCAGCTCCTGGTGGCATTGGGGTAAAATATGCAGAAACTGAGATCAGAACTCAAAGGATCTGAATTCAAATCCCATACTGGCTACCAGACAAGTCACTTCACTTTTCTCCACATTGTTTTCTCGTTGGTAAAGTGAAGGCATCAGATTAAATGGTCTTGGAGGTCTCTCCTAGCTCTATATGCATGAATCAATGATCTTATGAATTCAGTAAGTGTTTATTAAGTTTCTACTATGTGTCTTGTACTGGTGATAGGCACAAAGAGGATACTTCCAATCTTCAAAGAACTTGCATTTACATGGCAGGTAGGGGACATGCAATATCTATGCAGATGTAAATATATGATAATTGGAGGAGTAAGAGAGTCTTATTGTGCAGGTGGGGGGGCAGGGAGAAAGGCAGCTTTAAAAGAACCACAGAGCACACAGGATCCCCTGGGAGCTGGGAAATCTAACTGGTTTTGTGCTCAGTTCCAGAAGGACCTCGATAGGCTGGGGGTCATCCAGAGGAGGACAGCCGGAATGGTGGCACATCTAAGGTTAGGCTGTGAGGCTTGGATAAAAGGAACTGGGGGTGATTAGTTTGGAGAGGAGACATCTCTTGGCTTTGGGTAGGGGAAAGAGTGGCTAGAGAGTCTGGGATGTGGTTATATCCCTTCTCCCTAGGTTAATTCTGGTTCCCCCTGGTAAAGTAGGCTTTTTAATGTCTGCTGTGGTAGCCTCTACTGCCATAGCTGTGTGAGAGCATGAGTTGTCCTTGGCCTCCCTGATCATAAGGAGCATGGGGATTTCATTCCTTCTTTATTGTTCACTATCTACAGATTATAAAGAAACCTAGATGTCAAGCCATCAGGATGTAAAGAGGATGGAGATGCTGTTCTCTCTGCAGTGGCAGACAGCCTTTTTGAGGTCTTCCCAAATGGTTCCATCACTCTCTGAACTGGTTTTCAAACCTACCAAGGGTAGGGTCAACATCCTTCAATGACCTCATCCTGTATAATTAATCAACCAATCAACAAGCATTTATTTAGCTCTTCTGTGCCAAGTATGGTGCTAAGCGCTGGAGATGAAAAAACAAAGAAAGAATCTTTTTTCCCCAGAGCTTGTGTGTGTGTGTGTGTGTATGTGTGTATGAGAGAGACAGAGAGAGGGAGAGAGAGAGAGAGAGAGAGAGAGAGAGAGAGAGAGAGAGAGAGAGAGAGAGAGAGAGGTAGGGGGTTTGGGGAAGGCGAGGAGAGGGAAAATATACAAAACTGATCCAGGGTGGTATATTTTTCTTTTTTTTTTGTGGAGACAGCATAAGCAGCTGGGGGTGGTGGTTATGGATCTCTTTTGTTAACTAGCCAAAGTCTAGTGGTCCTTCTGTTGGTCTCTCCCTTGCTTGATGAGCTCCAGTCACTTGGGTCACTATCCCAGATTTGATGGGAAGTATCTATGGGAATGTAAAGACTGGAGAACAGAGAGTTATCTCATGCAGCATCTTCTGTTCTTCCATTAGTTCTGCAGGTTGATATTTCTGTTTTTTATGAAGTAAAGAAAAGGTTTTCTTTCAATTGGTGTGTCTACCCATAACTACAGAGGAGAGATGATGGAAGATAATTCCACTGTCTATGGTTTTCCTTTGAAGTCCAGGCCACCAGACACTCAGAATGGAGCAATGAGCTTATGGGCCTCTAGCTATAGGTTTTAATTACCTTGAGACACAGATGGAGAGCATGGAGATGGAGACTGAAGATATTCGGTTTAACTGTTTCTACACTAGAGCCAGGGTTTTTCATTTTGGAGGAAGCAAGTTCATTACCTTCAGTGGGTAACTCTTTTTATTGGACAGAACATAGTCAGCTATGAGGTATGAGGGAATCGTCTTTGGAGACACTGTTGACCACACAGCCTATAAAGACCATCCTTTGGAAGCTGTGTTATGTTTTGTAGTCTTGACCTAGTTAACTCCATCCATAAGATTTTTAAAAAATTTTTCCTTTTTGGAGTGGGGAAGGCAGGGCAATTAGGGCTAAGTGACGTGCCCACAGTCACACGGCTAGTCAGTATTAAGTGTCTGAGGTCGGATTTGAACTCATGTTCTCCTGACTCGAGGGCCGGTGTTCTATTCACTGAACCACCTAGCCATTCCACATCCATAGGATTTTAGTAGAGAAATCACAGAATTACAGAATTTAGGAGTTAGGGCTTCAGTGGCGCTCTAGTCTGGCTCATTAAAAAAATTTCCCATTACAATGCAACTTACTATTTAGCCATCTAGACTAGTGGGAGACCTCCAGCGAGGGAGTGCTTAAAGCACCCATTTCACCTTGGGATAGCACTGATTGGAGAGGAAATTTTTTCCTAATATCGAGCTGACATAA
>CM053599.1:8686417-8719199 GCA_028646575.1 Pseudocheirus occidentalis | reverse complement strand
TCTGTCTATCTATCTATCTATCTATCTATCTATCTATCTATCTATCTATCTATCTATCTATATCTGTCTGTCTGTCCATCCATCCACCCATCTGTCTGTCTGTCTGTCTGTCTGTCTATCTATCTATTTATATCTGTCTGTCTGTCTGTCCATCCATCCACCCATCTGTCTGTCTATCTATCTATCTATCTATCTATCTATCTATCTATCTATCTATCTATCTATCTATTTTAGAGCTTGGAGATCTTCAAAATTTTGCTCATTTTATTCCATAAGTTATAGATTAAATAAAATAAACAAAACTAAAACAAAACCAAACAAAACCTCAAAAGATTTGCTCTTAGAGAGCTAATCCAGCTCTTTGGTGGGGTAAAGAGACAGTGGGAACACAGTGGATGGAGTGTGGGTAATATCTTAATACTATCTATCTATCTATCTATCTATCCATCTATCTATCATCTATCTATTCATCTATGTATCTATCCATATCTATCTATCTGTCTGTCTGTCTATCCATCCATCCACCCATCTGTCTTTCTACCTATTTACCTATTTACTTATCTGTCTGTCTGTCTATCTCTCTCTCTCTCTCTCTCTCTCTCTCTATCTATCTATCATCTCTGTCTGTCTGTCTGTCTGTCTCTCCACCCATCTATCTTCAGTGGTTAAAAGGAGTTTTACTTTAGCCTTAGCCCAGGAAGGACATTCAGAACAGGGAATGGATGTTGTGGATCTGAAGGCTGCTAGGTGGCAAAGTACATAGGATGCTGAACCATGTTTCAGGAAGACCTGAATTCAAATCTTGCTTCAGACACCTGACTGTGTTGAACCTGGACAAGTCACTTAACATCTTTCAGCCTTGGTTTCCTCATCTGTAAAGTGAGATAATAATAGAATCTGCTACACAGAAGGGTCTTGAAAATCCCAACAAGCTTTGAAGATGCGAATTTTTATTCACATTATTATGTTGGTTCAGTTGAGCCAGACTTTCCTAGGCTGCTAGTGGTCATGCTATTGGTCCATGGTCTGAAGTCTGAAGAGGGAAGAATTTCACTCTTTCCACACTATTCATTTGGATGGTACTGACTCTCCTCAGGGCTCAGTGGGGCCAGGGGAGATGCTGGGCTGGGAAAAGCCAGCTTTTTGTTTACACATAACTGTATCAAACTCATCTCTAAGACCTGCCCCCTCAGAAGCCCAGATATTATCTCTTTGTTATAAGAATGTCTGTAGCAAAAAGAGAGTTCTAATCTTGGAGTTAGGAAGTCACTGGTTCATTTCTTACCTCTGACAACTTAGTAGCTAAGTGATCCTGGCAAACCAATTCACCCCACTCCGACTGTGTCCTTATCTATAAAATGGGAGTAACACTAGCTTACCTCACAGGGCTGTTGGGAAGAGCCAAGGAAATATTGTATGTAAAGTACCAGAGAGATGTCATTGCTTCTTATGGTCCTCCTGAAATGTCAAGACCGAATTCGGGCAGACACTAAGTAGCCCCAGAACCATCCAGATGGGAAGGCCTTCTCCCTCACCATGTTCAATTTCTAGAAAGTGGGAAAACCCAGGTATTCTGCCCAAGCGTTTCTCGTCTTCTGGTGGTCAATGAAACAAAGAAAAGCTCCCAGAGGACCCGTGAAGTGCGTTGACAAGCCTCATACCTTGCCTCTTTGTTCTACAGTATTTTGCTGAGGGTGTAGACTGGGAGAAGCTTCCCTCCCTGACTCTCCCCACCTTCTGCTTCCCCCAAAGTCATCAGCTGAAGCATAATTCCTGTTCAAATGTAACTGATACTTAAACCTGGATGACTTGGGCTAAATTTAAGAGTGGTGGTTATTCAGTTGCTGCCAGCTTTCTGTTCATGAATCTGGAGGCAGGTCCAACAAAGGTGGGAGTTCAGCAATCATCACAAAACTGGGGGGGTCACGGCCAATTCTGGGCAAAATTAAAAAGTAATAGAAGATTGCTATTTGAGCCTTTCCTCCTCCCATTTCTCTGTCCTTGTATCTTTTCTGCTTCACTTTAATTCATCTAGTGAGCAGCTACTTAGTGCCAAGTACTGTGTGTTCAAGGTGCCAGGTTGCAAAGACCAAAGGGAAAAGTCCCTGGCCTCATAGAGCTTCCTTTCTACTGGAGGAAAGAGAAGTTGTATGCAAATAAGCAAATACACAGGAAATACAAAGTAATTTCAATGTTGGAGGACGATCGCTAACACCCAGAGAGAACAGAAAAGGTCTTTGGGAGGTGGTGCTTGAGCTCTTGAAGGGAATTAGGGAGTCTTAGAGATAGAGACAAAGGAGGAAAAGAATAAGACATATTGAGGGGGGAGGGCTTGTGCTAGATGCAAAAGTTCATTTTCCTCTCCCTGAGTTGTCAAAAAGCTGTGAAACCCATTTTCCACTTCATATGGTCAAAGGTGTTGAGAAGTGAGGAACTTTGGGTGGTCCTGTTCACAGGGGCAGATTTTCATATTAACAAGGCTTCTCCCTAAAGCTCAGAAAGTCTTCAAGATTCGAGGGAACGACCGTGAAGGGGGCAGAATGGTGGAGCGGACTTCATGGACCCTGGAACCAGAGGACCTGGGTTCACATACCAGTTCTGCCCCTTCCTACATGGGGGACCTTGGGCATCTCTGGGCTTCTCTTTCATTTGTCAAGTAAGGGGTTTGGGCCAGATAACCCTTAAATCCTATGATTCTAAATGCTATGATTAGCTACTGATTGGGAGGAGGTGGGGAAGATAATCTGGGAATGGAGAGGGGTTCTAGGCATCCCAGTGTCCCCAAATAAAATCAGAAGACAAAGGCAGCCCCTCATTTCACATACTGGTAAAAATGAGTCTTGCTTAGGACTATTAACATTTGTTCTTTCAGATCGAGATTCTTTCCAGTAGTCAGTGTGAGTGTGTGTGTGTGTGTGTGTGACAAGACCCATTTAAAAAGAGATTCAGAAGACTTTTCTAGCTTCTCTAATTCATTCACACAAGTTATAAAAAGATACCCTAGCCTCACTGTGGGCACGTCACATATAGGCTGGTGCCTGGTGGGGGCAGCTGTAGGATTTCACCTTAAATGTCTATGAGGTGTAGGCCCTGGAAGCCCTTCAGGTCTTAGCGTGGAGCCATTCCAAGAAGACGACTAGCTTTGAAAAGAATCTGCCATGATGTAAGTCAGTGGATTCTGGCTGTTAGGAGAGGCTACTTTCCTTCTTTCCTCCCTTCCCAAGTGGGATCACTTTAGCAGCCAATTATAAATCAAGGGTCACAATAATTGCAGAATTCAACAGTGGCTAATGAAAATGAGGGAAGATGGCAGTTAGATGGATGAACATTAAAACCCTAGAATAAACGGTGATATTTCCAGATATGTGTTTGTGCGGTGCATGTGTGAGTAGGATGAGGCGATGTATTTTCATAATGAAAGCATGCTGGAAGCTTAGAGTTTGCCTCCTGAAGCTTGAATGCTAAATAGAAGCAAATTTAACGCTAGCTTGAGAAACAAGGATTCAGACCCAGTGAAGAACTGTACTTCTCCTTTTAGGGAACCTTGTTGCTCAGTCATTTAATATCATCTCCAAAAGGTATCAGAGCTGGAGGAAGAATTAAAACATGTATCCAGACTGCCTGGCTGTAGGACAGCCAGCCAGGGTCCAGCAGTGGGAGCCCGAGCCCTGACTCTGCTTGACTATTGGAAAGATTGAGATGCAGGAGAGCTCTCTCTGGCCTTTGACTGTCTCAGGACTTCTGTGTCCTAGTGGGAAGAAAGTAATATGACAAGTGGGCTTAAAAATTTCCCTTAATGCACAAGGCTTTCTCTCAACCCCAAGTATCATGGGAACTTGGAATCTAGCCATGGGCATGACTCAGTTCCAACACAAGACAGAGAAGGGCAAACACTCCTTTTTGGCATAGGCATGCCACTCTCTCTCCCACCTTGCATAAGCTGATCCTTTGCTTGAAATGTACCCAATCCTTGGTTATGCCTCAGACTTCTTAGCTTCCTTCAAGGTTAGGTTCAAGCATAATCTTTTCCATGAAGATTTTCCTTATTCACTTAGATGCTAGTGCCTCCTGTCCCCATCGTTGATCATCCCCATCCCCTGGTCACCTTATATCTATTTTTGCATATACATAAGTATATGTGTGCCTGTGTGTATATAAATAGAAACAAAATTGTATGCATGTTTCTTCCCCAACTTGATTGCAAACTCCTTGAGGGCAGGAACTATTTTGAGTCTGGCCTTATAACTCCAATGCCTGGTAGGCTATTAATAAATGCTCACTGATGGACTGATTGATGGACCAACTATTTAAAGCAAAGGACTAAATCCCTTCATCCTCTTTTCCTGTAAATCAGACAGATCTGGTGGCAGCTCTTCACCATCATTAGATGTTTCTTGGCATATGGTGTCAGGATGGGAGGGAGGAGAAGCTCCAGCCTTAGTTCTCCCTATGGTCCCACTGCAGACCCATTTTCTAACCCTTGACCAAGTCCCTTTAGCGCTTAGTGCCTCAACATCTTTCCTCTGTAGAGAGCTTGGACTCTGACATACTATGATTCTAATGTGAAAAGTTGATAATCAAAGGGACAGTGGCTTTTGTTGTTTATCAAAGATGGAGAACACTTCTCAGGGATCACAGATATACATCTAGAAGGGACATCAAAGGCTTTTTCAAATACTTTATTGACAAGACAGTGGAAGCCTGGGGAAGTACAATGACTTTGGGGCTCAAAAAGCAGCAGCATTAGAAAACAGATTTGAGGCTCAGTACTCAATTCCAGAGCCCATGGTTTTTCCATTGTGGCATGATGGCTATTGGGAACAAGATTCTCATTTGGGAACAGACTGACCTTCATGCCTTGAATGTCCCTTTCCTATTCTGTGTTGCATTGGGATGGGGCTCTTCTCTGGTCACCCACCTTTACAGAGTCATAATGCCCATCAATGACCTTCTCATTCATTATAGGCAGTCAGTGAGAGGGTAATGATGGGGATTCCAGGAAGGGATGGTCCCCGTATATGGAGGGACAATTCTGGGGCCATAGATTTGGAAAAGAAAATAGAAACATCTTTGAAACATGTGATAGCTCTGTTGAATCCATTGATCCTAATCCAATGAGGTAGGATGGAGGAGTGGGTAGAGTGCTGAGTTTCTACTTCTTCTCCCTTGAGCTATGGGACAATGGGCAAGTCACATAAATGCTTGTGTCTTAAATAACTCCAGAGAATTTATTTACTAAGTCATAGAAAGAGGAAGAGGTAGGGGACCTGTGATTTCATGTGTGTGTGTGTGTGGGGGGGTTCTTCCAGGTGAGGAAAAACCTTTGCCAAGACAAGTTAGCATTTCTCTGCAATTTAGAGTCTGAAAGACTTGTCTAGAGCCCTGAGAAATAAAATGACTTGCTCAGAGTCATCAGGGCAGCTCAGTGGCACAGTGGATTGGAGCCAGGAGGATCTGAGTTCAAATCTGGCCTCAGGCACTTACTGGTGTTATGAACCTGGCCAAGTCATGTAACCCTTTTCTCCTCAGTCTCCTGATCTGTAAAATGAGCTGGAGAAGGAAATGGCAAACCCCTCCAGTACCTTTGCTGAGAGAACTACACATAGGGTCAGAAACAGTCAGATACAACTCAAAAAGGACCAAATGTCAACAGCTCAGAGTCAAGTACAGGCAATATGAGGGAGAGGAAAGACCTCCTGGCTTGAGGGCAGCTCTCTGTCCACTACAACAGGCCGCCCTCTTGCTAAGTCATAGCCATGATTTGTAGAGGCTGATTTGTCATTACCAGTCCTAATTGGATTTAACCCTTTGAGGGTTGGCATGGGTTCATGTTTGCCTTTGCATGTTCAGTACAGTAAACACTTAAGAAATATTGTTGGTCCACTGATTGATGCACTGACCACTATCTGCCTTAGCGGAGGAGAGCCCATAGCCTGTGTGGCAGAATCACACATCTTTCATGAATCGTTTTTCTCAATGGGCCCTGTTAAGTATTTTTGAAAATCTGGATTGTTTTTAAATCGGTGTTGTTTATTTAAACAGCATATGAGAATATTTCCAAGTCGGCAAAAGCAGAGAGGGGTTATTATCTGCGTGAACTTTCCTTTTGATCTGTGAGCCTCTCCGTCTTATTCAAGTTATCCAGACTTAGCAACACCAACGGAATAAATGAGCTCCCCCCACCCCCGACGGTATTAGGTTTTTGACTAGTGTCTTTTCCCTATTGTGTTCAGTTCCATTATGTAAATCTATTCTGTCTTCGTGAACTAAAGCATCGGGCTGGAAACAGCTCGAGGTTTATGCCCTTGCCGGGTTAACGTGCTTTTTTATCCTTTTAAGGTAGATGAATTGAGGATCATGTGGCTAGCTCTGTGGGAGGCCTTTGGGAAGAGATATTAAAACCTGAACCCCATTTCCCTCTGCATAGGTATGCTGAAGAGGAGGGCTTGGATGAGGCGTTTGCCAAAGGGTTCCCCTCCGCTTCATAGCTCCAACACGCTGGGTCCCTCTCCAGACAGGGCTCAGCATCTCGGAGGCTGCCGACCCTATGGCCAAGCACCAACCTTCCGCCACCTCCCCAGGGCCCAGAATGAGAGCGCACAGCTGGGCTTGCACCACAGCATTAAGAGTTCAAACGAGATCCTGAGGAGAAACCTGATCCCCGAGGCTCCGCAGATTCTGAGCGGAGTTTTGTGACCTCCCCCCCCCTTCCCAGCATCTCTTGTTCTCTTAATGACCGTGAAAGTCCTTGATATAATGCTGTGTACAAAATGAATTTTGATTTGAACATGTTTGAAAATAGATAAATGTCAGTCTGAAAATAGATAAATGTCACATAGTACAGAGACAGGATGCTGTCTTGAAATGTGAGATAATGAGTTTAGAGGTTCTGTGTTTCAACCACTTCATTTTACAGGGGAGTAAACTGAGGCACACGGAGGGGAAGGGTCCTCCCCTTACAGATGTTAAGTGGGTGATGGGCTCCTTGGATAGCAGATTCAGAGCTTGAATAAGATGAACATTTTAAAGATGAACAAGTTAAGGCACCAAGGTGTTGAATGACTTACCCAGAGTCACGTAGGTAGTAAAGAAAATGCCTGGTTCAGGAGCTGATTCTGATCCCATGGAGTCCCTGTGCTGCCCGCCAGCTCCTCTAAGTCCGAAAAGTGCCAGAGTCAACTAAGTAATCAGTGAGCATTTACTAAGTGCCTACTATACACCAACCAGCCTGTGCCAAATGGTGGAAGAAGATGAGAAAGTGTCATCTTCCAAATGCTTGATGAGCTGTCAGGAGTAGGGGACTCTTAGGCAGATAGTCAACAAATCGGCAGAAAAGGGAGCTGAAAGGGGGTGGGGCATGAGAAGGTGGACAAGTCAGGGGAGTCTGGAGCTGAGCTGGTTTGAAGCGAGCAGGACATGGGGGGAGGAAAAGAAAGAAGGTGGGGGTGGAAGAGGAGGAGGCAGAAGGAAGAGGAAAAGGAGAAGGGGGCAGGAAGAAGAGGAAGAAGAGGAGGAGGAAGGGGAAGAAGAGGAGGAGGACAAAGCAGAAGGGGGAAGAAGAAGAGAAGAAGGGGAGAAATAGGAGGAAGTGGAAGGAAGAGGAAGGGGGAGGAGAAGGAGGAGGAGGAAAAGGAGAAAACTGGGAGGAGGAGGAAAGAAAAAGTAGGAGGAGGAGGAAAGTGAGAGGTGGAAGAGGAGGAGAAGACGGAAAGAAGAGGAGGAAGGAAGGAGAAGGAGCAGAAGGAGAAAGAGCAGAAAGAGGAGGAGGAACTGGGGAGATCTGTAACTTGCGGATCCTGCCTCTACTGGCGCAGCTCATCACCCCCTCGCTCTGGGCCTGGGTGCCTTGGGTCTCCTTCTCCCTCATGACATGGCAGGGACACCAGGGGAGTCCCTGGCTGTCCATATGCTCTTCGTCTTGCCGTGGGACTGACTTCTCTCTGATGGCACAGCAAAGCACTGTTTCTCTCAAGTAAATCAGTGCCCTTCTTTTGAGCCACGGTAGCCACATACAGAAGCAATGGTCTTCTATGGCTCACCTGCACCCCTGGAAGAATGGGAGAGGAAGAGGGAAAGAAAGAGAGAAGGGGGGAGGAAGGGGAGGACGGACGGAGGGAGGGAGAGAGAGAGAGAGGGAGAAAGAGAGAGAGAGCGAGAGAGCAAGCTAACATTCTAATGGGAGCATAATAATAGCCCTTATATGGCTCTTACAGATTTCCAAAACACTTCAAATATATTTTTCTCATTCGATCCTCACAGCAATCGCTATTATTTCCCCCATTTTACAGCTAAGGAAACTGAGGCTGAGACAGGTTAGGTGACTTCCCCCCAGGCTCACACGGCTAGAAATTCCTGCCTCAGTCTGCTCAGGATCACTGGAGCTACCAGGGCCCGGACAGATCCCGGTGTTAAAATGAGTCTTTGTTTCAGACTTAGGAGGATTCAGAGAGAAAATCACTCCTAAGCGTCTTTGTAAGTGGATGTGCCCCAGACACCCTCCCTGAGTTCCCCTGAAGCCCCGGCTGGTGCGGTCGTTTGGAAAACACCCCCCATTCGCTCCACACGCTCGCTCCCCCATCAGGAGTCGGACCCCGTTTGTGCCTTTCTTTGTTTCCTCAGTATTTAGCATAGTCAGTGACCGGCACACAGTAGGTGCTTAACCAATGCTTATTGAACTGACTGACTGACATACACAAGGTGCTTTGCAAGCTTTAAAGAGCTCCATAAGAAGGGCGGCTAGGTGGCACAGTGAATAGAGCACTGTCCTGGAGTCAGGAGGACCTGAGTTCAAATCCGACCCAGACATTTAACACTTACTAGCTGTGTGACTATGGACAAGTCAACCCCAATTGCCCTGCCATTCCCCATCCAAATAGAAAAAAAAAGGAAAAAAAGAGCTCCATAAAAGCCAGTTCTTGATATCCAGGACTCGAGAATCGGAATTGGGGGAAGGATTCTACCCTTGAATGCCTTCCTGAATACCCCTTACCTCACACCTCAAACAGACCCCATTTTCTCTGCCCAGAGTTCTCTTTATTGGCAGCCCCTGGGAAGAGATTCTGCAACAATCTCAGTCTCCTCAGAGCTGCCCAAAGTGAGGACGGTGTACCCTGCGAAGACTGGCCAGCACCCAGAGTGGGTGCTTTGGGGAGCTGGCCGGGGAGGGGCTAGGGGAAAGACTGAGGGAGCAGTCTGCCAGGGTATTCTCCTTCTGCACTTGCTCAATCCTATCACAGGATGGCAGCAAGAGTTAGATGTAGGAGAGAAGGAGCGATGCCTTCCGTCCTTGGTGGTAGAGAGAGCTTCGGCATCTCTGAGACTAGATGGGGCAGGGCCGGCTGGCTGGAACTGGCCCTGCTTGGGGCTCCAGGACTTGTGCTGATCAGAAAGTTTGCCTTGGATGAGTCTGGTTTGAGCCTAAAAATTCTTTATGATGAACAATTTTTAAAAAATTGTTGGTCAAAAGCTTAAAAAAACACCCCACAAAACGACCATATTATTGTTTCATAAATGTCACATCCCAGCCAAAGTGGCCTGCTCACTGTGTGTTGTAGATGATATCTTCTCTCTTGCTCCCTTTGCAAACTCTGTCTCATACCTGGAGTGCTCCCTGTCTTTTCCACATTGGGGAATTCCAGGCTTCTGAGAGTGCCCAGCTCAGGGGCCGTCTCCTAGAGGAAGGCTTCTCCTATTTCCCCAGGTGGTATCACTCTCATGGAGTCATAGGTTCAAAGCTGGAAAGGACCACGGAGGCCATCAAGTCCACCCCCTTCTATTTACAAATGAAGACATTGAGGCACGGGATAGTTAAGTGACTTCTCCAGGATAATTTCATCATTTTGTGCATGTACATATGTGTGAATATTGTATGTGTATGCATATACACATCCCATATGTGTAAATAGTATATATATGTTAACATTGTTGGTATATTATCTATGTAAATATTGTGTGTATATACTGTATCCACATATCATACATGCATGTATTATATGTGTATATTGTGTGTGCATGCATGTTTGTATCCATTTTACATAAACATACATGCATGCATATACATATACAAGCACATGAACATCTATGTATGTAGATCTGTGTTTGTACATTTCTATTTACTTGTGCTGGCGAAGGGTGCAGGCTGTAAGCGCTGTATGGGTCAGGGGCTGGTTTTGTTTCTGTCTTTATTTCTCTAGAGCCCAGGCCAGCATCTTGTGTGTAATGGATACCCAACAGAGGCTTGCTGAATTGATTTCACCCTATCTCTGTCTAGAAACACTCATTCTCTGAAGGTACTGAGGATACCCATTTATATTGTGGTTTGGTCCAATTTGAAGTCAGTGCCAATTTGTTCAGTGCCATGGTGTTCACTGGTGTTAATTGGGGGGAAATGAGGAATGGACCCTGGTTCAATTTTCCCCCTAGGAAATCACAAGTGGAACCCCTTGTTTTTTGTTTTGGACGTGTCTGAACCTGCAAGGGCCTTCCAAGACTCACCCAATTACCTTGGACTAAAGATCATTTTTTCCCGGAAGCATATGAAAATGGTTGACACTTAGAAGGTTGGTCTCCTCCCAGAGTCCCTTGTTTCTGCATTCCCTGCCCCACTACTGACAACCGTGGAGGGCTCTGTCTTTTTCAATGTCTGCTTGCCTTCCCATTCCTTCTCTTTCCTCTTTCCAGCTGAGAAAGGGCAGAGGGACCTACTGCCCATTTGCTGGAATCACCCGGTGGGTAAAGTGCTTGCTCCTTCTAGTGAAGTTCCCATTCTTAAAAGGAGACACTTATTAACCCGTAGGACTCTGGTGCCACTTCACACCAAGGGCCATACACTGAGAACCAGAAGGGAACCTTGGAAGCCACCTACCCTCCCCGCCCCTTCTACATTGACAGAGAACCTGTGGCCTGCAGATGGGAGGAGACAAGACCACACAGGTGCTAAGTGGTGGCCAAGGGGGGATTCCAACCCACATCCTCCAGGTTGGAGGCTCTTTCAAAGCACTGCAAGGGAATATTTGGGGGTCTGAGAGAATCTTGGCTGTTCTAAATGACATCTTACTTCTGAACTCACGGATTTGCAAAAAGCCTCATGTTATTTCATTGTAGCTCCCATGGCAGGAGTGGCTGGCTTCAGGGGTAGGAGGGCAGGAGGAGTCAGGGGCTCCCAAGGTCAGGTTTATTGTGTGTCTTCACCTGATGAAAGGCTTTGACCTTATATACCAGGGCTGCCTGTCAATTGGGGAGTGTTTATGAACTTGCTGCCACACAGAATGATGAAAATTGTGATGCAAAGTAGTGTGGGGGTAGTGGATAGAGATCAGGGCTTGGGGTCAAGAAGATCTGGGTTCAAGTCTTGCCCCTGAGATAGTGGTCATGTTACTCTGGGCAAATCATTTGACTTGTCAGCACTCTGGGCAACTCTGTGGGGCTGTAAATGGCAGAGCAGGTGCAGACCTACATTGGTAGAGGGCATTTGCTCCCCAGGGAGCTCCCTTTACCAATATAATTACAGGTCTGGTAGCGTTTACATTTTTTTAGGTTAGTGAAACATTGTACACACATGATCTTGAAGTGGGTGCCATTATCACCCCCAATATGCAGGTGAAGAAAATGAGCCTCTCAGACGTTCTTGGTTTTGGACACAGGAATAGTAAGAGTCAGGAAGGTCACAGATTTTAGATCTAAAGCTTGCCCATCACCCCATTTTATAGATAACAAAATCAAGGCCCAGGGAGACGTTTGCCCAGCGTCCCCCATCATCAACCACACAAGTAGGATCAGGACCCAAGTTGTCTACTTTCAAAATCAGTGCTTTCCTCACTGTACAGGGAGCTTCCCAAATATAGTCTTATAATCCCCCAATTCTTATGAATTTTTAAAATTATAATTGCATTTCAATACCTTTTGTTTCCTTTGTGGTTCCATGTATTCCATTTTTTTGCATTTAAAACGTTATTTTGAGAATGGGTCAGTTCATAGGTCTCATGCCAAAGGAGTCCTAGACACAAATATGGTAAAAATCTCTGGTCTAAATCATTCTTTGCATGTCCCCAAATCCCTGGGGGAGCATGAAGTATTGCAGATAAGACTGAGATCTTTCACAAACACTAATTGCAGCTCTGATGTGGAACATGAACCAGGGTCTCTGGGGCCTGTTCCTCCTCTCTTGTCAAGGTTATTGGGAGCATTGCTCAGTTTTCTCCCAAGGGATTTCCTGCCCTGCATGGCCCATCAACCCTGAATGTTGAGGGCATTTTCAGTCTATCTGCTTTTTTTTCCAAACAGTCTTGGTGTTGCTGCTCTCAGTGCCCTCCAGCTTTCTTGTTCCTGACTCAGCAGTTGAGGTCACTGGAGGACAACAGAAGCTGGGCCCAGTGATGACTTTGCCATTGGAGGGAGTATTCAGGGGCCAGCCAGTGTCCCTGAGAAGTTATCCTCGGTCACCATTCCCTGTCTGCTTCTCAATCTTCCTGGACTTGCACCTTGTGTCTAGTGTCATCAGTTTGATGGCATTTTATACAGTTATGAGTGTGCACATTCCCAAATCTGGTCTTTGAGGTTATGGACTCGGAAACCTTACGTGTATGCTTCTCAAAGGGACAATGGACTAAACAGTGTCTCTTGTGCCGTTTTGTAAGGGGAACCCAGCTATTCCCCAGGAAGTCTTCCTTGATCAAATGCACCCCAGTGTGGCTCAAGAATGTGGGTCATTTATTCTGGCTGGCCTAGTGAGATAAGCAGATGTCAGGCACCCGTGGGAGGGCAGATAGGCCCCTAGTATAATGAGGCTACAGAGATATCTTGCTGAAGGGCACAGAGGGAGATCAGAACAGGACACAGGAGTCTGCCCTTCCAGGCTGGTTCAACTTGGTAGTTTTTAATAGCATTGATGAGACGGAGCTGTCCAAGAGAGTGACTGATTGGCATAGGGGAGGGGCTCTCTATACTGGGAGTTTCTACCATGCTAATGAAACCCTGGCACTGACCTTCCCGAGCCCTGCTTCTGTCATTCTACAGCGATCTTCTCCTCTTAAAAAATGGAAAGTTATAGCAGAACATTCCGGAAATTCTATTGAACAGTGGTTTTATTTTATTTTTAAAGAAGTTAAACCTCTGATCTCTAGTGCTAGAATTCAGAGTCTATGTGTGGAGGGTGGGATGATGATACTGGAGTGGATTGGTGCTGCCTGGTCTGCCATAACTGGCCTTTTTACTCCTGTAAAGGTCAGGGAGACAAAGAGAGGGACCCTTGCGTGATCCCGACTGCTGCCCAGATCAAACATGGCCTATGAGTTGTGATAACCTCTCTCTCTCTCTCTCTCTCTCTCTCTCTCTCTCTCTCTCTCTCTCTCTCTCTCTCTCTCTCTCTCTCTCTTTCTCTCTCTCTGAGGCCTGTGGTTTGGGGAGATCTTTATCACACTCAATTTCCTATTGAACTTCAATGTGCTCCTATGGTTGCTTATAATTTGTTTAAATGAGCAAGTGGCCCACTGAGATTACTATCTTCTCTTCAAGGAGAAATGTGGGCCAGCTCCTTTCTATTGAAGACTGAGATATACAAGGAGATTGGTGGGGGAAAGTTGAAATTGGGCCCTGGAGATAACAGAAATAATAGAATCAGCAAGGATCCAGAATGAAAGGGCCAGGGGAGAAGTGCTTTCATGGATTTATTAGGAAACCAAACCAGGATTTTGGAACTGAAAAATGGGGTTTGGTGTGATTTCTGTGATGAAAATGGGAAGCTAATGTTGACCAGGAAATGCTATACATTCCAAGAGAAATTTGTAGGGTAGATACCACACATCCCCCTGCGCGTGTCTTACCTGCTCATGCTCTCTTAGCCTCTCCTGGGTACACCCCCTACTTATGGAGATTGTCTCAGTAGGGTTTTGCTGGTTTGCAGGGTCTTCTGAACCTGAAGGCCCAGGCTATCTGTGTCTAACATCTTGCAGAATTAAGCTTCGCTAAGAATTGCCTATTCTCCAGAACAAAGGAGATGCCGATCCCCAATATTGTTGCCTGCTTCGTTCACATCTGGAAGGTGATTCCTGTAAAGGGCATACCTCTTGACTACTCTGGTGCTCCGCTCAGCATTCTGGTAACTCCTCAGTCAGTTGGGTCTTGGGCATTTATGAAGCACCTACTATGTGGCAGGGACTTAGCTAGGTTCTGGGGATAAAAGAAAATCAAAGGAACTGTCCCTGCCCTCAAGGTGCTTACAAGAAATAAAGGAGAACCACTATGTACCAACAAGATACAAGCAGAATAAACTGGAGATAATCTCACAGGGAAGGATTAACTCAAGGGAGAAGCCAAGGGAGCCAGGAGATAGAGATGAGGAGGGAAAGTCAGGCATGGAGTACATCCCTTTGTTGGCCTCTACTCCCCTGGGGCTGTTGTTGCTTGTAAGTCCCTAGAGGCTGGGATCTATTACCTTTTTGTATTTGTATTCTAGGCTATCATAGTCCCTTAATAAATCCAGATGCTTAATAAATCCTCCTTTGCTAGTGCAAAGTGTTCAATCCTGGGCAGCCTAGTTTAGCAAGGAAATGGACAATCTAGAACCATCTGGAAGGGGCTGACTAGAGAGATTTGGGGAGACCATCACGTAGGCATTAGAGATGTTGGGCCTGGGAAAGAGAGCGTTTTATGGGGAAATGAAAGGAGTCTTCAAGTACTAGGAGGACCGATTTGCTTTGCCATAGAGGGCAGGATCAAGAATTATGGGTGGTGGAGGGAGTTTCAGAGAGGCAGGTTTAGGCTTGATGTTTGAGGGGAAAAAATGAAACAAAACTTCCTAACACTTAGGGCTAGCCAATAACAAAATGAGTCTCTCTTCCCCTCATCCAACCATATTCGATTCATTTAAAATATGATGTGCCCTCTATGTTCTAGGCACTGGGGACACAAAAATGATTCAGTCTCTGCCCTTGCACACCAAGCGCTATTTGGTTTGGGAATACAACACAGTCTACTAAGAGGCATTTACTTACTGCCTGCTGTAGCCAGACCCTGTGCTAGGCATTGGAAATGAAATGACAAAAATAATAAAAGAGTTATCTCTGGCCTCAATTGTCTTCTATTCTCATTACTGATTTCTGAGCTCCATTCTTGACTGTAGAGCTCCCCAAGGAGTCCCCAGACAGGAGCACTGAGGGTCTACTATGATGAATAAGAGAAAACATTTAATAAATGAATGAAAAAATATTTATTAATTGCCTACTGTGTCAAGCACTGTGTAAAGCCTTGGAAATACAAATTTTAAAATGGAGACCGTCTCTACTCTCAACAGTGAGAATGCACCAAGAATGGGAGCTTTAGGAGGGGTGAAAAGGCTTAGATGGGCAGTCTTGAGATAGTTGACGAGGTCCAGGGGATCAACATGGCATTAGTGACAAAGATCTGAACAGTATAGTGGCTGACCAGAGGGTAGGACCCAGAGGATGTTGTTATGCAGCAGGGCAGATGGCAAGGTCTAGGACTTCTTTGTCACACCAGAAGGAATGAAGTTGATTATTCCCACCTCATCTAGGCCATGTGGGTAGTCAAACAACCCAGATGGGTTCTGGTCAATGTGGGGTGAGAGGAGGGAATGAAGGGATGATAAGTGAGGAAAGATGCACTCAGCTGTGGTGCTTCTCCCTGCTGTGCCCCTGACTTGATTGGGTTCTGGGTAGCCCACAGTCAGAGAGGGGAAAAGGGCAGCTAGTTTATGAGGCTGACAAAGTGTTGGACTTGGAGTCAGGAAGACCTGAATTCAAATCCTGCCTCGGGCATTTATTAGCTGTGTGACCCTAAGCAAGTCACTTAACTTTTTTCATATGTAACATGGGGTAATGATAGCATTTGCTTCACAAGATGTACTGAGAATCAAGCGAGGTAACACATATAAAACATTTAAAAAAGCTTTAAGGAGCTATATAAATGCTTATTCTAACCATTATTATCATTGCTGGCTGTGGTTTTGGTCACCTAGGACTTTTGCTGGCCTTAAATTCGTCATGACATATCCACTATGTGTGAACCTGTAATGTCTGGCGGTGGGCCGTCGGCTGTTTCCAGTGTTGTCATCACGACACCAGGTGAGGAAGTTCCTGGCCTAATTGGAGGATGGGGCTGTAGGGAATTTCTCTTACTGTCTGGACCTAGCTTGACCCCTTGACATTAGTCTGCTGACACTTACGGACCCATTCTCAGAGTCAGGTTTCCAAATACAGTCTATAGTATTGTAAAGGGTTACTAAATAATTGTTTTGAAATCAGTTATTAAATATTTTTAGAAAAAGGCTACAGAGCCCAGGTCAAGAGCTCCTACTCCAGATCATGAGTCCAGGGGACTTCTGGTTGTTCAGCCTTACCTAGATGCTTCATAGTTTGGTGTTTTGGGAGGCTACCAGTGCCTCCTGGTTACAAATGGCCTGAGGGCCGGATCACCAGGAAGCCTCTGGTCAGCAGGAAGTGCTAGAGCCTTAGCAAAGGGATCCATGAACAGAAAGACCCCATGTAGGGGGAAGGATAGGGTGAGCTGATGGGCATTAGTGAGCCCATCCAGTGAGGACAGGGCATGCTCGGAAAGCAGGGAAGGGAATAAGCATTTATTTAGCTCCTGATGTATGCCAGACACTGTGCCAAGCATTGTATTTGATCCTGATTGCCATCAGCAGTTCTTAAGTCAATAGAACATTCCTTGTTACAGCTTCTCCATTCTCTCTTCCTGGCTTTGTTGGGTTTTTATATTTCTTGGAGTTATTTCCTGAGAAAAGACAATAGCTGTGATGTGAAAATGCTCCTGATTTGCACCTTCCTTGGTGCACTTCACCCACATCCACTTCCTTAGCTAATTTGATCTCCAGCTTTGGCAGGACCATGGCTGGAGGTCTTGAGAGTCTACTGGTGGCTGACTCAGCTGGTGGCGACTGTCTTGTGGAATGGGCAGCGGCAAAAGTTATATAAGATTCCTTCTCCCTCATTGCCTGATGTCTGATGGAATCCTCTTTTAATCCACTGGGAAGTCAGCAGGACGGGGAAGCCTGAACTGGACTTTCAGTGGTTTAATACTTTTAATTCTGAGATCATTTGAAGTGTCATATTAGAGAAAAGAAAGCTGGTTTTGTTTCCATCAAAAGCATCTTAAAGTCTCTTAGTGAACAAGGTCTGGAAATGGACTAGGATGTTTACTGATCTGTATTTAAAGGCAAGGAATCAGTGAGAATTACAGAGCACCAAAATTCTGGAAGGACTTGGCATTCAGAAGCTAGGGACTATCCAGACCCTTACTAATGCTCGAAGACTTGAAAGTACTTTTAACTGACATAATTAAGTCTAGGAAGATATTAGATATTAGCATATAAATGTGAACTAGAATAGGTAAATTTAGTGAGAAATCAGTGGTGCAGTAATGAAAGCTGAAGCCAGGATTAATGCCTGTCACATGGAACTTTTGAAAGCTTCTAAAGCCCTAGCAAGTTATCAGAATTTGTCTCCCCAGAAACCTCCTGCACATCCTATCCAAATCAAACAGCTCAGCATAGGCCTCCACCAACTGCATGCTTCCCTGGAAGGCCAAATGAGCCCCAGGGTTCTCCTTCCTGCCCACTAAGAGGTGATGTGCCACAGGAGGAAGCTCAGGCGACTGATCTTTGCTTTTCCCTTGCTGGGAGACAGTCCCTGGGCCAAGGTTTCTGATAGCAGGAACAGGGCTGATCTGAGAGATCGATAATACCCCTTTCCATTCCAAGACAGAATACATGACTGGTCAATCGTAGGCGAGCCATGCAATCTATTCCCTCCTCACTTGTGCCTCTTAGAAACCCATATTTCTTTCAGAACCCACATGTGAATGGTGCCTTGTATTGGAAGCCCTTCCAGATCTCCACCACCCCAGTGCCAGCATACACTCTCCCCAAACTAACACACATTTATTTTCTATACATTTGCTTTGTATTGACATAAGTATATTTTATCTCCCTTGAGATAAATGAGAAGGCATGCCCCTTGAGGACAAGGCCTTTCATTGTTGTTTCATTTA
Organism: Pseudocheirus occidentalis; assembly: GCA_028646575.1. Classification (NCBI taxonomy): domain Eukaryota; kingdom Metazoa; phylum Chordata; class Mammalia; order Diprotodontia; family Pseudocheiridae; genus Pseudocheirus; species Pseudocheirus occidentalis. The sequence goes on along the minus strand of CM053599.1, from coordinate 8,701,175 downwards.
TATCCTTAGTGCCTCGCAGTGTGTTTAATCCATATTTGAGGGTTGATTGACTCCTGGTTTACTTTTAGTCTTTCTTATAAACATGTCTTGCCTCCCTTTATCCAGTGCATATAGAATCTGAGTTTCAGGGACCTTAGATACCTATACTGAAGTATCAGTCACCTCGACCATATCTTCAACAGTTGTGCCTCTGTCCTCTGCATGAATGCCCCCCAAGACATAGGCATTGTTGGTGGGGTGGAAGCAAAAGCAACAATTGGATATACATTCTAAGCTAAACACTATTGAGAGTTGGGGTGTGATAGAAGGGGAGATGCTAATGGGACAACGTTCAAGACAGGAGCCAGTCATAGAAACCCAGACATTCCAAGAAGTAAGGAAGGCTTGTAGCACCCCCGATCCAAGGGGGGCAACCTTGACTTTGGAATTCTCTCTGAGACTTGACCTTCCACTTGGAACTCCAGACCCAGGGCCCTTTCTATCCTTAGGTACCACCTCTCCACACTGCTTAACGATTCTTGCACCCATCCGTATATTGTCCCAGGTAGACTTTGTTTTCCAAGTCCAGCACCCTTTAGTGGTTCCTATTGCATCCAGCCCTCTACTTATTCCGTCATATGACCCATTGACATATCTAGTGATTAGTACAGCATCAGGCACTTTCCAAATCAGAAGAAGAGTGACATTCTGATACATACATTAGCTACGGCACCACAATTTTAGAATTAGAAGGGACTTTCAAAGTCATCTAGATGAATTTCCTCATTTTACAGACGAGAAAGTTAGTTGACCCGCCCAAGGTCATACAGGCAGGAAATATGCGAGTTGGGACTTTGGCACAAATCTTCCTGACTTCGCACCCAACAATCTATCCCCTTCTTCTCTTTCTTCCTAATGAGGCGTATGCTAGCTGTTACTAAACAGCTGGATTATCTTGGAGTTTTTGGTAGGGATCAGATAGACAGGAGAATCAGGTCTTCCTTGTCAGGCATAGCTCTTCTCATTTAACAGTGCCCTACATTCCCTACACTCAGAAGGCTTTGGGACAGGAGATGCAATTTATAATTTTAGTAAAACAAAATATAACAAAAACTTTATCCTTTTGAAGGAAAACCATAATTCCAGCCCTAGTGGCTCAGAAGCTTTCCAGAAATGGAAGAGCTGAAAAGCACCCCCTTCCTCACTTTCCTTTGTTATCTTTGGCATCTGGGACAGATTCAGTGCCATCAGGCCTACCCAAGGGCCCAGATTCTTGGGCTGTAGAGTGATTCTTTGGCAGGGGTCTGGCATATGTTGGAAAGCCCCCAGTTTGTATTTTGGGTGGCCTTTGATTTGCCTGTCCTTCCCCTTATTCCTCCCTTCCCACAGGGGGATGTGAGGTCAGCCAGCAGAAGCCAGCTGCCTTTCCCTCTCCCCCTTGAAGGCTGTCCTTTTGGTTTATTCATTTTATTCCTGATGCCTTTTGTGGAGGTTTTGTTCTTTGTCCATTTGAGAATGTTTTTGTATTGATTCTGTCTTTGTAGGCAACTGGAATCTATCCATCAGTTGTCCAGAAAAGGGCCCAGTTTTGAAATCCCTGAGCAGCGTGGGGGTGGTCTTGTGCTTCTCCTTGCCAAGACCAATCAGGATTACATGCAGTGTCTCTACTCCAGGATAAACGAACTTTTCCGTTTTATATAAAATGTGATCTCCTTGAGCAACATGAGCCCCAAATGGTTTTGATGCTTCATCAGACTAAGTGATTGTGCTCCAGTTTCCATGATATTTTCTTTTGCCTTTGGATGGTTGGAGCAAGTTAGCGCCCATCACCACCTCATGCTGTGCTGGTTGAGGACAATGGAGGGTGGGCGGGTGCTCTCCAGGGGTTGATTTTCCTTCGTAGAGTGTGCATTGTGATTGATTGAGGACAACATTTTACTAGGAGTCTTGAGGAGAATAGGAAAAAACACAGAAAGTATTGGTCTCTCTTCTTGAAGAATCCATAGAATCTGATTGGGAAGCCAGGCTGAAGGCAGTGCTTCCTAAATGTTGTTGATTTGAATTAAAGACAGCCATACACGGACAGCCTAGGCAGCATGAACTGAAGTAGGAGCTACAGGAAAAATGACTGAAATCCCTACTGAGGGAATGTAGAGCAAGAGGACTGGAAACATCAGGAAAATTTGTTTTAACCAAATAAAATTCCAGTTACATGGCGCTTTCAAAAAGAGCCTGTGTTTTGTGTCAGATGGCTTGAGATCAAGTCCCAGCTTAGCCAAATGTGACCTTGCCTATGTGACCTTGGACTGATCGCTTCACTGTTCTGGAACCCAATCTCTTCTGGTATAGTTGATACTAAAAGACCTTGGAGTTAATGTGACCCTGTGTAAATCACTGAATCTCTCAGTGACCTAAGCATCAGAGCAGGTGCCTACCTTAATTGGTAGAAGGGGTTTCCTCACATGGAGATCCACAAAGCCATGACACTATCAGTCTTCTCTAAAACTGATCAGAGGCAGCATGACACAGTGAGTCAAGGGACAGCCTTAGGGTCATAGAAACCTGGGTAAAGTCCTGCCTCTGACAAATACTGACCATGTTATTCTCAGCAAATCCTGACGCTTTCTGTGTCCCAGGCAGTGCCTTAAGGATATACAGACATGTAGCTATCTGCATCAGTGGAGGGGATTTTCATACTGAGAACTCTTCACATTAATGAAAATACAGATCACATCTTGAAAATGTGAAAGTATTTTTTGAACTTTAACAAAATTTTGAGTTCCAAATTTTCTTCCTCCCTCTCTCTTTTCTCCATTCCCCGAGACAGTAAGTAATCTGACATAGAATATACATGTGCAATCATGCAAACCATATTTCCATATTAGTCATGTTGTGAAAGAAGACACCAAAAAGCCCACAAGAAATAAAGTGAAAAATAGTATGTTTCAGACTGCTTTCAGACTCCCATCAGTTTTCTCTCTGGAGGTGGACAGCTTTTTTAATCATGAGTCCTTTGGATTTGTCTTGGATCATTATATTGCTGAGAAGAGCTAAGTCATTTGCAGTTGATTGTCGGACAATGTTGCAATCACTGTGTACAACGATCCGTTTCTGCTCAATGTGAGAGTATTTGAACCCAGTGATATCTAAGGCTCCTTTCAGTTCTAAAGTTTAGCATCCTATGAATCTGGGCATCAGACTGAGTGTGAAAGAAAGCTCCTAAGGGTGTGATGCATGGGAAATTGTTCTAATCTATACTGGCAGCAAAGAACAAGGAATTTGGCCAGGTTTGGGCCAGAGATGGGAAGCAAGCGAAGAAGACCTTCAAATACAGAGATGTTGCTGACATTTTCTATTCTAAATAATAGACATGAGACAGGGAAATTCCTTAGCCTCATCTAATAGGAAGTATCTGGATTTTTAAAGAATTGTCTTCATATCCTCAGAAAGAAATACTTGCTTATTTATTATGAGCAAGTTTTTTGTAGGTACCTGCCACCTGGAATTTGAATGAGGCTCCCCTGATGGATGATAGAGAAAAAAAAATCTTTGTTTTCTTGTCACTTTTGTAAGGAAGATTTATATAACTCTGCTTTTATAAGATCAGATAATGCCCTACTTCAAAATGAAGAGGTCAATTGGAAATTTAATTAAGGCTTAATTGAACATTTATTAAAAATAACAAACGGAAGAGGTCAAAATCAGTCACAGCCTCACTCATAGGTCATTTTAGACTATTTGAAAAATGTCTTAATTTTTTAAAAGCCAAATACATTTTAGGATCCACAAAATGGCATTGTTTTGTCATTGAAATGTCATGTAACTGGTGTTGGGGAGGGGGAAATTGTAATAGTTAACATTTCTGTAACATTTTAAGGTTTGCAGAATCCTTCACATCATTTCATTTAATTCTTACAACAGCCCTATGGTGTAGGAGTATTATTCCTCCCCCTTTACAGAGGAAACTGAGGCAGAGGGGCTAACTGACTTTTACAGGGACATAGAACTATGAAATGTCTGAGGTGCCATATGAATTCAGGTCCTTTTGACTCCAAATCCAGCATTCTAACCACTGAACCACCCAACTGCCTCTGATCAGTCATTGCATACATTAAGCAGAGACATTTAGACAAAACAAAGTTTAGCAATATTTCAGATTTGATGTCTCCTTGGACTGATGGTTTATATAAGTTATTCAGCGTCTTAAAGTTAGTTATATGAAAGGCTACAAAGTATAGTGGTCAGAGAGCTGACCTTCTAGATAGTAGGACTTGACACATTAGTGACTGTGTGACCCTGGGAAAGTCACTTAATCTTGTAATATTCCAGGCAACAACCAAGAGGGTAGGTTGCAGAGTGGGTGCCCATTTGCTCTGGTAAGAGGTGACCTGTCCTAGGAATTCCCCACTGCAAACAAATGAAACAGTCACCTAGAGCTTCTTTGTTTATGGGGGGGGCTTTCATACTGACTTCATTTGGTTCTTTCTGTCATTGTATCATTAGGAAGAGCAGGTATTTACTAAAGAGGAAACAAAACATGTAACTATACATGTTCAATTCATATATTACGTATATATTTGTTATTATGTATGTATATGTGTCTATACACACAATACATGACTAATACATATGCTACTCATATACACATATACATAAGAACAAAGATACATATGATGTGTGAATTGAACACATGTAATGATGTCTGTGGGCTTTCTACTTTCATCCTTTGTTTTTGAGACTTTGTATACCTTTCTGGAGAGAGGACTGCAAGCTAACAGGTTTGGCCTTAGTCTACAGGCAATGCCTAGTTAACTTTGGGTAAATCAAGTAACCCTTCTTGGGCTCAGTTCCCTTCCTCCTCTCTTTCCCTCCCTTTGTTCCTTCGTTCCTTCGTTCCTTCGTTCCTTCGTTCCTTCGTTCCTTCCTTCCTTCCTTCCTTCCTTCCTTGCCTTCCTTTAGATCAGTTCACAACCCTGCATTTTGGATAAGCTCTTGGCAATGACTATTCAGCCAGAGCACAATTATGTTCCCCAATCAGTGAGGAAGGAAGCCATTAGCTATTTACCTCAGTGCTGTTGTAGGGCAGCTGAGATCTGCTTCCTTTTCTCTGACATTTAAACACCCTCACCCCCACATGCTGTGGGATGGGTTTCTGACAAATAAGGGAACAGACAGATTTGTTCCAGGGAATCTCACTTTGTCCCAGTGTCATTCATGTGCTCACTAACATGCTGAGTGAATTGTGGGAAAAGTGGAGATGGAAGAAGCTCATCTGTGGGAACCCTGTTGTGACTCTAGGGCATGTAATATGGTTTTTTTCCTATTGGGGAAGTGGCAAGGGATGGAGGGGAAAAACGGGTTGGGAATCAAAGGATCTGGTCTCTCAGTCACTTACCCCTGTCGAGCTTTGCAAAGTACCTCACCTCTTGGTCTCTGTTTCCTCATCTGTAAATAAGGGGTTGACTAAATAGCCTGTGAGCTTCTCTCCAGCTCTGCATCTATCAGTCTATGGTGCTACCAAGGAAAGGCAAAGAGAATCCTCAGATAGGAGAGTTGGAAGGGACTTTCGGGACCACGGAATTCAACTTGTAGGAAAGCAATTCACAAGGGGATGGGGCTTCAGCATATTGCTAATGAAAGGGCCTAGACATAAATAAATTACTGCTAAGCTTCTGTCTGCCACACACTGGGAAGAAAGGCTGGCAGCTTTGTCTAGGAATATGCAAATGGCGCGCATCCACACGGAGAGAGCTGACCATCTTTCATTGTCAGCTGTCCTGGTGTTTCAGACAGGAAGTCTGAGGTTGAGAAGAGTCATGGTCACGGTCATGAATGTTTGTGTGTAGGGGGAGGAGGAGGGGAGTTGAGGGGGGGGATACCTAGTGGTCCTAGTGCCCACTGGCAGGATACTTCCATCATGCCGACTCTCTCATTTATTCTCCTAAGGATGACAGTCACTAAATTATAACTCTCCCTGCTGAATACCATTAATCTTAAGCAAGCAACTTAGTGAAAGTGATTAGCCGTTCACCTTGAAATCTTGTGAATAGAAGAGAAAATTAGCTCGTCATCCATTGCAGCTCATTAACTGAATCCGCAACAGCAGGTTCATTTCCAAGATGTGGGCGTGGCCTTGACTCTTATTTGCCTTAGAGTGCTAGGTGCTAATCTAATTAAATTAAAATTGGGTGATGCTGGGGGGGGGGGGGTGAGGTGGGGAATAAGGTTCGCTCTGTCCTAACTCTTTCATCAGGGTGACTGTGTCCTTTGCAAAGCTGCGTTCCCACTCAAATGTTGTGATTTTGAGGCAGTGAAGGCAAAAGCTTGGACTGAATTTATGGGGTGATCTTTTGAGCCTTGATGAGTATTTTAATTTTTGAGGGACATTTCCATGGCAATCTTCCAGGCATCCCTTTGTCATGGTGAGAGGAAGAGTCCTGATTTAAGGATGTGAAAAATGCTGATAGCTTTATTTACACTTGGCTGAAGTTGATGATTTTAGAATGTTTCCCAAAGAAAACTATTCTCACGAAGGTGAATACTTTGGGGAGGTGGATGGCTTTAAAACGAGTTCTCTTCTCCACTTTGTTTGCTATGTCTGTTGATCTTTTTTTGGGGGGACGGGCATTCTGGATCTGTGACTTTAATCAGAGTGAGGAACCACCAAAACAGCAACATCCTTCATGGAGGAAGGTGAGCAATACATTTGTAAATTAGTGTTAACAGAGTTGCCAGGGTTTTAGAGAGGTGAGGTCACTGGCCAGGGTCACACAGCCAGTGGTTGCCTTTTTCATTGAGGAAAAACTGATCTGTTTTTTTTTGGGGGGGGGGAGGCTGATGGTGCAATCAGATCCTTTGGAGAACCTGAGTTCCTGGTGCCTTCCTTGTTGGATTTCCCACATCCCTTATTCCAGGTGTGTTTCTTTGTATTCCTATGGTATTTGTCACTATCAGATACAACCTCTCTCACACTATCATGCTTGAGAAATACAGGGACTAAGTGAGCTCTCCTTGGGGACACATGCTTATGCCCAGCTCTTGTGGTGATGATGGTGTGCTGTGAGATGGCTTATGTAAAATCCTATGGAGATCCAGGATGTTCCCTCCTGAGTCATGGAGCTTGTGGTCAAGAATATGACCCAATATTATTTATCAAGACATGCTTATCCTTCAAGGGAGGATTCTGTCACAACACAATGCCTTGCTATGATGTAGTGGAAAGAGGGCATTGGATTTGGAGTCCTAATGCCTGGATTAGAGTCTGCCTCTGATAATTACTTGTAATGTGACTATTGGTAAATCGTTTAGCACCTCTGTTAGATTCAGTTTCTTCATCTGTACAATGAACCAGGTGTTGGAGCTTCCTGGTATGTTATATATCAGTTTGCATATCTATATAGTGCTTTAAAGGATAGGAAATGCAAGGAGACATATGTGGCCTTTGGGAATCATGATTGCAATATGGAATTAATTAGGATATTTTATTCAATAGGAACAGAATTAATAAAAGAAGCTTAGGTAGAGTAGCATTCTACATTAGAAAGATATGCTCATGGGAGGAAATTTGATAATGAATATCAACAGAGTGAAACAGAAGAAATACTGCCATGAAAGTAGACCACAGACTTCCTGTTCAGAAGATGTTTAGGAAAGATCACCAACCTGGAAAGGAAGAATGTTGGAGTAGTAGTGATGGGGAGCTTGGGTTGTGTGGGTAGGGTTGTGTGGGTATCAAAGTTCTCTCCTTCCTGAAAGCTGAACAGTGGAGAAGTTCTTGAATGACCTCAATGATAATTTTATTCTTTACAAAATAGGGAAGCCCAACATGGTCAGCCAAGCACCCAAAATATTGGGGGAGGAGATTTCAGTATAGACAGAAGGAGGGTAACTAGTGAGCCCTGGGGGTGGAGTGGGTGTTTGAAATTCTCAAGAATGAAATTTCAAAGACACCAAAAGAATGTTGGGGCTAGTCAGGAGCTCAACAGAAATGTCAGGATGACAACAGAAAGAGAGGAGCTTTGTCATTCCCCCCAAAAAGTTACCTTCCATGTAGAAATGATATGGAAGGTAAAAGCAAGGGTAGGGAATGGAGGATGAGGTCAGATAGAGCAGCACAGTCCTGGAGTCCATTGTTCAGTCAATCAATCTTTAACATTTAATAAGTGCCTACTGTGTACAAACCCAGACTGGAGTTATGCACACTAAAGTGTAGAATGCTCTAACATTGACACTCAATCTTTGGGAAGGCAAAACCAGACCTCTTTAAAGCTATGCTGGAGGCAAGAGAAAGACATACAAAAGGTTAAAACAGTTGCTAGGGATGGAAGAGATGGTCTTGGTTGACATAGATTTGATATTTTAAGGGTTCTAAAGTTCTCAGCTTAGTTCATCTGAATTGATCATCGCTATCACCTTGAGAAGTACTCTCTCCCATGTTATACAAGCTCCTTGAGGGCAGGGACCATGTCTCTTCCATCTTCTCTATCTTCACTTTGCCTATACCATGAACCTGCCTATCTGAGTACATTCATGCCCAAGCTGTGTTGGGGATTCAGCCAAAATTTCATGGAAAAGAAGGAGGTAGCTCATGGCCAGAAGCTGAAGAAAGGATTCTTGGACAGATACAGGTCAGACTGGGGGGGTGGGACAGGGAATTTTTTTTGTGTTCTAGTGCCCTTTGCCAGAAGTCTGCTGAAGCATCTGGGGCCCTTCTCAGAAGACTTTTAAATGCACAAAATAAAATATATGAGATTATAAAGAAAATGACATGTTGAAATATGGTTGTCATAATATAAACCACACCCACAAGGTCAAGAACCCTTGGCCTCAAGGAGGTCATCAGTTAGTAATATGTAATATCTCAGAAACTGTGGGATTCTGTACTCAGGAGAACCTCTCACTCCTCCCCATCCCAGCAACACTTTCCCATTACTTGAGAATCAAGATTCTTCCCTCTAACAGCAGAGATAATTCTGGAGGGAACTGGGGCAATTTAATTGTTGCTTTTTGTCTGTCTTTTCATTGAAGTTTCTATTTCAGGCCCTTTTAAGGGCAAAAGGTTGCCAGCACCTTATTAAAAATATAGAAATAGCTAAACAATTTAATTATGTGCAGTTAAAACTGAGTGGTAAACATTGGCAAGCAGCAGGCTTCCCTTTGCCCAAGGCACTCAGACAAAGGATGGGGGGAATGTGGTTGAGGGCATCCTTGGTGATGTATGGGATAGACTCGAGGTGGCTTTTGAGGCCACTTTCAACTCAGAGAGTCAATGATTCTGCAGGGACTCTCAGGTACCCATAGGCACATAGCAGCCTATGCATATGCAATAATACTTCCTTATTTGGCAAAGACTCAATGGAAATTAGCAAGCTTGGAAAGTGCCCCGCTTTTTGTCTCGTTTAGGGCTCCCCAGGGCATGTGTTGGGTGATTTCCAGGGGTTATTGCAAAGCTTCTTCCACTGGCTCCTTTTTGGGTCTAATTTTGCCCTAAGTGAAGAGAGAGAAGCTGATTTTGTGAAGGGCAGGCTTGTTTGTGAATGTCACCTCGGGGTCTGAGAGTGGAAAGATTGCATTTATTGGACAGATCATGCTCCAGGGGAGCTTTTTGCTGAGGTCTAATAGGAACATTTTTTAGGCTTCTATTCTTTGGAAGAAACTAAATGTTTATGAAGGGTGCTGAGCTGTAGGGAGAAGATTTCTGTATTCCTCTGTGTTTCAAGACTTTTTTTTAAGGGATCAATGGAGTTTTTATTTGGACCTTAATCTGATCTCAATTTCTATTGGATATTTTCCAGGCACATATAATAACAGTACTACTGATAATAGCTTTAGAAGCAATTCTTCCACAAGCATTTATTAAGAAGTTGCCAGGCTCTATGTTAATCTATTCTGGGGATACAAAGAAAAAAAACAAAAACTTCCTCAATGAATTTATGTTTTTGGGGAGGACCATAGAGAGTATAGAAAGCTGGCCTCTATACCACGTAAGGCTGGACTCCATTCCTCCTGCCTCTTAAATACTAACTGCATTTCCCTGGTCAAGTCCGATTACCTCCCTCTCCAAGGCCAGTCTAAAAAACTACAAGATGGGTTCTCAACCTTTATTGTGTCATGAACCCCTTTGGAAGTCCTTTTTTGAAGCCTATGTATTTCTTCTCAGGATCATGTTTTTAAATGCATAAAATGAAATATATATGATAATCAATTATATTAGATATAGCTATCAAAATAGAAAAGAAAAAAAGCCCTTCCCTTTAAGAATCCCATCTCTAAATTGTTGAGGTACAGAGCTGTGTTGATAGAGGGGAACTCCTTACCCAAAGCTACCCACAGGGGTGAAATATCACTATTCCAGTAAAAATGCAATTGTTCACACTTCTGTGAACCTCTAAGATTTACAAAGTGATTTATAGATAACTTCTCCTTTGATCTTTTTCATTCTTTATGTTTCAAAGGCTACTCAGCATTTTAAGTGATTATGAGCAGATTGGTTATCCCTTAAAGAAATTAATGAGGAATTTGGGGCTTATTTTAGCAAATGCAAATCCGTATTTGTGAGTTTATTCAATGATGGCACCCTGTGGTGTTCTTGACTCATTTTGTCCCTTAAAAATTCACATTCCTATAGAAGGCTCACACACCTGACTTCACTTTCTGTAATTTTTTGCATTTTTAGAATTTTGTGTACATATGGAATGAACCTTCCATTTGTGCTCCAGCACATGGAGAATTTACTGTATTTTTAAGTCTTTGTAACCTAGGGATAATAGTAGAAGGAATCTTTTATTTCAATAGGCACAAATTTCAATAGTATAACATTTCATCACACAACGACCCAAAGGGATGAAAACAAGAATAGAAAATTAATTTAAAAAATTCAAATATTTCCTGGCATTTCTATGAATGAATGATTACTTAGAAGGACAACTTGCAAGCCTGCATAAGCATCTGACCAAGCAAGCAAAAAGACAAGATGGATTTCTCTCCCTTTGGTTTAGCTGAAATGATAATACTCTAGAAAGCCTAGCCAGCATGGCATGAGACAATCGGCAGTATCTCAGAAGAAAGGGGCACAATAGTTACGGAGAACAGGAGATATCTTTTAAAAACTGTAATCATTCTGCCCTGAAATTCCTCCCCATCCTTGCCCTCTCTCCTCTGCCTCTTACCCCCTCAACTCCTCTTTTTTCTTATATTCCTTAGTTGGTTCTTTAAGAATGCAGTTAAACTTTTATTTTTTTATCTTTAGACAATCCCAGTTCTATTCAACATGAAAGCTCTGTCTTGGGCTGCCATTCATGGCCCTGGAGCCCCAGCAATGTGCTGCATTGGTTAGCCATGCTTGCCCTAGGCCAACATGAACCTCTCCTGCTAGGCAATACTTAACAAGTTTGCCCCTTTCCAGGGATGCTTCTTCACCTCAAGCATCAGAGCACTCCCCTTTGTCTCTCCCAGCCTTGGCCATGTTGTTTGCCCTGGCTTGGATGCCAATGGAGACACATGCTGAAAGGTGTTCATTTTATTTGGCAGTAAGAAAATGATTCATAGAGGGCTGATATGTTCACTTTGTATCAAGATTTTGACGGGGCTTCTTTGGCAGTCTGGGATTAATGAAAGAACTACAGAATTCTGTGGCCTTCAGAAACTTTGGGCAGATTTTCCCCTAAGCACTAAAGATTTAAAACCCGTTCACTGGCCAAATTTCCTTTTAAAAGGCCTTTCAGAAAGACAGTCTTTCTTCCATACAATCCAACTGGACAAGAGTTTATTAAGTATCTTCTATGTGCCAGGAGTCGGTCCATACTATGAGCTGCAGAGACAGAGATAAAGTCAAAGAAGAATTTCTACCCTCAAGGAAGTGACACTCTATGGGAAGATACAATATGGGCACAATTAAAGAAGGCAAAAGTCTCTACAAGGCATCTGGGGGAGGACACAAGGAATTATGGGGAGATCAGCTTAGGTTTCATGTAGGAGGCTGCAATGGATGCTTGAGAAGTGAGAGACCAGTAATAAATGAACAGCTGAGGTGATCAGGAAAGAGTTTCTTCCAGAAGGAGGTACATGAACTTGGGAGCCAACTTGTGCCAATGGATGTGGGAAATGGTATGTCCAAGTTGAGAACAATATTTCCCCTGCACCTGACAATGTGCTGTACGTAGAAGGCAGCAAATAAATGTCATTTCAATGGATGGATGAATGAATGAAGTCTCTGCACTAAGAGATTTTAGGACTCCCTTAGATCTTTCTTGCATCAACTGTCAATATTCCTCCATTACCAGTTTTTTACTCTGTCAAAGATGTTTGACAAAAAGGGTGGATGTTGGGTAGGGAAATTCAGAAAGTCCACTGATAGCAAGAAGAACTCTCCTGGGAAGTATAATCTACCCTGAACCCCACTCATCTTCTTCTTTGGGGTATTGATCATCATTGCCTTGTTTCTCCTCCTTCCTCCCTCCCACCCATACACACTTCTCCATGGCACCTGCTTTGGCCAAGTGTATACTGAATGCAGTCACCACTAGCTGTCTCTCCTTTCTTCTACCAGTGATAAAACCATCATTTTGTAAAATAGATTGAGCTGTTTTGTTATTCTATTCCAAGACAGCAGATGAAACCAGATTAAATTTTTTCCAGGTGATAAAGTAAGTACTTTTGTTTAGGAAGAGAACATTGAATGTGGGGAGCAAAAATGGCCTTTGGAGATCAGACTTCAATGGTATATGATACTGATTACATTTTGGGGGAGAGGATATAAATGAATAATGTCTTGAAGAGCTCTGATCCCTAAACTTGGAAAATATAGGTTAAAAAAAGGAACTTATAGGTCAATATCATTAATGAATATTGACACAGTTTAAATTAGTTACTTCTAAACAGAATATAGCAGGTAAGTTTTCATTGTGATCAAATAATAATAATAAGTAACATGTATATAGTGCTTTGAGATTTGATATCTCATTTAATATTTATGGCAACTTGATGAGGCAGGGACTATAATTATCTTCATTTTACAGAAAAGGAAATTGAGAATGGAAGAGAATTGCGCAATTGGTAAATGTTTGTAAGTAGGATTTGAACCCAAGTTTTCCTAACTCAAAGTCTAGTGCTCCACCCACTGAGTCATCCAGTTAGAGGTAAATATTAAGACTTGTGGCCTTGCACAAATCATTTATCCTCTTTCATACTGAGTTTCCTCTTTTGTTTAATAGGGAGAATAATAACACCTATGCTGTTTAATTGGAATAATGACACATACATTGTTTTGAGGATCAAGTGAGAACATATGCACACACATATTGTATGCAAAGTGTTTATCAAGCCTTTAAATGGTGGGCTATTGTTTTTCAATCATCTCTGGAGCTACTTCTCTGAACTGGGATGTACAATCACAGCTTCAGAGCTGGAAGCCACCTTCCAGACCATCTTCCCTAGAGGGCATAAGTGGCTTGGCCAGTCTCAGAGGAGTCTGTGCCCACATTTCCTCACTGTAGAAAAGTCCATCCTCCTCTTCAGCTTTGGTGCTGTGGGGCTCTGCAATGTATACTGCACAGTCCCTGCCCTCAGACTTAGGTTTCAACATAATTAGGTTTTACCATAATTATAAATAATTACGTTAGGACATATGTACAGAAACACATTTTGCTTTATGAATGGGAGATCCAGGAGGCTTTTGTTCTTATTTCCTGCATTCTTCCTTCCTTACTGCACTGGACCTGCGGAAACAGAAAGCATCTTCTAATCTGCCCCTTTAATGACTAGTGATGCTATTCCTAAAGTCTGCCCCCTTGTGGCCCTGGGGAGAAACAGCTGCAGCATCCACCATGGCACCTGCCACTGAGTATCACTTCTGGTCTGGGCTGATGATTCGTCCTCCGCACTCTTCCATACAAGGGAATAGAGAAGTTTGGTTGTCCTGAGAGGAAAACCTAGCCGGATCCCTTGTTATTGTTTCAGATATTGCTGAATTAGCAAGTGGCTGCTTTTCTCACTTGCATATGCAGTGGTGAATTCAGCATGCCACTCAGCTTCCCCATCTGAAGAATGGAGATACTGGCACTCAGAGCACTTGGGTCACCTTATTAGCTCACAAAAGACAATGTGTGCATCCACTTCCTGCAGGTGGGACATGGCAACAATGTACCTGGAGGTGGCGCTGTGGGTGATAATGCTGGATAATCTTTCTATGGCAGTTTGTGCATATTCTCTCAGTTGGTCCTCATGATAACTATTATTGTCACTCCCCCATTTTACAAATGAGGAAGCTGAGGCACAAGCACAGAAAGGTTAAGGGACTTGCCCAGGTGTAAAGCCAATCAGCAGTAGATTTCTGAGAGAATGCTACTATGAACAGCTTTTAAGATTCCGATTACACAGTATTAGTGAACACTCTGTTTATTCTATTACAAGATCAGATTCAGTACAATGTTCACAGTTTCCGCAATTCACAATATTACATACAATCTTCAGAACAAGGAAAGTCTCTATGTTATATCTTATTACAGAAAGGAACAAGGAACAAGAGAAGAATCAGCTGGTTTCCCTAAGGGAGAAACCAGCTTCACACTTTAAGATTCAATCAATCAGATAACAAAGGAATGACCTCGTTTCCCTAGGAGGGAGTTGATTCAATCAAAATTCACAGTATACTGATCTTCCACTCCTGGGGTAACCATTAACTTTAGTTTCCAAATAAAGTTCTTAGACAACCACACAAATCCTTCCACTCCGTGATTTCCAACAAACCTCAGTTTAGTCCAAGGGGAGGCCTTTTCTTCAC
>CM053599.1:8658217-8685917 GCA_028646575.1 Pseudocheirus occidentalis | reverse complement strand
TTTGAGGTACCACATCTCTCCAGGAAGATTGGGTAAGATGACAAAACAGAAAAATGATAAATGCTGGCGAGGATGTGGAAAAATTGGAACACTAATGCATTGTTGGTGGAGCTGTGAACTGATACAACCATTCTAGAGAGCAGTCTGGAACTATGCCCAAAGGGATATAAATAATTGCATATCCTTTGACCCAGTAATGCCACTTCTGGGGTTGTATCCCAAAGAGATCATAGAAGTGGGAGGAAGATCCATATGTACAAAAATATTTATTACAGCTCTCTTTGTTGTGGCAAAAAACTGGAAATTAAGGGGATGCCCATCAATTGGGGAATGGCTAAACAAGTTGTGGTATATAGATGTAATGGAATATTATTGTGCTATAAGAAATGAGGAGGAGATGGTCTTCATATTCACCTGGAGAGGCTTATACAAACTGATGCTAAGTGAGAAGAACAGAACCAGGAAAAAATTGTACACAATCACAGACACTTCATAATTGTGATGACCAACTTTGATAAACTGGACTCTTCTCAGCAACACACAAGTATAAGACAACACTACAAGTCTCAGGATGGAAGGAGATGTCTACATTCAGAGAAAGACCTAGAAAGAACAGAGTTTGAAGGGAGATTGAAGCAAACTACATGCTATGGTTCTTTTCCACGTTTGGTTTTCTTTCTTTTTCCCATTGTTCACTCCATCGGTTACAACCCTTCTATACAACCAGACTAATGTCCAATGTGAAAGTATTTGCAGATCCTATTTTTGTTTGTATGCCACCATGGGAGGCACCATGGGGGTGAGGGAAAGAGAGAGGGGAGAAAATTTGAAACTCAAAGGACTGTGGCACTGAGTCATCTAAACTAAAAGTTAATTAATTAATTAAAAAATTAAAAAGACAAGAATTAAATAACAATCTTAAAAAATTAAAATAAAATAAGAGACCACTGGGGAATTTTAAATGTACATTTGTAGGGAAAGCCCACGTGGGCCCCTCCTTTCTGCCTACAGATATAAAACTACTAAGGTCTGACATATACAGAAAAGATTCAAGAACTTCTTCAATGAGCTGGGTTTGGGAGAGCCAGTAGACAATGTAATGAAGGTGGAAATTAAGTGGAAAGTTTCAATGCAGGGAGGAGGGGGAGTACAGAGCAGATTTGTCTCTAGCACCAAGTCTTTGAAAAGCAGAATGCTGAAATAGCAGTGTGTGATAGACACCACTGTAGGAGAACCACGTGTTTCTTCCAAGAACCCTCCCTGGGAGTCATTCTGAAGCAGGTTTCTTTGAAGCCCCAAATCACTAGAATAGCCTGGTCTGTCCATATGCAGCATCCATGTTTTCCACAAACCAGTAGAACTATTTATTATCATCCTAACATGCTTAGCAAGTGCAATGACAATGACATCTGCAATTAGAAAACACAAACTAGCTTTGTCTTTGTTTAAAATGAGAAGAACTGTCTTCCAATAAGTGACCCATTTGTGGCTCTAGCAAATGGAAATAAGAGATGGAACATTGCATGGCAGAAAGCATGATGGACTTGGAATCTTGATGACCTGGACTCATATCTCACCTTTGTTACTTGCTAGTTGATGGACCATAAACAAACTTCTTTGCTTCTGTGAGCCTCAGTTTCTTTATCTGTAAAATGGGGCTAAAAATACTTCAAATACCTATAGTAAGTCTCACATTAGATACAGACGTTGTGTCTTGCAAACTATGGTAACAGTATGGCATAATGGAGAGACCTCCAAAGTTAGAGTCAAGAAGACCTAGTTTCACCTCTGACATTTACTAGCTGTGGGCAACTTTATCTGCCTGATACTCAATTTCCTCATCTGTTAAACAAGGTAGTTGGAGGACACCACACTGGAGATAACTTCTAGGAGTAAGATTGATCCATTCTTAGGAGATAATGAGTGTAAAGCACCTTACGACCCTTAGAGTATCAAACAGATAGTTGTCACTTATCATTCTTATTGAGGTCATTTATAGTCTCCAGCCAACGTCCAGCTCATTTATATGGACATGAGCCCCTTCTACCTGGACACCTGATGACTTGCCAACCCAGGACACAAAAACAAATCAGAAAGGCACAAAATAGAGAAATTCTCATCTATTTCTTGTTTTAGAGAAAACAGACCTGCCTGCCAATGAGTGTCCTTGAAAACATCCACAAGAGGAGTTTCTGTTATTGGCAATATTTATTTTTGTAGCACTAATTTCAAATCTCCAGGACACCAGGCACCTTATAAATTTAATACACATTTAAACAGCCTCAGAGCAAGCAGGTCTGGCATTCAACCAGTATCATCCAAAAGGAATGAAAATGAGCTTCATTGGATGCTCAGCATTGATTGAAAACTTCCTGGGTCTTTCTCAAATGTGTTGGCAAAGAAAAAGGAAAGATCCCTGAGTGGTGTACAATAGCAGTGCAAAGGGGTTATCCTCTACTAATTACCAGAGGACCTCCTGGCATAATGGGGTCAGGGGTCCTGAGTTTGAATCCTGGCTCAGAACTCGCTAGCTGTGGAACCTTGGGAAATCCCTGAATCTGAATGAAGTGGTTGAACTGAATGACCATTACGGCCCCTGTCAGATCTAAATGTATGACCTAATAACATGCAGTAAATATCTGATCAAAGAATAACTGATATTTATATAGCTGCTCATAACATGAGGTAACATGTGTGAGGTGCTTGCAAACCTTAAATCACTATATAAATCCTAGCTATTATTAGCTAGATCTACTTATATAGTGCTTCAAAGTTTGCAAAGGGACTTAGAGCCAGTATCTCATTTGTTCCCCACAACAACACTGGGAAGTAGGTAAAGCAGTTAACTCTTATCACCGTTTGGCAGATGGAAAAACTGAGACTCACCAAGATCAGGTGACTTGCCTGTGGACATAGAGCTAGGTAGTGGTTGAGGTGAGTTTCAAAGTCACTTCCTGACTCTGCATCATGGCAGTGTGGTAGATGGTAACATACATATTGTTCTTAATCCCTGAATTGTGCTATCCCTCATGCTTTGGCAAGCATGAACCAAAGCACTTTTTGATAAAGCCAAGAAAGAGAATTGAACAACTTCAGCTCTAGGAGTAAAAGGGACATCATTGTCCACTGACACTGCATAATAACATTCCACATTGCCACAATGCCCAAAGATTAGCAAAGAATTTTCTCATAGTAACTCTTTGAGATAAAAGCTATAGGGAATACACATTATTATCCCCATTTTACAGATGAGAAAAGTAAAGCTCAGAGAAGTAAGTTAATTTGGCCAAGGTCACACAATTAGCATGTGCCAAAGATGGGCTTCAAACAGAGGTGGCTGCCAACTTCAAGTCCAACTCTTTGTTTTCTCTGTAAGACATCCTCTTGATAATCAATAACAACAAGTGATTTGAACACTTCCATTTGAATAACACCGCATTTGCCTGCATCAAAAACCAGAAAAATTACTACAGGATGTCAAGATGAAATATGGGCCAAGATTTCACTCATTTGCCCATCTGATGGTTGAACTCCTTATAATATCATTAGGCCTTTCTTTGTAGCCTCCAGCACAGGTCCTCATATACAATACGTGCTTATTGACTGATGAATAAAATATTTTGAAAAATAATCCATGGGGTAATATTTCCAGTCAACCATTTTCCCATATAACAATGAGAACAACATCTGAGTCAATCTCTAGCTTACCAAATACCCAATAAAAGTAGCATGGATCAAATTTGAGGAACAACTCATGGGACACCCATTTAATGAAGTCACATGCTTTTAGTTTATGGGACAGAGCTCGGGACTTAGAGTCAGGAAAACCTAAATTTAAATCCTAACTCAAGCCCTTGTAGCTGTGTGACCCCAGACATGTCACTTCTCTCAGTCTCAGTTTCCCCAACTGTAAAATCAAGACAATAGTACCTACTTCACAGGGTCTTTGTACAGATCAAATGAGATACTTGTATAGTGTTTTCTGTTGAAAGTATATAAATGTCAAGTATTATTATTATTATTATTATTATTATTATTATTATTATTATTATTATTATAGCTCTAGTAGACCTAAAGTTTTGGTAGACTGTTTAATGTCACCTATGTGTTCAGTTGACACTTCCAACTTACTCTTCTGTTTATATACACTGTGATTTTGGGGTAGTCGACCCAAGTAGAAGGTTCACATCAATGCCAAGGTGGGATTCCAAACACCTCCTATTCCTATAGGTCTTACTTTCACCAATGTGTAGAAGTGGGTTTTGCTAAGACTTTGTAGTTGCCCATTCTAAGGGGGGTCTAAGAATCCTAAGCTCGAGATGTCTTTATCTTTTCATTCATTGGGACCAGACCTGGTTAGTTCATTTTTAATGCCAACACTGTTATTAACTCTCTGTCCTGAAAAGCCTCAGCATTGGTTCCCCTCATCATATAGATAACCCCCACTGGCACAGAATCCAATATTCCATTCAGCAAGAAAACCATGCTTGCCCTTTGATTTGCTTTCATTTGCTAGACTAGAGCATCAGCAAACCTCCTGACCCCACTGACCAAACAGGCTCAAGTGGTTCCTTTGAATAAAAGGAAATCAGAGCTGAGACATGCCCTGGCAGGAGTAAATTAAAAAAAGAAAAAGAAATAAAGAAATGCAATTAAGAATAAGGTAGCTAGCCCAAACCTCGGTGAATCTGTGGAAGACGAACTTCAGAAAACAGCAAGTCACCATTTTATGTGTTTTAAAATTAAAGATAGATGTTCTGCATGAATGAGATGCATGTTCTGAATGCTAATTGATTTGCCATTAGAATAATGTACGGATGTCTCCCCTCTTGTAGGAAACAGGCAACCCTGAAAGGCTGAAAACCATCCTTTCAAAGAGCTAGCTGGGGTTTAATATCAATGACTCAAAAATAACCTGTCTGAAAACATGATGATCTGAAATGGCCTCACGGATTAAAGGCGCTGCAGAGGTAGGATTAATGCCTCCATAGTGCATAGAGCACAGTACAGGATGTCAGTGGATGAGTGTTTATTCAACAAGAATGCTCCCTTAAGTGGATACCTCCCATAAACCATCAGTCGCTGGTATCAGGCATCCTACAGCACTCTCTCTCCTCCTAGATTCCAGAGAAGTGAGTCTGTTTAATTATTTAGTACTGTGATGATTCCCCCATTGATGAAAAGTGATAATCAACCAAATGCTTAAAACAATCAACCTCTTGCTTCCACTGACCATCCTGTAGACAAAGATGTCAATTTCCACATATGAGGAATGTCTTTTAAATGAATACTTGATAAAGCTTTTGATGCCTTTCAAGAGGACTATGTGCTCTGAGAAGTAGAAGAGGTTTACCAAGTAAAAGTCAATTATTTTTTCTAATGTTTCTGGTGGGGATGGTACCCATATTCCCCTGCACTGCTCTGCCTAGGATTATCACCACCCTGGAATATGCATCTAGAAAGAAACCTTTATGCTCTTGAATTCTGGAATATAAGTCCAGGAATTGCAAGAATTCTAACTGAAACAAGTGAAATAAACAAACACCACCTAGGTTCAAAAGACGCTTATAGAGGAGGCTGGAAGAACAGCCTCTGATTGAAATAGACAAAGCTATGGTCTCTACATTAGTGGTGTTCCGTGATTCCACAAACAGGATATTATAAAAATGTCTTTTAAAAGTGCCCCCAATGAGGCCATATGACACTTGCTATTTTGGCTGAATGTGGAGGAGGGGCACATAGAAAGATAAGGGAAACAGAATTCTTGGGTGGCTGTGTCACAAAGGGAAGTTAATTACAATTTATACCAAATGATAAGCCCAGCAGCATAAAGTAACTAGGAGAAGGCGGCCTGAATGTTTGTACAGTAGCACACAGACATCTTCCTTTATGGTGCCAAATCCATATGACAAGTGGAAAACTTCACGAAATTAGATACAAGCCCAACACATCCCTGCATCACTGCCATTTGGTCCATTCGGGACCAAAACACCCAGTGTTCTCGAATTCTGCTGAGATCATGATAGTGGGTTTCAAAAGTGATTTTTTTTAGAACTGATAATATATTCACAACTTGCTATTTCCTTGTTTGTGATGGAGAAGGGGAAAAAAAGATTTGGGAAAAAATTAAACTCAAATGTCCTATATCAGTTATTGTGAGCTGAAATTCCCTAGCTGGGGAAACAAAGTTGTTAAAATATTCTCTTTTCTTCTAAAAATCCAATAAAACCATACAAATAAAGTAGATATAATGTCTTTTTAAATTTTATTTACAAACAATAAAGGAATAACAAAGTTACCTCAAATTTTATAATTTTCTAAAAAATCATCTACCAAAAAGAAATCTATTTCTCTTCTCTAAATCCTCTAAACTTGATGTCAAATCAGTATTAACTCTCTAAGGATTGTCACATGAGTTTTTAAAGTTTTGTGTACTAAATGCCCACTCCAAAACTATCTATTTCACAGAGGCAGAGCACAAAGAGTTATTCAGAGATGCCATGTAATATATAAAATTATATGGTGCCTTTCAGTAGACCTCAAGCAGCTAAAAACCATGTTTTAAAGGAACATTATTGCCCCAGGGCATTTCCATCCTATTACACAACATAGCATCTCTTCTCAAAGTCTTCTGGAGATTTTGTTAATGCCCTGGACCAGGGCAACACATGTTACAAAAAAAAAAAGTTAAAAGCAACTTTATCATTAATAATACAGGTCTAAGTTTTGAGCATTCCTTTCATGACAAAGGATGTCAGACATTTCTAGCTAGTGGCTGAAGCTATACAATTAGTTTTTTCTACGAGTGCCACATAAAAAGATATTTAAAACTATTTCCATGTGCATCTCTTCTCTGCCGTTGCTTGTCCAAGTGTTGCCAACCATCTCACTCTGAGGTTCTCAAGTGTTCTCCCAGGCACATTGGGAGCTCACTAAGCCTATGATCTGATCATTAATAAACCAACTAAATAAAATGTAAAACTTGGACCACAAAATAAAAACCCTAGAGCGTATAAATCTTTGCAAATGTTGACCAATCTTTTCCAGTTGACTACCTACTCCAATGTGAATACTTATTAAATATATATTATATTGCAGGCCCTACTGAGGTAGCTGTGGCATCTATCTTTTGTGTGTTTGCGTATGTATGTTTATGGCCACATAGTTAGTAAGTATTTGAAAAGTGGGATTCCAAAAATAGTCCTTACTCACTCCACCTCCAACCCTGTGCCAACCGATGGTTTCCTTAGTGGAAATGCAAAAGGGGAAAGAGAGAAAGTAGGCCTTTATAGCTTGTTTTATTATTTATTATTATTATTAATAATAGTATTATTATTAATAATAATAATAATATTTGAAGATCACATCGTTCCAAACCCGGCTGACTAAGAAGAGTAGCAATGCAAAAATCTCATTACATTTACAGTTTCTTAATATAATAAAATTATCATTTGACTTCATAGCTAGAGTAAAAATTAGCTTCAAATACTCTCCTCTGATCAGAGTCCTCTTATACACATTAAGATATATGCACTCAGTGTGCTATGGTTCTGGAATCATCCTGAAACATCTCCAGTCAGTGTGCCTGGAGGTATCTCCATATCCTATACCATTCTACTGCCCTTGAATCCTGACCTTCCCCAAACGCCAAAGTAGCCAAGCCCAAGTACCCTGGAGAGCAGTTAGATTTGGCAATAGAGAAGCATTGCTACAAGGCCCATGCTTCAATGCTAGACAAATCCATAGACATCCCTTTTCACCAGGCAATAGAGCACCATGCAGAAGTAAGAAGTAACAACAAAAGCAATAAACAGCTGGAAAAAATTAGACCATTGTCAAGCTGCAGGCATGAGGAAAACAAATATCTACTCATGGATTCAATATGAGAAAGGAAGCTGATGAGAAGGTAAAAGTATCACTTTCACTGGTTCCAATTAGCTACTATTGAATTAGCCAATAGGGAGACTGTGTGTATGTGTGTGTGTGTGTGTGTAACTTCAGAGAGGAAAGAGACAGCAATGCCACAGTCTCTCAAGAAGTGGAAAAATCAGATATTCCAGAGTAACTAAGAGATTCACAAACTCTCCCTGCCTTTTCTCACAGTCTTCAGCACTCAATTTGTAACCAGTGTTCTGCAAGGAAAAAAAAAGTTTTTCGCATCTGCAACCTGCTTAAAAAATTCAAACTACAACTGGATAATGGATGAACCCAAACTAGGCAGTGACACATTTGATGGCAGAGCAAAAACTCAAGGAGCAAGGGAGACCTTGAGAGGTACCAGAAAAACAGGTCGAGATGGGTCCTAGGTCCTGCATCCAGGAACTTCTTATTGTTCCTCTCCCGCTGGCATCCTAGAACCTGAAGAATTAACCAGCTGGTTCTAATGGGCTGACGTCATTTTGGCAATGCCAATATTAGGCAAACCCTTCTCTTTTTAGGACTCCCAAGGACAGACATAAAATAAAGACCCCTTTGCTAAAAGGATGCTTATGTTACTCCATTTTTAACTCATTCTTTATCCATTACAGAATAAGGTTTTGTTTTAGGGACCAATGTGAAAAAAAATGCTTCTCATAATTTTCCAAAGCTTCCTTTAAAACTCAACGCTATAAATACAATACATACTTAGTTACCAGGCAGAATGCATAACACATATGTTACTTTGGCCCAAACATCACAGGAAAAAAAATCTCAGAAGTTAAGTTGATCATCAAATCTGTTTGGAGTCACAGCAGGGGAATCAGTTCCTAATGTAAGCATGTCTCTTTATATCTATGTATTTTTTCTTACTCATTCTATAAATTCTATTGACTGGCCAGCCTACGATCCTTTCCACTCCTAGCCTTGGCCCTTCATCAACACCAAACACATCCCTTCTTAAGGAGATTCCCATAGAAGGCTGCAGATTTAAATTCAAGTTGATGCAGCTTTTGATAAAGACCTAATAATCAATTCGCCATCCTCATTACTCTACAGAATTATGTAGACACAGCCCAATTTCTCCAGTTTGTGGCTACTTTCAGAGGTTATTACCCAGTGTGCAGCTGAGCAGAAAGATAACCACATTCATTCCCCTTATCTGTAATGATGTATGTAATACATCCCAGCACTGGGGTGAGATGATTGGGGAATAATGAGGTTGTGAGAACGGCAGCGATGACAAACAATAGTGTAGCCTGAGAGAGTGAACCGCATGCCCAGGGCCAAGGTGAAAGGCAGGCAGATCTGGGCACCGACTTGGCCCCGAGCATCAAGTTCGCATTTTCCACCAGGGAGCAGCTGTTTCCTCCCTGAAACAGCAATATCTCCATGGAAGGCAGAACACTCAAAAGGTTCTACTCTCCAGGTCTGGCCAGGACACTGCCACTGAGTACCCAGACTTCTCTGTGCTGGGAATCAAGTGTCATCTAAAAATAACCAGAGATGCATTGGCAAGTCTGTGCCCAGTACAGTGCCCAGACGCAGGGGCCACTGGCCCCCTGCTGAGGGCTAGAGCTCAGCCCTCGTGGAAAACTAAGTCTGCCTCCATTTTCTGTGCTCAACTCACAAGACATTGCTTCCTGCCACGGCAGGCAGAGGAGACCTTACCTTCTGCAGAAGCTGGGAACCTGAATACTTGGCTGCAATGGATTTGATCTCCCCACCAAAAGCAGAGGCCCAGAGCTTCACACTGCAAAGGAGAGCAGAGGGATAGATGTTACAAGAGGGGTCACACAAGCAACAACACCACATCACACACACACACACACACACACACACTACTGTTGCTTCAACTGCACCGTAATGGAGTATTAAAAAAAATAAAAACCAACCCTACCAGCCAGCGCAGAAAAGCCAAGCCAGGCAAAGTGCGAGCTCGCCAGGCTACCAGGAGTTCACCTGCCTAGGCAAGGTAGGGCCTGGCTTTGGACGCTTTCCCCCAAAGAGCCGCGGTACTGTTCTATCTAATTACCTGGAGGGAGACCACTTAGATGAGCTGGGAACTCAGACCAACTTACACATCCCAGTTTGCAACACACACACACCCATCCGAGGTGCCCAAGAAGGGAGGTTGAGGGGGCTTAATTATGGATCACGCGAAAGTTTGATTAGGTAAACAGCGGTCAACTTGGCGAGGCAGACTGATGCTGGGACCTGCAGTGGTCCTGGGCGGGTTCTGTTTTCTAACCTGACGGACGAGACTTGGGGAAAAGAGTCCAAAGCAAGCTTTGGGGTTGCTGTCCGTAGAATGCAGCTGACAACAGAACCGGCGCCTAAAGGCTCTTCCCAGACTGGGCACCTGCCGGACCAAAGTTGGCTAGCGGCGGCAGCAGCAGCAAACGCTATACCAAAGCCCCTAGCCCTCCGAGCCCCCCAGCCCGGAGGGGAGTCCGGAGCCCTGAAGGTGGAGACGGCACCAGCGGCAAAGGGCACTTACACTGACAGGGGGATCTGCTGCTCCGAGCCGACCACGTCCACCAGCGTGGTGTTCAGAAACACCGCCCAGAAGAACATGAAGATGCCCCAGCAAGAGCGCAGCAGCCTCGGCAGCGCCGGCATGGTGGGCTTGCGGTCGGGGGCACTTGGCAGGGACACTCGAGCGGGAAAGCTAGTCCCAACCCCCAACGGAGCGCAGCGGGGTTGATGGGCTCCTCCTCCTCCTCCTCTTCCTCCTTCTCCTTCTCCTCGCCTTTCTCTCTCCCTCTCTGTCTCTCCCTCTCTGTCTCTCTCTCCCGGCTGAGAGCTCACTTGGGAAGGAGCAAAAGGGAAAGGGGGAGGGAGGAGAGAGATGGGGGAAGGATGGAGAGAGGGAGGAGGAGAAGAGAGCTAGGTAGAGGGAGGGAGGGAGGGAGGGTGGGAGGGAGAAGAGGACAGACGGCCAAGCTGGCCGGTCGGGAGGCTCTCCCAGTGGCTGTGTCGGCGTCCCTCAACCAGCACCAACACCCCCCACCTGCCCCTTCGAGCCACTGCCCTGGGGTGGGATGGAGAGACAGAGGGATGGAGCGGGGGAGAATGGCAACAGAGCGACGACCCTCTGGAGGCGCAGAGCGAATGACTTGAAAAGTACTGTGTATGTGTGAGAGAGAGAGAGTTGTGTGTGTGTGAGTGTGTGTGTCCTTGGTAACGGCGGCGAAGCGCTTGCCCGCCCGCTCTCAGCAGCAGCAGCAGCCAGAGCCTGAGCCTGAGCCCCAGCCCCTCTGCAGCCTGTGCCCGAGTCTTAGCCCGCACCGCCGCTGCCTGCGCGCAGTCTACCCCAACTCCGCAGTGAGCGGCGTGAGTGCCTGCCTGACTCGGGCCTGACCCGGCGGCGCCCCCACCCTCCTCCTCCTCCTCCTCCTCCTCCTCCTCCTCCTCCTCCTCCTCCTCCTCCTCCTCCTCCTCCTCCTCCTGCTCCTCCCACCCTCACCCCCTTGCTGAGGAGCACCCGCCGCCCTGGAGAGAGCCGGGCCGGACCCGGGCCACCCAGGCAGCCCCGCGGCAAGACTAGGATGGCGGGAGGTTGGAGGAGATGGAGGTCTGGTCTGGGGCGGCCGGGGAGCTCTCGCTCTCAACCCAGCTTAAGCCTCCCCCTCCCCAGGCTGGGAGGGTTCAGGTATTGCCCACTTTCCCAGGATTGAGCTCCGGCCCCCTTGCGCCCAGCCCTGCCTGGCCCACGCCCTGGCCCAGCCACGGACTGGGGGACTACGGGTGCTGCCGCCGTCTGTGCCGGGGCCCGGGGATGGGAAGAGACAGAGGGGTGAAGGTGGCAGACAGCCGGCAAGAAAAGTCTGGAGTTGAGCTCTGGTGAGGTGAGAGAGGGCGCCTGGCTGGAGAGAGTGCAGAAGGGAACAGAGCGGCCAGACTTCTTTTTTTCCTAGGGTGGGGGTGGATGGTGGATTTGGATTTGTTAGGGCTAAAACCTCGAGCCCCGGGGGAGCCCCGGCTAATTCTGGCGAGCGCACTGCTGCGTGACAAGCATCTGCCATCCAACCCCAGAGCCGCGGAGGAGGAGGAGGAGGAGGAGGAGGAGGAGGAGGAGGAGGAGGAGGAGGAGGGAGAAGGCGCAGGAGTAAGGGGTGGGCCTTGGCGCCGGGGGCTCGCCCCCACTCCATGCCCGACCCGGGTAACAAAGCGGCGGCTTCCCCACGCTGCCCCTTCTCCTCTGGCTCCAGGTCGGGATCCCACAGAGAACCGAGTCACGTGCATGTAACGCGTTCCCTACTCGGGCACCGAGCCACTCTGGGGGCTGGGAAGAAGGCTAGGGCTGGGGGGTAAAAACTTGGGGTGTCCCCCTTCACCCTGCTGTGCAAGTTGATGCCCAGATCCAGGCACCAACTCCCTTCGAACCCCTACACGGTATAGCCCCAGGTCACAGGGTGTAAAAGCTTCAAAATGGGTGAAAATGCTGCCTGAGTGCGCCCAGACAGGCTAAGGAATTAGAGCCCTGGAACATGGGATTCACTGGGAGACTGGCGGACATCCCCCTACCCAAAGAAAAGGGCCCGGAAATCCCTAGAGGCCCCAGGTACCCAGCACTGTAGTTACGATTTCCTCGCTATCTCCGCCCCACCCTACCCCCACCCCACCCTACCAGCCTAAACCATCCCTCCACTCCGCGCCAGGACTCTGCACAAACTGTACCCCCTTCACCCCCTCTGTCATCTTTGCCCTACGAGGTTTGCTAGGCTCTCCATCGCCGGGAGAAGCAAGATTTTCTCCGGTGCGAGGAACTTTGTAATGTACACCAGCAGCGTGCTGGGGCGGGGAAGCCGCGGACAACATCGGCTGAGTCATTCTCCCTGGTCCAGGAGCTCAACTCTGCTTTGACAGTGGGATGCGCACAGCCAGCCCTGTCTTCTGGGAGCCTAAATAGAACTGGTACTTTCACCCATTGGTTGTGCGGCAGAGACTGCTACCTTCAAGGAGAAAGGGGGGGGGGGGGAAAGAGGATAGGCGAGGGGAGGACAAAATGTCTCTTGCCTTGATTTAATTTATTTTCGTGACTTGTGTTTTACTTTCTCCCCACCCCCATCCCCACTTTCATCCCATTTAAATGGAAATCTCTGCCCTAAACAGTTGGCTTGACATTATAACCACCCCAGACCTGTTTCGATGAGATCACATCGCCTGCCGAGACCCTACAGTATTGTAGAGCCAAGGGGGCAATCAGAGCTGACAAAAACCTGGAAAGTTGGTGAGAGCTTGGCTTTTGGAAGTGAAGCTTCTGGGGAGTTGGGGAAGGGAGGCCAGCTCTCCTGCCTGCTCAACCATACCCTCCTACCCTCTGGAAAACTAGGATGTAATTGGAGAATTGGGAGGGAGAATAAAAAGGGCCAGTTTGCTTTTCAGTTGGGGCGGGAGAAGAGAGAAAACTTCCCCCTTTGTTCATTTGTCCCCGCCTACAGATCTGGGCTGCCTGCCATCCAGGGCGTCTTTCTATGCCTGGATTTACTATGGTTCATTCTAGGTATTGCCAGGTACCCATCCTTAGTCGGGCATAAGGCAAAGATTTCTATGGGTGGCTAGCCAGGTGTGTAGGCTTTTCCCACACTTTACACTCCTCTAACACCAAGAAAAACCTTTCCTGAGCAAGATTGTCCAATAAAAATATTTTAATAATGTGACTCAGGGACTGGGCTCCCATTATTTGCTTTGTTTTTGACTTTCTCATTTGAGGGGCAGAAAGTCAGTCTCACTACCAGTTCAGTGAATTCCTCAGCCTACTGTACTTGTCTTCCACCCTACATCCAGTTATAGGATGTCATGGGACTTTCAAATTTGTTTGGACATTAAAATGTGAGACTCCATTCCTTCAAAGTAGCATCATAGAAATGTCTTGAAATGTATCACTTAGGTTACATCTTTCAAAGGTTCTAGAAGACCATAGTGGAGTGAAGTGTGACCTGAAAGCCTGTATTCTAAGGCTGATACACTCTTACAAGTGATTAATGCACTTCTGCCATCTTTTCAAGATCCCATACGGCTCTGCCTATCCAATCTAATCCAAGGAGCAATCATTAGTCACCTACCAAGTACCAAGCAACTTGCTAAGTGCTAGGGATACAAAGGCAAAAATGAAAGCCTCTACCCTCAAGATGCTTACATTCTCTCAGGGAACTAGCGCACAGATGTTCGATTACCCCTAGGGCTACCTTCCTAGCACAATTGGTAGGCCAGGACCCCAGAGGTTTGTTGAGCATTACTCTCCACAGAATTCTAGATTTCTAGTAATAACACACAAGCCCCTAAGCCATGCACTTCCCATCAGGGGATTCAATATGCTTTTAGGAAAAGTATATATTAAAGTATATTGAGAATAGTAGTTAAAACTACATTCTCCCCACACTTGTGCATGGGTCTTCACTTGCACACGTTCTCATTGGAGGAGGACCACAGTCATGAGGCATGTATGCAAAAGCCAACTCCTGGTCCTTAGAAATCCTTTTCTCCCTTGTGAGAGGTCTCATAAAGCTCCCCTCACACTGGCTCTCTCCTGGGCTTCAAAAGCTGGTGCCTTTCTAGAGCCCACAGCCAGCACTCTCTCTGCATCCCTTTATCACCTGTCCTCCAATAAGCATCCTGAATCTGTCACTGACTCTGCTGTCCCATGTTTGTCCTTGGTGTGTCTCTTTCTGCTCCCAGGAGATGTATTGTCTTCTACTGGTCTAATCTGTCTTCAGTACTGGGAGATGAGGGAGGGGAGTGTAACACTCACTCCCTTTGGGTTCACTACCCCATCCCCCATCCCCTTGTTGACCTGCAATATAAAAGTGTAAGGCCTAATGGAGGATATGGTAGGTGGCCTTGAAGGAAGTTTGAGACTAAGAGACAGAGCAGATCTTGCCTTCACTGAGTCTATAGGCCACTGTGAACTAGGATAAGTAAACAATGTCCAGGATCAGGAAAGGCTTCAGTTCAGAGATGGGGTGAGGGGAGTTGAGCATCCATCCTGCTCAAAATGTGGCTTGTGCTGAGATCATTAACAAACATTCTAAAGCACATCTATGTGCCAATCACTCTATGAGTCACCAAGGATCCAAAGGGGGAAAACAGGTAATCCCTGTCTTCAGAAAGTTTATCACCTGTCATGGAAAACAGCACACATTTATGACTAAATATAAACTATACATGTATTCTACATGACACAGGTGTATACACAGAGACAAAACATAGGTGAATATGTTTAAATTAGAATAAAGTATCTAAATTAGAATATGTCTAAATGTCTAAAATGTCTAAATTAGAAAAAAGTGCTGACTCATGAGGACAAAATGTACTTCTGTAAGGTCTGGGGGTTGGTGGCTTAGGGTTTTATTGGGAAAGAAGGATCATGGTTTGGGGATGCAAAACATTGGATTTTCGTCCAAATTCCACTTGAGACACTTAATGATTTGTTGACTCCAAAGATGGCACAGACTCTCCAAGCCTCCTTTTCCTCATCTGCACTAACAGGGATCATTACTAGCACCTCCATCCCTGAGAGATTTATGTTGTTTCCCAAAAGGGCGATCAGGGAATAGAACTCTGTCCTAATGTGCCTCCTCCTTTGCTGTGCTTCAGCATCACTGAGCCCCTACTCCTAGTGACCCAAAAATCAGGACCAGGCAGCTTTTACATTTGGATGAATATTTCCTTTTTCCATTCCCTGAATGCTCCAGTTTCTCCTAGGCTTAGTCAGTATCTCTTCAGTCATGTGTCGTAATGGCCACCATGAGAACAGAGACCCCAAGACAATGGAAATGACTCCTGTTCCTCTCAGCCACAAGATGGTCACATCCCTCAGCATCTCTGCAGAAGTCCAATAAGAGTCTCACAGATCCAAGTCTCCTATTGGCTTCTTGTTTTCTATTTAGAGGAAAGCCTCACGGCAGATCTAAAAATTGAAGAGTAAACGTGGGCAGTGCCTACAAAGAGGAAACACTATTCATGCCTCTTGCTTACTGAGAAGAGTACACAACAGGATTTGGGGTAAAAGACACTGGAATGAGAGAAGGCTTTCATTCAAGTCCTGGTTTGATTACTGACTGGCTTTATGACCTTAGGCAAGTCCCTTAACTTCTGCTGGGCCTCAGTTTCTTCAAATGTAAAAAGAGGAGGTAAGATACAGTGGTGTGGTGGAAAGAGCCTGACTTTCTGAATTAAAACCTGCTGTTGTCATTTAATGCCCATGTGACCTTGGGCAATTATACCTGGCTCTGAATCAACTAGTCTGGAAAAGGAAAAGGTTGTCAGCCTTAATTCTAAGACAATTTATTTCTCCCCACTTGCTTGATGGACTAACAATGGGGGAATCACAGAGGTGCACCCAGACAAGACTCAGATTGACTATCTTTTTACCCAGCATCTTCTTCCACCTCATGTAGTTACACAGCTTTCCCAGATCAGAAGAGAGGGGGAGAATAGGGAGAGAAAAGAGGAAAGAAATAAGGAAAGGAGAGAAGGAGGGTGAAAAAGTGAGAGAGGAGGGAGAGAAGAAAGGAGGAGGGAAGAAGATAGGAGAGGAGAAGAGGGGGTTCAGGAGAAGAGACAGGAGAAAAAAGTCATGTAGAGAGCAACTCCAGTTGACATGAACACGAAAAAGCCCATCTTTGTTTCTCGAAGATAATTCTCCATATGTGATCAGAGGCAATTAGCTAGACCATATATGATCAGCAAGGTTAGGCTATAAGTGCAAGGCTATAACATTTGAGGGTTCCATTCTTAACTGAGAGGGCCTGGTGATTAGCTGATGCAAAGTCTAGTCAGCTCCAGGAGCATTGGTTCTGTGGCCCTGAATGTTTTTTTAAATTAACTTTTATTTTTAGTTTTCATTATTCATTTCCACAAGATTTTGAGTTACAAATTTTCTTCCCATCATCCCCCCACTCACCACCCCAAAACAGCAATCCCTCTGTTTACCCTCTCCCCCAATATGCTCTCTCTCCTATGTCCTCCCCCATCACCACTCTGACTTTCCGGTAGGGAAAGATGGATCTCCTTACCCCACTGCCTGTATATCTTATTTCTCAGTTGCATGTAAATAATAATAACAATGCTAATAATAATAATAATAATAAATGCATCCATCTTTGAAACATTTTATTTTAAAACTTTAAATTCTAGACTATTTCCTTTCCTCCCTCATTATCCACCCCCACTGGAAAGACAAGCAATTTGATACAGGCTATATATGTGTAGTGTTATAAAACATCTCCATAATGGACATATTGTGAAAGACTGACTATATTTCCCTCCATCTTATCCCACCCCCCCACTTATTCTATTCTCTACTTTGTCCCTGTCCCTTTACAAAAGTGTGTGTTTCTCACCTCACTCTCCCCCACCTGCCCTCCCCTCCATCATCCCCCCTTTTTCATCCCCTTTCTCCCTACTCTCCTGTAAGGCAAGATAACTAATTTAGAGTGTATGTCATTCCCTCCCTAAGCCAAATTCAATGAGACTAAGGTTGACCCATTCCCTTTTGCCTTCCTGTTCTTCTCCTCCATTGTAACAGTTATCCCTTGTCTCTTCTATATGAGATAATTAACCCCATTCTGTCTCTCCCTGTCTCCTCTCATTATATTCCTCTCCCACCTCTCAATTTCACCTTATAAAATAATTGCATACCCTTTGACCCAGTGGTATTAACCACTTCTGGGGTTGTGTCCCAAAGAGATCATAGAAGTGGGAAGAAGACACATATGTTCAAAAACTATTTATTGCAGCTCTTTTGTGGTGTCAAAAAAACCTGGAAATTAAGGGGATGCCCATCCATTGGGGAATGGCTAAACAAGTTGTGGTATATGAATGTAATGGAATACTATTGTGCTATAAGAAATTGGGAGGAGATGGACTTCATATTTACCTGGAGGCTTATACAAACTGACGCTAAGTGAGAAGAGCAAAACCAGGAGAAATTTGCACACAATGACAGACACAACGTATTATGACAACCAACTTTGATAAACTGGACTCTTCTCAGCAACACACAGTTATAAGACAACTCTAAAAGTCTCAAGATGGAAGGCAATGTCTACATTCAGAGAAAGATCTAGAAAGAACAGAGTTTAAATTGAGACTGAAGCAAACTGCATTCTCTCATTCTTTTCCATGTTTGGTTTTGTTTCCTCTTTCCCATTGTTCACTCCATTAGTTACAACCCTTCTAAACAACCAGACTAACGTCCAATGTGAAAGTATTTGCAGATTCTATACTTGATTACATGCCACCATAGTGGGGGGAGGGAAAAAAGAAAATTTGAAATTCAATAGATTGTGGAACTGAATCTTGTAAACTAAAAGTAAATAAACAAATCAATTTTTAAAATATCCCTTCCCATTCAATTGATCCTGTGCCCTCTATCTATGTATACCTGCACACATATATACACAAACACATATGTATTCATATGCATATATACCCTCCTATATAGACATTTTGTGTATACATATGCACACACACACACACACACACACACACACATATATATATATATATACACATTTATATTCCCTTCAACTATCCATCCACATACTGAGAAAAGTTTCATAAGTTACAATTATCATTTTTCTATGTAGGCATGTAAATAGTTAAACTTTGAGAAGTTCCTTATGATTTCTTTTCCCCGTTTACCTTCTCATGTTTCTTGTATTTGAATGTCAAACTTTTTATTCAGTTCTGGTGTTTTAATCAATAATGCTTGAAAGTCCTCCACCTCATTGAATAACCATATTTGAAATAATGAAATAATGAAACATTATACTCCATTTTGCTGGGTAGGTGATTCTTGGTTTTAATCCTAGCACCTTTGATCTCCAGAATATCATATTCCAGGCCCTTTGAATGCTTAATGTAGAAGCTGCTAGATCCTTTGTTATTCTGATTTGTTTCCGCAGTATTCACATTGTTTCTTCTTGGCAGCCTGTAATATTTTCTCCTTGATCCGGGAACTCCGGAACCTGGCTGTAACATTCCCAGGAGTTTTCTTTTTGGGATCTTTTTCAAGAGGTGATCGGTGAATTCCTTCCATTTCTATTTTGCCCTCTGGTTCTAAGACATCAGGGCAGTTTTCCTTGAGAATTTCCTGAAGGATGCTTTCTAGGTTCTTTTTCTGATCGTGGCTTTCAGGCAGTCCAGTAATTTTTAAATGTCTCTCCTGGATCTGTTTTCCAGGTCAGTGGTTTTTCCAGTGAGATACTCCGCATCGCCTTCTGTTTTCTCATTTGTTTGGGTCTGTTTAATAGAATCTTGAGCTTGCATAAAGTCATTCACTTCCACTTGCTCCACCCTCATTCTGAAGAAATTATTCTCTTTGGTCAGCTTTTAAGATTCTTTTTCCATCTGGAAAATTCGACTTTTTAAGGCATTCTTCTCCTCATTGGCTTTTTGGGCCTTGTTTGCCATTTGAGTAGTCTATTTTTAAGGTGTTATTTTCTTCAGTCAGGTTGTTGACTCTCTTTTCATGACTTTCTTGCATCATTCTCATTTCTCTTCCCAGTTTTTCCTCCACTTCTCTTATTTGGGTTTCAAAATCCTTCTTAAGCTCCTCTGTGGCCTGTAACCAATTCATATTTTTCTTGGAAGCTTTTGGTGTAGGAGTTCGGATGGTGTTGTCTTCCTCCCATGCCATGCTTTGATCCTTTTTGTCCCCAGAAAAGGAACCTAAAGTTGGATTGCTGAGCTTTCTTTGCTTCCTTTGCCTGTTCATGTTGCTAGTCAATTAACTTGACTTTTGAGCTCTTTGCCACAGTAGAATTCTTCTTCCAGAGGGGAGAGCTTTTTCCCAAACCTCTGGGGTTTTTACAGCTGCCAGAGCTATTAGGAGACCACTGTTTCTACAGCTCCCACCAGCTTTGGCTTACTGGTCATGCACCTCAGGACCACCACCCAAGACCACGATCCTGATCCAGACAGGTTAAGGCAAGAGCACTTAGTCTCTAAATAGTTGCTCAGCCCCCCTGCACTCTGCAGGCCAGGATCTCTGAAGCAGCCACATGGAGGTGGGAGCACAACCACTGCTTCTGCCACTTCTGGCTCTGGTGACACAGGCCCGGACCCGTTCCTCTGTCGTGCCCAAATTTAGCTGGGTTCCACTGACCTTTCACTTTGTCTTTGACATTTATGGGTTAATAATTCTGGAAACCACCACAGCGGCTGGTGATCCACCCACCCAAATGCTCCAGCTGGGCTGTTCAGGCCACCATAGGGTTAACACCGCAGGTTCATGCCATGGGCTAGGCTCCCAGTGTGCTGCAATGAAGCCTTCCTGTCTGCCTGTCAGGCTGCCTTCAGTGGGAGGTTTGTTTCTCTCTCAGTTTGTGAGTTCTGGAGCTCTAAAATTTGTTTAGAGTCATATTTTATAGGTATTTGAGGTGGGGTGGAGCTATAGAGTTTTCCTCCTTCTATGTCCCATCTTGACTCCACCCCTTCCTTGAATGTTTTAACAGCTCCCTCCCTTGGTGTGAGGTCAAGAAGAAGATGACATGACTTCCACCCAGCATTTAGCTAGGGCAAGCTGGCTCTCACTTCCCTGGGCATCTACTTGGAGGAACATGTCAATTGCACATCAAATGAGACTTCAGTTCTATACTTCTAGAAACCAGAGTTGAATAGGTTCAAGATCACACTCATTAGCCGATCACTTGCTGATGTTCACTTCCTCAGAAGCACTGATGTGTAATGGTTAAAGCTTGAGCTGGTCTCAGAGTCAGAATACTCAGAGTTTTGTCAAGTTGCTGCTTCTCACACATGCCAACTGTGTGACCCTGGGAAGTCACAACCTCTCCTTGTTCACAGGCAACCAATCCTCTATGACAATAAATTGCTGAGCACATTTTAATCTGATTTGGTAGAAAGTTTCCTCAAGAGCTGCCTAGACCAATGAAATCACAGGTCCTTTTCCTCCTCTTCCATGTGAATCCTTAAGTCAATATCTTCCCAGAAGGGTCCAGATTCAATAAACACATTCCATTCATTTGGTCAACAAATGTTTGTGCTATGTCTATGTATGTATGTTTCCATGAACGATCACACTAATCAGATACGATGGAAATGTATACCATTGCCCTTGACCTCCAGGAATCTATAATCTAATCAAGAAGCTTCCTCCACATGGAGGAAGCAAGTAAGAAAAGTAGGCAGGAAAGAAATGGAGTGACAATGTGAATAGGGACAAAGTGGCCCTGAAGACAGGAAGCCCCAGGTGGGAATCTGACTTCAGACACTTCCTGATCACCCAGAGTGATGATGAGGATGAGGATGGTGATGGAAATAAAATAATTTATGTCAGGTTATTTGCAGACCTTGACATATCATATAAATATGAGCTATTATTTTTAAATGAGGGTTATTTAGGTATTTTTCAGACAAATAAAGCTATCTATAGCGATATGAAAATGCTCTAAGTCACTATAAATTAGAGAAATAGACATTAAAACAACTCTGAGGTAACGACCTCAAGCCTATCAGATTGGTTAATATGGCTGAAAAGGAAAATGTTAGATGTTAGAGGGTATGGGAAAAGCTGGGACACTAATGCACTGTTCGTGTAGTTGTGAACTGATTCAACCATTTTGTAGAGCAATTTGAAACTATACCCAAAGGGCTATAAAACTGTACATATCCTTTGATTCGGTCCTGCTAGGTCTATATCTCAAAGACATAAAAAAGGAAAAAGGACCTATTTGTATAAAAATATTTATAGCAGCTCTTGTTGTGGTGGCTAAGAATTGAAAATCAAAGGGAGACCCATCACTTAGTGAATGGCTAAACAAGCTATAGTATATGATTGTAATGGAGTATTATTGTGCTATAAGAAATAACAAGTAGGATCATTTCAGAAAAAGCTAGAAAGAGTTATATGAACTGATGCAAAGTGAAGTGAGCAGAACTAAGAAAACAGTATACATAGTAATAGCAATACTGTATGATGAAGAGCTGTGAATGACTTAGGTATTTTCATTGATACAATGATCCAAGACAATCCCAAAGGACTGATGAAGAAGCATATTATCTATCTCTAGAGAAATAACTAACATTGCTTGAATATGGACTGAAGCTTTCTGCTTTTCACCTTCTTTCATTTTTTCTTTTATTCAGGTCTTCTTGTACAAAATGACTGATATGGAAATGTTTTACATAATTGCACAAGTACAAACTATATCAGATTGCCTACTGTCTCAGGAACAGGAGAAGGGATAGAATTTGGAACTCAAAACTTTAAATAAAAATGTTAACAATAGAAAAGAAGAGTACTAGCATGACACAATTAAGCCTTATTGTCTTTTTTGAGCTTGTTATCTTTTCCGTAGCACTGGACCCTGATGAATATGAGCTATTTTCTTCTCCCTTGGCTTCTGTATACCTAAACTTTTCTGGTTCTCCTACCTCTTTGGCCAGTTCTCAACCTCCCTTCCTAGCTCCTCTTCTTCCAACCACCTCATCCTCGCCTCTCTTAGAATTATAGAATTTAGAGTGACAGGGAGTCTCAGAGGTCAACTAATCCAACCTTTTCCTTCTATAGATGAGACAACTGAGATCCAAGTAGTGACTTGCCCAAGGCCACACAAACTGTAAATGGCAGAATTGGGATTTTCAGCTTTCAGCTAACTTCTGTGCAGATGACTCCTAAATCACTATTTCTAGGCCCAATGTCTTTCCCAAGTTCCAGAGCCACATTTCCAGCAGCCAGTTGGTCATAGACTCATAGGTTCAACAATAGAACTGGATGGGAACTTAGAAGACCCCTCATTTTATAAGTGAGGAATTTAGGGGTGGCTTGGTAGTGCAGTGAATAGAGCACCAGCCCAGTAGTCGGGAGGACCTGAGTTCAAATCCAGCCTCAGACACTTAACACTTACTAGCTGTGTGACCTTGGGCAAGTCACTTAACCCCAATTGTTCTGCCTTCCCCCCTACAAAAAAAAGACCAAATAAAAAGTAAGTGACGAAGTTGAGAGCCAGAAAGGGCAGATATCATATGAGAAGCAAGTAAGTGGAAGGACGGGGATTTGAACCAAGGTCTTCTGTCATCAAATGCCAGACTCCTTCCATTTTGCCAGTGTGCTGGCGGACCTGCAAGCTCATCATATCCTACTTTCAAAGAGGTTCCATCTCCCTTCCCCACCTTATGCATATGTGGGATAAGAAAGAGATGTTGTATTTTCCATTTCTTGACATGAATAATTTTAAAATATGCTTCCACTATGATGTAAATGTCCAATCTAAGTCCTATGCTTTGCTTTCCTTTATCCCAGTCTGGTAAAAGATGAAACAAAAATAGAGTATTCCCTATCTCAGACCCTGAGACTAGTGATGGAGATGCAGGGTAGGACATCTCTATCACTCCCCCTGAAAAACAAGGTGACCCCAAGGGCAATAACTAACATTGGTAAACCCAGTGTCACTACTGGGTTTTGGTGCCTGAGGGAACTGGCTTATATTGAGACTTGCACTTGCCTCATAGAGACATACTTCTCTATGCACCAACTGATACTTCTCTGAGCCTTGACTTGTAACCATGCATATAATAAAGCTTTTTATTGACCTATATAGACTATAGTCTAGGCTATAATGAAAAAAGGTTTGCTTTTCACAACACATGGCACTGGAGGTACAAAAAAATGAAAGTTTGAGGAGCTTATATTATACTGGAAATAAACTTGGTAGGGTGTGGTCAAACTATAAGAGAACTATTTTCAAGTTCCAGATGGAAAAGTTTGGACTTTATCCAGCATTAAACAACTGGCAATGGGGAGTTGGATAGTAACCATGAATTCTATAGAATCCTAAACAACTGGTCAGGTCACTAAAAACTTGATAAGCTAATGGTCCAATTACTGAGAAAACTGTGGAATCAGCAAGCAATTATGAAGAATACACTAGTTATGTAGACACGCATTTATTATTTTTATGTGCCAGGAACAGAACTTAGCATCGGGGACACAAAGAAAAGCAAAGAACAGTCCCTGTTTGTAAGGAGTTTGGAGTCTAAGCTGTTGTGTGCAAAACACTAGGGATACTAAGGCACAAAAGAGAACTCCTTCCTTCAAGGAGTTTCTGTTACGCTGGAGGAAATAAAACTGTACCCAGAGAAGTAAATATGAAAGAGAGACCAATGGAAGCGGCAGAAAGATCAGGGTTGTGGCGCACTGTGGAGCTGTGCTCACCAGACAAGAGATGATATATCTGAATATGAATGGGGAACCACTGGAAGTTTTCAAGAAGGGTTGTCATAATATAATTGTTGTGTTCAATAGATTGGACACCACGGTAAGATTTGACAAATGGTGCCCAGTTAAGAAGCTGGGTCAATAGTTCTGACATCAAGATGGTAGCAGTAGGGATAGGGGGAAAAAAGAGATAGATACAAGAGTTACTGCAGAGACTTTCAGGAGTCAAGATGCTGGAATCATCAGTAAGTTGCTCTCACCCTCCTTTATTGAACTTGAAAAAAAAATAGAAAATACCACCCAAGAAAAATCCTGGAGCAATGAAAACCATAGAAAGATGGGGTGCAGCAGTCTTTTAAGTTCATGAGGCTAGGAAGATTATTGGAAAAGGTCTTTCTTGCTGAGGCTGACAGGGACCAGTACAGGACAGGAGGAGTCGTGGCAAGCCAGTGACAAGCCTCATCTCAATGGACCACTGGGAGATCCTGAGCTCCAGGGTGGTGGAGCGGGCAACTCCCCCTCCACAGAACTTTGGCACAGCCAGGGGAACCAGCATACACCAGCAAGGAGAACTGCTACTTGCACCACAAGACAGGTGTCCACCAGCAACTGAGTCTATCTTTGCTCTAGTGCAAAAGAGCACCCACTACTCCTGGGTGAGGAAGTGACCTCCAGTGGCTGGTCTACCTTCACCCTGTGTATCCCTGGGGAAGCACAGAAAACCCTGCCTGGCCTCTATACACACCAGCTACCAACACCAGCTTCAGCTCAGCACCAGGTAAACCACAGCCTCTACAATCTCCTGCTGCCAGGACCTGAGGCCCCAGCACAAGAAGCCTCAGACACATATGGGGACAGGGAAGATCAAAATAGAAATTTAGAAAAGGACAGTATTGTCACATCTGAAAGCTCAAAGTGGAATGTGAACTGGTCTCAAGTGCAAAAAGCCTTCTTGGAAGAACATAAGAAGGATTTAAAAAGTCAAATTAGAGAGTTGGGTGAAAAACTGAACAATTTCTTTAAAAATATAATTGACAAAATGGGGAGAAAAAAAAGGACACTGCAGAGTTACCACAAAATAATTCCTTCATTTTTATATTGCCCATGTTTCAGAATACCAAGGCCCTTACCACAAATCACATGCATGGAAAAATCACAGAAGCACAATTTCTGAGCTGGAAGGAACTAAGTAGCCATCTAGCCTAATCTATATGAGATCAAGAATTCCTCCTGTGACATCTCCACCAAGTAGACATCCACCCTTTGATGGAAAAACTCCAGGGAGGGAGGAACCTCCTTCTTCCCATGTCAGTCCATTCCACCTTTGGTCAACCCTTCCAAAGCTACAAGAGAAACCTACTTTTTTTTTAATATGAAGAGTAACTCAAGTTTTGCCTTCAGCCATAACACATGCAATTTATCAAAGGAAATTAATATATGTTGTGTGGTAGATGGACATGGTTACTTAGGACATACCTAAAATGACTATAGCCACATTATAGACCTTGAAATGTTGACCAGGAAGCCTGGTCTTCCTCCTCATTCATACTAAGGATCAAGGATGCAGAAGAATGTGTGAATGTGAATGTGAATGTGAATGTGAATGTGAATGTGAATGTGAATGTGAATGTGAATGTGAATGTGAATGTGAATGAACTGTAGGAAACTTGATCCAAAACTCTGTCCTAGCCAGGCATAACTTTATGGGCTTCATTCCTTTTCTTTGTCCTTCTGCCACCACTTCCAGGCTGTTTTTTATTTGAAGTGTATCAGCACAGGATCAGGATATGATCCTGGAGAGATGGGCTGAGCACTTCCATAATGTTCTCAACAGACCATCATCAATCAATGCTGAAGCCATGGACTGCTTACCTCAGGTTGAAGCCAGTCCCTCTTTAGATAAATTTCCAACTGAAGAGGAGCTTTCAAAGGCCAATTAGGCTCCTATCCTGTGGCAAATCACCTTATGCTGAGTCTATTCCAGTTAAGATTTACAAGGTGGAGGTCAATTGTTCATACAAACATTATCTAAAATTCTCCAGGTTATATGGCAAGAGGAAGTTAACACCCGGGAGTTCAGGATGCCTCCATCATCCATCTCTATCAATCTCTATCAAGGTAAAGGAAATAAATTGCCCTGTGACAATCACAGGGTGGGGAGGGTCTCTGTTTTAGTTACTCCTGGCAAGATTCTTGCCAGAGTCCTCCTTAAAAGTATGATCCTTCAAGACTTCTGGGGGCAGAGCCAAGATGGTGGCAAGGTCACGCAGCTCCTACACAGCCACCCTAAACACCCATAAAATATGACTCTGGACAAATTTTAGGACTCTCAAACACAAAAATACAGAAAACACAACTTTCGAGGAAGGCAGCTCAGCAGCAGGGGATCATCACGGCAGCCTGAAATGAAAACGCGGCCAGGCCCCAGGACAGTGAGGAGAAGCCGAGCCACACCGCAGCCAGTCTACAAGAGAGAAGATCTACAGTGGCAGGAGCCGAGACCAGCCCAACCTGAAACATCCATGCAGCCACTGGAGCCTGGCTGGGAGGAGCCGAGCCTCCCAAGCGACAGCATGAGTCTACTTCAGAGAAGATCTAAAGCACCTGGAGCAATCTTCACATCTACTAAGCCAGGATTATAGGTCAGTGAAAGTGAATGAAGCTTTCAAGCTAAATTTGGGGGAGTAAAAGCAGTTTGACCAATCTATGGACAGGGCAAGGAAGCAGTGGGGGAAGGGCAGGAACTGCTTCAGAGCCCCTGGCCTGCAGATCCGGCAGGGGGACTGAGGCGATTGATCAGGGCCAAGTGCTCTTGCGTTGAGCAGCCAGGATCTGGATCGTGGTCTTTGGTGGTGGCCCTGGGGAGTGCTTTCAGCAAGGCAAAGCTGGAGGGGGGACTGCAACACCCCCCCTAATAGCTCCAGCATCTGGGAAAACCCCAGCAATTTGGAACAGAGCTTTCCCCACTGGAAACAGAGTTTCACAAAGCTAAAAAAAACAACCAATTAATTGACTGGCCAACATGAGGAAAAGGAAGCAAAATAAGAATAGCAATAAAACTCTAGAATCCTTTTTTGTGGACAAAAAAGATCAAAGCACATAACAGGAAGAAAACAACATAGTCAGAACTACCACACCAAATGTTTCCAAGACACTTGAAGAATTCCTAGAAGCTATAGATAATCTGAAAAAGGACTTTGAAAAACAAATAAGAGAAGTGGAGGAAAAATTGGGAAGAGAAACGAGAATGATACAAGAAAATCATGAAAAGAGAGTCAACAACCTGACTAAAGAAAAGAGCACATTAAAAAATAGATTAACCCAAATGGTAAAAAAGGCCCAGAAAGCCAATGAGGAGAAGAATGCCTTAAAAAGTCGAATTTCCCAGATGGAAAAAGAATCTCAAAAGCATTCTGAAGAGATAATTCCTTCAGAATTAGAGTGGAGCAAGTGGAAGCTAATGACTTCATGAGAAACCAAGACACTATTAAACAGTTACAAAGAAATGAAAAAATAGAAAGCAATGTGAAATATCTCCTTGAAAAAAACACTGACCTGGAAAACAGATCCAGGAGAGACAATTTGAAAATTATT
>CM053599.1:8634966-8657717 GCA_028646575.1 Pseudocheirus occidentalis | reverse complement strand
TGGCCCTGAACAATTGACTCAACCCCCCCCCCCAACCCCCCTGTGGGTCCGAAGGCCAGGGGCTCTTAAGCAGCCTAGTGGGGGCAGCCGCTGGTTACAGCAGTTCCTGCCCTTCCCCCACTGCTTCTTTGTCCTGGGGGCAGGTTGGCCAAACTGCTTTTCCTCCCCCAAATTTAGTTTCAAAGTTCCACTTTCACTGACCTTCTGTTATCCTGGCTTGCTAGATGTGAAAATCCCTCCAGGTGCTGTAGATCTGCTCCCCAGGTTAGACTCACACTGAGGCTTGGGAGGTTCAGCTCCTCTTGTCCACCCTGAGGCCTGGCTGCAGTTTCGGTTTCGAACTGGGCTCGTCTCCACTCCCGGCCTGCCAGCCTGCGAGATAAGCCCTTGCTGCCGAACTGCCTTTCTCTAGTCCTTGTTTTTCATGCCTTGCTAGAAGTGGAGTTGCTCCAGGTGTTGTAGATCTTCTCTCTTGTAGACTGGCTGCAGCTCCGCTAGGCTCCTCCTGATGGCCCTGGGGCCTGGCCACTTTTTGGTGTCAGGCTGGGCTGGCCTTGGCTCCTGGCCTGCCAAAGTGAGCCCTTCTTGCTGAGCTGCCCTCAGCGAGAGATGTGTTTTCTGAATTTTTGTGAGTTTGAGAGTCCTAGACTTTGTTGAGGGTCATATTTTATGGGTATTTTGATTGGTTGTGTGGGAGCTGCAGGACCT
Organism: Pseudocheirus occidentalis; assembly: GCA_028646575.1. Lineage (NCBI taxonomy): Eukaryota > Metazoa > Chordata > Mammalia > Diprotodontia > Pseudocheiridae > Pseudocheirus > Pseudocheirus occidentalis. Next base: position 8,657,009 of record CM053599.1, on the reverse strand, counting down.
TGCTGCTTCTATGCTGCCATCTTGATTGAGAATATTTTTTATTATCATTCCACATTATTATCACACCAACTGTGTGAGGTGGGTACTATTGACATTCTTATCCCTTTGGAGATGGAGAAGAAGAAGGCTCAAAGGTGGCTTGCTTAGCATATTAATCAGTTAGTTGGGGAGGAAAACTGGTATCAGTCAATCATGGAACATTCATTAAGTGCTTACTGTGTCCAAGGCACTGAGTTAAGATCTTAAGAAAGGCAAAAACAGTCTATGCCCTCAAGAAACTTATATATTCTAGTGGGGGTAGATATGTAAATAATTAGGGAAACAGATCATGACTGAGTAGATGAAAAGTAACTTTAGGGGTAACTTTGGCAGCTGGAGGAGCCAGGCAAATACTCTTGCAGGTGGTGGTGGCAATTGGGATGAGTCTGAAAAGCAGCCAGGGGTTCTCAGAGGCAGAGGGGGAGGAGGGGCAGAGCATTGGGGAGGCAGATTTCTCCTTATTCCAGGTCTAGTGGTTTGTCTTTTATTTTTTCAAAGAGAACCATGTCATCAGGAAGATGCTGCCATGATTTTCAAATGAATTGGATTTAAGTGAGGCAGGACTGTGCAGAGTCACCAGGCTTACATTCTCCTCTGGAACCATCTGGGTCCAGTGACCAGATATTGATGAGGTCTCCTGGAGATGGCCCCCTCCAGGTCTAGTACCTTCCCTATTGAACCATGCTGCCTCTCAAATGCTGGAACTTTGTATATAGTTTATAGTTGGATATTTTTGTACATGTTGTCCCCACCAAATGAAATGTAAGCTCCCTGAGGGCAGAGGCTGTTTCATTTTGGTTTTTGCATTGATAGTAAATCTAACCAAACTAAGCACAGTTATCATTGCTCCTGTGGCAGATTGTCCCTTTCTAATCATCTGGTGTGTTCTACAGTAGGTGGTAAACTCATTGTGGGCAGGGGCTGTTTTTATTTTTTGTTTGTATCTCTGGTTCCTGGCATAATTCTTACTGGTGCTTACGGTATATTTGTTGAATTAAACTGAATCAGCATGGAAGGTATCTCTTGATTCATTCCCAGTTAGCTGTTAGATTAAGGATAGAAACATATCTGCATATACAGGAAACAGACTTGAAACTTAATGCATATAATCAGGTAGTTAAGTAGTGAGGGCAATCATTCATGCCACCAGCAAGAGGATGTTTTATCATCTTTTCAAAAATTAAAACATATTGTCTTTTGGACTGAGATCTAGAGTTTGGAGTGATCTTCCAGAGTCTCTGTTTATCTGCTCCACTCTCATTTTATAATGTGGGAACTGAGGCAGAGAAAGTAAAGGGCTTACCTGAGTTCACACAAGTCCAAAGTATTGCTGAGCTACAATGCAAACCCAAGTATTCCTCCCACCTCGTCATACTGCTTCTTAGATGTTTGTTGAATTGACTTTGATTTAATATCTTGTAAATTCCTGCTAGCTTGATGTGACAACAAGATGTGGTTTTTTGGTAATTAATTCTCATATGCATAGGAAATCCTCTTCCTGATTAGTTAAAATATCTACATATTATTTGTCTGATTCAGTAGGAAGCTAAGACATTTACTGAAGAAATAAATAACACAATTGCTTATATGATGTCTGAGTCAATGACAATCTGAATCCATTTAAGCAAATGAGGTAGTAGATGGAGGTTGACTCCCATAACCAAATTACTGTGATTTTATTAAATCTCCATTTGAAATTCAAAGTCTCTACTCTGTTCAGAAGGTAAATGAGGCCCTGACATCTGATGTCAACAGCCTGTAAATAATTAGCCTCTGAAATGAGTGCTTAGGGTAGAACCATTTATTTGGCTAAAATGGAAGTAAATGAGAGGCCAACTGGACCATGGAAAGGGTGCAAGCAGTCTCTAGTGCCTAAGAGGAAATGTGGCCTTAGCTGGGGCTACTGACAAGTAGGAGAATTTTTAATAAGGCAACAAAACTTCTTCTCAAAGAAGGTTGTTCCCTGGATATAAATAAAATGAGAGAGAATAAGAAACTAACCAGCTGGAGTGAGTCAATATCACTCGATCAATGACTGAGCTTAATGGGTACTAGAGGGGAGGCAGTTTGGAGGACTTGGAGTCAGCAGCCTTTGGCTCTTGGACTGACTGAGATTTGTGTTTTACCTTTGTGAACCTCATCTGGGGCTTTCTCATCACAGTGTGTGAGTGAGTGTGTGTGTGTGTGTGTGTGTGTGTGTGAGAGAGAGAGAGAGAGAGAGAGAGAGTGTGAATATGCATGCGTGTGCGTATGCATGCACCTGACTCACAGAATGCTTGTAAGGAAACACCTGCATCAAATTTATGACTAAAAGCCATTCCCCAATAGATAAATGGTTAAAGGATATGAACGGGCCATTTTCAAAGGAAGAAATCTATGCTATCAATAACAACAACAAAAAATGCCCCAACTCACTAACTAAGTTATTAACTAGTAAAATGAAAATTAAAGTAACTCTGAGGTTATACCTCACACCCATCAGGTGGGCAAAAATGGCAAAAGAGGAAAATTTAAGTTCTTGTAGTGGAATTGAGGAAAGAAGTACACTAATTTATTGCTGATGGAGCTGTGAATTTACCCAGCCATTCTATCAAACAGTTTTGAGGTATACTCACCCTAACTTACCCCAGTTACTAAACCTTACATACCTGTTGACCCAATTATACTACTTCTAGGCCTATATCCCAAAGGGATCAAAGAAAGAAGAACTCATATATATAAAATATTTACAATAGCTCTTTTCAAAGTAGTTCCAAACGGGACAGGAAGGGGGTGCCCATCTACTGGGGAATAGAAAAAGCAATTGTGGCATATCTATATAATGGAATATTATTGTATCATAAGAAATTATGAAATGGGTCAGCTCTAGAGAAAACTGGCAAGGCTTGTATTAAACTGTTGCAGAGGGAAGTGAGCAGCACTATTTATACAATGTTGACAACTTTATAGAGAAAAGAAACCTTGAAAGAGTCTAGAAATTTAATTAATGAAATGATAAACCATAAGTCTAGAGGACTGAAGATGAATCACACCACTTACCTCCTGCCAGAGAGGTGGTGGGTTTGAAATCCAGAATGAGACATGAATATTTGGACTGGGTCAATGGGAAGATCTGGCTGGACTTGAGGTTTTTTTTTCTTAGTTGTTCTATTGAGGGGGTAGTTGAAAGGAGAGATAATCAATGCTTATAAAATTAAACCAATTTTTAAGAACTAAAAGAGAGCACTTGGTAAAGTATAATTTGTTTGGTCGTTTTTCAGTTATATCTGATTCATTATGATTCCATTTGGAATTTTCTTGGCAGAGATACTGGCATTATTTGCCATTTCCTTCTCAGGCTCATTTTATAGACGAAGAAACTGAGGCAAACAGGGTTAAGTGACTTTACCAGGGTCACAAAGCTACTAAATGTCTGAGATTTGAACTCAGAAAGAGGAGTCTTCCTAACTCCAGGTCCAGTATTCTATCCAAAGATGCCTATGCTAAAGTGTAAAACTCAGGATAAGTACAGTTTAGAGCTACTGCGGGTGATAGAGGAATGGATAGAGCGCTGGATTTAGGGTCAGGAAGATCCAAGTTTAAATCCTGCTTTAGAAATTTACTAGCTCTGTGTCCTAAGGTAAGTCACTTAGCATCTCTCTGCCTTAGTTTCTTCATCTGTAAAATGGGGATATTAATAGCATAGGTTTCTTGTAATGATCAAATGGGCTAATAGATGTAAAGTACATTGCAATCTTCAGAGTGTTATATGATTGTAGCTGTTGCTTGATCATGATTGTACCTAACCAGAGGTGGTATTTCATGCCCATTTTTATACAGTCAACTTCAAGGTGCTCCATGCCAGTCTGGAAAATGCTTCTTTCCCAACAGAGAATGAACATAAAAATCATTTTAGAAGAGTAAAGGTACAATGTCTGTCTGTGGCCAAAGACCTTGTCATGTGGACATCCTACTGATGGTGAATGTCTCTGAGGAGCTCCCTGGCCATCAGACACAGCCTGTTTCTGTGACTACCCTTAAAGCCTTTCCAGAAAGGCAGAAGCTGAATCACAGAAAAGTTAGAATTAGAAAGAAACTTGTTGGCCAGCTAGTCCAACTGGTAATCAGAAGAAGTCACTGTTAGGAACATATCTGACTGCTCAGAGACCTCCAGTGAGTGGGAACCCACCTGCTCTCAATACAGCCCAATCCACTTTGGACTATAAGGGTTAGAAAGGCTGTACTGAAAGCAAGCCCCCATCTGTCTCTTGTCTACTTCCACCCATTGCTCCTCAGGCTGCTCACTGGGGCCAGACATAACACAACTAATTCTTCTTCTGTATGACAGCCCTTCAAATACAATCCATCCTGCCTTCCCTGACCATGCCCCCAGGCATACCCCATAAGAACCCAGCCTTATCTCTATGCTGTATAAATAACCAGAATAAACATTTGTAGAGGCCCACCCCCTGTTGTGGAGAGCTTATGGGAGGCCAGGTACAGATGTGCATGGATGGATTGCAATCTGTCTCAGAGGAAGGACTGCTGGCATCAATGATCCTGTGTATCCACAGGAGTTAAGGTTTAAAGCATTAAGTATATGTAAGTAATAAACTCTCTGTGCTCAATAATGGGGCAAAAGATGGGATTTTTTGCTTTGTTTTGATTGCCCAGTATGTTTATTTTTGTCTGTCCTCCAAATTGAGTTTGTGGGGTTGTAAATATATCCTCATTGTAAGAGTTTACATCCAAATCCCCCGCTGACATAAATGAGGATTATGAGCCCTGCTGAATATGGAGAAGCTCATTGAAAGCTACTGGAGATGATGGATGTGTTGGCTATGGCAAATCACTAGACAAAGAAAAACACAAAGGACCACCCTCAGCCCAGTCTGTCCAACCTTTTCTGATTCTGCAGTGATGGAGGCAGAGAAAAGAGCAAGAATCAAACAGTTCTTAGACTGGGAATACATTTTAATTTTACTGTTGCTGAAAATTCAATGCAATTCTTGACCAATGAACTAACATACTGCTAGACTGATAGCTTATTAATTCTGACATCACTACAAATTAGAAGACACAAGGAAGGTGCAACTCAATGGAAGGATAATTCAGATGACTTCTTGAAGAGGCAAAGGGGTAGCAATGGGGTAGAGTTGGAAGTATTGTGTGTCTGAAAGTGGCAAGAAATGATGAGTGACATCATTATTGAAGCAACAGAGGAATCAAATACAAACAAACAACAGAGCAAACAAATACAAATACGATATAAAAACCTGGAGGATCTTGTTCAACTCTAGGCACTACTCTTTTTTGTAAGGACATTGATAAGCTGAAGAATATTCAGAGGAGGACAACCAGGATGGTAGAATATATGCTGCATGAGAATCAGTTGAAAGCACTAGAGATGTTTAAACCATTGAAGAGAAGACTCAGAGGATGGGAGTATTTTCGCTGTTTTCAAGTATTTGCTGTGCTTTTACCTAGATGAAAGTTTAGACTTGCCCTGCCTGGACCCAGAGGGAAGAAGAGGGGGAGAAACTACAGACCTAGGAACAATAGGTGGAAGCTACAAGAAGAAAGATTTAAGCTTGATATTAGGGGTGGGGGTGGAAAGTGGGGATTACCTTCTTTAAAAAGTTGTGCAAAAATATAATTGGCTATCTCTGCATTTGGTTCTTCCCTACTGGAAGACTTCAAGCAAAGACTGACCACTTGTAAGATGTGTTGAGTTGAATAAATGAGAGAAGTCAAGGAAATAATTAAATCTTAGATAAGCTAGATATGATAGCCAACCAGAGAAAAATGGATGGGAATAAAAAGGAATATACCTTATTCTCAGTGGTACACACCACCTTTACAAAAATTAACCATGTATTAGGGGCATAAAACTTTGTAATTAAGTACAGAAAAGTAGAAATATTTAATACCTCATTTTCAGATCATAATGTAACAAAAATTATATTTAATGAAGGGTCATGGATAAACAGGTTAAAATTGGTTAGAAACTAAATAATAGAATCTTAAAGAATGAATGGCTAATATGTTAAAGATCAAGTCATAGAAACAATATATACTTTTATTAGAGAGAATGATAATGATGAGACAACATAGCAAATCCCATGGGATGCAGAAAAAGTAGTAATCAGAGGAAAATGTATATCTCAATGCTTTCCTCAATAAAATTTAAAAAAACCATACCAATGAATTGGGTATACAATTTTAAGAAAGCTAGGAAAAGAACACATTAAAAATTCCCAACTAAACACAAAATAAAAAAAAATCAAACATTGTGAGATTAGTAAAATTGAATGTCAGAAAACAATTGAATTAATAAGTAAGAGTAGTTAGTTTTATGAAAATAATCATTAAAATAGACAAATCATTTCTTAATGTGATTAAAAAAGAGGAGAAAATAAAATTACTAGTATCAAAAATCAAAAGGATGAATATATACCACTAATGAAGATGAAATCAGGGCAATTATTAGTAATTGTTTTTCCCAATTATATGCCAATAAATCTATAATTTAAGTGAAATTGAAGAATATTTTTTTAAAAAATATAAAGTAACTAAATTAACAGAAGAGAAAATGAAATATCTAAATATACCTATTTTTTTGGCCAGTTACATGCCAAGGAAATTTTTAGCATTTATTTTTACATGATTTTGAGTTCCAAATATTTCTCCTTCTTTCTCTTCCCTTCCCTATCCTGAAAATGGTAGGCAGTTTGATATAGTTTATATATGTACTATCATGTAAAAATATTTCCATATTAGTCACAGTTGTGAAAAAACTAGTAGATTTAAGAAAAGACATGAGAAAGAATAAAGTAAATGAAAAATCTGCAGTTGCTTTGCATTCAGAGTCCACCTATTTATCTGGATATGGATTGCATTTTCCTTCATGAGTCTTTTGTACTTGTCTTGGACCACTGTGTTGCTGAGAAGAGCTGAGTCATTCATAGCAGATTATCACACAACATTGCTGAAATTGCATACAGTGTTTTCCTGGTTCTATTCATTTCACTTTGCATCAGTTCATACAAATCTTTCCAGGATTTTCTGAAATCTGCCTGTTAATCATTACTTAATACCCAATAGTATTTCATTATATTCATACATCACAACTTATTCAGTCATTCCCCAATTGATGGACATCCCTTCAGTTTCCAATGTTTTGCCACCATGAAAAGGGTTGCCATAAATATTTTTGCTCATGTAGCTCCTTTCCCCTTTTTTAAGACCTCTTTGGTATATAGACCTAATAGTGGTACTGATGGGTCAAGGATTATGCACAGTTGGTTGCCCTTTGGGTACAGTTCCAAATTACTCTCCAGAATGGTTGGATCAGTTCACAACTCCACCAGCAGCGTATCAGCATTCTGATTTTCCCATGTCCTCTCCAATATTTATCATTTTCCCTTTTTTGTCATATTAATCAATATGATAGCTGTGAGGTAGTACTTCAGAGTTTTTTTAATTCATATTTTTCTAATCAAAAGTGACGTAGAGAACCTCTTTATATGCCTTATTGATGCTTTGATTTCTTCATCTGAAAACCACCTGTTCGTATCCTGTGAACATTTATCAATTGTAGAATGAATGGTTAAATAGATCTATTTTAGAAAAAAGAAATTAAGCTGTCCATAAATGAGTTTCTTAAGAAAAAAAACCTTAAGATCAGATAGAGTTACAAGTGAATCCTAGCAAACATTTAAAGATCAACTAGTTCCAGTATTGAATAAATTATTTGGAATAATAGGCAAAGGAGTCCTACCAAATTTTTTTTAATGAGACCAATATGAAACTGATACCTAAATCAGAAAGAGGAAAACAGAGAAAGAAAATTATAGATCAATTTCATTAATAAATACAGATGCAAAAATTCCAAATAAAATGCTAGCTAGAAGACTATAACAACCTATCACAAAGATAATACCTTGTGACCGAGGCATTTATGCCAGCAATGCAGAGATGGTTTAACATAAGGAAAACTATTAACATAATTGATTATATCAATAGCATATAATTACTTCAATATCTCCCTCTCCCTCTGTGTCTCCTTCTCTCTCTATCTCTACCTCTGTTGAAACCCTAGGACAGAACACCAAAGTGTGTAGGTGAGGTTCAGAGATCCAGGGACGCCATTAGACCTCCACTGGAGAAGCTAGGGAGGACATGCCTCCTGGGGCTGTGCCTATTCAAACAAATTATTCTTGCTATAATGCTACAGGAGTATAAGCACTGCCTGACTCTCTGTCCCAAGGCAAAGGCTTCATCACCCATGCCTAGTTGTAGCTTTAGGAGGGAGCAATCACCCTCTTGGGAGCTTTGGATTGTGCTTGAATGTTTTCTGATTGGAGAGTTAATTCCACCCTCATTAGGGACATCTTCTCCAAGCTGACCCTAAGTAAACTTAAAATAGAAGCATTATTTCAACATTTTCAAAGCCATCTGCTGATTTTTGTCCAGTAGAATGCTGGTCATTTTTTAAGTTCCTGTGGTTGGAGATCACATCATTGGAGGGAAAGGTGGTAGGAGCAGATGATGAGGCATGTGAGAAGGCCCTTCGTAGAGGCCTGGATGTTTCAAAGGCATTGGAAATGCTGCCATTGGGTTCTCCAGAAAGAAATCTCAATAGAATAGCAGTGACTTATAACACTTGGGCTGCATGACCCACATCCAGTGTTTTGAGTATCTGACATCATTTCTGGGTGAAGACTGCAAGGCCCAGTAGATAGAGTCTGTGCTAGGTTTGGTGGCAGGAAGACCAGAGTTCAAGGCAAGTCTTTTCTGTGTGTTTTAGGCAATTTCCTAGGACTGATCTTGGCTGCTGGGTGCACAGAGCAGTGGGCCTGGCATTGCAAAGACCTGAGTTCAAATCCAGCCTCAGATGCTTTGTGACCTTAAACGTTACTTCAATTCTGCCTGTCTCAGTTTTCTCGTCTGTAACATGGGAGTAATAATAGCACTTACTCCCAGGCTTATTGTGTGGATCAAATGAGATATTTACAAAGCATTATGCATATTTTCAAGTGTTATATAAACGCTAGCAATTATCATTACTGTTGTTGTTGTTGTTATTTCAGGGTTCAAAACTGGGATCTTCAGGGGTCCTATGAACATGGACAAGAAAAAAATTACTTCTTAATTTTCATTAAATTCTGACAGAAATTTAGCATTTCCTTTCATTATGAGTGTAGGTAATAAACTATGATTTTAAAAAGAGATTCATAGGCTTCAGCAATTTGGCAAACGGGTCCAGGACATGAGATGATTCGGAGCTTCCCAGACTGGCAGAGGCTGTGATCGTTTTTATGCGGGGATTCTCTCACATGGGTGGAATAAAAAACCCAAGTATTTGTAAAACTCACATGATAATACTCAACGTTTAGAGCTGGGAGGGACTTCAGATGCCATTGGATCTAGCCTCCTCACTTTTTTCAGTTGAGGAAGCCGAGGCCCAGAGAGGCAAAGGGTCCTACCCAAAGTAACACAGTTATCAAGCATTGATTACTGACCACCCATGTCCTCTGACTCCAAATGCAGACTCTTTACTGTTTACTTTTTATTCTACCTAATGGAAGCACAGATCATACACTATTGCTCCAAGTATGAACTTTCTGACTTTCCAGACTGGATCCTTTCTGGCACATGGAAAATGGAATTCTGAAAGGAAGGAGAAACCAGCAAAACGGATACATCCTTAGGTGACTCTTCTATATATATGAGGATAGCTCAGGGGAAATCTGTATCTCCCAAGTTTTCTTGAGGGCTTTCCCCCCTGAAAGAGAACAAGTTATCTATGTGTGAATGTGCTTGCTCAGGACAGCATTCACAAAGCCCTTGTGGGTCTATGAGACTTGCAAGCTGGCTGCCTCATGCCCTGAATTTGTAAGCATGATTGCTGAAAAGGGAGGGGCCCATTAAAAAGTAATAGGAAGCAGCCTGACGGATCTGTTTCTGGAAACATTAGTGTCACAATGATGGATTAGTCAGATCTTCAAACCAGAAAGGTGGGTTTCTGAAAAATATTTTGCATAAGCATAAATATTTTCACGAATGTTATTTTTTTAAGTCTTTGCCATGCACATTTCAGCAAACTCATTTTCCTTAGCAGAGAACGCCACCAGATAGCTACGGAAGGGCTAGAGATACCTGGGGTGTTTCTTTGCGTCCCTTAGCCCTGGGTACTCCTGGGCTATGAGATACCCCATTTATGGAAGGGAAACATGGAGCTCTAAACTCGGTGCAGTGACCAAAATAACAAATGACTGCTGATGGAATTTCCTGTTGGCTAAGGAACAGATCTTACGTGTACATATGTTTTAGCCACATGTGCTCCCTATGTTGATGTCCCTGAATGGGTACATCCGGTTCACATGTGTTTCCCTACATGCAGCCTCTTGCATGTTACTTATGTACATTCCCACTGGTGACATCTTTTTTTGTGGGAGATCATGATCTGTGTTTATGGGGGAAATGTTTTATTACTACTTTTCCTATCAGGCTATTTCATTAAATGCCTTGCCTTTGAATTGTCCTCTGCCTAACTAGCAAAGGTAAAGACATTGGTGGGGGCTAATGAGCTGTGGTTTTGAACATGGAAATAGATTCATAGAGTACCTTGAAACAAGTGCTGCTTTTGTCTAAAAGACCACAGGCAAATTGGAGGATACCTCCAGACACTAACTGGACATTCTAGGGAGAGCTAGACATTGGGATACACTCTGTTAAAGATGCTATGTTGTCCTGTGTTTCAGAACCTTTATACTCAGTTCTCTTTTGTCACATAATCAAGCTCTGGTTCCTGAGCTGTTACTTACTGACAATTGAAATGTCTCCATCAAGCAAACTTAAGACTTTTTTTCCTTTACTCTGCTGCTAGTACAATCAGAGGAAGAGGCAATGAATGGGACCTCGGAGGCGCTGCCCAATCATCTTCTCTTTCCACACTGGCCTTCATGTCTCAAGCTCCCACCACCTCATTATTCTTTACTGGCCTTCTTCAGTGTTTTTGGATGAGCTTCTGGCATCTGTTACGCTCCCAATCCCTACCAAGCATGTTCTAAAAGGCAGGAATAGTCCCAGATGGTTCTCCCAGGGAGTAATAATTATAACAAAAATACTAACTTGCTGTATAGGGTCATAGGTTTTAAAGCTGAAAGAGATCTTAGAGGTCATTTTGTTCAAGCCTGTCATTTACCAAGCTCCAGAAAGGTTAAGTACATTGTCTGAGACCACAAAGGCAGGATGCTGAGAATGCTTTAGTAGCACATTACTAATTGTAAAACCCTGGGAAGCGGACGTTTAGCTTTTGTTGAACATAAGAGCACAGATTTATGAGAGACAATTGTGTTTATTCCTGAAGTCTGCACTTGCTTTAGTTCCTGAGCATTGTGTCGTTTCAGCCTCAGACACGTAGGATGCTGTGAGGGGGGTGTTGACTGGCCCCAGTCTGTAGGACCGTTTCACAAAAGTTGGCACACCAGCATGATGCTCTTACTCTCTCTCTGTTTCTCTCTGTCTCTCATATACACACATGTCAATAATACAAAACCCTTTTGGCTCTCATTTTAGATCTTCTCCATTCCCAGCTGGAGTCACCAGGGACCCCAAACCACCACAGCCACATAGAGTCGTGAAGAGATCACCTGCTTTCAAGTTTGCTCCCATGGCTACTAGCTGTGCCATCTTGATGAAGTGACTAAACCTCGTTGAGCCTTGGGCTGAAGTACAACAAAGTCCCTAATTCACAGCATCTTTGAGTAGCAAGAGACCTCAGAGACCATCTGGTCCTGTGCTTACCTGAAAAATAATCTTCTCTATGACATATCTGACAAATGGTCATTCACGTGTTGCTTGAAGACCTCCAGGGATGGGAACTCACTAGATCCCAAGGAAGACCATTCCATGCTGGGATAGCCCTAATGCTTGGGAATTTTCCCCCTATATCCAACCTAGATCAAATTTTCTGCAGCTTCCTTTGTAATGTTCTACCTGCTGTTGTGTGTGGGGAAATGCCATGCACTCTCCAGTTGCAGGGGCCATATGTGTCCTCTTCCCATTTCTACTCTCCAACTTGTTGCCTTTTGGAGATGCCGATATCATGACAGTAATTGGAAGAGGTAACATTAGTTGATATACCATCAACATCACCAAAATCTGATTATTAAGATTATCCATTGACATATATTAGAAACAGAGTCTTACGGGAATAGGATAGATTCTAGGAGATCCTGACTGGGTTAATAAGGTCATAGTGCAGAACTCTGATTAGCCAGAGTATAGAATAAGGGAATACTGGGGACAAGACCCTGACTAGAAAAAGAGAGGTGCTGAAACAAGAGCTTGTAGGGCTTTATAGAATGGGCCCTTGGCCTGTATCTTATGGGGCCTTCAGTGCCCTTTGCTGATGGTTCTATTCTTGAATGACTAGTTCATACGAGTTGACTTAAGCTATTTCTGATGGTTGTATGCAAAGGCTGATGACCTCTAGTTTTACAGCTCCAGCTGTAGAACAAGCATAGGTTTTAGGTTTTAGGTTTTATGGAGTCTGTTTAATGGACCTAAGAAGACAGAAGGTATACCAGCATGTTCTAAAGCAAGGTGAATGCACAGAGTAGTGACAGCAACCCATATTTTCTATGATTATTATATTCAGTGCAATATACTAATGATCTGTCTAATTCACCAGGCATCTATTCAGTCCCTATCATGTGCCAGTGTGCTACGCTATGCACCCATGAGACAAATACAGAGGAATGAACCTGTCCTGCCCTCAAGAAGCTTATATTCTATGGAGTATATACAATATGCATACATGTACGTGTTGAGCCTTCAAGAGCTCCTCCAAAGCTGCAATCCCCCATTTTCAGATCCCTGCTAACCGTCTCCCTCTGTGTATCCAGCCTAGAGGCATCTCAAAGGCAGGGCATCCAAAATAGAACTCATTCACTTTCTATGAGATCTGATCTCTTCTAAACTCCCCCTGTCTCTCTGTTGAGAGTATCATCATTTTGCCAATCAAATTTCACAACCTTGGAGTAGTCTTTGACTATCCACTCACCTTAATCCAAGTATTATTGATTCTACCTTTACAACATCTTCTACATCCACCCCTTCTGGACCCTGTGTGGACAAACCCTAGGTCAGGCTCTCATCCCCTCATCTCTGGACTATTGCAATAACCTCCTAAATGCCCTTCCTACCACTAGTCTTTACCTTCTCTAATATAGTTTCCTCAGAACTGCCAAATGGATATTCTTAAACAGTTCTGACCATGTTACTCATCCACTCAAGAAACTTCAGTGGCTCACTTTTGTCTCTAGGTTAAAACGTGAATTGTCACATTTTATAGTTAAAACCCTTTACAAACTAGCTCAAGCTAGCTTTCTAGACTGTTTTTATGTTGCTCCCTATTACATACTTTAAGTACCAACAAACTAGCTTGATTTTCTCATACTTCCCATTCTCCAGGCCTTTGTATTGAATGGAATATATTTTCTTCTCACTTCTCTTGTTATTCCTTGCTCTAATTGAGGCTTAATTCAAGTGCCACCTCTTATAGGGAACCTTTCCCTATCTTCCAGTTGGTGGAACTCCTCTCTAACCTCTGATAATTTTGTTTATTTTGTATTTATTTTACTGTTCACATGTTTCCTTCTAGTAGAATTTATGTGTTATAAGGCCAGGGACTCTTGTTTTCATCTTCATGTCCCTGGTGCCTAGTACAGTGTCTAGCATACAGTAGGTACTTAGTGAATGCTTGTTGAATTGAACAGTATTGAGTAATGGAGCCAAAAGGAGATCTGGGCAAAGTGCTTTCAGGACAGCTGTGGGCAGATCTGCAGATGATACACCAGAATGTAGCTGATCAAAAAAATTTCCAAATGTTCGAGTTGTTTAATTAAAGAAAACTGACTAATTTTCAGAAACTCTGGAGTCTCTATTAGAGGCAATCCTGAGTATGACCATAAAGCCTTTTTAAAAGGAAATGACCTAAATGTATTTGCCCAAAGGAGCTCTGTCCTTCAAAGAGATCACACTTGGAGCCTCTGTACTTATTATATTGATGCAATCAGGTATAAGAGAAGTCAGCGGAGTTGAGGGCCACATACAAGGATGTTACTTGGATTGAATTGCAATGTCATGATCTCCCCCGTCCCCAACTTTCTACTTGCCCTTTTTCTTTTGAGACTGAAAGATCCTTCAGAAAGATGAGTTCTCAAAATGAAACTCATTATTTTCCCCCTAAGCCCTCCTTTTCCACATGAACATGTGCAAAACCTATATGGACAACACACACACACACACCTTACACAAATATTGTGCAGGATCGATACAATGTCCCTGCCCTCTTGTAGGCCACTTTGAACTTTCTTATACTCTATTTGCAAATATGTTTAATTCTCTTTATTAGATTGTAACCTTCTTGAGGGCAACACAAACTGCATTGTATATTATATCACAATATAGTTATGTCATGTAATTACATATCATAACATAAAATCATATATTATACTTTATCCTGCTATAGAAATTGTTATATATATATATATATAATGACATAAAGTCATTATGTCATAAAAGATAAGCAAAGACAAAGTGAATCTGCGGAGAACGTGGGCTGACTAAACTAAATTAGCTAATTTATACATGAAAGCAGAAGGATAACAAGTAGGTGTGAAATGAACAAGCCCAACAGTTTTTTTTTTTGACAATATAGTGCCATGCACAACAGAAGTCCCTTTTGGACTCTCCTACTGCAGGTATGCGAGGAGGTGGGAATGGGGCTTAAGAAGAGGAAATAAGGAAGAACTAATGGATTGGAATGAGTAGAACTAGAAGAAGTCTGTGTTGGTGTTGATACAATTTTAAAAGCATCAATAATAGCAGGAAATCAGAATGGATCATGTTTGGAAAACTTATTGATCTCAAACTTCTCCTTACCACAAAAGTATATAATTAAAAATAATCTGTGTTTTGGAGATGACTGTGTGTGGCCACATTGTATGACACCATGATCTCAAAGGAGGTATAGTTGCAGGTGAGCCAAGAGACAAAGGAAAAGACTTATGGAAAGCAGATTCACACCAGTGTTGGCTTGGGTGTGAGAAATATCATAAAGCCCATCATCAAGGACAGGTATACTTGGAAAGAGAGCTAGACTGCTTATTCCTCAAATGACCAGGTCACTCTACTACTCAATAGACTTCAGTGACTCCCTATCATCCCTAGCATAAAAGATGAACTATGTTTAGCTTTTCTCTGACCTGTCTTTTCAGTTCCATTTTATGTTACTCCCATGCCCACACTCTACGGGCCAAGTTGACTTTCTTTCTCACAAATGGCACTCATTTCACAACCTAGCCCTTTCCACCTTCTGTAGACATTGCTCCCCTTCCTGCATGCTTCGTTCCATCCTAACTGACCTTATTGCTATTCTTCTTGATACAGTAAAAACAATACCAACGAAACTGAACAAAAAAAAACTAAACAGAGGTAAGCCCTTCAGTGTGTTGATTGTATCCTGTATGAAAGATATATGCAAAGAATGTACAGAAAGACAGGGCAAAGATTTCCTAAGCTGAAGAAGTATGGCCAGCAGAGGCGCTGTTGAGCTCGCCAAGCCCCCACAACTGAAATACCGAGCTGTCCCTGGTCCCCGGCACTTAGCGGAGTGTTAACACTTATTTGTGGAAATGAAATAAATTCCCATTCTTGCCCTTCGACTTCTTTCATATCTTCCCTCTGACAGTATTTTGTGATAAGAGTAGCAGTTTTTGTTCCCCCCACCCAATAATCCTTGTTAAGAAATGGAAACAATTTCTTTTTATTGGCTAAGCTGGGGTTTCTTAGGGGATTTTCATCTTTATCACTGAATTACAAATTGTTTACAATATAACCCTGATTTGAAAATATCAAAGAAAAGAAATCTCCTCTCTAGCCTTCACCTAAGAGATTAGCCTTGTTCAGCAGGTTGAGTTTGAAAGATATGTGGCTTCCTTATCCTCAGGCTCTGGTGATTACCTGAATTAGTATTTTTCTTATTTCATCTCTGAACATCCAGTATTCATCATTTAGAAAGAAACTTTTTTCCTGATTAAAGCATATAAAAACCATCTTCTTCCCAGCAACATTTTCCCCATCACATTTAATATTTATCTCATTTTTCTTGGTTCAATTTTAGAGAATTTGTAATGCTGTGGAATTAAGGCATACAATATCGCAGCTGCCTGCGGGGGTTAAAGAGAGTTAACCAGCTGGGAGAAGAGTTCATTTCTGAGCTTGATACTCAGAGAAATAAAAAGGCTGGATCTCCTTCAGTGATGGAAAGTTTGAAGATAAATGAATCTTGTACAAAATGAGGCTGGCCAGGGAGTCACAATGGACTGCTTACATTTGATCTTGGTGGCTATAAACATCTTGCTTCTGAAATGCTCTTTCCCATGTCTTCCAAACTGAAGGAGGACTCTGGTATGGCTTGGAAGGTCTCTATTAATTCCTTGTGGGGATATTAAAGCTTGCTTAAGGTAGACTTTAGGCTAAGCACCATTACATTTGCATTCCTTGGGGCCTCGAGAGAAATTGTCATGTCTGTTTTGGGGTGAAGGGACTTGGAGAAGAAACTCAACTTTGTGACTCAAATGAGGACTTCAATAGTAAATGGATAAAATGAGGAAGGGAAGCTGCACCCATCTGCCCCCTTCTGTGAGTAGGAAGCTTTCCTCACTCTGAGCTGAGAAGAGAATTTGGGGAAGAATGATCCAGAAATTAGGTAATCTTCCAACAAAAAACTAAGAGTTGATTATATTCATATTTTAAATCTGGTAACAAACTTTGCTACAAAATGAGGAGAAAAATACTCTTTAAATGAGTCCCCTCTGGTTTTAGATAATTTACTGGCCTATAATTAGTTCTGAATAACAGTGTTATTAGTTACAGACATAAGTCCCTAAAAACATTGTCAAAACTCTTAAAAGATGTTTTTCTTTAAAAACAAAAAACAAATGCTCCACACAGTGTGGTATCTTTGTTCATCTCCAGCCTTCATCCAACTATTTTATCTGCCTTGTGGTAGAAATATTTTTGTTCTGGAAACTCATTCTACCCCTGGACCTCACACTGGAAGTACTTTCAGCCCTTTAGGCCTCTCCCTCAGATTGCCTGGTTCCTCCCAGCACCTCGATTTTATGGAGGAAGTCCAAACCAGCCATGTCTTTATTCCTTTTTCTACTGCCCATCCTATTCCCTTGGACTTTCCCTCCTATACCCCAAGACTCCTTCCTATTCCACCCCTTTACATTTCAGCTTTCTTTTATTCATTGTCTTTCCACTAGAATGGGAGCTTCCTGAGGGCAAGGCCTGGCTTTCTGTACACTTGTAGTTGTATTCCCAGCACTTAGCACAGTGCTTGGCACATAGTAAGCATTTCATAAATATATGTTGTTCATAACTAATGTGGAACAATATTTTGCATGATTGCACATGTGTAAATTGTCTCAAGGCATTTGCCTTCTCAGTGAGGGAGAGGGAAAGAAAGGATTTGGAACTCAGAACTTTTTTTTTTACAAATGGAAGTTAATTTTTTTTTACATGTAATTGGAAGCACAATTTATAAAAATAAATCTTCACCCTTGTTTTTGATACTCCAGTCTGGACTGGTCAGGAAGCCCTGGGTTCATATCCTGTGTCCAGCAGATACTGGCTGGGTGACCCTGGGCAATGGTAAAGAAGCAACTTTCTGTGGCGGGTGAAGCACTGGGCTGAGAATCAGGAAAATCTGATTTCAAGTGTTACCTCCAACAAGATCAAATGAAATACTGCAGGCTAAGTGCATGGTGAAGCCCACATTGTAGAAAAGCTGATCCAATTCAATAAGCATTTATTAAGCACCTATTATGTGCTGGGGACATGGATAAGAAAAAAAAGAGACCACCCTGCTTTCAAGGAGTTTATAACCTAACAGGCAGGACAAACATACCTACTGAAGCTGGAAAGTGGGGGTTTAGGGGAGGGCCACCTGAGCACATCCAGCCCCATGGAGTGTAAACCAAGCAGAGCTACAGATGGAAAGTGAAGAGCAGGCTGGAAGTTATCGATACAGAAAAATTTTGGGAGAAGGTTCATGCTCCAATCAGAGGAAAGAAGAGACTGCAGGAGTTGAGAAAGTGTTGAATATCCTAAATTGCCTTAAATATCATAATGATGAGATTTCAGGTGATGAGTGATTATTGTCAGTGGTCATTATGATTGTACATCATTGTTTATTATACCTGAAGGAGTCTGGCCAGTAAGGAAAGCTACTTTTAAAATATTTCAGTGTGTCAAAGAGAAACTATTTTTGGAGGAATTTTCTTGATTCAAAAAAGTATCTTTAGCATAGGGAGAAAATATTCACTAAGACATTCAAAATTTTGCACTCACATTTTCCTCTCATCCCAAAGTAGTTACTGAGAAACTGTTTGTACATATTTATGCCTTTTGTATATGTATATTAACACACAAACATAGGCAGTTTTTCTCTAGACATGAATTATATATATAGAGATTTCCTTTTTCAAATACATTTGTTAATGTCCTTTGTCTTTACTTCAGTCATGTTATTCTTCCCTTCTGAGTGCTCCCTAATGGCAATGAAAGACAATTGAAAAAAAATTTGATAGAGAGAATGTGTCTGATCATGTATATGCTCTTCTGCCGTAGTGATCCTCCACTTCCCTCATTATCCCCTTAATAAAATGATTTGTTCTATGAGGTTTAGGTTCAGTCAAAGGGTTGCCCTTGAATACCTAGAGGGTCACATGTGACCTTGAGGCTGCAGGTTCCCCACTACTGGGCATAACAAAGAAAGTAATTATAAAGTCCTTCTCCCACAATTTTGGAGAGCACCCTCTATGTGCAGAATCTCTGGAGGATAGCAGTGAGTATAATAGACCAAGTACAATGATAGAGAACCTATGAGACCAAGGGTGACTTATAGCTTTGGGACAACATGCCCTCAATATTGTTCTTTTCTTCTGGAGAATCCTCATAAAGTTTACTGGAGTGTGTGACATCATAGATGAATGAATTCATACATTCCTCAGCTGGGTCAGCTACTCAGAGCCATGGATATTGTTCCTCAGAAGAATGGACACATCAGCTAGGCTTAGGTATCGTTTTCTTTTTTTGAGGAAAGGTTGATTTGCTGCTGCGTTGCAAGTATTGGAGGGTATCAGGTTGGACTGGGCAGGCTCAGTGAGGGATCTGACTTACTTATAGTGATCAGTTAGTTATATTTCTCATTTGTGAATTTCCATAAGTTTGTGCAACTTATTCTATACATTGTTGATGGTTGTTGTCCTTGGTTCTGGAAGAGGACCAAAATGACATTACTATGCTAGAGTCAGGTTCCATTGTGTCTGCCTGTGACTTGTCAGACCAACATGAGCTTGGAAGGTTCTACCACAGTTTGGGCACAAGTAATCCATGTGAACATTTCATGTGGATTCTCTAAATTTGTGAATCTCCTGTTTCTTTTGAGCTTCTTCAGTTCTGCTTTGCTTATAGAGTACATCATTCTGGTCAGTCCTGTCCCAGTATCTCCCATGTCATGCCATTAATCGAAAGTAGACCTTGGGAGTATCCTTGTATCACTTTTTCTGACTACCACATGAATGTTTATGCTGTGTGAGTTCTCCATGAACTCTTTTTGGCAAGTGTATGTTTGGCATTTGAACAACATGACCAGCCCACCAGAGTTGCACTCTGTAGTAGAGTTTGAATGCTTAGCAGCTTAGTTCAAGAAAGGACCTCAGTGTCTGGTACATTATCTTGTCAAGTGATCTTCAGAATATTCCTAAGACAATTCAAATGGAAGAGATTCTGTTTCCTGGCATGGAGTTGGTGACTGGCTATATTTCACAGGCATACATTGAATAGATCTGTAGACCTTCAGTTTGATTGGTAGTCTAATACCTTTTTTCTCTCACACTTTCCTTTGGAGCCTCCCAAACACTGAGCTAATTCTGGAAATGTGGGCATCAACTTCATTATCAATGTGTATATCCCTGGAAAATATACTGTTAAAGTAGGTGAACTTATTCACAGCATTCAAAACATTTTCATTTGTTGTAACTTATGATTCCATGTATGGATGGTATGGTGCTGGCTGATGGAGCACCTGTGTCTTCAATTGTTAGGCCAAAATTAGCACAAGTAGCAGAGAATAGATCTATACTTTGTTGCATCTCAGCTTTGGAGGCTGCACTGAGTGCAAAATCATGTGAAAACAAAAAATCATGGGTCAGCACTCCTTCAACATTGATCTTGTCTTGTAGCCTTTTCAAGTTGAAGAATTTACTTCAGTGCAGTAGCTGACCTTGATGCCATGTTCATCCTCACTGAAGGCATTTGATAACATGGCTGCAAACATCATGCTCAGAAGAATGGGAGCAAGCACACAGCCTCTTGTCACTTCATTGATGACTGGGAAAACTCAAGAGCATTATCCATTATCCATAACCTCGGTAAGCATGCCATCGTGGAATTGGAGTACAATACTGATAAACAACTCTGAGTAACCAAATTTTGATATAATTTTTCATAAACCCTGATGACTGGTTGTAACTCCATGCACCAGCAGACTCCCAAAAGAATGCTACTGTGAACAGCTTTTAAGATTTAGATTACACAGTAATAGTGAACACTCTGTTTATTCCATTACAAATCAAGGCAACCATTCAATCAATTCACAATACAATGTCAGTCTTCTACTCATGGGGCAAATCAATACTTAATCATTCAGTCAATTCACAATACAATAATCTTCCACTCATGGGGCAACCATACATCAACTCAATTAATAGCTAAATACAATCACTAGAAAAACCACACAAATCCTCCAACCCTTGGTATCCAGCAGTCCTCAGTTTTGTCCAAGGGGAGGCCTTTTCTTCATCTTGACTCTGGGTGGTCTCTCTGATTCCCTGGATCCCCTTCCATGGTCCCAGCTCCTTCCTGAATCCACCAACCAGTCACCTGGATTCAGAAGCAGACAACTCCCAGGTCCTTGTCCAGTCCTCAGGGCAGTTCCTGGCACACACTGAAGTTCACAGGGTCCAGCACATCTTAAACCCTTCACCACTTCTCTTGCCTGGAACTCAAGGATCAACCAGGCCATGAACAAACAAAGTCTTATCCTGGTCATGCTTCTTAAGTCCTCCAGCAGTTCAGCTGGCCCTAGGGTCCAGAAGGAGTATTGGCCTTCTGGGTGGCCTTCACCAAATTCTGGTCTCAGGAAAACTCCATCTCAGATCTCAATCAGCTTCCAGATGCTGGGAGAGAAACTCTCTCTCTCAAGAAGACTCCAACTTAGCTCCCACATGCTGAGACAATCCTGCTACCTCCAAATTTCAATTCTGTCTCACTGTCTCTGAAATTCGTCTTTATATACAGCACTGGCCTCCTGTCTCAGCCAATTCCCTTCTTCCACTAACAGGGGAGTTCATGCCTTCTCAACAGGGGACAGGGCTCACACCTTGCATACAGAGCTCACACCTTCCATACTTAGCCCTAAGTGTGCTAAACTGATTGCTGTTACACTGATAGTATCAAAGGCCTTGGTCAGATGGATGAATACTGTGTACAGACCTCTGTTCTGCTCTTGAAACTTCTTCTGGAGTTGACAAGCAGCAGACACCATATTGAGCATTCCTCAGCCTTTTCTAAAGCCATACAAGCTCTCATGTAGAAGACCATCTTACAGATGAAGGATCATACTATTTTTTATGTAATAAATTTTTATTTATTTCTTGTTTACATCAATCATTCATTTTCATGAGATTTTTGAATTACAAATTTTCTCACCGTCTTTCCCTTACCCAACCCCCAAACAGTGATCCCACTGTACAGCCCCTGCCCTGGTCTGCTCTCTAACTTTCTGGTAGGGCAGGGAGGGTCTCCCTACCCCAGCCCCTGTATATCTTAATTCCTAGTTGCAGATATTGCAGAGCTTTAAATTCTAGATTCTTTTGATT
>CM053599.1:8611387-8634466 GCA_028646575.1 Pseudocheirus occidentalis | reverse complement strand
ATTGGTCCTGTGCCCTCTATGTGTACTTGTACACATATATACACACACTCACATATGTATTCATATGCATCTATATTTTCCTATATAGATATATTTGTCTACATAGAAATATATACATTTTTATATTCCCTTCAACTATCCTCATACTGAGAAAAGTTTCATAAGTTACAATTCTCATTTTCCATGTTGGCATGAAAGTAATTCAATTTTGACACATTCCTTATTATTTCCTTTTTCTGTTTACCTTCTCATGATTCTTGTATTTGAATGTCAAGCTTTTTATTTAGCTCTGGTTTTTTCATTAAGAATGCTTGAAAGTCCTCCACCTCATTGAATGACCATATTTTTCCCTGAAACATTATACTCAATTTTGCTGGGTAGGTGATTCTTGGTTTTAATCCTAGCTCTTTTGATCTCCAGAATATCATATTCCAGGCCTTCAGTCCCTTCATGTAGAAGCTGCTAGATCCTGTGTTATCCTGATTGTGTTTCCACAGTATTCAAATTGTTTCTTCTTGGTAGCTTGTAATATTTTCTCCTTGATCTGGGAACTTTGGAACCTGGCTATAACATTCCTAGGAGTTTTCATTTTGTGATCTTTTTCAAGAAGTGATCGATGCATTCTTTCAAGTTCTATTTTGCGCTCTGGTTCTAAAATACCAGGGCAATTTTCTTTGAGAATTTCTTGAAGGATGGTTTCTATGTTCTTTCTTCTGATCATGGCTTTCAGGTAGTCCAATATTATTTAAATTGTCTCTCCTGGATCTATTTTCCAGGTCAGTGGTTTTTTCAAGGAGATATTTCACATTGCCTTCTATTTTTTCATTTGTTTGGATTTGTTTAATAGTATCTTGATTTCTCATAAAGTCATTTGCTTCCATTTGCTCCAATCTAATTCAGAAGGAATTATTCTTTTCAGTGAGTTTTTGAGATTCTTTTCAATCAGGCAAATTTAGCTTTTTAAGGTATTCGTCTCCTCATCGGCTTTTTGGGCCTCTTTTCCCATTTGAGTTAGTCTATTTTTTAAGGTGTTATTTTCTTCAGTGAGGTTGTTGATTCTCTTTTCATGATTTCCTTGCATCATTCTCATTTCTCTCCCCAATTTTTCCTCCACTTCTCTTATTTGGTTTTCAAAATCCTCCTTAAGCAACTCTATGGCCTGTAACCAATTTTTATTTTTCTTTGAAGCTTTTGGTGCAGGAATTCTGACTGTGTTTTCTTCCTCCTGTTCTATGCTTTGATCCTTTTTGTCTCCAAAAAAGGAATGTAAAATTGTATGGCTGCACTTCCTTTGCTTCCTTTGCCTGCTCATATTGCCAGTCAGTTACTTGACTTTTTAGCTATGTGCCGCAATGGAACTCTGCTTCCAGAGGGGAGCGCTTTATCCCAGATCACTGGGGTTTTTGTAGCTGCCAGAACTATTAGGAAGCTGCCATCTCTGTAGCCCCCACCAGCTTTGGGTCACTGGTCACGCGCCTCAGGACCGCCACCCAAGACTGCAATCCTGATCTTGGCAGATTAAGGCAAGAGCACTTAGCCTCTGAGTGGTCACTTGGCCCCCTGCAATCTGCAGGCCAGGAGCTCTGAAGCAGCCATGTAGAGCCAGCTGCATGGACACCACTTCTGCTGCTTCTGGTTCTGGGGGCAAAGGGTCAGGCCCACTCCTCCACCCCCCCCCAATTCAGACAAGTTCCACTTATCATTCACTTTGTCTTTGGCATTTATAAGTTGATAATTACAGAAACAGCCACAGCTGCTGGTGATCCAGTCTCCTGAATGCTCCAGCTGTGGCTTGTCCTGGACACCCTGGGGCTAAAGCCGTAGAAGGCCATTTCATTCTCTAGCTCGTTATACAGATGAGGAAACTGAGGCAAACAGGGTAAAATGACTTGTCCCAGATCACACAGCTAGTAAGTGCCTGAAGGCAAGTTTGAACTCAGGAAGTTTAGTCTTCCTGATTTCAGGGCCAGTTCTTTATTCACTTCACCCCTTAGCTGCCCAAAGCAATCAAGAGTCACATGAAAAAAATGCTCTAAATCACTGCTATAGAAATATAAATTTAAAAATTCTGATGTATCACTTCCCATGTATCAGGCTAACCTGACAGAAAAGAAAAATGACAAATGCTTATAAGAGATGTGGTAAAACAGGAACACTAATGCATTGTTGATGGAGCTGTAAACTTGTCCAACTACTTTGGAGGACAATTTGAAACTGAATACCCAAAAGGCTATAAAACTACATGATCCAGCAATATCACTGCTTGGTCTGTATCTCAAAGTGATCAAAGAAAAGGGGAAAGGGCCTATTTGTACAAAAATATTTATAGTGGCTCTTTTTATGATGGCAAAGAATTGGAAACAGAGGATGGCCATCAGTTGTGGAATGGCTGAACAAGTTGTATTATATAATTGTTATGGAAAATTATCATGCTACAAAAAATAGATAAGCAGAAAAACCTGGGGAGACTCGTGTAGAGTGAAGTGAGCAGAAACGAGAGAACATTGTACAGGGTAACAGCAACATTGTAAGGCTAATCAAAGGTGAAGGACTTAGCTACTCTGATCAAGACAAAGATTCAAGACAATTCCAAAGGAGCCATATTGAAACCCGCTCTCCACCTCCAAAGAAATACAAACGCTGAGTGCAGACTGAAGCAGACTTTTTTCACTTTATTGTTAATGCATGTGTGTGTGTGTGTGTGTGTGTGTGTGTGTGCATGTCTGTGTCAGAAAGGGTGGAGCAGGAGGGGTAGAGAGGCAGAGAGAGAATTTTCTTTTACAACATGGTTAATATGGAAAAATGTTTTCAATGACTTCAAATGTATAATCAATATCATTGTCATTCAATGTGTGGGGGAGAGGTGAGAGGAAAGGAGAGAATTTGGAACTGATAATTTTTTTAAATGAATATTTAAAATTTTTTAGTGTAAATAGGAAATATTTAACAATAAGATGTACACATTTTTAAAAGATGTATGTTCCTATTTCTATACACATTGTCTTCACCAGTTAGACAGTAAGGACCTTGAAGGCAGGCACTTTTTGCCTTTATAGTGTGCCCATGTCCTAGCACAGTGCCCAGAAGAGCATTGCAGTAAGCTATTCATGAATGTTGGATGATTCATAGCTTATTTGAAAAGTTAAAATGTATCATCTTATGGGACTGCTCCAACCAGAAAACTAAGGGCAAATCTCCCATTCTTGCTTGTTCTTTCACTTGGTGGCTTTTCTCATCATCACTATGGTGAAATCAGTTTCAGTCAGCCCTACTCAAGTCACCCTCCCATCTAGTCATACACATAAGGGCTTCTCAAATCTAATTGCTTAGATATACTATAATATTATTATTATAGATTTATTATGTTCATAGAATGCATAAAAGATCTTGATATCATGTAAAAGATCCCCTACATGGGGGGTGCTTCCACCTGCTTCACACATGAATAGGAAAGGTAGGGACAGGTCAATTAATTAACATTTCCCAAAATGCATCAGGAATTGGCTGGCTGTCTTAACCACTTTCTGTATCCCCAGGTAGACAGCAGTAACAAGAACAGCATCTCATCCCAGTTACCATTCAGTTGCAAGGGATCCTTATGGCAAGAAGACAAGGTCAGAAGCTATAAGCCCCCCTCCCAACACACGTGCTCTGGAGGGCATGCATGCACACATACAAACACACATACAAACACACACACACACACACACACACACACCCTCCTATTTCTGGAGGGAGGGGCAGTGCAGTGCTGTGTGGGCTAGCTGTTGACTCTGTGCAGTTTGGTCTACATACCACCCGCAAACCCCAACAAGAGACACAAGCAGCAGATTTAGCCAGAGTTTTCTTAGCTGTTTGCTGCCCTTGGCTAGCAAAGAAAGAGGAAGGAGCAAAGAGGAGGGGGTGACTCTTGATGGCTCCATGTTAATTAAATTGTAAAGAGGCACACACTAAGAGAGTAATGAGGATATGCCTGTGGGTGGTGAAGCCAATATACCCATGGTAAACCTTTGTTAGGAAAAATCTCATTACCGAAAGTGATGACAGTATACAACAGCTTGAAGCCGAGGGCCCAGAGTCAGTCTGAAGGTATTTTGTCTTGTGGGAGGCTTAGCACTCAAAGTGTAGCTTGATGGAGCATGTTACCCCAGTGACAGAGGGTTTAGGTTGGCACTCTGAGGCCGCAAAGGCAGTAGGCTCATCAGCTTCCTTCCCCTCATTTGACTATGCCAGAACATGGAGGAAGAAAAGAATTAAAGGAGTCCCTTGCTAGATCTCCAGGATATCTAGCTTCAGACTCACTGAAGACCTCTCTAATTTCAGAAGTAGATCAACAAAGGATGAGACACTGATGGTCATCTCACCATCAATGTGGATGTTCCCTCCAGCAGTACAGATTGCAGCCCTCATCCATGTTTTCCATTAAGATATTGGTGGGTGCGGGGTCCAAACAGACAGGGGTCTTCCTTGACTCCTCAGTGTCTCAGTCAGTGTTGGTCCATCAGTTATCTCTGCTCCTTACTGAGACCAAATGATGCTATTTTCAATCACACTTGTCTCTGATGACATCCTTTGTGAGGTTTCCCCAGGGTAATTCCTCATTTGTGATGCATCATACCCTATCTGTGCCTACCATGCATATCTCCATTAAACCAAGACAATTTTTAAAATACAAAGAAACCCCTGGTCCTCTCCAATCCACTTCCAGTTCTACAGGCACTAAAAATCACAGGTTTTGACCATCTTTGAGCATTATTAGTTGAATAAATTACTGGGGTAGGAGAGGGAACATAATATGTAAAAATATAGTAATGATTAGGTTATCCTTTGCATCTACACAATACTCTGTAAGTGAATGAACAAAATATTCCATCTCTCAGTTGAAGTGATAAATGTTACTTAACTAAAGCATGAAATTTGGCTAATAATAATACCTTTTATCTGGCATTTTAGGGCTCACAAATTGTGTGTGTGTGTGTGTGTGTGAAAGTTCATTTTATCCTTTATAGAAAACCCGGGAGGAAAATGCTATTTTATACCCATTTTACAGATGATGAAACTGAGGCTGAGAAAAGTTAAATGAATTACTGAGGGTTAAACAGAAATATCTAAGGCTGGATTTGAACTTGGGCATTCCTAACTCCAGGTCCAGCCCTCTATACACCACACCACATGGCTCTCTCTAGAAGTGACCAGAATCCTATCCATCCCCAGCTCAACCCAAAAACAGAATACCAAAAACAATTGGAGAGTGGCTCCTAGGTTGCTTGATGACTGAAACAGAGTTCCATAAATGGAAGGGAGACAGTATGGAGGTTGAAGGGGGACAGATATTCCTCCACCCATTTACAACACATCTCCTGGAGGCTGTAAGAAGATCAGCACTGAAGAATTGTTCTCCTTTGCCAATTTCTGAGGGATGAGTTGGGAATGGAGCTACATAACAGATCCAAGTCTTTCCCCAAACCTGGATGATCCAGACCTTGAGAAAGGGATCTGGGCATCCAGAGTCTGGGAAGTACAACAGGGGCAGAGATAACAGGAGAGATGTTTAAATAAATTTCTGATTTGATGTCTTGGGTTGAGTCTATGTCTTCATGCAGGAGTGTGTTGGTAAATGTTTAAAAGCTGGCTGGGGATGGGGGTGTGAGGCAGAGGACATGTGCATGACACACTTGTAAGTTTTATGAGAATTACTGACATCTTCTTCATCATGCTGGGCTTAGACAATCAACTGAACAAGAAACCAATCCTTGATTTTTAGTGTTTACCCATTTCTAAGATGAAATCCTCACACTAAAAATGTGACAACAGTCTCTCAAGGACCTATTTGATATCCTTGCCTATACCTTGAATGCACTTCAGCAAATCTCACTAATGCTGTTTTAGTACAAACATGACTAGGGCTCAGCAAAAAGTGTAGGACGGGATTGATATCTTCAGAGAATTAACACTCAAGGTCATTTTGGAGAGAAGGCACCAGCCACTAGGGATCAGGAAAGGCTTTGTGAAGGAAGAGAGAGATCACATGAGGGGAAAGGAGTTCCAGACATGGAGAACAGCAAAGGCAAAGGCATCAAGAAGGGTGAAGTTCCATTTGTGAGCAAAGGAGAAGGACAGTCCAGAACAACAGTTACAGTCCAGTTGGGGTGTTTTTTTGAAGATTAGACCAATTTTATAGCCTGGGATTTTTAAGAATTGGTTGTTAATGAAACACTTACACTTCATTAGACAGAGCACCATGTGAAGAGACACTTATTGATTGACCCATCTCAACACCATGCTCAATACCTTGGCTTTCTCTCCCACTCATTACATATAGGAGATCAATCAGCCAGCAACTATGTATTAAAGCACCATCTCTGTGCTGGGGGCTAGAAGAACAACAACAACAAAGAGTGTGTGTCCTATCAGAAATGGACAGCTCCTCTTTCATACTGATACAAAGCACCAGTCTCCAGAGAGCTCATCTTTCTCAAACCTCATAGGAGTCTGCATGACTGGTTATATTTGCATTTCAAGGGAATATTCTGCCAAAAAGGCAATCAATCTGGAACCTCAGGGGTAGAAACACCCTAGGGATAGCAAACTCCACTGTTTTATTTAAAAAAAAAAGAAACTACAAGCCTACAGAGGGTAGATGACTCATCCCTTGTCCAAAAGGTAGGTTGTAGCAACTGGAATTAGCAACCAGCTCTCCTCATTCCTACTCATTCATTCACTCAAAAATACCTACTATGTGTAAGGTACATATTTCTACAAAGTAAGTCCTTGCCCTCAAGGAATTTATAATCTACCAGGGGATATAAGATGGACTCAAATGGGAATGGGATAAATACAGAGGAGAGGCCCTACTGTGTATTGACATTCAAGGGAAAAGAACACTCAGTTGGGAGCAGGGTATTGAATTCAATTTGACCAATATTTATCCCACCTACTTAAAGTGACAGGTGTGCTAAGTGGGAGGGACACGGATGTAAAAGCAGGACTCCCTGTCCTCTGAGACCTGGGGGATGGGAGACGACATGGACACAAATGAGCAAATACAAAATAGATAATTCTAAGTAATTCAAGGTAGGGCCATGGCACTGAAAACAAAGGGGCTCGCTAAGGATCTTGCATCCTAATTGAACTTTGAAGAATGGCTCAGGTTACAAGAGATGGAGATTTCAGAGGAGAGTCCATTCCAAGCACAAGGAAGCTTATTAAAAGGCAAAAATGGGAGAGAGCAGAAAGCATCTGTACCATGCCAAACAGTATAGTTGAGCTGGAATAGAGTTTGTAAAGGGGAATAATGAGACAAGACTGGGAAAGCAGATTAAAGCCAAACTGAGTGCTGATTTCCTTCTATAGACAATGGCAACCCACTGAAGATACTGAACACAGGGCACCAAAAAGAGCAGAGCTGAACACAAAGAAGATTGACCTGGCAGTGGGCTATGGACAGGGCCATGTGAGAGGCCATCACAGACTGAACCATAGGCACGGCAGTGGAAATGGAAAGGACACACTGGATGAAAAGAGCCACCCAAAAGCCAAACGGACAGGACTTGGCAGCTGCTCAGCCTGTCAGCTCCAAGAGGGCACCAAGTCGAGGATAATGCTCTGGATTTCTTGCAGCATGGAATTTATAATCCAAAGGACTGAGATGTACCACTTGAAGATGAAGGGCACCAAGACTGACCTCCTTCCCATGCACAAGACAAGCACACACTCCATTCACTTTGTGCATTTTCATTGGCTATCCTCCGTGCAAGAAATCCTCTCCTTCCTCCGGACTTCCCTACCCTCTTTCTTGCCCTATGTAAAGTCCCACCTTCCACAAGAAGCCTTTTCTGATCCCCCTGAATTCTCCCCTCTTGGCTGTGTTGTCATTCCCAACTCATCTTGTATATCTCCACCCAGCCCCTGCCCAGACTTCCTTGAGGGGAGGAACTTTGTTCTCCCTTTTGTGTATCCCTAGCTTAGCACAGTGCCTGGTACATAGTAGGTCCTTGACAGATATTTGTTGACTTGACTTGAAGGAAGTTTTCAGGTCATCCAGCTCAAATGATTTGTTTTACATATGAAGGTCAAAGAACTGACGTGACTCGTCCGGAGTCACACAGGTAGCAAGGGGCAGAGTCAGGTTCCAGAGTCAGAGGTCTTTGCATTGTATCCCCCTGGGTTCCAAAAACAGATTGGCAAAGTGAAGCCAGCACAAATGTGACTTTGCAGAAAAGCTCTTTTCTCTTACATTTAAAGAGTAGGGACTTTTTATTACCTCTCCTCTTGTTTGCTTTCTTCCTCCTCGGTTGTATTCTTTGCCTCCCTTCCCTATCTCTCGACTCTCAGTTTGCCTCTCTTCCTTTCCCCATCACAGCACTGAGATGCCCTGAACTATTCTTCTCTCTTTATTCTGATTCTTTGACTGTTTATAGATTAGTCACCCCTTCATTAGAGAACCTGCCTTTCCCCCATTTTGATCTATTAATTGTTCTCCTAGCCCATGATGCCTTTGTATTGCTCCTGCGGGAGACTAGGATGATCACTTGTCAAGCATCACACGAAGCAGTAACCCCACTGGCCTCAGCCCATTCACCTGGATCGAGGCCCGCCAGGTTCTTCCTCCTCCTGCTAAGCTTCTCTTATTTTCATCCCTCACTCCAGAGGAAGCTCATGCTTCCAAGAGCCTGTTTGATCTCATCTCTAAGTCCTTGCAACATTAAAATCTTTGTGGTTTAGTCAAGTGGTATTTCTATCTTTTCATCCCAAAAGGTGTGAAAGTTTTACTCAAAGTTTCTGAGAATTAGAAGGATCTCTTAAGTCCTCTAGTGAAACCTGCCCCTAACCAGGGCTACACAAATAAGGGTGCAAGAGTGGGATTACAGCTGCAAGTCCAGCATTCTATCCACTATGGCACAGTACCCTATGAGAGCCCTTTGAATAACTGGAAATAGAATCCCATTCTCCCAGTTCCCCTCTTCTCCAGTGACTTTAGCTGATTCACAGGCATTTAAGTGAAAGGTACTAGTGCTAAGAAGACAAAAGAGAAATCATCCCTGGCCTCAGAGAGCTTACATTCTGGAGGGGAAGGGGCATGATAACATGTAACATGCAAAAGGAATCCAGGGAGAAGGGAGAGCACTAGCACTTGGAAAGATGGAGAAAAGCCTCCTTGAGAGAGGCTTTGAAGTGAGTCTGGGAAGGATGCATGGACCAATTCCAAGAGGCAGAGGGAAGTCCTGTTAACAGGACTCCAAAGGTGAGCCTACCAGGGCAACAGGCCAGAGAACTATGACTTGGAGCCTGTACCTCTCTTAAAGTAGCCTCAGGTCCTGACAGCTTTCTTAGCTTTTGAGTCTCACCACTGGCTGTTACTTTATAAGGACACAGGGACACACACATACAACCCTCCCTTACACTGTGAAAACTTTGGGAGGGTGCCATGATGCATATGTCCCCACCCAGCTCAGGTAATGTCTTTGAATCACAACATTTAGGGTCAAAAGTAGCCCCGGACATCACATAACCCAAGTTCATTTACAAATGAAGACACAGAAGCCTGCAGAGATCCCATCCCCCAGGGTCACAGAGAGCAGGCGACAAAGCCAGGACTCCTACCCCCACTCCTCTGACCAGACACAGGATGATTTCCATGTAGTGCACAAAACCAAGCATTCCCATGATCATATGCCTGGGCCTGCCCACCAGACGGGACAATCACACCCGAGACAATACGTGGTCAGGAACAATGCTGGAAGCAAAGAATAATGGTGATTCCAAAAGAACTGGTCTGGGACCTGACAGACAGAAAGGTACAGATAATTCCACGCCCAAAGATCCTGGGATCTTCCCTGCTCCGGCCTCCTGGCCTGGGGGAACTTCACACAGTTTATATGCTGGGAGACGGAGGAATCTTCCTCTACATACATCCCCAAAAGAAAGGGACAAAGTCACTATTGAATCCTGAAGGTACCCTCAGCTGCTACCTGATAGCTTTCCAGCCAAGACATATAAAGCAACAGCAATCTGATGTCAAATTCAAGTATTTCACAGGTTCCTTATCTTCGTTGTCACAGACCCCTTTGGTACAACTCTACTGAAACCTATGGACACTTCTCAGGATAATGTTCTTAAATGAATAAAACAAAACACAGAGATTACAAAGGAATCCATTTATATTGGAATATAGTATGTTGTAATAGTAATGGAATTTAAAGATCCCCCTGTATTGGCTTGGTTTTCCAGTAGAGTGTTGAAACCCAGAGCTTGCGAATCCCACTTGTGGGATGGACTTGTTGACGTAAAGAGAGAGGGCTGAACAGGGAGGAGCTGATGCTATGGATTTAGAGAGAGGCACAAGCAGAGAGAAGGACTAAGCAGAGGAGGCCAGATGGACTTTTGGGGAGCAGTATCATGGAGGCAGAGAGAGAGGAAAATTGCCAGGGGTCAGAGTTGATGAGAGAGTGAAGGAACAATTCATGCCCCTATAGTGAGTAAGTTTATTTTGTCCCTAATATGAACTGTCAAGGACATGTGTTGTGTAACTTGGCTGCTGTTTATCATGTCCTGGGAACTAGCCATTTCTGGAATGGAAGCACGCTTGGAGGAACTGGCTATTTCCACAAGCCTGCCATTAATCAACTTATATTTTGCAGCAGTACACAGCCCTTTCCTTGGTAGTAGAAACACCTGTTGGCTAACTGGCTGCACAAAGGGCCAGATGCCAAACTCCTCGGCACAGAGCCACCTTTGTTCCACAGACATATAATTCCTCATAGCTCCTCACTTACTTTGGAATCTCACACATGGAGGACACATCCTGCCTGGGACCCTCCCGAGCGGAGCCCTGATGGCTGTACCCGGGATTCCCCAGCTTGTGTGGTAAGGTGTTGGCGCTTCTCCACATTGGTGATGACTGCAAATATGTATAGATATATTCCCCAAATTGGTGATGTTTTTCTTTTTCATTCTCTGCTTATCTTCTAATTATCCTTATACTTATCCTGTTTCTGTGTGTATTGGGACTTTGCTTTCATTTTTCTAAGGCTTCTTGTATTATTCCATGTGTATAATTAAAATAGATATTGTTTCTTAATTATGCAGCATGTCATTTGTGGGAATAAATTGAAACCAAAATTCTACTCAAGGCAGAGAGAGACTGCTGAGGGCCAACTGGAGATGCCCAGGACTTTTGAGAACTGCCACCCAGAGATGCTGAGAACTGAGGAGGCATAGCTATGATGGCGGTATTTTGTCAGTCTCTTTTGATGTTGTTTTGCCAGATTCACCTGCTGGTGAAGGACAGTAGAGGTCCTGAAACCTTGCTGTTGGCTCAGAAGCCCTGAAGGAAGATTTTCTTGTTGTATGGTTACAGAAATGCTGGAAAAGGAAAATATCTTGCTGATGTTTTCAGGGGTCTAGGACTCTTCTACAAGCAGAGAGTGAATTAATGAGGATACTGGCAATGTATATTGTGGCTTTCTTAATCTTTGTCTCCCCAAGAACAGAGATTGCTAAGAACTTGCCTCCCATCAAGAGGAAGAGAGGACCTCTCCTTGGATATTAAGTGCTGTGAGAATATCTTAACCTTGTTGTAGCTTAAGGGTTGATGACCTTTTGGGCTCTCCTGCCCCTTTTGAGAAGGTGCTTGTTGTTAATTGATGCTCTTGTAATTCAGTTGTGATCCAGGGGTAGGAAATTTTTGACTTTTTTGTGCTCTGTGACTGACCAAATGAATATACTTTCTTTATGATTGGAAATTAAATCTCCATTTGAGAAGAGAGACTTTGAGCAACTGACTAAATGAATGTACCACACAGCTGGGCTACTTGGACCTTGATACTTTGCAACTGAATTGAGGACTTACTAAATCACTGAGTTATGTTATATTTTGATTTTTCTGTGAATGTTTTGCCTTAATCTGTCACTAAATAAATGGATGCTATGCTCGTAGTCTGAACCTGGAAGTGGCTTTTGCTTGGCATTACATATGTAAATGTATATACACAATAGATGTGAGTTCCAAGCCTGCTTCATGTACTTAGCAGTTGTGTGATTGTGGGCTAGCCACTTAACCCTGTTTGCCTCAGTTTCCTTTTCTGTAAAATGGGGATAATAACTGTACCTAACTCCCAAGAGGAGGATCAGATGAGGCAATCATTGTAAAAGGCTCCACACAGTGTCTAGCATATGGTAAGTGCAATGTAAATATTCATTATTATTAGTGTTCAGTATAATTATATATGTACATTGAAATACATAATGTAAATATATATACACGTGTGTGTATAAACAAGTTCACAAACCTCAGCCTAAGAATCCCTGAAGTAGCAGGAAAATAAAGAACACCTGTTTATCCTAGAGTTCCCCTACTTCTTTTTTAGCTACCTTGAAATAATTCCCATCAGGAAGCTCACTCCATATGTCCCAGGACAAACCTGGCCTCTAGCAGAGGTTTTTAACCTGGAATTTGTGAATAGCTTGGGGGAAGGGGACATTAGGGGAAGGGCTCCTTGAGCTTAGACAGGAAAAACCTACATCTTTGTTTCATATAATTGGCTTCCTTTGTAATTCTATTGTTTAGTTTTATGCACCTAGAACCATTAATGTGAGAAGGGGTCTCTAAGCTTCACCAGATTACCAAAGGGCTCCATGACACAAACTCCACTAAGAATCCCTGAGAAGGCAATCTTATTTTTATCTACAATTGTGAATGTAAATGTCTACCTTTAGCCCTCTAAATGCACCACTGAGATAATTAACCAGGAACAATTACAATGCACTTGGCAAATTACAGCTTTCCCCTCTTTGCAAGGGATATGTTTTATTTAGACTTACTCCCTAAGGACTTTCTGATTGATCAAATTGGAAGGCTAATATTGAGCAGGGAGCTGCTGCCATTGGCCATCAGTGACTTTTGTCTCCAGTGGCACTTTCTCTGCACAGGGTCAGGGTCCCATGATGTGCCCCTGTGTACATTACCATTCTACAGCCCACTCATACATCTGGGCTGGTCACTATCCAGAGGACATGGAGACATTTGCAAACCCTACATAGTCACATATCTCAAGCTAATCAGTGCAATATCCTGAGCTAGCAACCTTATCTTCCCCAGTCAGTCTTCTCTGGTTTCAAAATAGCATTTAGTCACCACACTCTTAGAATATCTAATTTCAAAGCATAACTTTTGGAACTAAAACATGAAGTGACTGTATCTAGTGCCCAATATCAGATCCATGCTACTGCTGCAGAAAATTGGATGAACCCAAGAAATCTAGGAGGAATTATGATAGAGAATTCTGTAATAGAAATCAGCAATAGCCCAATAGCAAAAGGTAGAAAAGTCTGAAGAGACGCCATGCCTTGCCATAACCCATGAAATGATAACATGGCATCACCCTTGCTATGGCGAAACATAGCCTGATATCTTAATTAAAACCAATTTCTACTTTTAAACCCCAACATATAAAATCATTCCACTTGCTGTTGGCCATGATCCTGGGAGGTTTCAGCCCTGTCCTTTGGAGGATGTAATATTTCATTATCATGGTATGAGGTATGTCTAATAATACATTATAGCCCTGTGATTGAAAACCAAATTGTCAGGAGCAAATTAAGTGATATTTCCATATTTGTGTGCTACATTCAAATACAAACCACAGGCATAATTACTACAATCCCCATAGTCCCAGACAAAAATAATAATAATGATGAATAATTTTTTTTAAAAAATAGAAGCTATGTGTGAATTTTTTCATGATAACTTCCATGTTGTAAGAAAATTTATAATCACCAAGTATTCTCTCATAGAGTACCTGGTTTTAGATCACAAAGTGTTTTATGACAGAGCAGACCAACTCCATGAATAATTATGAACAAAGAAAAAAAGTTACCATCTACTGCTCTTCTTGCTATTCCCTGAATTTGGAGTTCTAATTCCTACCTCTAGACCTTTTCCTGACTGTTCACACCTCTGTGCATAGAATCCCTCCCTTCCTTCATGACTCACCTCAGGGACCCCCTCCTATGGGAACCCTTTCTTGATCCTTCTAGTTTTAGATCTCCATCCTCCCTCAAAGAGTCTTGTAATTTCTTGTCAAAATAATCAGTGTATGCCCAGAACAAAATGTTACCTCCTGAAGGATGAGGACTAATTTCTCTTTGTGTAAAAGCATGTTCCTCAAATGCTTTTACCTACAAGTCCCTCAGCCTACTCAATTCCCCCGATCTGCTCTTCCACTTATACACAGAGATGGCCATCTGGTCATCACCCACATCCATACATGTTCCACTTCCATGTTCATGAACTCTGAAATTCCATAATCTAATCATACACTGCCATCCCATGTCTTTCTTCTCCTAAATCTATTATTCATCTTCATCATGATCTTCAATTCCTCCAACTCTCAATATTTTGCCAGGCCATCATTATCCCTGCACTGGCTACACTCTCCCCTCTTCCCAATCTGGAATGTTTGGTGAACTAGCTCAACTCTATACTATCATTTTCTCTTAAATCCCTTGTCCTTTGCCCTCTGGATTGATTCCAATATCAGTTTTCTTTGTTCCTAATCATAGGTGGCTGAATAGAGTTGGAGGAAATCAAGAAACTGTGTTGACTAGGTCTACTATCACTTTATATGGTATTTCATCTGGGCTCTAATTGCATCAAGGTAGCCCTACTACTCTACAATAATTATTACAATTATTACAATAGTAGTTCTAGGTCTTTTCCTCTCTTTTCAACCACTCACATCACCCCATCAGTTTTGTTCTGCACTCATTTAATTGGGAAAAGGCAAGTCATGAACTACTTCATCTCACCATCCCTTGACATGGCCACTACTTTCTTCCCTCCATACTCTGATAAACTGGTGATGATTCCCCTGATGAAAGTCAGTTCTTCTACATGTACCTTTGACCCTATCTTCTCTAGCATACTCTGGAATATTTTCCCCTATTAATCTTTGATCGCTTCCTATCCAGCTTTTTCTACTCTGCTGTCTACAAATACACACACAATTCTCCCCCATCCTTAATAAAACCAAGTAAGGAAACAGAGCCAAGATGACAATGTAAAGAACCACTCAGATGAGCTCTCCCAAATTCTACTCCAAACAACCCTAAAATAATACTTCAAACTGAATTCTGGAGCAGCAGAACCAACAAAAAGTCAGGTGAAACAATTTTCTAGACCAAGACAACTTAGGAGATAAGCAAGAAATATCTGTGGTAAGGAGGAGAAGGGCAGGGAACCCATTACAAAAAGGCCATACATTACTTTGGGGAAAGCTACTTTAGTGTGGGGTGGGGTGGGAGGGGAAGGGTATCAAAAAACTGGTCAGAAGGATATTGCAGGGGAACCATTTGCCGGTACTAGGTACAAGATCCTCTTCCATTGCCTATATGCAGTTCTGGGTCACAATCTCAGGGCCAAAAGGAGTAATAGCACTTGGGGCTGCAGGGGATCAGGGGCCCTGGTTGAGATTCCAGGGAGTAAAGAAGTACTTTTGGTCACTCATAGGAGATTAGGGACCCTGGTCTCAATTCCAAGGAAGAGAGGAACACTAGCAATTGTGACTGCAGAAGAGAAGGGGATCAAGTCATAATCCCAGGGCCAGAAGGAGTGCTATCCCTGGTAGTTACAGGGAACAAGGTCCCTTCTTAGGCAAAGACCATAGCACAGACCAAAAGAGCAGGGAACACACCTCTCCTTAGATTATACCACCTTGGAAACACCAAAAATCTACAGAGTCCCAGAGCTAGCTGTGAAAAACAATAGCAACAAAGACCTGAAGCTTGGGCCAGTGCTCCCTCTACCTCAGGAGAGCCTAACCTTAACATAAAGTTAAAAGTAAAGAAATAGGGTGGAAAATGAGCAAGCAACAACAAGAACAAAAAAGCTCTGACCACAACAAACTGCTATGGTGACAGAGAATATAATGATATAAAAGTAGCTACAAGAAAGATTTGAACCTCAAAAAAAATTTGAATTCAATATAAGCCCCAATGGGAATTCCTGTTTGAGCTCAAAAAGGGTTTTAAAAATCAATTAAGAAAGGTATAGAAGATGCACAAAGAAATGAGAGTGATGCAAGAAAATTGTGAAGGGAGTCAACAGCTTTGAAAAAGCACAAAAAATACTGAAGAAAATAACACCTAAAAAACAGAATACATCAAATGGTAAAAGAAGGGAGAGAGGGAAGGAGGAGAGGAAAGAGGGGGGAATGGGGGAAAGAGAGGAGATAAAAAGGAAAAATTGGGTGGAAGGAAATATATAATAAATAATCATAACTGTGGATGGGATGGACTCACCTATAAAAAGGAAGCAGATGGTAGAGTGGATTAAAAAGTAGAATTTGGCAAGATGTTGTTTACAAGAAACATACCTGAGAGCTACACTAAGGGTCTGGAGTAGAATCTACAATGCTTCGGCTGAAATAAAAACAAAAAAAGCAGGAGTAATAATCACAATTTCAGACAAAAGAAAAAATAGCCCTAATTAAAATATTATCAAGGACACCACATTTTTGCTAAGAGGTATCATAGTGAAATACTAAGCATATATGCACAGAGTGACATAGCATCCAAATTCTTAAAGGAAAATTTAAAGGGGTTATAGGAGGAAATAGGCAATAAACTGAATTAGTAGAAGACCTCAACTTTTCACTCTTAGAACTAGATAAATATAATAATCAAATAAGCATGAAAGAAGTTAAGGAGATGAATGGAGTTTTAGAAAAGTTAGATATGATAGACCTCTGGAAATAACTGAATGGAAATAGAAAGGAGTATGTATGTGGCTGTATGTGGCATCTTTATAAAAAAACTGACCATATATCAGGACATAAAAACCATACAACCAAATGCAAAAAAGCAGAAATATTAAATGTATTCTTTTGGAATAAAGAAATATATTCAATAAAGGGCTATGGAACAATTATATTCAATAAAAGTGCAATAAAAATTATATCCAATAAAGTGCCATGGAAACAGATCAAAAATTAATTGGAAACTAAATCATCTAATCCTAAAGAATGAGTAGGTTAAAAAAACAAATCATAGTAACAATCAACAATTTCATCAAAGAGAATGAAAACAATGAGATAACATATCAAAATTTGTGGGATGCAGCCAAGGCAATACTTAGAGGAAAACATATCTCTTACTGCTTATGTCAATAATATAGAGAAAGAGAAGATCAGTGAACTGGGCATGCAACTAAAAAAAATAAAAAAGAACAAATTAACCCTCCCCCCAATTAAACACCAAATTAAAAATCCTGAAAATCAAAAGATTAATAAAATTTAAAGTAAGAAAACTATTCAAATAATCAATAAAACTAGATGGGTTTTGGAGG
The DNA here is from genome assembly GCA_028646575.1 of Pseudocheirus occidentalis. Lineage (NCBI taxonomy): Eukaryota > Metazoa > Chordata > Mammalia > Diprotodontia > Pseudocheiridae > Pseudocheirus > Pseudocheirus occidentalis. The sequence goes on along the minus strand of CM053599.1, from coordinate 8,617,122 downwards.
GGATAAAATAGATAAACCATTAGTTAATTTTATTTTAAGAAAAAAGAAAAAACCAAATTATCAGAATCAAAAAGGAAAAGGGTGAGTTCACCATCAAAGAAAATGAAATTAAAGCAATTATTAGGAGCTATTTTGCCCAATTATATGCCAATAAACCTAGCAATTTAAGTAAGATGGATGACTATTTAGAAAATTATTAATCACTCAGCTTAACAGAAGAGGAAATAGAATATCCAAATAAATCTATCTTTAAAAAAAGAAATTGAAAAGCAGTAAATGAGTTCTCTAAGAAAAAAATCACCAGGACGAAATGGATTTACAATTGAATTCTATCAAACCTTTAAACAATTAAACTCATTATTTTTGTTAAACAGGCAAAGAAGGAGTCCTGCCCAATTCATTTTGTAACACAAATATGGTGCTTGATACCTAAATCAGGAAGAGCAACAACAGAGAAAGAACATGGTAGACCAATTTCTCTAATGAATATTAAGTCAAACTTTTAAAATAAAGTACTAGCAAGGAAATTATAGCAATATATCACAAAGACCATATGCTATGACCAAGTGGAATTTATACCAGGAATGCAGGACTGGTTCAATATTAAGAAAACTGTCAGCATACTTGACCATATTAATAACAAAATCAACAGAAATTATATGATTATATCATTGGATTTAGAAAAAGCTTTTGACAAACTACAACACGTTCCTACTAAAAACACTAAAAAGGATAGCAAAAAAATGGAGCTTTCCTTAAAATAATAAGTAGTATCTCTCCAAAGCCATCAGCAAGCATTCTATATATTGAGGATAAGTTGGCAGCCTTCCCGATAGAGAGTGAAGCAAGGATACCTATTATCACCATTATTATCCAATATGATACTAGAACTGCCAACTATACAAATAAAAGAAGAAAAAAACTTAAGGAATTAGAATAGGCGATGAGGAAACAAAATTATTATTCTTTGCAGATGAGACAATGCTATATTTAATCCTAGAGAATCAACTAAAAAACTAGTTGAAATAATTAGCAACTTCAGCAAAATTTCAAGATATAAAGTAAACCCATACAAATCATCACCATTTCTATACATTACTAACAAAGCCCAGTAGCAAGAAATAGAAATAGAAATTAAATATAAAATAAGTGCAGGCAATATAAAATGCCTGGGAGTCTACATGCCAAGACAAATACAGGGAACTATATGAACATAATAACAAAACACTTTCTATAGAAACAAAGTTAGATCTAAACATTTGGAGAAATGTTCATTGCTTATAGGTAGGCTGAACCAATATCATAAAAAATGATAATTCTACCTAAATTAATTTGCATATCCAGTATCACACCAATCAAATTAACAAAAAAAGTTTTATAGTGCTAAAAAATAATAATAACAAAATTCATCTGGAAGAACAAAAGGTCAAGAATCAATTTAAAAAAATAAAGGTGGCTCAGCAGTGCCCGATCTCAAATTGTATTTTTAAAAGATCATCCAAATAATCTGGTACTGGCCAAGAAATATGGTAGTGGATCAGTGGACTAGATCAGGTATACAAAATTCAGTAGTAAATCACCACAATACTCTAGTGTTTCACAGAATCCAAAATTTAAATTTTTGAGACAGGAAATCACTATTTAACAGAAATTGCTGAGAAAACTGGAAAGCAGTTTGGCAGAACCGAGGCAACATCTCACACTATATATGTAGATAAAGTCAAAATGGGTTCATGATTTAGATATAAAGGAAATTTACCATAAGGAAATTAAGGGATCATCGAATATTTTCTTTGTCAGATTCCTGAATAAGGGAAGAACTTACTACCAAAAAAGAGACAGAGAGAACGATAATGTATAAAATGGATCATTTTTGCTATATCCAATTAAAAAGGTTTTGGACAAACAAAACCAATGCAACCAATATTAGAAGGAAAGCAAGAAATGGGAATGGAAGACAGATTATAGCAAGTTTCTCTGATAAAGACCTCATTTCTCAGATATATAGAAAACTGAATCAAATTTGTGAGTCATTTCCCAATGAATAAATGTTCAGAGGATATGAATCAGCAGTTTTCAGAAGAAGAAATAAAAGCTATCTACAGTCATATGAAAAATGCTCTTAATTACTATTGATCAGAGAAATGTAAATTAAAACACCTCTGAGATACCACCTCACACCTACCAGATTGATTAATATGACAAAAAAGGAAAATGACCAATGTTGGAGAAGGTGTGGAAAAATAGGGACACTAATGCACTGTTGGTTGGGTTGTGAACTGATCCAACAATTCTGAAAAACAATTTGGAATATTTTAATAGCTAAAAGGCTATAAAAACTTTGCATATCACTACTAGGTCTGTATCCAAAGAGAACAAAGAAAAAGAAAAGGACATTTAGATAGATGGATGGATGGATAGATAGATAGATAGATAGATAGGTAGATAGATAGGTAGATAGATAGATGGATAGATGATAGACAGATAGATAGATGGATGGATGGATAGATAGATAGATATACATACACACACACATATTTATATCAGCTCTTTTTGGAGTGCCAAAGAATTGGAAATTGAGGACATGTGCATAACTTGGGGAATGGCTGAACAAGTTGAGTTATATAACTACTGTGCTGTAAGAAATGATGTGCAAAACCTGGGAAGATATATGAACTGAAACAAAATGAAGTGAATAGAACCAGGAGAACATCGTACACAGTAATAAGAATAGAGTACATTGATCAATTATGAGTGATTCAGTTGTTTTCATAAATACAATCATCCAAGACAGTTCCAAAGGATTTACAAGGAAAAATGCTATCCACTTCCAGGGAAAGAAATGATGGAGGCTGAATGTAGATGGAAGCAGATTTTTTTACTTCCTTATTTGTGGTGGGCGTGTGGTCTGCATTTTTTTTTGCAACATGGCCCATATGGAAATGTTTTATATTACTGCATATGTATAATTGATATCAAATTGCTTGCCTTTTCAAGGGAAGGGGAAGGGGGGAGAAAGAGAATTTGCAACTGAATTTTTAAATGCTAAAAATGTTGTTTATATGTAATTCAGAAACAATAAAATAAAAATCGTAAAAGAAGGAAAACTCTCTCTAGATCCTGTCATCCCTGCTAACCATTATATTCTCTTTCCTTCTTTTCATAAAATCCATGAAAAAGTCTCTAATTGGTGTTTTTATTTCTTTTCCTTTGAATCTCTTTGTATGCCTCTGTAATCTGGCTTCCAACCTCTTCTCTTAACTGAACTTAGTCTCTCCAAAATTATCAATGATCTCTTGTCAGACCTGACATCCTTTTCTCAGTCCTTATCCTTCTTGACTTCCTTGTGTCATGTGACACTTTTGACCACCCTCTCTTCCTGAATACACCCTGCTCTGCATTTTCCTGGAAGCGCTTTCTTTGTCTGAACTCTCTTAATCTCCTCTGCTCATTCATCATAAGTTTATACACATTAAGTATACCAGGCAAGGCTGTGCCATGGCCTTTCTTCTCTTTCATTACTCAGTTATCAGCTCCCATGGGTTCATTCCCCATTTTAGCCAGATGACTCCCACCAGAATGTCTCTTCCAACTTTCACTCTCATGAGACTCTGGCAGTCAGGAATCATGTGCTCAAAATCTACTATATGCCAGGTGCTCTGATAAGCACTGAGGATCCAGAGAAAGGCAAAAAGAGTGGCTGCCCTCAAGAAGTGAAACAACATGAAACAATCCTGTGTGCACAAGATAGACACAGCACAAATCTGGGATTACAGAAGCGAATTGCAGAGGTAAGGTGCCGGCAAGAGGGGAAGTGACAACCATGGACGGAAGCCTCTTACAGAAAAGAGAATTTGAGTTGAGTCTTGAAGGAGCCAGGAGGCAGAGACAAGGAGAGGAAGCCCAAGGCCCAACTTGCCATGAAAATGCAGTCAAGAGATAAAGTATCTTGATCAAGGAAGAGCAAGTAGGTCAGTTGTCAATGGATCATAGAAGTGTGGAAAGGTAGGAAGAAAACAGGGCGTGAAGGACTTGAAAAGCCGAGTACCATGATTTTATATTTGATCCTAGAGATAAGAGGGAACCAGAGGAATTTATCTAATGGTGTGGGGAGGGGCGTGACATGGTCAAACTTTTTCTTTCAGGAAGATCACTATGGCAGCTAATTAAAAGATGGATTGGAGGGAAACCAGGCAGCAGACAAGAGCCACCATGGCATTAGTACAGTAATCCAGGTGAAGAGGGCCTGTTCCAGTGTGGTAGCCATGAGAAGAGAGGAGAAAATATACATGATCAATGTCACAAAGGCAGAAACAACAAAACTTGACAACAGATTGGACACGTAGGATGTATACAGTACATAGTCGAGGCTATCACAAGCTGATGACCAGATACTATGAATTCTACTCCCCAGAGGCATCTCAAACTCAACGAGACACCTCTATACTGGGTACCATCCGGTGCTCCTCCTCCCCACTCTCCCACTTACTTTTGTGTGTTATCTTTCCCCATTAGATTGTTAAGATTCTTTGAGGACCGGGAGTGTCTTTGTCCCATTTGTATCCCCAGCACTTAGCACAACATAGTAGGGACTGAATAAATATTTATTGAATTGAAATGTCCGAAATAGCTCTCATTATCTTCTCCCCAAAACATAACCCTCTTCAGACCTTCCCCGTTACTTTAAATACTTTAAATTACCCAACTTCAGAATTTTGGGGTTATCTGTAATTTTTCACTCTCAGACATTTGACATTTAGTCAGACGTGGAATCATGTCATTTCTATCACCACAAATCTCTGTCATAGATCCCCTACTCTCTAGCTCAGGCCTTCATTACCTCCGGACTGGATTATTGTCATCGCTTCTGAGTACTTTTTTTTTACCTTAAGTTTCTCTGTAATGCAATCCATTGGCCACACAGAGCCAAAGTCACTTTTCAAAAGTACAGCTTGAATCAAATCATCCATCATCTCACACACACATACACACACACACACACACACACACATCACCTAGATCATCACATTTCCTGGTCACACCAAACTCTGCCATCCTCACCTGGATCTCTTGCTCTTTCCCTCCCAAAGATGATCCAGTCCCTCCAGCAGCATCAGGGCATTCACTCAGAAGGCTGGGCTATCTCAGCTTTTATAAGTTGGCTAGAGCCCATCTGAGTGAGGAAGAAAGTGTTTGGGAAAACTAGTGTTTGGGTTGCACTGACTCACTTAACCTTGACTTCACTTGATTAGAAAGAACACTTTCACTGGAGTCAGAAAATCTCGGATCAAATTCCACCACTGACATTGACTATCTGTGGGATGGTTGAAAAGTCACTTAGCCCTCATTAGGATAATTGTCTCCAGCTGCTGCCTCCCTACTCTGCTTTGGTGATTGTGGTAAAAGCAACTTCTAAGCTCTATCCTTGTGCAGAGGATATTCCCTTCCCAGAGGACAGTGGGAATGACCCCTACCATGGTGGGCACAGAGATAGTCTGTTGAGGTCTCTCCGATGTAGTTTCGTCAATGCTGATCTACTGCTGCCTCCTGAGTTCAAATCCAGGCTCAGGCACTTCCTAGATGTGTGACCTTGGGCAAGTCACTTAGCTACTTCTTGCCTTGATTTCCTCCTCTGTAAAATGGAGATAATAATAGCACCCTCTCCCAGGGTGGTTGTGAGGATTCACCGAGTTAGTAATTGTTAAGCACTTAGCACAGTCCCTGGTAAATATTAG
>CM053599.1:8597550-8611287 GCA_028646575.1 Pseudocheirus occidentalis | reverse complement strand
TTATTTCATGCAAGTCTATCCATGTTTTTTTCTGAAGTCAGCAAGCTCATAACTTCTTGCAGTCCAGTAATACTCCATCTCAATCATATACCACAACTTGTTCAGCCATTCCCCAATTGATAGGCATCCCCACAATTTCCAGCTCTTTGCTACCACAAAGAGAGATGCTATAAATATTTTAGAACATATAGGTTCTCTTCCTTTTCCCCTAATTATCTTGGGGAAATAGGCCTGGTAGTGGTATTGCTAGGTCAAAGAGTAAAGGCAGTTTAATAACTCTTGGGGCATAATTCCAGATTTCTCTCCAACTATGGCTGGATCAGTTCACAGTTCCACCAACTGTGAATTACTTTCCCAATTTTTTCACATCCTCTCCAACATTTGTTGTTTTCCCTTTCAATTGTTTTAGCCAATCTGATAGGTGTACAATGATACCACAAGATTATTTTGATTTGCATTTCTCTAATCAACGATGATTTAGAGCATTTTTCACATCCCTATAGACTGTTTTGATTTCTTCATTGGAAAACTGCCTGTTCATGTCCTTTGACCATTTATCAATTGGGGAATGACTCACATTGCTATAGATTTTACAAATTTTCTAAATATTTGAGATATGATACCTTTATCTGAGAGTCTGTCTATAAAATTTATTCCTTCTGATCTTGGCTACATTTGTTTTAATTGCACAATTTTTTAAAAATTTAATGTAATCTAAATTATCCATTTTGTACTTCGCTCTGCTCTCAGTCTCTTGTTTATTCATAAATTGTTCACCTGTCTGTAAGTGTGATAAGTAAAACGCTCCATGGTAAATGGTAGATTAGTCTGTGCCCAATTTCTGCCATACTACTTTCTAGTTTTCCCAACAATTTCTACCAAATAATGAATTATCCCCCAATATTTAGTCTACACTTATCAAATACGAAGTTATCGTATTTATTTGTTGCACCCATTTCAGGGCTTACAGATCTAGAGCTGGAAGGCCCAAAGGCCATCAAGTTCAGCCCCTCATCTTTTTACAGATGAATAAACTAAAGCCCGTGGAGATTAAGTGACTTCCCAACCGCCCTGCAGATAGTCAGTGTCAGTGGTGGAATCCGATCTGGGGTTTTCTGACTTGAATGAAAATGGTCTAATCAAGTCAAGCGAAGTCAAGGTTAACTGAGTCGTTGCAACCCAAACACTACTCAGACTGTACCGAATGATCTGCGAGTAATGGCCACCCACACACTAAAAAAGAAGAATTTAGAAACACTTTGAAACTTTGTGTTTAATTTGCACACATTTTGTACATTTTGATATATTTGTTTTGTTTTCATTAACGGACGGTCACCTCTTTAACTGTTTCTTTCCCGACTTTGTATCCCCCGGACACAACAGATACTCTAAAAATGCTTGTTGATTGATTAATCCATTGATCCAAGTGAAAGAAGCAGTAGGGTTGGTTTCCATTGTTTGACAAGGCTATTGGTGGGTTCCTATAATGTCTTACTGCTGGGTTCCCACCTTTGCTGCCATAGAAATGACTACGAAAGCATGGAAAGGTTTAGCTTTTGAAAGCTGCTGTCTAGTCTCCCCTCTGTCATACTTATTAGACATATGATTTTAAAATGCCTTCACCTTTCAGGGCCTCACTTCTTCATCCATTAAATGGGGCTAATCATATGTCTTTCTTACAGAGTTGTTCAGAAAGGACTTTGTACAGCGTATGACCATATAAATGTGTATTCTGGCACATGACTAGGGAAAACTATTTTTCACTTTCACCAGTAATGATGTTAATGGAACCAGCAATGGCACAAGGTCAAAGCAGAGCATGTGGGGAACTTCTGCACTGCCATTCCCTGTGGGAGATTTGCAGACACCCAGATGTCTCTTGCTGAGCACTTCCCCTCACTTCCTTTGACCTTTTTTCAACTCCATGTGTTTTAAGTGAAACCTAGTCTATCAGACCCTTATTTATTTACACTTAATTCATTCCAATGTTGTTTGCAGAGGAAGCTGGTGTGCAAAAAGACTTTTCATCAGTTTTTTAGGGAGCATTTTCTCGAAGAGGAGGGGGAAAGGCAGTCAGCCTTTGCCAAGGCTTTGGATAATGTCAGCTCATTTACATAGACTGAGAGCAGAAAGAAGGGTCCAGTGATCGCCTACCTTCTTGTCCCTTTGTGCTATCCCCAAACAGCAGCCCCAGCAGGGCCTTACAAGAAGCCATTTGTGGGGCTTTCGGACTAAATCTGCCATTGTTCACCATCACTTTAGCATTAAAGCAATCCTGCATTCTTCCCTGTAGAGACAGATGCTTGCCAAAGAAGGCAAATGTTTTCTAGGATACTCCCAGAAGTCCTAGGATGATTCTCCAAAGTTTCATTCTTCATAAATCTCCTAACCCAGGCCAGGGTTAGGAGTTATCGAGCTGGGGACTGGAATGAAAGGAGACACTCAGAATACCGAGCAGTAGACCAAGGGACTTAGCTTGATTTAGCCACACCATAGAAAGGACACAGTGTTGGTCCAGTGAGTGAGGTTTCTGTGTCTCCACACTTGCCACCATAACAGCAAGATGGCCAGAAATATATTGGAGCCAGAAGGAAGAGACCTTGACTTCTTCTGAATTGGTTTTTGTATCACTCAATGGCCTGAATTCAAGTCCCCTGAACCAATTAAGATTTGAGAACAGTCTCGTCGCTGGTTTTTTATTTATTTAATTTTTAATTTATGGAATAAAACAAGCATTTCCATAACATAGAATAATAGAAAAGATGACTGACAGTGAAACTGCAAATCTATTATGCACACCTTGCTATTCCTTTTCAATATAGTTTGTGTAAATTTCTTTTTTCCTTCTTTTTTCTTCTCTTCATCACCACCTCACCCTAGAGATCGCTACCATTGGACACATATAGATGTGTATTATACATACATACATACATACATATACACACATATGTGGATGCATGTACAGAATAATTTTACACGTATATTGTTGTTACTGTATACAGTGTTCTCTTGGTTCTGCTCAGTTCACTCTTCACCTTTCTGTGCAAGCCTTTCCACGCCTCTCTAAGATCATTAAGCTCATCATTTTTTACAGTACGATACTATTCCATCACAAGCATGCACCACACCTTGTACAATCAAATCCCAACTGATGAGGATGCACTACTGTTTTAGGGGAAATGAGCCTCACCTGCTTCAGGGACCTTGGTAGATATTTGTCCTACCATAGGGCTTAGTTTGAGTTTTCTTTCCCCCATCTCTCTTCTCTTTACATGTTGCTTCTTTGGGTAGAAAAATACAAAAAATAAATTTGCTTCTTCCCCCACCCCATCAAACCAAATTTATCACATACATTTTGATAGTACAGCTAATGAGACAGACTATATTTGCTTTCTTTCCTTCTTCAAAAGTGCCTACTGCACACAAAGGAAGACAAGAAGTCCTTGGGACAGCTGTTATGAGAAAGGGTGATGGTGACCCAGTCATTCTTCAGTCATGTCTACATTGTGATGGTGACCACAATTAGGGTTTTCTTGCCAAAGATACTGGAGGGGTTTGCCATTTCCTTCTCCAGTTCATTTTACAGTTGAAGAAACTGAGGTAAATGGGGTTAAGCGACTTGACCAAAGTCACACAGCCAGTACATGTCTGAGACTGGATTTTAACTCAAGAAGAGAAGTCTTTCTGACTTCAGGCCCAGTGCTATGGAGCAAAAGGACTGACTTCCACAGCAGCTGTGAGGACCCAGGTGAGATGAAATGACATGCTGAATTTGTACTAGGCACTTGTAATAGACCCAATCATAGTTAGTATTTATATAGAGCCTGAGCTTGGCAAAGACATAACAAATAGTATCTCAGTTGATCCTTATGACAATCCTTAGAGGTAAGTGCTTTTATTTTTTCTTATTTTATAGATTAGGAAGTGGAAGCTGGGAGGTTAAGTGACTGCCACAGGGTCACACACCTAATAAGTGTCTGTGACAGGGTTTAAAGTCAGATCTTCCTGACCCCAAGTCCAGCACTCCATCCACTGTATCACTGATATATAGTTTAAAACATGCCTTGTCCTCCAGAAACTCCTATTCTACTATAGAATTCATAAGCTGTGCCCCAGGACCCACCCGTCTCTATCCCAACCAGAAGTTACCACTCCCAACATGGAGTACTCACTCTCAAGACTATTGACCACAACCAGGGGCCCCAGACATACCTGAAAAAACTTCCTTTGTGCAATCTCCATAGATTTCATGGACTAGGACCTTCTAGATCCTCCTCTAGACCTCATTCACTATAACTCAGGACCTTTCTGCCTGGCACATAGATATGCCCCTAGGACCTGTAGACCATAAACCTTAGGTCTGAATCCTTCTTGAGGATACATTGGTCCCAACCCCTAGCCACAAAAGGGATTCCTCCCAGACCTACTGAGGGCCCTCTCACCTCCCCAGACGCCATTGACTTGGGGTGCCCAGTTTCCCAGGACTCTTACAGTCACAACAGAAAGGTGCTCCCTATCCTAACTACTAGAATGAGCATCAATGCCAACGTTGTCATCTCTAGGACCCTCCAAATCCAAAGCTATATAAAATATTGGCCCTGAGCCCCAGTATGGAAGGGCTGCCCCACTCCCAATAAAGGCAGATTTGCTAAAGACTGATCCTACAATAGGTCTAACATGTTCCTTGGGAAACAAGGTTCCCCTCGTTCTATTTGTGGTCTTGATTTTTAGGTATCCACTCTAGAAGAGATTGCAAATATACTTTAAGGTTCTCCAGGATAGCCAAGAATTTCTAAAGACAACATCCAATCATCAAAATCATAAGAAAACCAAGTTCAACAAGGGGTGAAAAAAATGGGATTCTAAAAAGACATTTGTGGTTACAGCTTAAGGCTGTCTGCAAAGAAATGTATGGAAATAACTCCATTAATGACAGTCTCAGAAGCAAAAGAAAGCTAGAAGCTCATTACTATGATTTGCTTCCACTGGAAATTCAAAACACCTTGTAAAACAGGGTGGGGAAAAAAGGAGGTCAAAGTCAAATGGGAGAGTATTTGTTATAGGCTAGGTAACAGAAGAACACATAAGGGCCCAAAGGGACCTCAAAAGTCACCTCATCCAACCCATCTCTGAACAAGAACATTTTTTAGTCTAGATTATACCTGACCCCCAGTGAAGAGGCCCACCACCTCCTGAGGCAGCCCATTCCCTTCAGGACAAGTCTCATTGTTAGGATGGTTTTCCCCAGAGGCTAAATTTCCTTTTTGCAATTTCCACTCACCTCTTTGGGATGTTTCTTAATAGGCCACATGTAACTGCTCCTATTTCTAATAGCCTTTCAAACCCTAGAATCCCCAGCACCTAGAACAGTGTCCTGTCCCTTAGTCTATCCTTGCTAAATTATCAATGATTGCTCGCTTGACACATCCCCTAAGGATACATATTGGTCTCTTTAGATAATTTCACCTTTTTTACTCGTCAGCATCATCGCTTTATGTTGCCAGAATTTTATCCATGTTTCATCAGAATCTGAGCTGCCTGAGGACAAAGACTATTCCATTCTTATATTTCAATCCCCAGCTCATAGCACATAGTAGGCAGTTTAAAATATCTATGGATTGATTCGTGGGTGGATGAGTACCCTATACAACTTTACTGGTCTCTTTAGGTAAATTCCTCTTTTAATTTCCCATCAGAATCATCTATTTATGAACTCAGAGTTTTATCCATGGACATATCTCCCTATCAGAATGTAAGCTCTGTGAGGGCAGAACTTTTTTTTTCCTAAGTTCATATTCCCAGCACCTAACAGTGACTCACATGTGTTAGGAACATAATGTTCATTGAATTTAATTAAATTAAGGAGCATTGTTATTAAATAATGTCTATAACTTAGGGGTAGAAAGGAATATAATTGACAAATGAAACCATAGACTCTCTAAAGGATTCTAAAAACTGGAAGAAAAAAAGCAACTCAGCCATCAAGAAAGCTGGTCCACCCCCAGAATTTTCCTGAGCCCTCACAGTACAAGGGCAGCCACGTGTGAGATTTGCCAGTATTTCAAAAAATGCAGTCCCACTGTTCCTTAGGAGAAAGTCATCTGATCACAAGGCATACATAGGATGGGCAGCCATGGACATGAAATGATAGGTGAGGAGAGCAGCTAGGTTTGCTCACCTCCTCAATCTTGCCTCTCCAAGTGCCTTTCAGACATATCAATCTGAAAGTCCAATAGATATCTTAAACTCAAATGTCCAAAACCAAATTTCTAACCTTTCTCCCCAAACTCTCCCCTCTCCTAACTTCCCTCTTACTATTAAGGCTAACTTCAACCTCCCAGACCCTCAGGTTCCTGACCTGAGAGTTGATGGATTCCTCCCTCTTCCTTACCCAGCAGAGTCAATCTGTTTCCAACACCTGCCAATTTCACCTTTGTAACATCACTCAAAATATGGCCCCTTCTCTCCTCTGACACTGCCTCCACCCTGGCACAGATTTCATCACTTCACACTTGGACTATTGCCATAACTATTCATGGTTCTTCTGCCTGCCTGCACTCTTCCCACTCCAGTCCATCCTCAATTCAGCCACCAAAGTGATTATTCCAAAGCACAGGTCTGATCATGTCACACACACACACACACACACACACACACAAACACACACACACACACACACACACACACACAAACTCCAGTGGTGAAAAGACCTCCAGGGCCAAATACAAAATCCTCCCTTTGGCATTCAAAGCCCTTCATAACGAGCCCCCTCCTACCTTCCCAGTCTACTTACACCTTCCTCCCCTACAAGTACTCTGATCCAGGGACACTGGGCTAGCATCTGTCCCACAAACAAGACCCTCCATCTGAGCTCTTGGTGCTTTCTCTGGCTGTCCCCCATGCCTGGAATGTTCTTCCTTACCTTGCCTACTGAATTCCCTGGATTCCCTCAAGTTCCAGTTAAAATCTGTTCTTTTACTGGAAGCCTTCCCCTATGGCTCTTAATGCTAGCGCCTTCCCTCTGTTCATTATTTCCTATTTATACAGTATATATGTTGTTTATATGTATTTATTTGTTTTTTCTCTTCCCTATGAGACTGGGAACTCCTTGAGAACAAGGACTATCTTTTGTCTCCGTTTGCAACCCCAACATTTAGCACAGTGCTTTGCACACTGTAGGTACTTAATAAATGGCTATTGACTGACTGGTCTATTTGAGTAAGTGCCCAATGTCTTCCAAGGGCTGTCATGATACCAAAGTAGCACATGGCTTTTGCATCACTAATTGCTATTTTCCAATATGTTGTACAGCTAGATCCCGATTAATGGGAATAATGAATCCCATGAAGTGGTCACAGCATTCTAATTCACACAGCATATGTCAATTGGATTGGAACCAATTACCATATTTTAACATAATTATACTTCAAATTGTGTGAATTCAAATACATAGGATCACTTCTGGGGTTTCATTATTCACACTAATTCAGAACTAGCCAAAATGAGGATTCCTTCAGACTATGGGCTGGACTACATAGTCCCTCGGGTCCCTCCCAACTCACAGACTCTGTGATACTGGTCCTTTTTCATTAAAATGGATATAGAAGATCTGGTTGGCTAGCAACTTACATTTGTGGGGGATGCAGTTGGTAGAAGAGAGATCAAAAGAAACTGAGCCATATCTATACCCAGTTAGAGCTTGCAGATAAAGGTTTGGGGGCAGGGGGGTTGTTTGGGGAATTTGGGCTTGTTCAGAATTAGGAGATCACTAAAGGTCCAAATGCTGTTGACTACCCTTTTCTCAGGGACCAAAAATCTATTGCCAAATGTGTTTCCTTTGTTTTCATATTTTTAATAGCCATTTTGCAAAATGATAACTTTTCTCCACTACAGTTCCCTGTGAGAACTGTCTTGATGAGAAAAGCAATCAAAAGGTCACTGGACACATTTTAATTCAAAGTATTCACTACCATTTCCTTGGCAGCATAAATGAGAAATGTCTTCAATGTTTCCTTGGATACTTATGCAAAGCCATAATGGATTAAAGATTATTTTGAGACATGTTTCTTATTGCTTCTCAGGTCATTTTCTCTGCTCAGTGTCTTCTTTGGTGAAGCATCGATCCAGGTAATATTTTCCATAAAGTCCCATTGCCTGGATTGTAAAATGAAGAACCTTGGAAATCAAGGAGATAGGGCACTTTCATTTAAAGCATGGTACTCCACAAAAGCAGAAGGAGAGGGATGTTGAGCCTGAAGAAAGGAATATGTTTGGGAATGTAATGATGGTTGTCAAATATCTGAAGGACTGGCATGCAGATGAGGGCAGGGACCACATCTTCTAGAAATTTCACGTCATCTCTGGTGTCTAACTATGACTTGCACACAGTTGGTGTTCATTAAATGTTTATTAATGGAATGAACTAGTTCTGCTTGACTCCAGAAGGCAGAAATTAAAGTCAAAGGGAGGCATAGTTTAGGTTAATAGAGGAAGAATTTTCTGTGCTAAAATGAAATTAATTTATCAAAGTTTCCTGGGGTAAAAGGGGTCAGCAGCAAGGTGAGGGAGAATATGTGAGTAATAGTGCTGGAGAGTCATGCAGGTTTGGGTATTCTAATTATTATACTGCTCAAGCACTACAATCATTATAATAATTCACATAAGTAAATGTCAAAATCAACAACAAATAAGAAAAATGGATGAAGATGTGAAAACATTGCATACAATTATAAGTGTTCCAACCTGACCTGCTCTACCAGGTTACCAGATCCTATAAATTGGAATTGGATAAAAATGGAGTATTGTCACTTTCTAAAGAAATGTTGTGCAAAATAGTCACTAAGAGGTAGAACAGAATCATGGAGCACAAAAGTCTGATTCTAACATCAGGAAGATCTAGGTCTAAATTTCTCCTTGTATACATAGTGACTATGTAATGGGGAGCAAATCTTTGAGCCTTTCATTATTCCCAGATGACTTTGATTTGAGGGAAAGTGTTCTAGTAATTGGAGTAATTAGAATCAAGGGGGTAGCCTATAAGGATAGCCTCTAGGTGGAGCAGCAACTCTCACTGGGGAGAGTTCAAGTCATTCACTGGCAAGTGACCAACCAGCTCTCTGGAATGTCGCAAGGGAAATACTAGTTAACAATAATAATAGTATTAGTAGTTTGAATTTCTAGAGACTGTTAAGGTTTGTAAAAAGTGATTTCCATGTTATTTCATTTGGCTATCACAACTCTCCGATATGGGTACTATTATTACCTTCATTTTATAAATTATGAAATTGATTCTGACAGAGGCTAAGTGACTTGTCCCAGGTCACACAGCTAGCAAATATTTCAGGCTGTACTTGAACTCAGGTCTTCCTGACCTAAAATCCCAACAAAATGAGTTCCTTGAAGGAAAGCATAGCTTTATGCATGCTTCTCTTTGTAACCCACAGCCTAGTATAATGCCAGGCACATAGGTGGTGCTTAATAATTTTTTATTGTTGATAGATTTAACTGAGCAACATGCAAATAAGGAAACAAAACATGAGTTTTGTTAATATCTGAACTGTATATGCTTTCATTTTTAAAAGGAGGGAATGATATAATCTTTAATAGAATAATACCAATCCCAGTTCATTTGCCCTGTGTACCTTTCAGATTTATTTTCCTTTTCCATATTTGTGAAATTCTGTTCTCAAATATTCAACAGAACTGTAATGTCATTGATTCAGGAGTTCTAACAATGCCAATCAAAACCCAAAGAACATGGCTCCTCAGTCTGTGTCATGCTCATCCATATCTCCCAAAAGTTCACTCCTTTTCCCATTCTTATTTATTCAAATGTTCATCTATTCATTATTTATGCTCTACTTCTGCTCTCCTCCCTTTGCATCCCCCTTGTATGGCATTCCAGATTTCTATTTCCTCTATCTGTCATTCTCCAGCACAATAATATTCCATTACATTGGTACTCCACAATTTATTCAGCCATCCCCCAGTCCCTGGGCAGGTAGGCTGTTTCCAGGTTTTTGTTATTATAAAGAAACAGTTTTGAATGAGTTTATACTGCACAGACCCTTCTCTATCTGTAATAACATCCTGAGGACACAATCGCAGCAGTGGGATAGCTGGGTCAGAGGCTGAAATCCATTTGAGAACTCTCATTGTACATTGACAGGGTGCTCTCCAAAAAATTCTTGCCAATTTACATTCCCACCAACAATCTAATAGTGTGTCCCACAGTCCTGTAAACATGAGATTTTATTGTTCTTAGCTATTTTTGTCCATTTCAAGGGGACGAGGTTACTTTAATTTGCATTTCTCTGATTGTTGTAGAATGTGAGCAACTTTTCAAGGAAAATTATTAATAATTTGCATTTCCTCCTTCACAAAATGTCTGTTCGTGTCCTTTGATCCTATCCCCATCAGAGAATGGCTATTTCTCTTCAAGATCAATGGAACACTAAGGGGTGCTCTCATGCATGTGCCCCCACAAACTACTCCATGTTTGAGGTACTTTGTGTGACTGCATTCATTCAAAGCCATAGCTTACAAGCCCCGCCCCCCACTGCATTTCTACTTACGTGACCAAAGGACACATTCATTTAAAATAAAAACTATTTCATCAATAAAGTTGTGTGACAAGAAAGGATCTTCACTATATAGACAAAGGCTACTCTCTCTCACCAGCTACCTTGGTGTTTTGGCAAAAGGCACAAATGAGAACACACATGAACAGAGAAGAGACAGTGAGATCACACAAAGAGGGATCACTTGCAGTTGAGCAGCATGTGTACAGAACACACGTGTAGGGAACATGTGTGTCAAGGGTCAGCACATGGCCAAGGCAACTCACAACTCTGACACTGAAGAGTCACTAAAGTTCCCCAATGACACGCTATTCCATGCTACTTTCTACTAAGTATGGCATTAGTTCTGTTGGATGCCTTAGCTCTACTTTCCATTATGTGTCTATACTGATTTTGTGGTCACTAAGCAATCACTTGGTGCCTTCTGCTGATCTTCAGGTGTTCAGCTTCTTCCTAACTATCTGCTGCCCCCTCTACCGTTTGTTGGGGCATAGTAGATAGCAAGCTTTTCCATGGCAAGGATGGTGTTTGTTGTTCATGTCTGACTCTTTGTGATCCCATTTGGGGGTGAAGATACTGGAATGGCTTGACATTTCCTTTTGCAGTCCATTTTACAGAAGAGAAAACTGAGACAAAGAGGGTTAAGTGACTTGCCCAGGGTCACACAGCTAGTAAGTGTCTGAGATCAGATTTGAACTCAGGAAGGTGAGTCCTTCTGACACTAGGCCTAGCATTCTATGGACTGCACCACCTAGCTGCCCAAGGATGGTATTGGAATAAAACTATTTTTTTAATGACTAATCTAAGGCTATGCACCTGTACCTAACTAAGCAGTCACAAGCTAAGATTATCTTTCTTCTGATGCCTATGCAAGATCCCTGATCCCGAGTAACCAAAATTAGGGTATGAAAATTTCCTTTACACCTATCAAATATGACTGGCAGAGCACATCCCCAAAACCATTCAGAAGAAGCTTTGTGGAACTGGGGGCATGAATCAGATTTCCCCCAGTCTCCAATAATGTTCCTGGTGAACATGCGTATAAATCTAGGTCCAAGAACAAAAAGATGCATCTCTATTATTCTCCATCTTCATTTTATCTGCCTGGCTTTACTGTGAAGAGCAACAAAATCCCTAGTCATTGTTTGGCATTCCATTGGTACAAAAGTACTGGTACAATAGTTCTCTCTATGTTTGCATCAGTTACTTATTAGTTTGAAATGACATTTTCAAAATTTTTATCACATATTTTCTTCAAAGATATTCTCCCCAAAATATTTTTTTTCTTTTCCTTTTAGAAATTCTCCCCAATTTTATCTGCTGTTTGCAGAGAACCACACTAAGGACAAAAAATTGATGCCATCTCCAGAGCTGCTGCCTACAGTTGCTTCCTTGTTGTCCCCACAACTCAGCTGACCTGGCCCTCTTGGTGTAATAACATGGAACTCAAAGTTTTAATCCCTAGGGATGAGAATGGATACAGGAAAACCTATGAAAAAGGCAAAGACTCTCATTGGCCTGTCAACTTGTAAGATTTTCTCTCTCCCCATCTGCTTTGTCTCCTTTTGTCACCCTCTATCCCAGTATTGGGGAGGCCATGTGATAGAGAAGAGAAAAAGCTCACCTTGGAGTCACAAAGAACTTGATTTGAGCCTCAATTCTGCTGAACGCCATCTATGTGATCTTGGGGAAATCATTCAATACCTCAGTTCTTTAGAAAACTCTCTAAGCCTACAATGTGCAGGATCATTGCATTATTCAAGGAGGTTTTCTCCATAAGGGTTTCCTATGCCAATGAAAATCCCAAGTCTAGAATCTCCCCCAAAATATTCAGGAACCCTCCTTTCAGTGGGCTCCCATTTACCCAGCATTGTTGGGCAGCAAATGGAATTGAATGGGTTTGTTAAGATTCTTATTCCTTCTGAGCCTTGCTAAGAGGCAGGTCGGATAATCTTGTGTAGCACCAAGGCATATGTTGCACACAGTAGACAAACTCCAATGCTTCAAAATTTGGAGAATCTATGACAGGCAGAGCATGGGTTCTCCTCTGTCTATGTGACTTTCAGTCTTTCTACAACTTAGTGAATGGTTCACAACAGTTGATGTCGCTGAAAAGGCCCCTGAAGTGAGTATGTGGTACATGGTTAGAGAACCAGATCTGGCATCAGGAAGACTGAAATTCAAATCTGGCCTCAGACTCTATAAGCCTTGTGACCTTGGGCAAATCACTTCACCTCTATCTGTCTCTCTGCTCTAGTTTCCTCATCTGTACAACGGGAATTACAATAGGACGTACATCTCAGGGCTGCTGCAAAGATCAAATGAAGTTAACGTTTGTCAAAAGTGTTCATCACAGTGCCTGACACAGATCAGCCTCTATACAAGTGCTTATTCTCTTCCCTCCCCCCACCTAAAAAATCCATCACCTTGTAATTAAACTGGTAACCAGCCTGTCCATGTTTAGCCCAAGGATGGTCTATGGTCAGCAGACACACAGGCCATCACCAGGCCCACACGTTTTCAGTTTGATCTCTATTTCTCTATGAACATCCTGTGTTGCCCTAATAGAATATAAGCTCCTTGAGGGTCAGGATTGTTTTACATCCCTCTGTTTTTCTAATGCCTAGAGCAGTGCCTGGGGCACAGTAGGTACTTAGTAAATGCTTGTTGGTTGACTTTGCTCACTAGCACAGTCTTTGAGAAACCACCATGGGTCACCTCCACGTTAGACATAGAAGATTGACCTACGTTGATGAAATCTACTCTCACTAACATTCCAGTGGCCACAGATGGGTTAATGTGCTTCTCTTCCTTTATGATATACTTACATTTTATTTTATTTAGTATTTAAGTTTTCCCCAGTTACATGTAAAGACATTTTTAACATTCATTTTTAAAACATTGAGTTACAAATTCTCTCCCTTCCTTCCTCTCCACCCACCCTCATTGAGAAGGCAAGTAATTCAATATAGGTTATACACGTATAGTCATGCAAAACATATCCATATTAGTCCTATTAATGAAGGAAAACAGACAAAATAATTGAAGAAAATAAAGTTTAAGAAGTCTCCTTTAATCTGTATTCAGACACCATCAATTCTTTCCCTGAGGATGGATTACGTTTTTCATCACAAGTCCTTCAGAGTTGTATGGGATC
>CM053599.1:8578253-8597050 GCA_028646575.1 Pseudocheirus occidentalis | reverse complement strand
TTTTGTGATCCAAAACTACACCAATATATTCATAACCATCATGGGTGTTGTGAATATCTCATTATTGATACAATGAGAAAGCATGGCTTGTGATCTGCATTGTTGGAGGGCAATTTTCATAAGTAACAGGTCAGAGATCCAGAAAAATATCCACCATTTATCCTCCTGGGGAATGATGTTACTCCTTCAGGAGTGAGGCACATCAAAGGTGTTTAAAACAATCTCAGAAACTGAAAAGTGCCTACCACCAGAAGTTTTTAGTTACAAATTTCAAGAGCTCTCCAACATCTAAACTACCGCAAGTGTTTTTTCAGTCACGTCTGACTCTTTGTGACTCCGTTCGGATTTTTTTGGCAAAGATACTGGAGTGGTTTTGTCATTACCTTCTCAACCTTGCTTTACAGTTGAGGAGAATAAGACAAACAGGGCTAAGAGACTCCCCCAGGGCCACACAATTAGTAAGTGTCTGAGGTGAGATTTGACCTCAGGAAAATGACTCTTCCTGACTCCAGGTCCGGTGCTCTGTGCACTGCA
Source organism: Pseudocheirus occidentalis (assembly GCA_028646575.1). NCBI lineage: Eukaryota > Metazoa > Chordata > Mammalia > Diprotodontia > Pseudocheiridae > Pseudocheirus > Pseudocheirus occidentalis. The sequence goes on along the minus strand of CM053599.1, from coordinate 8,596,516 downwards.
CCACCTAGCCAAGACAAGATAGCAAGCTCCAAGCAGCCTGGACTTTAGCAAAGCATTTGATAAATGTCCCTGACTATTCTGGTAGAGAACACAAAGAAATGTTCCATAATATATTTGTGATATACACAATTAAACTACAATACAATTAGGTGGGTTTGATTCAAAGTAGTCATTAACAGATCAGTGTAAATTTGGCTAGCAGAATGTCCCAGGGATCGATGTTTGGCCCCGCGCCATTCTGTATTGTTGTCAGTGACTTTGACATAGATGACCTGCTCATCAGACCTGCAGGTGGCCCAAGGCAACAGCAAACATGCTGGATGACAGCGTCAGAAGCAGGAAGGACCAGGACAGACTAAAGTTTCAGGTTCATCTAATAAGATGAAATTCAATAGGGAGAAATAGCCTCATACTTAAGTATCAAAAAGAAGTTGACAAATATAAGATGGGGGAGGCAGGGCTAGATTTCAATTTGTCTAAAAAGATCTGGGACATTTAGTGGCCTGAAAGCTTAGTGTGAGTCACCAGAGGGATGTGGCTGCCAGAAAAAGCTACTGCAGCCTCAGACTGGACTGCATTAAGAAGGCAGAGCTTCCAATAATATATTGGGAGGTGGTTGTCTGCCCTCAGCAGACCTCTTCTGGATTGGTGCGGTCACCTTTAAGAAGGACATTGACAGGATGGAAAGGATCCACAGGAGGGAATCCAGGATGGCAAGTAACCTTGAATTCATGATAGATGAGGATGAGATGAAGAAACTGGACAAGATCAGTGTGGATAAGAGAAGACTCAGGAGGGGGGTAGGGACTGGAGGAGAAAATGGATGGGAAACAAGACAACTGTCTTCAATATCTGAAGGGCTATGGTGTAAAAGAAAATTTAGATGCATTTTTTTTTTGGCCCCAGATGGCAGAATCGGGAGTTGAGGGAAGGTTCAAAGAGAGATTTAGGCTCAATGGGAGCTGTCCAAAAGTATCATGGGCTGAGTGAAGAAGAGCTGGGCTCTCTGTCACTGGCTGTCCTCAAGGATAGGCTGGACAGCCACTGGTCAGGCATGTCATAGCAGGTGCTCTTTTTTTTAATGGGGGCCAGAGCATGTGGGCAGCAGAGCCCCTTCCACCTCACATTCTGTGATTATGATTCTATTTACATTCCACTATCTGGTAAATTGCAAGTGTGGAGGCAAGATGGCGGAGGGCACCCGTGCTCTCCTTCTGGAGATGAGCCCTGCACAAAAATCTATATTACACTCATGCAACGTAATTGGGCTTCACTAATCAAAGCACTCTTTCCTACCATTCTCCCAATTACCCTGTTTTCTCTGCCTCATTTGTTTCCTGCTACCAAACTATGGCAATATTAACCCACACTATGATCTTAGAGTAAATCTTTACAATTTAGTCTCAATGATTTCTTCCTTAAAGTTAAAGTAAACAGAAGCCTCTGCCAGAAATATCATAGGAGAAGCATTCTGGTTTGCCCCAAACTGTTTTGGGGAATCCCAGTTTGCCAGTAGTTGACAGGTGGGGAGTGGTATAATGGAGAATCTAGATAGACAGCATACTAAGGCAGAAAGATGGCTGGATTTGGAACCATAGGACATGAATTCAAATCCTGTCCCTATCACTTATTACATATGTGGCCTTGGGCAAGGTATTTAAGCCCTCTAGGCCTCAGTTTCCTTATCTGTAAAATAAAGGGGCAAAGTCTGAGTTCCCTTGCAGTTCTAAAGCTTTGATCCTCATTAGAAAGTGAGACAATTAAAACACGTGTAAGGTGGACACTGAGTGGGACTAAGATGGATAAGTGCTGGTGGTACCTAGACACTTGGCAGGAAGGACTCTCACAGTATGTGGGGTCTGTCAACAACAATAGCCCCTGTTTATGTAACACTTGTGGGTGGCAAAGCACTTCTCCCTCCCCTGTCCTGTGAGGTGGGCACATTGCCACTTCCCAGTGAAAGCTGAAGCATTTCAGGTCCCTTTTGGGTAGCGCCTTCCACTATTACAGTGTAAGCTTCCTGAGGTCAGAGACTGTCTTTCTTCATCCTACATTTGTATTCCCAACCCTTAGCACTATGTGCTTGGCACATAGGAAGCACTTAATAAATCCTTATTGATTTAAGGGTCAGAGAACTGGGTTGACTATCCCCTGGGCATAGGATTGGAACCCAAGTTCTACACACCACACAGCCTCTGATGTGTACAAATATACCTCAGTACCTGACTTCAGCTGGAGTCCCAGTTCTCCCCCTCACCCACATCCCTGACTGCTCTGCTCAGATCTTCAAGCTGTCTTTGATATTCAAGGTCCTCTGTCTTAAGAACCTCTTAAACAGTCATTTGTGTCCAACCACCCTGGCATTAACACTCGAAGACATTGACTCAAACCTGTTATAGAATCATAGAACATTCAAAGCTGGTGGCAAGGGGGTGGTATTGAAGTTCCAAATCATCTAGTCTAACACAACCTAACTTTCATTTTCTGGTTGAGAGAACTGAGGGTCAAGGAACATTCCCAGCATTCTGGATCAATCCTGAATTCATGGATCACCTATCAACTCCCATCAGACAAAGATGAGAACCACCCCACTCCCAAGCTAACTGAAGCTAGTCATTAACTCTTCATCTGTCATGACTAGGCTACAGATGAGATCAAATAGCTCCTCTCTGGGACTTGGAAGCTTAGACAGAGCTTGACTATGGGACTGATCCTGGGCTTAGAGATAAGGCGGCTACCCTGTTTAACCCTGGATAAGTTACTCAGCCTCTACGTGCCTTAAGCAGCTCCTTATCTAATAAACCATAGTTGCAACTGGTATTGAGAAAGAGAGTTCCCACAATGGGATTTCTCCATCCTGCCCCCAAATTGGATTCCATGCTGATCATTCCCCTTTTATGTTGCATTATTTTTACATTTTTTAAAGAACTTTCATCACAACACTGTGAAGAAGGTGGTACAAGCATTATTTTATGTTAATTTAAGAGATGAGAAAATTGAGTCTCCCAAAAGTTGCAGGGTGAGGTGACATGGATGTTAACAGTACTGGAAGTGGTATTTAGATATTGTTCTCTTGGCTCCATCTTTGGAAACCCCTGCCCTTAGAAAGGGGTCAAGTTTGACAGAGCCAGAGGGAGATGACTGGTGTCAGAATCATATAAGTTAAGAAGATTATTATTCAGCTACTTCAATACTCCACAAGGATGCTGTAACCAAGGCAACTTCTGCCAGTGAAGGAGGTAAATTTTTTAATTCCAAAGCCACTAATGAAATTTTGTGTGAAATCATCATCACCCACCCATCCGGCAATCCCTTCCCACCCACTTACCAAATAAATGGGCATCACATGAACTTCCTGGAGTGCAAACAAAAGGACTAGACCCATGGGTTCCAAAGATGAAGTTATTATAGCATTTTGCTTGTAAACTCAGAGAACCTGCCAGGCCCAGATGGAGAATTGGTAATTGATATTTATAAACAATCTTCTCCACAGCTGGGGAAACCTCACTACTGTCTAGTGAGTCATACATTTCCAAAAGGACTCCCATTCCCAACGTGACCAGACTCTTCTATGATTATTTTAACCCTTAAATGATCTGCAGAATCATAGAATCTGAGAAGCAACCTGGGCAAATCATTTAACCTTACTATGCCTCAGTTTCTTTATCTGTAATATGAGTGAGTTGGATTCCATTGTAATTCTAAATGATGCTCTGAATACTTCTAGAATACTTGAACACAGCTCTCATGCCCCTAATCTTCTCCAGTCTAAGCACCTCCAATTGGGTTAACAGGAATCATGATTAACTTGCCAGGAGGATGCCATGGCCTTATAAGCCCTGAATCCTGCCTGCACTCCGGCTGTCCAGTTTCTGAAGACAGCTGTCCTGTCCCACTAAGCCATATGTTGACCTGAGTTCAACAGGCATCACAGCAGATAGAGTGCTAAGCCCAGAGTCAAGAAGACCTGAGTTCAAATTTAGCGTCAGATGCTGTGAACTTATGATCCTGGGCTCAGTCTGAATGAAATGAAGATCTTGTTTACTCAGGTAGTGTAGAATATTGCCACTAAGAGACCTCTGCCTTGGTCTCCCCATCTCTAAAGTGGGAATAATAGTACCTACCTCTGAGGGATGCTGTGAGGATCAAGTGAGATATTTATCAAGCCCGCAAAAAGCCATTTGTCATTATTTCTGCTACTGTTATCCTGAGGATGGTTAGTATTTTCCTGAAGTCTCTCATCTGATGTTCTTCTGGCCTGTTTTCCAATTGCCTGCCTGTACTTGAGCACCCTCCTCTGCAGATACACTTCAGCTTGTCAATGTCCTTGTCAATAAAATTTGGCAGTTTGAGAAAAAAAGACAAGAAAGCTCATCCATTTCCCTCAAGGGGAATAGTTTAGTGATGAGTGAGAATCAAAACAGAATGAAAGCAACAAACATTTGCTAAGGGTTTGATGCCTGCAACCACCAGTTTTACTGTTGAGCCACTGGTTTCTATCCTTGGAAATAAAGTTATGCCCTGCGTGATGGTCAGTTGGAAGAAGCAGAAATGTTGAGGGAAAGCATACTGGGAGATCTCAAATATCTGCTAGATTCTCATGTAGAAGAAGGATTCGCTTTGCCCTGCTTGTCCAGATAGGGCAGAGCGAGGGATTGTGGGTCATGAGTTGGACTCCACATATGGGAAAAGTAGTTATAAAGGAGCTCTGTAGATAAATGGAACAGGCTGCCTGGGAGACAAGAGGGGGACAACAGTAGTTTGCAATCCAGTATGATCCAGTCATCCGTAAGAAGCCAGGTGAGCACTTGCCCAGAATGGTATAATTGGGATAATGAGGTAGACTGGAGGGTCTCTGAGATTCCATGAACTTTTTAGAAGTGCTCCAAGCAGATGACTTTTTTCATATGTTGATGCTGGATTTCACGTATTGATAGTGAAGTGAAAAGAGCCCTGAATTAGGTTCAATTAAATTTTACATATATATGTATATATGTGTGTGTATATATATATATGTGTGTGTATGTATATATGTGTGTGTATGTATGTATGTGTATATGTATGTATAAATTCAATTCCATTTTTAAAATGTTTGTCTTCACTTCTTGCCTCCTGTGCCCTTGGGCAAGTTCCTTGCCCTCTTCCAAAAAATGAGAAGTTGGACCAGAAGATTTCTAAAGTCTCTCCTACCTCTAATGTCATACAACCTTTATGAGAAAGTAAATGACCACTTGGTTTTTGTTGAGCTTCTCAGTTCCTCTGCTAGGCTTCCCTTGTCCAAGTCCAAAGCATCCTTCTTAATTCAGGATAATGAACATGCTAACTCCTGGTATTTGAATGCTGGGAAAATTCTGTAGGGCATACTATTTAAAGACTAGAAGGAAATGTCTTTCGAAGCCTCCAGGATTCCGGAACTCTGGAGATCCTCTTCATTGTTGCCCTTCAAATTGTTATTGCCAGAAGCAGAGCTGTAGCGTGCCAATATCCAATAAAAGGCATTTGAAGGAAATATGTAGGGTTTTATATGCAGATGCGGCTCAATAACAATTCAAAAATTCTTTGATTCAGTGTCTCCTACTTGCAGATCACTGTTAGAAACCATGGGGAACATAAACATGAACACAACTTCCAAGGATTTTAGAGCGGGAAGGGATTAAGGTCTTAGGATATCTGACCTACAGAGTCCCATGACTTTGGGGACAGGCAAACTAGAAAAATGACAAAGCAAAGGATTTTAAAAGGAAATCAACTTAGAGATCATCCAAATCAAACACCTCCTTCTACAAAGGAGGGAAAAGAAGCCCACTGAGGCAAAGTTATGGATAGAGCGCATAGAGCACATAGCACATAGCCCAGTCACGGATAGGGTGCTGAACCTGGAGTTGGTAAAACCTGAATTCAAATTCAGGCTCAGACACGTCTTATCTGTGTGACCCTGGACAGATCATTTAGCCACAGTTTGCCTCAGTTTCTTTGACTGCGAAATAGGCATGATAATAGCACCTGCCTGCTGGGGTTACTGTAAGGATCTCAAGATGATATCTATAAAGTGCTTTGCAAATCTTTGCAAAGGCTTGCAACAATAACAAAAACAATAACAGTTATTGTTATTAATAGTTGTTCCAAAGAATAGGGTGCCTCAGGGAAGCCTGGGAGCAGAGCACATTTAAGGATTACATCTACCTTACTCATACAGCTCAGTTTTCTACAAAGCTCCACACTTAATATCCTGGTTAAAAAAATGACTCTTTATGACCTCCAGTTATTACATTTTTCGCCAATTCTCTCTAATATGCCCCAAAAGTCATTTAATGTGACAAAATGGCATGAGATGAAATAAAGATAAAATCATCTTCCAAATATTTAACTTTAGAGTGTTCAATTAATATATAATGATATATTTAATATACAATGAAGGGGAAAGGATTCAACTGGTGGTTTCACTGGTTTTAGACATTCTTGGAGGAGAATCCCTCTACCAGGATAGGTCAGTACTTTCCCTTAAATTGATCATCTTAGGGAGTTACCTAGAACTCAAAAAGGTTCATCGACTTCTCCAGGGTTAGATAGGTTATATTCGTCAAAGGCAAAACTTGAACCCCCATCCTTCCTGACTGTGAGGCCATCTTTTTCCTCACTACAATATGGCAGTCTCTAGGAAGGAAACCCATGCTCTGAAGAAAGCCAGTTTTCTATAAAGGCTATTTTTTATTCTAGAAAAATATATCTGGACACAAACTCATCTAGCATTCTAAAAAAGAAGTTTTTCCTTTTTTGACTTTGCATGAATTACTTGAATGGCCCCATCATCCCACTGATCACTCACCCCCCAGATACAGAGTACAGCCCCCCCCACCAAGTTGCTATGGTTTAGGATCCCAGGGAAAAGCAGACACATCTTTAGGGAAGACCTAAGTTCCATGCAGCTGTCTTTCATCATTAATTATTTCTCCAAGTGGGAATTGAAAGTCCTGGGTGTGTTGCTGGGCAGATCAGGGTCCTGGGTGTGTTGCTGGACAGATCAGGGTCCTGGGTGCGTTTTCAGAGACACCAGATAAGTGTCCTTCTGCTGCTTTTTAGGTCACTTATGATCAATCTTCTGGGATCATGACATGCCAACATGCACAGCTATCAAGCATCACCAGGAGAATATGGGAGCAAAGAAGCCAGCTCTGGATATCTATCATATCTAGCTTAATTAAAATTCTATTCACTTCAAAAAAAGAAGTTGGGCTTTGGCAGGAGGGCACCATGGAGCTTTCACTGCCATTTGGGCCACTTATGATTTTAGTCTTCTGAGATTGTGACATAAGAAAGGTGTTTTCAGGTGTAGAGGAGAAGCAATGAAGGAGCTATTGACCAATGGTCCCAACCTTTTCAATAAGGCAGAAAGTAAAGTCACCTGCTGAAAGGGAACCTGAGGGTAAAGTTGGTGTCTTGAGAAGATGTGGAGCAGCTGCCTTGGAGGACGTGTCAGAGAGACAGTCTCTGGGATCACAGCTCTGGAGCTAGAGAGTAGCTAATACATAATCCAGCCCTCTCATTTTACAGATGAGGCACTGAAACCAAGAGAAACTAAATGACTTTCCCAAGGTCACACAGATGGCAGAGACAGGATGGCTTTCAGTTCAGCACCTTTTTCACCATATTCATGGTTCATTCATGAAGAGACAGTACTACTATTCAGCAATGAAGACCTGGGTGAAATTCAATAGTTTGAGGTGAGAGTCACCATCAAAGCTTTCTCCAGCAACACTCGGTGACTGGGAAGCAGAAGAGAAGACCGTCAACAGTGAGAGTAACCCAGGCCTGAGAATTAGTGGTACCTGATCCCACCACTGGGAAGGGAGTTTGGGGACAACCTGAACTGGCAAATTTGCTCTTGCAGGTCACCAGAGGATTCTGTGGTAAAGCAGAGCTCATCTTCAAAGATTAGGATTCAATGATCGGTGGGTTATAAGTATTGCTCTGTCCTAAGGAGGCACCTTAGGCATCCATCAAATGGATCTCTAGAAAGGTAAAGAGGATACAGTATTGCCTCCATGGGAGCAAAGGCCAAAGGAAGTATAAGTCTTTGAATCTACAGCTGCACTTTATTGAGGCGCTACCTGAATCTGACACATAAGGAGTGAGGGTGATTTTTTTTATGTTTAGGTTACAAACAAGTTTAAAATTCACATTGGGGAAAAAAAGAGTTCACAAGTCATTCTAGTGGGCAAAAACATTTCCAAAAGTCAGACTTTAATTTTTTTTAAACAGGTCACTTTAAACTCTTCAGCTGTGCCTCAACTCCTCCACCAAGGAAGACAATTCATTGATCCATAAGGGAAAGATGTATGGCTCTGAACAGCTGAAAAGAATCAACAAAGAGCCCTATGATTAGGCTGCCACCCTCTCAAGGCCCTAATTAAAGGTCTGGTCAGAGCTGTCCCAGGCAAACTGCCTCTTTTCAGGGGTTAGGAGTCTGTTCTAACATCCTTCCATTCCACAAATAGTGACAATCAAGATGGCTGACCAAACCTCTCCCAGTCTCTTCTAGTCCTTGGTCACATCATTTTCCAGCCACTTACAAACTTTTCAAAAGTCCACAGGGAGTTCAGACCACTTAATGCTTTCATGTTGGGGTGGGGCAGGAAAGCGTTTAGCTCCATATTTCCACATAATCCATGTTTTGTAAGTACCTGTTTCTTGACATTAAATCTCAGTCACTGTTTGCTCTCACACAGACTGGAAGGGACCTTCCACACAATCAGTCTGTTGTCATTCAGTCATTTGGTCATGTCTGACCCTTTGTGTCCCCATGGACCCCCGTCCCTTCTATCCTCCACTACCTCCCAAAGTCTATCCAAGCTCATGCTCATTGCTTCCATGACACTATCAATCCATCTCATCCTCTGCTGTCCCCTTCTCCTCCTGCCTTCAATCTTTCCAAACCTCAGGACCTTTTCCAGTGAATCCCATCTTCCCATTATGTGGCCAAAGTATTTAAGGTTCAGCTTCAGTATTTGACTGAATAGCCTGAATTAATTTCTTTAAATATCAATTGATTTGATTTCCTTGCTGTCAATGGATTCTCACAAGTCTTCTCCAGCACCACAATCCAAAAGCACTGATTCTGGAATGCTCAGCTTTCCTTACCACTCAACTCTCACAGCCATACATCACTACCAGAAAAACCCTAGCTTTGACTATAAGACCTTTGCAGGCAAGTTGATGCCTCTGTTATTTAGTCTGCTATCCAGATCTGCCAGGGCTTTCCTTCCAAGAAGCACCCCCCCCTTTATTTTACAAATAAGGCTGAGTAGTCCAACCCCCTTGTTTTACAAATGAGGAGACTGGAGTTCAGAAAGGACAAGTTTATTTCCCGAGGTCACAGAGCTAGAAATTACCAGGACTGGGATTGGAACCTAGGGCTTCCAGCACAAGCTCTTCTGGTCTATCTACTATGCTTGCTTTTCCTGGCTTAAATTATGGAACCCATTCATCCCCCTTTTATAGGTAAGAAAAATTAGACAGAGAAAAACTTCAGTGACTTTGCCCATTGGTATGCAGTGCCACAGGGATAGTGGGGAACCTGGATGCCTTAGGTTTTGATTGGAGCTTCCAGGGCAGTGGGTACCCTCCCCCTCTCCCACCCTCCAACTTGTTTCATAGCCCAGAGAGTATGAAACAATCAGGAACTTGATTTAATAAAGCTTCCTGCCTACACAGGGCTCAGAGCCCTAAACAACTAAATTCAATTTACAGGGTTTCCGTAGAGTACAAAGAGATGTTACATCTCCCTGGAAAAGAATAAAAGTACTTTGACTAAAGAGATTATGTTTTAATGCAGACATGAGTCTAGAGTGGCTGAGGGTATGGTAACAGCGGCTCTACTTCTAAACAAATGTGTCATGTGTTGGCTGCAGGAACACAAATCAAACCCATGTGGACAAAGCCCCCAGCACACTCCCCTTCCTGCCTCCAACCTGGGCAAGAGCCAAAGCTTCTCCTCCATCACTCGGACACACGTCTCCCCTCATGAGGAAGTGACTGTGGAAATGAAGCTATGACCTGGAGAGGAGAGCTGTCTCATCACTTACAGAATTTGAGTGGTTGAGAATGATTGATTCCTTTGATCTATATCTCTTTGGGCTCATGGGGACAGAATGGCCTTTGCTCATCTCAAGAATGATGAGACAGGTTAATATCTTGCCTTGTTCTCAGTGTCAATTATGTCATTGTAATTTTGCTTTATCCCTTCAATACCCTTCCTAAGAAACTGGCACAGAATTACAGATCTGACCTGAGAGACCATCTAACTCAGTTACTACCTGAAGCCTGACCCAGGATGCCCTGAACATTGGCTTATACAGACCAGGTCCAATCTCAGAAGCTGACCCCTAAATCACCAACTCTTTGCCTTGCCCTATCACCAAAAGGTCCTTTTGGGAAATTTCTGTGTAGGTCTACACAGGTGAGGATAACGGGTTGCCCCACTCCCCATCCCCACACCCAGACTATAAAAGCATTCAAGGTAACACATATATTCAGTGGGAACAAAATGGCTTTTATTTCAACCAATCAGCAAATCTTTTTAAATGCCCACATAGCAGTGCCGAGCACCTGGTCAGTATTGGGAATACAAGGCAATAGTGAGACTTTACAAGAGTAAAAGAGTTTACATTTTGCCAGGAATCAGCACCAAGTTAACCAATTAGCTGCTGACTGTTCTATAGTTAACTGACCAACTTCTTGTGTTTTCAGAAAGACCTCAGCTACCTCTCACCTCCCTCTAATCTCCCTCTCATCTAGATTGTCTTCAGATTCCACATCCTTCATCCATTCTCCCCTACCGCGACCCCCAAACCCTGCTTCCACACTCCCCAGTTCGCCCCCCCCCTTTCCAATCTGGGCTGTTTTCCCCCATTCACTTCTTAAGAGGAGGGATGGTTTTGCTTTCTTTTATTTACATCTCCAGCATCTAATACGATGCCCACACACAGAAAAAGCCTAATGAAGGCTTTGTCTAGCTAACCAGCAAGGATTTGTAGAAGACATTTTCTTCCCTTTGTAAACAATTGATTCACCAGCCCTGTGGCAGTTCTCCATTCTCCCCTGTTCCCTAGAATTCAATATAACATCAGCTCAACTTGCCATCTTCCAGTCCTCTCCAATCCCAGCCAAGAGACTTGAGTCTTGGAAGGACAATTAACTAGGCCAATTGCTAGGCATTCCTTACTTCCTCTTGGTGGTGTAGTTCCTTATTGCCCTCTCTTCCCCTCTCTGAAGATCATTGACTTTGGCAGAGCGGGAGCTGTCAGGTTGCGCTTTCTCCATTTCTCCCTCAGCCAGCCAAAGCTTTCACCCCTCTTTTCTTTCCTCCTCTGACTTACTCTAATTAAGCCCATTTTGTAGCCTTGGGATGTTTTTAATATTTTATTTTTTTCAATTACATCTAAAAACAATTTTTACATTATTTTTTTTACTGTAAGTTCCATATTCTCTCCTCCCCTCCCAATTTGACATTGGTTATAATGTACAGACACACAAAGCCTATTTCCATATTAGTCACACTGTGAAAGAAAATATAGAACAAAAAAGAAAAATAAGGAAAGCTTAAAAAAATAAGTCTGCTTCAGTGTGCATTCAGACACTATCCATTCTTTCTCTGGAGGGAAACAGCATTTTTCATCATAAATCCTTCAGAATTGTCTCAAATCCTTACTATTTTTTAAAAGCCCCAGTTGACTAAAGACTTTGCTCTCCCGACACTATTCTTACAGACCGTGACACTTTTTTGCATTTTAACTCAGTTATCCACACTTCCATATTTTTCATAATCTGTGCTCATCCCTATAAAATTATATCCATTTTATTAGATTCCCTCCTGCCACCCCAGTGCTACCATGATTACATCATGAACATTTTGTTTTGAAACCTCCCCTCCGTCATCTAGGGTTCATGACATCCTGCCCAGGTTTTCCTTCATTCTTTGCAGTCTGTTCTGAGGGCTAAGATATGTATCACATGATGCCTGACACTCAGATCCAATGGTCTCTCCCTCTAAAGGTTCCTGTCATTCCCACTTCACCAAACACATCTTCCTCATTAGTAAGCATCATGTCCAGTAAAGCTATGTCCCTCATCACACCCTATGTCTTTTTTATTTTGTTTTTTTGGACGGGGGAATGCAGGGCAATTGGGCAAGGTCATACAACTAGTAAGTGTTGTGTCTGAGGTCACATTTGAACTCGGGTCCTCCTGACTACAGGGCTGGTGCTCTATTCACTGCACCAACTAGCTGCCCCCCACCCTCTGTCTTTTGAATGCTGAAATCTTCAGCAAGGCAAGTCAGGAATCTATCAGCTGTTGGGCTCTTAGCCAACAGAAAGACATCACTAACATCCCCCATCAGAGCATTATATTGCCTGCCTGCTCACTTGCTGACATCACCTTGGCATTTCCCTGATGCCTAGAGGGCACACACTCCTGCCATGGACTCCTATCTTTCCAAGGCTGCCATTAGCTTTTCCTGGGGATGTGGACCCTTCTGTACTAACACATAGATTCTATTTACCTCATCCTTTTGGGAAAACCAGACGTCCTCTTAATTCTATCCTTGGGGCCAAGGATAACTCCTCTTTATAACAATAGTACAAAGGAATGAATCTGAGCCAAAGGATCCCCAGTCTCTGAGGTTTATTATTCCAGGAGCCTTGAGGAGGTCAACAAATAGTCAGATCCCAGAGATGCTCGGCTTCCTTCCAATAGGGATGCAACAGGCATGGCCATACCTTCCACAGAAAGATGGAGTCAGAGCCCCAAACAAGGTCTCCAATCCCAGGAACCTCATCAGATGTTCAGGCCTCTCCACACCAATACTGTAGAATTGTCACGTATAGTACACATGGCAAAGCCAGAGCCCTGTCCTTGAGCTAGAAGGACAGGAGCTCAAGCTCCAGGTCTGCAAGAGACTTGTTGTGTAACTCTGGGCCAGCTCCTTCCCCTCTCAGACCTCTAGGCTAAAGGTGTTAAACATGTCACCTGCAACACTTGTGATGTGGCCCCAATCCAATTAGATGCAAATTTGGAAGGACTGGGCAAAAGAAGATAGGCTAAAACATAGGTGATCTGACATCTTGCAATGAAGTCTATGTGTGGCCCCCAGGAATCTTTATTTAGAGGCTAGTGGCGGAACCCCAACCACCCCAAGCAATGCTCTAAGGCTAGGCTTCACAAGGAAGGTGTCGATCTTCACTGACAAATGAAATTTCCTCACTGGAGAAGTCCCTATAGTGGTGAAATCACAGATCTAATCCCTAACCTGTGAGATCCCTACCCAAATGCTACATCCTAGAGTTTAGGTTCTGGGAGAGCAGAGCCAACATCATTGTCCTTGTCTTTCCTCCAGCCTTATCATGTTGCCATGCATAAAGCATGGTTTGAATAATGTTTATTCAATAAAAGAATGGCCATTGGGGGTCATTGGGGGAATTTTGCTACATTTTTGAAGTCTTGAATTCCAGAGACATCCAACAGGAAATCCAAGGAAATTGTCAGTTTACAGGCTCAGGAGCTGAAGGACACAATCATATGCATATATACATAAGGGTGAATATGTATATATACACATACATATGTAGTGTGTTTGTGTATATGTATGCATACATGTATATGTTTTAAACTGTACCTGGCAAAAGTTCATGGTTTTTGATGCAGCCTTCTTTTTTGTTCTTCTTTGTATATTGAAATGTTTGCATTTGGTGTTGATTTTAAAATTCACAATAAAAATTTTAAAACCTAAATGAAGGGTGTGGGTTCAGGGAGCTCTGAGGTCCCTCTCAGTTCTTGGTTCTATGAGTAAACCACTCACAATAGAAGTGTGGCTGAAAGGAGCCCTGGACTTGGACTCAGGAAAGTAGGCTGGGAATCCTCCCTGTGACATCTAGTACTTTGGTAGCTGATGAAAAGTCTAAGAATCCCAGCGTTTCTGAGCTGGAACTGGCCTCAGGGACCACCTCATTCAGCCCATTCCTGAATAAGGATTCCCTCTCTAGGGTTCCCAGCAATCCAGCATCTCTACCTCCTCCTACAGTTCATTCCCTTTGGGGAAGGTTCTCATTGGCTCTTAACACTAGCAAGTTTTTCCTGACATCAAGCCTTAATTTCCCTCTTCCCAGTTTTCACCCATTATTCCTACTTCTGTCTTCCAGGACCAAGGAAAATAAGTTTAATCTTCCCGTGACACCATTGCCATATTGAGTGGTTGACTCAAATCAAGCTGGAAGCTCTCCAAACCCCCCAGATCTTGTTCAGCTGCTTTCCAGCCATGCCTCTACAATCTTGTATTGTGAAGTTGACCTTTTGGACCAAAGTATTAGACCTTACATTACTCCTAATGAATGTTTTCTTATTTGATTTGGCCCGGAGTTGTAGCCTGAGATCTTTTTGAGTCTTAACTCTGACATACAGTGTCTTAGTCAACCCACCCAGCTTTGGGTGGCCTGAAAATTTGAAAAGCATTCCATCTGGGGTCAAGCAAAGATCCCTAGGGCCCTCTGTAGGAGACCTAATTCCAAGTTTATAAGCAATCATTAACGGTTACTCCTTATGGCCAATCATTCAAAACTCATCAATCAATAATCACTTATTAAGCACTTACCATTTTAAAACTGTGTTAACCATTTTTGATACAAAAAAAATGAAGCCCTGCCCACAAAGAGCTTACATTTTAATTGAGGAGACAATATATACACATACAGGTTTATACAAGATATATACAAAGTCAGCATAAGGAAATGTTAGAGGTGAAGGCATTAGCAGCTGGGAGAGACCAGGAAAAATCCTACTGCAGAGGGGAACATTTGAGTTGAGCCTTGGAGAAGTCAAGGATTCTAAGAGGAAACCATTATGGGTCAACCTTGGAGAATATCACAAATGCATATTTTTAATAGATTGGATACTGGATGACAGGAAACTCAAAAACTGTGAATAAGAGGTGGAGGTGGAGGTAAGGAAGGGAAACATGCCCAATGTATGGTACAACCAATGCAAAGGAATAGATATTGGAGGAGCAGTAACCAAAGCAAGACAGCCAGAGCACAGAATGCACAGAAGAAAGAGATATAAAAAAACTGGACAGATAGGAAGAGGCCAACTTGTGAATCAATCAGGAGACATTATTGTATGCCCAGTCACTGGGTTTACAGGTGCAAAGAAGGGAATCTCTGCTCACAGGGAGTTTATATTTCATTGGGGGGGAGACAACAAGCATGTATATAAAGATATACAATATAAATATAAAGTGAATAAATACAAGGTAAGGAGGCCACTATCAGAGGGGGAAAGGTTTCATGCAGAGATATGCCTGGGCCACTTCTTAAAGAAAGAGAAGGACAATGTGAGGTAGAAGGAAATGAGGAAGGGTATTTCAGGCACAGGAGACACGGTCAATGTGCCAGGACAGAGAGAGGCTGGAATGCCATCAGTGAGAAACAGAGAGGTTAGTTTGGCTGAATGGAAGAGGGAAAAGCAATGACTTCCCCAGCATCTCACAGCTACTTAAATATCTGAGGCAGGTTTTGAACCCTGGTCTAACCTCAAGTCCAGCCTTTTATCTGCTAAGCCCCATAGCTGCCTCACTGCCCACAACATACCTCTACAATGTCCTCTTGACTTACAGTTTGGCAACTTTCTCAGAAAAAGGGAAGCAGATTGGTCGGACCTGACCTGTTCTGAAATAAGCCTCAGGATCCTTATGTCTCTGGTTTCAACTTCACATAGTGTTTGTGAGACTCTAAAGAAACAATTCCATAAAACACTTATTTCTGTGGTTTATACAATCAGAATATTTTGCAAACTGTGAGAAGTCTGAACAACAGCAATGACCATCCATGAATCCAGAAGATGGAAGAGGAAGTGTGTTACCCTCCCACAGAGAGGTGACGAATTTGGCCACAGAATGAGGCAGATACGTTTTGGAATACAGCCAATGAGAGAAGTTGTTTTGCTTGACTATGCATATCTGTAACACAGAATTCAATTTTCTTTTTTTCCCCAATGGCTAAGGATATGAAAAGAAAATAAAATAGATTTATTTTAATTTTTAAAAATTTGTAATGTTAATAAAATAAACAAAGCACTCTGCAAACCTTCAGAGAAGATTCCAGACGTCTGTTATT
This sequence comes from Pseudocheirus occidentalis, assembly GCA_028646575.1. Lineage (NCBI taxonomy): Eukaryota > Metazoa > Chordata > Mammalia > Diprotodontia > Pseudocheiridae > Pseudocheirus > Pseudocheirus occidentalis. Next base: position 8,580,353 of record CM053599.1, on the reverse strand, counting down.
TTTAAGGACAGAAATTGCTGGTGGTGCCTTGAAATGAATGCGTGGGGGGTGGGGAGAGGCCATACGCCTTCAATCAGACCACAAGAGAGACAAAAGCATGGATGGGGTGGGGAGGGGGTGCACAGCAGTGATCAAGACTTCATGTTGTGTTTTTCTTTTTTTTCCAGAGCCTAAAGATAGAGACTGACATTTCTGTGTGTGATTACAGCCCCAACCTCCATATGTGACCAGAAAATATTTCATTGACTAAACGTCTGCAGATAGTATCACTGGAACATCAAGTCTGGCATTTGATTCAGCCTCGAACATTTCCAAAATGATAATGAGCTGGTTCATGAGCATTCTCATTATGGTGATCTAGGTTCCTTCAGCAGCATCGGAGATAAAAGCCGAAGCTGACACAGCCTATTTGTGATTGAGCAGCCATCCTGGCCACACTATGGAAAGACTTGGTTTTCTCCTTTGGACTGATCCCTTCATCAACCATGGAAAGCTGGCTCTGGGACAGTTGGGTTGTGAGGACCAAGTAGAATATTTAGACTATTGTTGGGGGTTGGGGGCTGAATAAACCCTGTATTTGGAGAAATTGGTTCTTACTGTCAGGGTTTCACTGATATATGGAACTCTCAGATGAAGAAATTCCCTTTCATAAAAGCAGGTTGGCACATAGAGCAGTCTGGATTACTGACAAGTCCTGTAACCTGCCCAAGGATAACCAGAAGCAGGATTTGAACCAGGTCTCCCTGGCTTCCAAGCTGACTCTATCCACTAAGCCATACTGCCTCTCAAGTATGTAAAAAAAACTGAAATCTTCCTTAAATGGATGCAGATGGCTCATAGCTGTACACTCTGTCATGAACATTCCAACTTGTCATCCTCACTCTTGATCTACTGTAAACCTTCTCTGCTCATGTGGACTGAGTCTGTGCCAGATGCTGGGAACACATGGTCCAAATCAGCCCTGGGACAGAGATGCTGGGTTGGACCCCAGGGAACCATCCTTATACCTCTAACCTTTCCAGTTCTCCACCTTGCCATGACAGAGAGGTGGTCCAGTGCAGACCATGCTGGACTTGGCTCAGGAAGACCTGAGTTCAAATCCAGCCCATAGTTACCAGCTTTGTGATCGTGGGTAAGTCATACAATTTCTGGCTGCCTCAGTTTCTTCATCTGCAAAATAGGAATAACAGCATCTCCCTCCTAGAATTTCTGTGAGGATCAAACGAGTAAGCAAATGTGAAAGTGCTTTGAAAAGCATCAAGAGCTGGCAGCTGTTACTAAATTCTGTCCAAGAGGAGTGGGAGTGAACAGTGAATTGATGTTCATGACCTTAGGTATCCTCTGGAGCTTCCATCAATGGGAGTGAAGGTGAAGCAGCCTATCAGGGCTGGAATCTCTCCCTTCAGTGAAAAGGGAACACTCACCTGCTGAGTTTAAACAAAACATATCGAAAAATTTGTATGGGTTCGTAGGCTCCTAGACTCTGAAACAGCCTTGGAGTTTATGAAACCCAAGCCCCTTGTTTTACAGATAAGAAATAGAGAGAATAGATCACTTGCTCAAGGTCACAAAGCTGGTATATATCTGAGACAGGTTTTGAACGCTGGTCTTTCTGAGTCAAACATTAGTGCTCAAGCTACTAGACCAAACTGTCTCCCACAAAATTCTCTGGTCAAAGAAGAATAGGCAGATGGCATTGAATTCTTTTGGGAATTTCTGGGATTTTTGTTACAAGTCATTAGCCTAAAAATTCTGGTGCCTGAAGCTGTCACAGATCTGAAGGTCAAACCAGCCAAGGACCAAAGACCACAGGATGTCCTGAGAGTTCAGGTTGCGGGATGACAGGAAGTAGCTGATGTCACAATGGGCTCCTCTTAGGTTATTGGGGTGCTAAGTTCCCTTTATGTAATAGAGCCAGACTTCTCAGGGTGCCTTGACTGCCTTGAAGAAGCCCCACTTCAAGACAAAATGGGGTTAATCATCCCATATAAAAGAGGCAAGGGATAACTGTTACAACTTTACTTTCATTTACTCTCATTAAATTTGGCTTAGGGAAGGAATGACATAAACTCTAAACTGAGTATCTTGCCACACAGAAGA
>CM053599.1:8562663-8577753 GCA_028646575.1 Pseudocheirus occidentalis | reverse complement strand
TCCACTCTCCTCTCAACTCCAGCTGTGATTACTCCCAAGGAGTTAACTGGAAGTAAGGAGCTAAGCCTTTGACGTGCCAATAGAAAGGGGCATGGAAGATCTTCTGATTTCATTAACATTACACTCATCCACTGTGATGCTTGTTCCTGCCTTCTCACATGTTGTTTATGGGGGTCTACTCATCACACTGAAGGCTTCCATTCTGTTGGCCTCAGTCTTTCCTCTATCCAATCCATCTTCCATGTTGCCAGGTTTTTCTTTGCATTTGTCTATGTTGCTCTTTGTTCAATAAATTTCATTGGCTCCCTATTACCTCTAGGTCAAATGCAAACTGCTCTGTCTGTCATTTTAAACCCCTCCCCAGGGGGCTGCAAGCTACCTTTCTAATCTTTTTCTACTGCTTCCCTTCATGCATTCCATCATCCAGCCAAACTGATTTACTGGCTGTTCCTTACATGTAACATCTCCCTTCTCCATGCTTTTGCACAGGCTGTGCCCCATGCTTGAAACACACTCCCTTCTCCCCTCTACCTCTAAGAATCCATAATTACCTCCAAAGCTCAGCTAAAGTACCACCTTCTATATAAAGTCTTTTCCCCCCTGTCCAGGCCTTCTGATACCTCTCTTGTTGGATTTTGACCTATATTGTCCTTATTTTGATACATCACATGTAAACTCCTTGAGAATATAAACTTCCCAAACAGAGGGATTACTTCATTTTTTGTCTTGATATCTCACTCCTTGGTACTGCCCTCTGCACCACAACTGGCCTCACTCTCTTCCCATCCTCCCCCCTTACTTTTTGCTTTTGGGGGGGCATTTGGGGTTAAGTGACTTGCCCAAGGTTACACGGCTAGTAAATGTTAAGTGTCTGAGGCTGGATTTGAACTCAGGTCTTCCTGACTCCAGGGCCAGTGCTCTATTCACTGCACCACCCAGCCACCCCTCCCCTTACCCTGTGGCTCAGATGAAACAATTCCTGTTTATAATTCTGTTGAGCAGCCATAATCCAGCAATCCAATTTAGTTCAATTCAACAGACATTTGTTAATTTTTTCTTATATCCAAGATCTTGGGTGTACAAAGCCATAAAAACTAAGTTACTGCTTGCAAGGAGTTCGCTGGATTTTCAATAACTGAGTTGAAATCAAGTCACAGGCACTTATTAGCTGTGTGACCCCTGAGCAAGTTTCTTAACCTATCAGCCTCAGTTTCCCCATATGACAAATGGGAACAATAATAGCACCTACCTCACAGGGTTGCCATGAGAATCAAATGAAAGAATAATAATAATATATGTAAAGGGCATTGCAAATCTCAAAGTCCTATGTAAAAGTGAATACCATTGTTATTTTACTGAATGGCTACAATATGTACTTAAGTACAGTCCAAGGACAGCTGAAAGGAGAAAGACCAACAGCTGGTGGGGGGGGCGTCAGGGAAGGCTTCATGGAGGAGATGGCCCTGAGATGAACCTTGAAGGTACAAAGGGATTGTGAGAAGAGCAGATGAGAGTAGGAGGACATCCCAGGCAGAAGCAACAGTGTGTTCTAATACATGGAGGTGACAGAACAGAGAATCCATAAAAGGAAGTGATTTCCAATAAGGCTAGAAAGCAGGTGGGAGCCAGAGGCTTCCAGTCTTTCAGGACTGGGCTGAGGATGTGTTGACTCCTGGAAACCACTGAAGCTTTTTCAGTCATTGTTTTAACAAGATCTATCTTCATCCATGGTCCAGAAATCTAAATCTTCTTCTCAGACATCATCTCCTCAGGCACCTGTTCATGTCTCAAATCTGTCCTCATCAAAATCCTTTATCTTTAATTGATGACAGTGATGAAAACACACCCTGCAGCCCCAGGACCAATTCCTTTACTGAGACTTCATAAGCCCTAATGACATTTTCTAGGTTCCTTCTGCTGGTTCCTTCTAGCGGCTTCCATTGTTCCCCTGGGAATCACCATGAGGGCTAATAGCATGGTGAATAATGAGAGCCTGCCCACTCTGGGGTGACCTGGGGTAGCTTAGAGCAGATTCTGGAGAGACTTCAGCACCCAATAGTATGGACTGCTTTTGCCTTGCTTTGACTCTCTAGTGTTTGGTGTGGTGCCTGGTACAAAGTAAATGTTTACTAAAGGCTTGTTAATTGACCGACTATGCAGCATAATAGAGTATTGGACCTGGAGTCAGGAAGACCTGAATTCAGATCTGGCCTCAGACCTTAGTAGTTGTGTGACCCTAGGCAAACTTTCCAGCCTCGGTTTCCTCATCTGTAACATGAGTGTGATAATAATAGCGTGTATCTCTGTGAGTTGTTGTGCAAATCAAATGAAAGAATAGAGAGACAGTGCTTTACAAACCTTCAAGTGCTATATAAGTATCCATTTGTATTATAAAATGGATTTGAGACTGTCTTCCATAGATAAATCTAGAGACAATTTATTAAATGTCTGCCATGTACAGAAAGCTGCGCTTGGGTAGGGGTGAAGACATGATATCTAAGTAAGGTCCTATTACTACTGCCCTCTCATGGAGGTCAGTCTAGGGAAGCCAGCCAAATACCCCATGTTACACGGATCCTTTCTCAGTCCTCCCTCTCTCTTCAGCTCCTGGTGCCTTCCCACCCAATCCCTTTGCATCTGTTTTGCATCAACTTTGTCTATGTGCATATATTATCTCCTCCAATAAGCCCCCTGAAGACAGAAAAGGGGCCATTTGAGTTGGGCTATAGAGGATGCATAGAACTATGTAAACATGGCATCAGTCAAACCTGGTGACTTGGAAAAGTGTGCACACTGGAAGGGGGCTGGGGAGCTTACCGTTGGATGGGCTCCTTTGTCAGAAATATCTGAGCTGTGAGACTGTCTGTCAATGCCAGGATCGGCAGCCGCTCTCTCTCGGTGGGAAGGCACCTTCAGGGAGGCTGCTTCCTGAGACAAAACCCATCATTTTGGAAATGCCATGACATAATAACAACTTCCCAGAGTATAGCCCTTGCTGGAAAATGCAGAGAGGGAAGAGGGAGCCAACCTTCTGAGGATCACAGAGCTGCTTTCCAACTTGGACTGTTGGAATCTATGCTTTTGCTGAGAAGTATTTATAGCTATACACAAAGGGTCTTGGTTATTCTACAGTAGCAGCTGGTGTACTGGCTTTCAGCCAGTTTTGGAAAGCTCCAAAGCTTCTTTCTTTTTGTTTTAGTTTAGGACTGGACTGCCCTGGCGGAGTAAAATAAGGAAGCAGTGAGAGATTAACCCAATAGTAATTTATTTTATGAGTCTTCAAAAGAACTCAGATGATTGTAGATTTAGAGCTGAAAGGGGCCTCTGAAACCAGCCAGTCTCACTCCCTCATGCACATAACCCAGATCCCCCTCATCTGGGGGCTCTCTACAAACCAGCCCAGATTAAAGCTCATGTGACAGGAATTCGCAAACGGTGCACCCTCATGGCCAGAGGCATGCCAGTTACATGTACAGAGATGTGTGGCCAGGGCACCTTATATTCCCAGGGGAGTGTCTCTTTACATACAGTGCTGCTTCTTTCCTACAGAGGGGCTAATGCTGTCTGCTTCTGGTGAGAACCCACCGTACTTGTGAGGTTAATGGACATGGTGTTGGCCTTGTCTCTTTATTTTCCTTCCTTTCATCGAGACGATTAAGTGCCCAGCCTCACTGATTCATGTCTAGGTCATCTCCCTTCCTTTCTCTCTACTCATGTGACTCCCATCCTCGGTTGGGGGTGGGTGGGGAGAAGGCCCTTTTATTGTGGACTATTTTGATGGCTTCCTACCTGGTCTCACTCTCACCTCCAATCAATCCTTCACAAAGTTCCTAAAATGATTTTGCTAGAGCTCAGGTCTGACCATCTCATTCTCCTACTTGATAAACCTGTGACTCTTTCTCATCTAGAAGATTAAGTGCCCACACCTCTGGTGACATTCTCCATCTGGTTTGACCTGGGCTTTCTACCCTTAGGATACATTACTCCCTTTCCCTTATTTTGTGGGGCAGGCAAACTATTCTTGTTATACATAGACACATAAACACAGACACACACTCACAGACACACACAGACACACAGAGGCACATACATGCACACACAGACACACACAGATACACACACAGACATACACACAGACATACTCACACATACAGACACACACAGACATACACACAGACACAGTCACACACAGACACACACATACGCACACACACACACCATCTCCTATCTCTGTGCTTTTTGCCTGTCATCTGCCATACCCTTTCACTTCAGTTCTTCTGAGATTTCCATTTCCTTTGAGACTAATCTCAATGCCTTCTATCTTCTTCAAGAAACCTTTCCTAACCCTCTTGTTCCTAGCATTGTCCCTCACAAAATTTATGGTTGTTGTTGAGTTGTTCTAGTCGTGTCTGACTCTCTGTGACCCTGTTTGGGGTTTCTTTGGCACAAATACTACAATGGTTGGCATTTTCCTTCTCCAGCTTGTTTTACAGATGAGGAAACTGAGGCGAACAGGGTGAAGTTACTTGCCCAGGGTCACACTGCTAGTGTCTGAGGCTGGATTTGACCTCAGGAAAATGAGTCTTACTGGCTACTCATAAATGACCTTATATTGATTTGAAATATATTCTCCAGGTACTATGTGTGTCTGATTTTGTCTTCCCCAATAGAACACAAGCTCTTTCAGGGCTGAGCTTTTGTCTTTTTGTCACTACTGCTTAGCATGGTGCTTGGCATTTATTCAGTACTTTATAAATGCTTGTGGATTGGTTGACTGAGACTAGTCTGGAGCCACGTTGAGCTGTGAGCATCCTACCCATGGCTGGGCTGCTCCCTTTGCTTCTGCCTCTTCTTGGTCCTCCCTCTGCTCTTTTTTGCTATTGCTGCTTGGTCTCCTACTGAACTTTAGACACTGCATCTCTCTCTTGAGGGGGAGGGCTCGATTCCTTCCTTTCTTAAAGGACCCCTAGGCCAACCTTGTCTTGGACAAGTGACAGCCTTTCAGGCTGTAAAATCAAAGGGGTTGAATTAGATAACTGCCAACATCTTTTCTAGCTGGAAACCATTCCCAGACTCTTCTAGAAAGAATTCATCAAAGATAAACTATTTAAAAATGAATTTTGATGATTTTTTTAAAATAGAAAAGTGACTGTAATTCTTCAGGTAAACAACCATGTCAGGGAGTAATTGATTTCTAGGCTGAAAGGACTCTTGAGCTCCATGTGGTCCTAGTTTTACAGAGCAGCAGTCAGAGAGGTTGAGTGGGATGCCTCGCCTCTCCCAGGCTCAGTTTCCTCATCCATAAACTCAAGGATGATAATAGTTGTACCTACCTCACATGGTTATTATAAGGATTAGAGGAGATGACATATCAAAAGCATTTTGTAATTCTTTTTCTTTTCACCCTTTGGCAAGGTAGTTAGGATTAAGTGACTTGTCCAGGGTCATACGGCTGGTAAGCGTCAAATGTCTGAGGCCGGATTTGAATTCAGGTCTTCCTGACTGCAAAGCCAGTGCTCCATCCACTGTAACATCTAGCTTCCCCCTTATATTGGAATTTCTGAAAACATAATATAAATGCTAGTCATTGTTTTTGTTCCCCATACCAGCCTTGATCTCATTTTTTGTTTTTACAATTCAGACTGAAGGAGAAAAGCTCCAGTCAAGTTTCTAGCACACACCCTTCTGGGTTCCTCGGCTACATAAGTGTTTATCTCTTGCTTCTTGGTATGTACAAAATTCCCCCTTCCACCTCCCCACATTCTACTCCCAGATCTTAAGAATAAGAAGAGTAGCTTCCCAAGGATTCAGCTCTAGAAGACATCTGGTTGCTGGTTATAACAGAAGTCACATGAAGTCCAGGGCCATCCAGAGAAAGCCCACCTACCCACCTACCATATACATCCTCCTGCAGCCTCCTCTCTGCACACCATGACAACTTGAGGTCAAGTCCATCTGTGATGTCTGCTCAGGCTTGCTCACTTGGTACATTATTTATGTCACATGTGGATTGTGAGGGAGTGGAGATGGAGATGAATCATGAGCAAGAACATTTGGAAGCAGATTGTGCCTGCTCGATGGTTCTAGTTTATATCCCTTACCACCCCCTCCTCCCCCCACCCCCGCCACTGAACTGCTTCATAGGTTGCTCCCAGCATGCCTTGTGCCAGTTACTTCATCTCAATGCAGTTTCATTCCCAACTGCTTGATGGCTTTGGGCAGCATGGCACCCAAGTGCCCTGCTGGCAAACAGCAAACCTAAACTACAGTTTCATTTTAACCTTTGAGAAGTTCAATGCTATAGAATGGTTGGTGTTCAGAGGGTCTCGTAAGGGATCTGAGATTTCCAGAGTGTCCCAGAGCCAGACATATTACAAGACTGCTTGGAAAGTGGCATTCTACTCCCAAACTGAGAAGTCTAAGCTTACCTGAGCCTCGCTGTCTTTTAGTTAGGTCTGGTGCCTATTGCTATATTGGTTAATATGGAGGCCTCATTTGGCCTGAGTATACAAGGCTGATTGAACATGATTCAAATCTGACAGAGCACTGGCCAGAACATTTTTACCAGAGTCCTGATAGGGCAATATCAATGGTGATTGCTCAGATTTACTTGCTGTTGAGTGACAGAGACTGGGGAAAGAAGTTACCTTGTCCAAGGCATGTCCAAATGCATCAAAGTTTTGCTTGTTTATTCCCTCATGGGAAAGCAGGAGAGCCAGAGGCATGGAATGGACAAAGAACTGAATTGGAGTCAGGAAAAACCTGTTCCAAGTGGTAACCTGCTGGCAGTATGACCCTAGATCGCCAGCTAACATCTCAGTGTTACAGAGACCTCTCTGTGACTATAGATTGCAGAGAAGGTGACAATCTGCATTGGTAGAAGGGAGTTTCCTTTGCTGGGATCTCTCTATGCTAATCAAAACACAAGTCTAGGCCTAGCCAAACAAAAAGAGGAAATAATTGACAATAATTGACCACTAGAATCTCATAGTTGAAAAGACCTTATGACCATCTAGTGCAACTGAAACATGGAAACACATCTTTTTACAGCATATGTGACAGGTAACCTTTCCTCAAAGACCTCCAAGGAGGATGCTACTACATCCGGAGGCAGCCCATTGCACTTGGGGCTAGCCGTCAGAGTCAGGAAGGCCTTCTTTATATCAAAGCTGTTTATCTGCAGTTCTACTCATTGCTCTTGGCTTTCCCCTCTAGTGCCAAACTTTTGACAGTCAAAGCTTTCACTTAGCCTCCAGCCCTTTGGATACTTAAAGACTGTGACTGTGTCTCTCCCAAGTCTTCTCTCCTTCAGACTAAACACCCCTACTGCCTTCACCCAATCCTCACATGGCCCAGTCTCAAGGTTGAATGAATGTCTCTTCAGTGCTTTAATAAACCGCTGTTTTTGTGGATGGGAACACTCTCTAACTGAGCAGACTGCCAACTATCCAGGCTTCTTTCTCACTTTCTGAAATTATTGTCCATGTTCTCTCTAAAATCCTCCAGAGGATCCATGCAGTATACTAACAACCTTCCTCTTGGGATTTGAGTCCTTGGCGGATACCACTCAGGCTTCCTATCTACTTTCCCTCACTTGAGCTACATGACCATGTTAACTGCCCTTTCTGGTTTTCAATGAGCCTCCTCTCTCATGTCGACTCATGGGTGGTCCTATGCTGCAGCTAACTTCCACCCATCATGAGTGCCCTCCAGCCCTTTGGATTCCCTTCAGCAGCTTCAGTTCTCCAGGATCTTTGTCCACATGAACTTCAATAGGAACAGTGAGCAGCTGGGGATTGGAGGAGACGACTTTGTCCAATGATCCTTTGAGCACCAACTTCAAGGGGAAGAAATCAGGGAGAAGTGGAGGATGTCTCTCACAAAATCCAAATGGAAGAAGGGTTCCTCAGGAGGATATTGTGCTGACTTCAAAGAATGTAGACACTACAGAGCCTTCTCGGTGACATCCATTGGTCCATATATCCTGGACAGAATCTAAAGATGAATGGTGAGCTGGACCCCATGTTGAAAAGGCTTGGTGTATCTCAGCTTTAGAGCCAAAAGGGATCACCTAGCCCAACCTTTTCATCTTACATATGAGGAAACTGAGGCTCAGAGAGGGAAGTGAATCGTACATGATGAAAGAGCTGGTAAGTGACGGAGGTGGGGATTGCACTAGGTCTTTCTGACTCTGGTGTATGCTTCCAGTCACTATGCAACTCCACTTCACTAGGAAGAAGGACGAGATCAGGATCGTGTTCAGGAAATTGCTTAACATTGTTGAGATCATCATCTTTTAAATGAAAAAGATAGATGAATATGTATGTGTGTGTACACTTAAGTGTGTGTACACACATGTATGTATACATGTATATATGGTGAAGGAGAGAGAGAAAAGAGACAAAGACAGAGAGAGAAAGAGGAGGAGGAGGGCATTTGTTCTTTCCTACTAGTGCCATTTTTATGTATATTAGACATATAACCATAATACAGGCTTTGCTTTGATCATGTTTCAGTGCCCACCACATAGTAGGTGCTTAATTAATGTATACCAATTAATTAATTGATCTTATTCCTCTCCTCAAATACCTTTGGTAGCTCTCTGCTGCTTTCCAAGTAAAGTAGACATTCCCTTTCTTGATATTCAAGGAGCTCCTTTACTGGAATGCAACCCATTTACCTAATTTTGTCTCCCTCTAATCCCTTATGTGTGCTCTGTGTTTCAGTAGAAATGAACTACTCTCTGTTCTCCATTCTCACTTTGTCCTCTTCTGCCTGCGTGCCATTGCTCGAACTGTACCAGCCTCTGGAATGGTTTCTACCAGTTCCATTTATTGAAATACCCCTTTTCCTTCAACGTCCAACTCTGTTCCCACTTTTTCCTGGAACCTTTCTAGAAAATAAGCAATACTAACCCTTTAGTATTTCTCACAGTAAATCACTCAGAATTCTCTTTTGTACTAATGTGTTTTGTCTTATGTTACAGTTTTCTACATTCATGTATATTTTTGTTTTTTGCTTGGTTCTGTGATTACACTGGCTTAGGCAAATCTCAGCAAGGAGATGCCCTCTTCCAACATAGATAGTCAATTGTTCTTCACCTTAGATCAGTGGATCTCAACCTGGGGGTCGTGACTCCTTTGGGGGTCAAATGACCCTTTCACAAGGGTCACAGGGGTGGCCTAATACCATCAGAAAAAACACATTTCCAATAGTCTTAAGAACCGAGACACCACTTCTCTATCTGTCTCCAGGAGGGTTGGCCCACATGCAGATACACCCAAATACGAGTATTAAAGAGTTGTGTCATGAGGAAGGTTGAGAAACACTGACTTAGACAGAGTTTCCTGGAACTCTGAGCAGTTCAGTGATCTTCCCAGGGTCATACAAGGCACCATGTGATAACAGTGGGCCTTGAGTCCACATCTTCCTGACTTTGAGGCTCACTTGCTTACCACTGTGCTTGACTGCCTTCTGCTCCATGTTTTATCCTCTGTAAATTGTAAGATCATTGAGGGTAGGGCCTTGATTCTGGCTTCATCTTTGTATTCATGATGACTCATACATAAGGAACATTTTAAAAAAGAATTCTTTTTTTAATTGAAATGAAAAGAGAATCATGTCTGAGTGTGTATATGTGAATGCATACACACATACGCATGTACTATATATATATATACACACACACACATATATATATATAATATAATATTCCCAACTTTTTATTATTTCCCAACTGCTTTTCACTAAGGTGCAGATGGAGCCTGGGATGCTAATGAATGCACGGAAGCTGTGTCCCACACATATGGACGCTCCTCTGTATGTTTAGAGCAGTACAGCTGCCAAGGGCACTTGTCCTAACTCTGTTTTTCATTAACATTCAGGGAATCTGCTGGCAGTTCCAGGCTGTATTTAGCAGTGCACACGTTGGCTCTTGGCTTGGTGAGTACTGGCCATGAAGTCTGACCTGGCAAGGATACGATAAACCTGTGTTGGGTTGAGGGGGAAGGTGGTGGTGTTTTGAATGGAGAAAGAGATCTTTATATAAGTGGTTTTTTAGACAGATGGAAGATTTATGTTAATGACATAAGAAGCCCTCTTTTAGTGAGGATTGGGGTCATTTTTGCCAACCTGTGCTAGACAAATATCTTCTCTTCCCCTCCCTTCCTCTCCCCTCTCCTCTCCTTTTGTCCCCTCCCCTCTTTCTCCTCTCCGCCCCTCCCCTCTCCTTTCCTCTCCTCCCTTCTCTTCTCCTCCTCTCCCGTCCTCTCCTCTCCTCTCTCCTCCCCTTTTGTCCCCTCTCCTCCCCTCCCCCTGACAGTTACTGTCTCATTTTTGTCTTTGTATACCTAGCACCTAGCACACTTCCCAGATGACAGCAAGTGCTTAATAAGTGCTTGTTGATTTATTTGCCATGGATTTCTCTGGGGTATTTGTTTGCTTACACAGAGACTATTCTACAATATCCACCTGATTCACAACTAGTTCCATTCTATAGATAGGTCCATGTGAAAGGTCTTTAGAACCAAACAGGAAATCAGGATCCTGCATCTTTCAGACCAGCAGAGAGGCTGAACCACCTGGATACAGCTAAATGTGAAGGTGGGGGCACCTGGGCTCTGGAGACAACTTGTCTCCCCAGTGACTACTGATGCATCAGAGAGAGAATCACAAATTTCGAACTGAAGCAATCTCAGAGGCCATCTATGCTGATGTTCTCATTGGATAGAGGAAACTGAGTCCTGGAAAGATCCCCAAAGCAAAAGTGAGAGCAAAAGGGACCTCAGGGACCACTTAGTCTAGCGGTTCTTTCCCTGAGGTCCAGGGAACCCTAAAGAGTTTGTGGACAGAGTTCAGGAAATCTGTGAACTTGGATAGAACAATGACATCACTTTTTTTTTTCACAAACCTTAGGTATCCTTTGTAATCCTATGAATCTTATTGAATACATTTCAAATCATGATTCTGAGAAAGTATCCATAGTCTTCACCTGACAACCCAAGGGCCTTGGCCTCATTCAGTCCCCCCATTCTACAGAAGAGGAACTTGAGGCCTGGGAGGGTGAAGGGACTTTCCTGGTTACATAAATAAATGTAACAGAATTAGTGTCATGGATACTGTGGGAACATCCAGCCTCTGTGGTTGTCTTTTTTTATCTCTGCTCTCTATGAATGAATAGTTAAGAAAACCTTGACGGGAGGCGTGGCAATCCAAAGGGATTAGGAAATCAAATCTCATAACTTCAGTGTTGGAAGGGAGCTCTGGGTCAGCCTCAGTCCAACCCCTCCTTGAAACAATCGCTACTACAATGTTTTCAACAAGTGGTCACACTGATTTTACATGAAGATTTCCAGTGCAGGGAGACAATTCATAGAATCATGTTAATCAAAAAGTTTCTCTAAACCAAGTGAACAGCTACTCAATAAACAATCACTTTCTAAACTCCCATTATATGCCAGAAATGATGCTTAGGATTGGGTATGATGATTCCCACCCTTGAGGAAGGCACGTTCCATCAAGATGTCAGCCAAATAAAGCTTCAAGAGGACCAGTTAGAGGTATGGCATTGTCTCAGCTAAGCCATGGTACTGGCAGAATTCTATTTTGAATGCAGACAAGAAAAGACCAGCTTGGACCATCTGGAGCCTCCACATCTATAATCTAGGTTAATGACTTGCCCTGGCTGCTTATTTTACCGATGGTAAGTGAGCGAAGCCTATTTTTTTCCAGCAAGAAGCAGCTTTAGTCCGACTGGGTTTTAAGGGATGCATTCTTCCCAAGGAAACCAAATAAGGGCTTGTTCTGCCTGTCTTTTCTGGCACTAAAAGCCTCACACAAATTCATCACACCTTAGATCAAACAGGGCCTACACCAAGCAAATGTTTCCATGTTTTCCACAAAAAGAATGCATGTAGACCAGTTAGAGTCTAAGTACAACTTCACCCACAACAACCACTTCTCTAGGGATGCACAGAATGATGGAATTAGGGAACTGAAGTGTTAGAAGGGGCCTCAGCCAATAGTTAGCTCAATCCATAAATAATTTTAAGTAGCACAGCAAACTGAATACCATTATCTAGGTTCTTCCAGGGTGTAAATTAGTCCCAGGAAATTAAGAAGGTGTGCTTGAAGCAAAATGAACTCTTTCAGGACCTGGGAATTTGTCTGCTCTGTGGTTCTGCCTCTCCCTTTGCCACCCTGGCTTAAACACCCTAAGCCAGGTTGATTCTTTGTCTCTAGCACCATCCATGCTCCCTCCTCCTCCTGTCCCCAGTTTTTTTCTCTACCTAAAATTTCTCCCATGAGTATCCCTTCTTCTCCATTTCCATTTTCACTACTCTAGGGCAGCCCCTCATCTCTTCAAATCTGCATTACTGACATAATTTCTGAGATGTTCTTCACGCTCCATGAATCCTGGCTCTCTCACCATTAATCCTTCTCACATGCCACTATCAGACTAATTTTCCCTTTCTCAAAATTCTTTCATGGCTCCCCATTACCTACCATGTCTATTTCCTCTGCTCAGTTTCCAAGGTCCTTTGTGGTCTCCTGGCTCCTTATCTATTCATCTTTAATTTCTATTAATTTACCACATTTATCTTCCATTCTAATCAGCCTGGTGTTCTCATTGTTACACAGGTATGTCATGCTTACCCCTCCCAGTGTGCCTTTGCTTATGCTAGCTTCTTCCTTCTTTCCCTTCCCCTCTTCTCTGCTTGTCTCAATCCTTCCAGGCAGGCCAAGGGCAAGCTCCATCTCTCCCATCCTCATCAGAATGTCTGTGGCCCATTTAGCCCATCTCACTAATTATCACCTTCAGTTGCTGGAGCTTGCTTGCTGTTATTTCCTGCATGTTATTCCCATCTCTTCACTAGAATACAAGCTGCTTAGGTGAGAATGTAGACTCTTAGTGCCTAGCCCAGTGTTGAGCATGCATTTTGGGGAACATGACTTTGCAGATGGGGACACTGATACCCTAATCTTTTCTCCTCTCAGTCATCCTGGAGACCGGAGAGAAAGCATATGAAAATTCTTCTTTGATCCAAGTGGGTTTATTATTTGATAAGGCCTTGGGCTGTCTTTGAACTTGGAAAGCTCACTCATGAATGGATGAGCTCTTACAGAGATTGCATTAGTCTCTTCCTAGGTATGAGCTAAATTAATCTCTTGGATGAGGGACAGATTCTTTAGGAACTATATCTAGACCTGAGGGCCATCAACTAGCACTTTCAACATTAGTCAACCAACTAGCCTAAGTTATCCCAAAGTGGTCACCTACTAATCAGTCCATAAATGAGCACTTATTAAATACCTTCTACATGCCAGGAACTTTGCTAAGTGTAGGGGCTACAAGGACAAAACAGAACCAGTACTGGCCTCATGGAGCTTACTTTTTACTGGGAAGGAAGGGAAGCATCTTGTCCACATAAATATATATGAAGTAAATTCAATTTGTTTTTTTGGGGGGGCACTAATAGCTGGGGGAATCAGGAAAAGCCTAATATAGGAAATTGCTCTTGAGCTAGACTTTGAAGGAAATTAGGATTTTCACAAGATGAAGCTGATGAAAAAGTTCATTTTAAGGATGAGGGACAGCCTCTTCAGAAGCACAGAGATGGATTATAGAGTGTGTGAATGTGAGAAATGGCAAGAAGGCCAGGTTGGCTCTGCCAGAAATTGTGTAAGAACAACAACAATAATGATAATGGCTAACATTATGTGCCAAAGCACAGTAGAGTCATTTTCTTATTTGATCCTTACAACAACCCTGGGTGCTGGTGCTATTATTGACCCATTTTAAAGATGAGGAAATGGAGACAGGCAGAGGCAGAATGACTTGTCCAGGATCACAGAGCTAGCAAATCTCTGGGGCTTGATTTGAACTCAGGTCTTCCTGACTCCAGGTCTGGTGCTCTACCCATTGTGTCAGGACTGTGTAATATGACTGGAAAGTTTCGTGGGAGCCAGGTGGTGAAAGACTTGAAGTATACTAAATTTCAACATCTCTGGGAGGCAGAAAGACAGGCAATGTCAAATTCTGATTCCAGAATGGGAACCAGGGAGCCTGGAGCCGTTGGATGTGTTTGCATATACAGCCATACAGTTGGTATGTTACTCCCACCTGGGGAAAAGTCAACTTCAGGACTAGTTTATAAGTGCACTTGTGACAAAGGTGTTTCTGGTTGCAGTATTTGGGGTGGTCCCACTAAGAGAAGTCAGCACCATGGACAGGGGTTACAATCCATCAACCCAATGCTCTTCTCTCTCCTGCTAGAACAGCCTCCCCATTTCTTATCCAATCTGGGAATATGATTTATTCAGTTTCTATCTTAATCCCCATTTATTTGCCTTGCCCTTCCTAGGCTCCTTTAGTTAGCATTTTAATTAAGTTAGATAAAAGGGTAATAAAATGTAAGCAAGAGACCCATGCATTACAGAATCCAATGTTTCTCTCAAGTCCCTGATCCAGCCGCTTTAGGCAAAAAACCCAAACCAAACCAAAACAGAAAAACCAAACGAACCAAAAAAACTCCTTTTTGAGTTGGCATCTTTCCACCCTATTTCCTAGCCCCCACCATAATAACATGACCAGAGAGATCAGTATCTAGTCACAAACAAACCAGTTCCCAATTGCAGCATGGGGTAAAGGGAGAAAAAGTCTAAACTCACAATAGGTTTGAGGTCCAGAAGGACTTTACTTGCTTTGTGGTCCACCTGCTCCATCTTAGTGGCAATGCTAAGTTTCTTTTCAGGTTAGGGTCACTGGTCTCTAGCTCCAGTGCTGAATTCTGGCCTTGAAGTTTTGCCTTCCTTAGGAGGGGTCCAGGCTTGAGGATTCTCAAGACCAGCTTGGTATTTTTTAAGCAAGCAATTACTAGATGATTACTATATGTCAGCCCTGTGCTAAGTACTAGGGTACTCAGAAAGGAAAGCAATTCCTGTTTTCAAGGATCCAATAAAAGAAATACTGTGTAAAGAAGTGTTCTTTCTGTCTATGTATCTACCTGTATATCCATCTATGTATTTATGTATCTATGTATCCATGTATCCATCCATCCATCCATCCATCCATCCATCCATCCATCCATC
>CM053599.1:8545081-8562163 GCA_028646575.1 Pseudocheirus occidentalis | reverse complement strand
GAGAAGAACAAAGAGCTGCTAATGCCAGAAAAAGGACTTGGTCTGGTAGATCCTAGAGGTGACAGGGAGCCACCAAGGTTGCTGACTTGATGGCTGAAATCTTTAGATCTCTTACTTAAGACAGATTCTGGCAGCTGGGTGCAGGACAGACTGGAGCAGGGAGACTAGAGGCAGGGGAGCAAACTGGAGGCTGTTACAATTTGAGAACCCTTAAGAGGTGAGTAAGGCCATGGGGTAGCTATGTGGGTGCGAGAGAAGAGGCCATACAAGGGAGCTGCTGCAGGGGAAGAATGAGTTTTGCTGGCTGCTCAGTGGGTGACTGAGAGTCACCAAGGAAAGAAGGAAGGACACGTGACCCTCACTATCACCATGGGAGGTGGGTGCTATGTTATGCTCACTTTACAGTTGAAAAAACTGAAGCAAAACAAAGGTTTTTACTTATCCAGGGTCACAGAGCCAGAAAGTGCCTGAGGCTGGATTCGAATTCATCTCTTCCTGACTCCCAGTCCAGTGCACATCCACTGCACCACTCTGCTGGAACTGGTTAACCTCTCATAATAATAAGCTGTGAGACTGGATTATTGGGAGATCCTTGACAGTTCAGGGATATTCAGAGAAGGGAAGAGTTTGTGGGAAAAGATAATGAGTTCTGTTTTAGACATGTTATATCTGAGATGCTTTCAGGACATTCAGCTCAAAATCTCAAACAAACAGATACAGGATCACAGTTCAGAACAATGATTAGAACCAGATATGTAGTCTGGGAATCCTACAGGAGAGATGATGAAATCACCATGGGACATGATACCAGAGCAGGGAAAGGAGCCAGGTCAGAGTCTGGTTAGTGGACCTGACATGGGTGAAACAGAGCAGTAACTGTTCCCCAGTGACTGATATACAAAAGGTAAATAGTGTTTGTTGAATTAAACTGGTTTCGGTCCTTCATCCACAGAAATATGATCCTGGATCAAAGCTTCCCATCAATCGTGGAATGGCTAGATAAAAGCTCTAGTACATGGATGTAAAGAAATGCCAGTACTCCCTAAGAAATGATGGATATGAAGAATTCAGAGAAGCTTAGGAAGACTTATATGAACTGGTGCCAAATGAAGAACCAGGAAAACAATATGTACAATGACTACAAATGTGAAATGGAAAGAAATAGAGGGACAAGAAAAACCTGGAGCTGAGCACTGTGAATTTTAGCCACCAAGCTTGTTGTGGCAGGAGAGAAGATGCACCAGCCTCCCTTCTTTGCAGAGATAGGGGCTGTGGGTGTTGAACATTGAACACATTACCAGACTCAGCTGACGGGCTGTTTAGTTTTGCTGAATTGCTCCACCAACCCACCCCAATCTTTCTTTTCTTTTTTATTATAAGCATTGTTTTTATAAGGATCACTCTTGTGGAAACAGAGGAAGAAAATATCTAGAAATGAATGTAAAAAGGAATGATTCCAGTGAACTTAAAAGGAATCTGTTAAAATTATATTCTCAGCATTTGTGACAAAAACACAGGTGAAATCATATCCAGACTGAAGGAAACAGATGTTGATTTCAGATGTAGAAAGACTACCTACCGCATTAATAGGCTTGTCCATTACTGACTTTAACGGTACCAGCATGTTGGCCCTATCACATTTACCTTAACAGGCAGAGATGATTCTCATCTATCTAGGCTCCCCACAAACCTATCTCCCTTCCTCATCCAGACCAAGGACACAGACTGGAACAACAAAAAGAAAATGTTTGCATTCCTACAGCCCCCTGTTGCTTCCTTGGCAAGCCAAACTCCCACTGACAGTTAAGTGGCCATTAGGTTTATAAGAGAACAGCATCAGTTGAAAATGGAAGAAAGACGGTGCTCAAAAAAAACCTTCTTCCCTCCTCAGTCATCTGCCCAGACCCCTTTGCTCTTTCTTTGGAGTTCCCTGCTAATTGTTTGGTTGCTGAAAGCAGAGTTTCTCTGCTTTGTGTTTTCCTCAATTCCTAAGCATATGTAAATGTGTGCGCAAGAGCACACAACATGCTGCTTTGAGAAGGATTAGTGTCGTTTGGACCATCTGGCCAGATGTTCATTTTCATCAAAGACCATTTGGGAATGCTCGGAATCTATTATCCTGGGGGAGGGAAGTGAGTCTGAAAGTGGATGATGTTTGGAAAGACCTGATTCAGCATAAACAATAGCAAAATCTCATTGAAGAAGCTATTTTTGGTCTGAACTTTTCAGATATCCGACAAGTCCCATCTATGAACACAGAAGATGGGCCCCTGGGTCATTGATTTTCAAATGTTCTGTTTTGGATCCACACCCAACGTATTGCTTTTCTACTGAGCAAAGTGCTTTTCTTTCTTTATGATACTTATAGTTGATGACATTTTGTTTTGCATGACCTTCCTTTCAAAATATATGTGGAGAGGCAATGTGGTAGCCAAATACAATACGGTGTAACGGCCGTAACGCTGGACATGGAGGTAGGAAGATAGATCTGAGTTCAAATCCCACCTCCAACACAAGCCATGTGACCCTGGGCAAGTCACTTAACCACAGTCTGCCCCAGTTTTCCCATCTCTAAAAGGAAGGGATTGGACTTAATAACTTCTAAGGTCCCTTCCAGGCTAAATCTATGATCTCACAAACAAAAATTTGCCAAGTGTTCACTGTGTGCCAGACACTTAAGTGTTTCTTTTAAACAAATTATCTCATTTGCTCTCACTGTGATCTCTCCCCAAACACAAACACATAGAGCCATACCTCATAAGAATAAAAACGAAAAACTAACCAGCGCACAACCTGAGCTTAACAGCATATTCAATGTCCCACTCACCACTTCCCACTTCTGTGGAGAAGGCATTTTTCCATCTTTTCTTCAGGGACAAGCTTGGTCATTATAATTACGGAGAGGACAGAACTGTTTTGCTTTCTCCACATATACTGTTGTGGTCAGAGTGTGTATTGTTCTCCTGATTCACACAATTCTATATATGTTTATACATTTATTGCTTCTCCTGTTTGAATGTCAGCTCCTTCAGAATGAGGACTGTTCCAATCATTCTATTTGTTACCTCAGCACCAAGGACAGTGCCTGGTACATAGAGTGTGTCCTATCAATGCTTGCTGACTGATTCTACATCAGTTGTTATCTCTTTCTCAGGCTTCTCTGTGTTCATCACATTCATCATTTCTGACAGTACAATAATATTCTGTCCCACAACTGGTTTAGCCATTCCCCAACTAATCAACAGACATCCACTCCATTCATATAGCTCCTTGCTACTTACTACAAAAGAGACTGTTATAAATATCTAGGTATATATAGGACCATTATCTTAGATCTCCTTGGAGGATATGTCCAGCAGTAGGATTTCTGGCTCAAAGTATGTACACATTTCAGTTACTCACTTGGCACCTTTCAAGAATGGTCTTTCCATGGCCCCTCAAACACTGTTTCCATCTTTTGTATTCTTTACCAGTTTGCTGAGACTGAGGTAAAAATTCAGAATGGTTCTGAGTCGTATTTCTCTTATTACTAGTGATCTACAGCATTCTTTCACGTGGTATTTAATGGCTCAGGCAAGAGAGGCCTTCAGAGATTAACGTGGCTAGTTCAGTGGACCTTAAATTGTTTGGAATCAATCTAAGACAGAGGTTGGCACTTTTGGGTCAAGATGTTGTATCAAGACACTTTGTTAAGACATTGTTGTATCACAGAACCCTTCAGAAGTCTGGTAATATCTGTGGATCTCTTAGAATTGTGTGCTTAAATGAACAGAAATAAAATAAAATACTTAGGACTACAAAGGAATCAATTATATAAAAATACAGTTATCAAAAGGTTTTTTTTTAAGTTCACAGGTCTCAAGTTAAGAACCCTTGATTTAGGGTAAGAATGGGGGCAGAGCCACCACTACATATTGTCTTAGGGTGCCCAGTGGTAGGTGGTGCCAACAGCACCATCAGTGGAGAATGCTTCCTTCCCACCCTCCATCTCTACCCCTCCGAGCTTTGTCTCTTCTGTACATCTTTTCCTTGCTTTAGGCACAAAATTCTTAGCTAGGAGGAGGGGTAGCGGATGGAGGTTCTGCAGATGCCTTAGCCAAAGCTGCTGCTTCCTAAAGCCAATCACCAATTGGTCCCCATTATGTTTTCCCCCTTGGGCTCCT
Source organism: Pseudocheirus occidentalis (assembly GCA_028646575.1). Classification (NCBI taxonomy): domain Eukaryota; kingdom Metazoa; phylum Chordata; class Mammalia; order Diprotodontia; family Pseudocheiridae; genus Pseudocheirus; species Pseudocheirus occidentalis. The sequence goes on along the minus strand of CM053599.1, from coordinate 8,558,000 downwards.
CCTTAGCCCTGTTAACACTTCTAAGATGGAGGCCAGTTGATATTCCAACCGTGACTCTTTCAGGTTTTTCTGGTGTAACAATGATGGTTTCAGATTTGGAGTACTTATTCTTTTTAAGAGTCAGGTTTGGGGTTAAAACCTGGTTTTCTCTTGCAGCTCCTTTTGCGACAACCACCATTCTCAGCATGGGATATGGCTAAAAGAGGATCCCTGAAAAAAAAAAAGCTTAGAAATAGTTATTCGAATGGAGTATCCCCCACCATAACAAGGCTGAAAATCTGAGATTAAAAAAAGTGCATATTCATTGGAAGATTGCCCACTGAAATGAAATCATATGTGGTCTCTAATGCAGTTATGAGGCAACTAGCATCATGACATGCTTCAGAGAATAAAAATGAAATTCCAAACTGTTCAATCACATGAGGCCTCCAAGGAGCACTGCACTGGGAGGTTTTTGTGGCTTTTTACTTTGTGTGTGCAGAACTGGGCGCAAATCCTTTAGCAAATGGGGCCCCGAATGCAGCAATAACAGAACTTACATAGAGTATCCCCACTGTGCGCCAGGCACAGGGCTAAGTGCTTTACAGAGAGGGTCTCATTATTTGTTCCTTCCATCAGTCTGGGAGGCAGCTGCTCTTCTTAGTCCCATGATGCTCAGCAGCTCAGCTACTGCTCTAGCTTGGTTCACTCACATTGGTTTGGCTTCCTTTTTGATCATTAAGTCATGCTAGAGAACCACATTTAAAGTTAATTTGGGGCAGAACAATGCACTGGGGACAGCAGTGTGAGTGTGTGAGTGTGAGTGTGTGTGTGTGTGTGTGTGTGTGTGTGTGTGGTGGGGTAGAATCAGACTTGTCATTTAAAAACAGTGAACTCTCCATCAGTGAGCATCAAACATAGCCTACAGACTCTGAAGGCAGCTTTCCCTCCACTGTGCCACACCTCCGCTCACTCATGACAAACTAGAACGGAAGCCAGCTTATAAAAATGGAATGATGTAGTCGAGACAGGGGGAAAAGGAAGGAGACAGAAATGAAAGGCAATGATGATGTAGTATCTTTGAGGGAACGGAAGATTAATTCAGAGGATAGCAGACTCCTGTTCTCCATCTTTGCCAAAACAATAAAAGGTCGGGTTTAAGTAGCAGGCAAACAAAAAGTGAAATTAAAGAGAAGAGTGGGCCCTAATTGTAATCAGTCAGCAAGCTCTCATCAGGGACGTGCTGTGCACAAGGCACTGTGCAAAGAGCTGCAGAAACAACATGGTCAGTGCCTGTCCTCAGGGAGCTCACCTTCTAAGGGTCAGACAAGGCATACATAAATAAGCCACCCAGAGTACACACCCAGTAGCCACAAAGCAACTTTAGAGAGCAATAAGTGTAAGGCATGAGAACATTTAACAAAATAAATTTGGAGAATCTTTTCTTTTTTTTGCAGGGGGTAAGGCCTGGCAATTGGGATTAAGTGACTTGCCCAAGGTCATACAGCTAGTAAGTGTTAAGTGTCTGAGGTCAGACTCCATGGCCTGTGGTCTATTCGCCGCCCCAGGGAGGCTTTTTCAGAGCTGGGCAAAACAATCGTCTAACTAAAGGACTAGCTGAACTGCACATTGTTTAGGGGCCCTTTCCTCCTAAACCCACCATCAACTGGAACCGTTCGCGTCCACCCTCACTTCCCCGGATATTTATTAAGCTGTCACTGTGTATAACAAACACCCTGGCAGATACTAAGGTGAAAGGCACAGTTACCTGCCCTCAAGGGGCTTCTTATACTCATCAGAAGGGGAACACCTACACAGAGGCCTTCTGGCACCTACTCTCCCCAACCTCCAACATTCTCCTTAGGTATAAGGAACATGGGGTCCAGAGTCCCAAGCTCAGTCTTGGTGGAATGACGTCAAAACATCAATCTTCTTGTCTGGTTATATCCCAATGCCATTTGGACTGGGAAACTCTTGAGAATACATAGCTCACTGAAGGCATCTAGAGGATGTGGGTGAAGGGATTCCTTAGAATCGAATATATATATACAACATATACAATACAATATACAAGAATTGAAATAACAACGAGGGATAGGATGGTATGTGCCTCTTTACTTTACCTCACAGGAAATTCAAAGTGGGCCAGAAATCATCACCACGAGGTCTCCTTGACCATGTTACTTCCTAGGCTCCAGAATCTTCAGCGGCCATCTGCCGCCTGCTGAGTAAAGTACAAGCACCTCTGCCAAAATTTAATTGTAACCTGCTAACCTGTCCAGCTCTCTCACACTGACTCTTATTGGTCTGCTCTCTAACTATCCCTCCGCCCTCTTATTTTTCCAAGGAACAGTGATGTGCTGAGAGCCTGCCATACTCAATAATCCTAGAAAATAACAGGTAAGAAATTCTTAAAACCAACCATCATGCTAATGACAACAAATCTAACATCTAGTATTTTAAGGAAATGAGGTAAAAGGACTAAAAAAAAGAAAACAGCTAGAAAATGCTAAAAGAAATATAAAATAATAACAAAATCCTAAAAGAAGTCTAATACAATAAGTTCATGAAGCAAAGCTTTTTAACATTCTGACAAATATTAGCATTGTCTCATGACTTGTTCACAATTAAATCATAAAAACATGGTAAGTAAATCAGGAAAAGCCAAAAGAGCTGTATCCACCCTGACCAGGATCACTACACGAAAAGCAAAGTATATTGGCAAAGTCCAGAGACACGTGAACAAACAGAAGATGCACACAGAGAGTAAGGAATAAGGGATCACGGACACCACATTTGGAAATTTGTTTTAATCTGTCCATTGAGAACAAACCCTCAAACCTGAAAATGTTTTAGAAAGATTTTATTAGGACATTCAGACAAAGGAGCGAGCCAGGAAAGCTACACGTGTCTGTGTGTGTGCATGTGTACATATGTATACACACAAAAGCACTAACACATGAATTGTACATACAGTTTGCAGAACAAAGGCAGCTGCCAGGTAAGGCTGCTTGAGATGTGTATCAGCAGAGAAAAACAAATATTTACAATAATTTGTAGAAGCCAAAACACTATCTTTGGGTGGGCCCAAAACAAGCCTTCTATAGGTTCTAAACATTTCCTACAGCCACTGGGCATCTCTGACGTTAGTCTGATCTCTACCTTGAGCTTTGGGTTAGACAATTTTCTAGCCACATGAAGCTAGGTCTGAATAATATTAATATATAATAATATTTTCCCCCACAAAAATATTTATAAACATAGTTTTTGGCTTTGTTGCACATAATAGTTATGTAATATAATCATCTTTTTTTCTAAAATAACACTAAAATTCACTGCTTTCACCCACACGTAATTTGCTTGAGATTAATACTGTTCATATTTATTTGTATCGACATTTGTGGGATTCTCAGAATCACCAGTTCAGGTACTTAACCAGTGTGCATTCACTCAAATCCATTCACTGACATGTTTATTTTTTTCCCTTGTAATTCAGAGGATACAATTAGTTCAAAGAAAAAGGCACTGAAAGAAATAACATATTAACAATAATGATGATGATAATCACTAGTGTTGTAACCCCCATTTTGTGAACATCCCCCATCTCTGCCCATTGCAGACCTGCCTAGGAGACTTGCCCAAAACCCAACAAATCCTGTCTAGGCAACAAACCTGCCAGTAAATCTGCCCAAACCTGTCACCTGGAACCCATACCCACCCCCTTTTGGTTAGCTCTCAGAATAGACTTGGGAACTTTCCAGTTGGGCAACAAACTGATCGCTGGGCAACGGGTCATGAGGAAATGAACTGATTGCTACCTTTTGGTTTCTGTATTTTCTCCGCTTGCGTAGCAACCAAATTGTAGTTTCCCCTTGGTAAGAGTTATGTTGTGACTTTTTTCTATATAATCCCTGAGAATATGCATCTTGAGGCTGCTTGATTTGGGTTTTGTTTACCCCTTGCAGTTACCGATTGATTAAACTCCACTTAAAATTATTAATGGTCTCACTTGCTCATTTCTTAGTATAACACTAGCATAAGAAAAATACAGCAACCCCCCATAAATGTGAGGCCCACTGCCCTCTCCCACATAGACACCACAATGGGGAAAGTGAGCAGGAAGAAGCATCACATGTACAGAAACACACATGGCCCAGGCACACATGCAAAACAACCGCAGGCCCCTCAGGATAGCACCCCACTGCTCTCACTGGGGTTCCCAGGGGTGGCAGAGCTTGTTGATCTATACTGGTTGGTCTGTACCAGTCTCCCGGAGGCTGCTAGTAGCTGCTGGGTGTGGAGTCTCCGCTTGTCGTTGTTTTGCAGGTCGCAGGAGTTTGTGGTGGAGACTGAAGAAGGCACTGGCTGATGGGTTGGTTTCTCACTTGTCTCAGAAGGTGTCATGTGACCCAAAGGGCAGACAACCTCCACTAGGCTCTGCACCCTAATGCCAGACTCAGGGTTTCATCTCTTCAGGGCCACCTGCCAGCCTTGGCTAGAAGGGCAGAGTGGCTAGAATGACTCCCAGTTCTTCGGACCTTGGTTCCCAGGCTTCAACTGTCATCTGTGTGCAAATGACTCCGAAATCCACAGAGCTGCCTCTCTCTGGAGCTCTGGTTCCGTGTCTCCTAACACAAGCCTGGATATCTCTATCTAGATGAGCTGTAGGCATCTCAAACTTAACATATCTGATCTCATCTTGAACTTTTAGAAACCCAGATTCCTTTGAGGCTAAGCTGAAGAACCACCTCTTTCTATCAAATCAACAAGGAGTTGTGTTAGGTCCTAGAGATACCAAACACAATAAAGTTTCTATCCATTCCAACTTCTTCTTCAAGGCTTTTCCTCCACAGTTAGCCCCCATCTCAAAACCCCCATGTACCGATTTTGTAGGTGTGCTGGATTTTCTTATCTAGGGACCTATTGTGTCCCTCAGAAGAATCTACAACAGGACAGTTTGTTAGAGAGAGGAGTCCATCTGGACTGACAAAGGCAGTGTCCTGATCGGATCCGCTAGTGAAACCTCCAGCATTGTAAGATGCAGGGAAGATCAAACAAGGATGAAGACCACCTAGGCCTCTGCCCAAGTGGGGCTCCACTCCTCTCTTGCTTCTCTTTTCTCTGACACAGGGAGTGGTCTTTCATGGAAAGGAGCTGTGATGCATAAAAAGTTTGAGAGATTTCGTTTTGGAAAACTAATAACTTTATTCATTATGAAGAGTGAATAATTAATAAAAGGATGATCATTTGGCTCTCATAAAGCAAAAGATCAATCATGGAGGCCTCTCAATTTATATGCCCTGAGAAGAGTGGTCCTCCTGACAGGTGGCGATCAACTCTGGTTAACATTTAATGAGAGAATGGATATTATAACAAGAGGTGAATTTACTCTAATGAGGGGCTGGAAGACTTAACTTTAAGTCACTTCTACTCCCAGACTACCCCAGCCTCAGGCAATCTAAACAAAAATTTGCCAAGTGTGTTTGCCTCAAACAGGCCACCCACTGAGGCTTATGGGGGAATGCACAAGTGAAAACACTGTGTATACCTTGACTGGCCCTTATCAAGGCATGGAGGGACTTGTTAATGTGTGTTATTCTGAACTAGCCCCAGTTGGTGCTCCCATTATCAGAAACCCCACTGAGTAGAATAAAGCAAGCTTATTTATCCCCTTATTATGTCTCCAATCCTGCCTGGAACAAAAGTGAACCTACTAGAAGACCTGCTAGAAAAGCTCCAACTCCAGCATCTCCTGCCCTACAATTGGCATAGTCAGTGTCCCCTGTGTTACACTTATCCAGACATCCCCCCTAATACCAGGGTCCTCCCTCTGTGATCACCTCCAATTTATTTTGTCTGTATCTTGTTTGTACATAGTTGTCCCCAGTTTGTCTTCCCCAAAAGAGCTGTGAGCTTCCTAAGGGCAGAGCACATCTTGGCCTTTCTTCTGTGCTTAGCATATAGTGTTTCATAAATCACTTTATGTTGACTTTAAAGAATTAAGAATGTTGGTCAATGAAATGATCAGTCACAATTCTAAAGCACCAATGATGATTCATTATCTGCTTCATCAAAGAGCAGTGATGCAGAGAGAGACCTCAATCTGGATGTGGCCAACGTGGTCATTCTGTTGTTGGACTGTGCACATCTGTTACAAGATTGTGGGTCTTTTTTTCTTTTATTTTTTTTCCAGCGGAGAGGGAATAAAGTGGGAAGAGAAGGAGGGTAGGGATAGGGTTGGGGAAAAAAGAAAAGAGGGTCACTGAAGCATTTGTTAAAAATTCCCAGAAGAGAACAAAAGGAAGGACAAGCAGGATACCTACAAAAGTTACATGTTGAATTTATTCTAGCTTTAAAAAAAAAAAGCAAACTCCACATAATATTCGGTTTGATGTATAATCCTCTTTTGTCTTGCTATGTATAGAGAAATGTTCATCTTGTTTAATATTTGCTAAGTTCAGAATTTTTTAAAATTAAAAAAAGGTCAGAACCAAAGTTGCCTGCCCAGAGCAGAGAGGCCAAGTGACCTTCCCAGGGTTTCCCAATGAGTACAAGTCAGAAGTGAGACATGACCAGGTCAGCCCTCTGGGGAGCATCACAGCTACAGAGAAAACAGCCTAGACTCCCCAGGAGTTGACAGTTAGATAAGGCAGACAGTAACAGTAAGGGATCACTTAGTAGCCTTTTGCGGCCCAGGTCAACTTCACCCTCAGGTACTGAAAGAACTGGCTGATGTAACTATCTGTAACATTGGAGACGCCATGGGAAATATGAAAGGCAGACGTCATTTGAAAAGGGCAAGTGCTGTTCTAATTTTCAAGAGATCGATAACAGTGAGTTTGACTCTTGATTCCTGGTGAAGTTTTAAAACAGATACTAAGAGATGGTGAATGAACATCCAGAAAGGGCATTGTTACATATGATGAGCCAGCACAGCTTCATCAAATACAAGTCCTACCAGACTAAATTCATTTCCTTTTTTTTTTTGACAGTTACTAACTAGCAAGGTGAGGGGAATGCTGAAAAAAAATCTCCTACTATTCTTATGGCAAAGATGGAGTCCCGGACTAGATAACTGAATTCTGGACTGGCTGAATGGTCCAACTCCAAGAGGAATCATTCACTGTTCAACATCCATGTGGCAGGAGGTCCCCAGGTCCCAGAGATCTATGCTAAGCACAATGTAATTAGGAAACTATTAAATACCACAAAGCCAAATATAAGTGATGTTTGGATTCTCTCTTTGTATCACTACTGCTGCTGTTCTTCAATAGACTGAGCATTAAGATTTGTCAGAGTAGAAGAATTCTGTATAAACTATAGAAGGAAATAACAGGAAAGTCTTGACAAGTTTTCATTCACTAAAAAGACATCAATAGCTATATGTTCTCTGCCCTCACAGCTGATTTAATGAGCATGTGCTCATTAAAAAAGAAAGTAATCTTTTCTAAGACATGTGCCACCCTACCCTGTTAGCCAGCTGCAGAGGTATCACAGGATCAGAGGATATGCAGATTTGCTGAACTGAGGTGAAACATGGGCCCATATTTTCCAGTTTACAGGGCTTCTGGCTGGCTTCTTCCTAGCAACACAGCAATGAGACTGAAAAGGAAGAAGGATGGGCCCTCTGGGATTTCATGCTTGCCCAAACACACAGCAAGTACAGCAAGGTTGGACAGAGACCTGTCTGGCAAGGAGCGGATACCAGGTGATGATCAGCCTGGGAATGGGATCAGCCAAAGGAAACAGGGCAGCTTAAATCCAGGAAGGGATCAGGTCAAGCTACCAGGAGCAGTTGGTGAAAGCAAACCAAGTGCAGGCCACAGCTTCCTTCTCCTCAGATTTCCCTAGAGCACAAGGCTGGGGTACATCCTCACTCCCCCACTTGTGTCTCAATTTCTTTTCCTTCTGCGTTCCTCAAACCAGCTTGGGGGGAGGATCAGAAAAGAATCGATTTGATCCTGGTTACAACTCCATTGCAGCCTATCCCTATCTCAATTTTCTATACTATTTGGAACTGCTAATTGCCTGTGACAGAGTGGTCAAGACAGAGGGGAGTTTATGTAGAAGAATAGGGCTGTACTTACAGGGATAGTTTTGTGGGGTTTTGGCAGTATCTGAGTATATTACAATCCAAACCACATCACTATACTGCTCTGGAACCCAGAGAGACATCAAGGAGACAAATCCGAGGCAGGGGGTGGGGTGATAGTCCCTGGGCACATCTTTAAGTATTACTTCTAACCTAATAGCAAAGAAATTCCGCATTGACTCGCAGTCTACTTTAAAAGGTTAATAATGACCTGTTAATGGGATCACTGTGAAAAGCTGCTTTGCATTGCTATTCTGCAGCCATGAATCATCTAACAGAAATGTCATTCTTTAAAGGAAACGGTAGTATTGTGGGTCATCTGTGGGCAGGCTGGTATCTCACTCAATTTCCTCCACACTCTGCTTGTTGACTTATTACAGAGAAGCCAACAGCCCTAGGCCATTTGGCCAAATGAATACACTGAAATCTTGAAGGCATGAATTCCTCTGAAAACATGAAATCTTTCCAAAATAATGAGACTAGACTGCAACTGAACAACATGCTGTCTTTTGTTTTATAACCAGCTAATAACCGTGAGTTTCAACAAAATAGCCTCCATGGCACCAAAATCACATACAGCAACAGTCCAAATTGGATCCCTAAATGCCTTTTTTCTGAATCAATATGAATATATTTCCAGTCAGAAATTTCTAGGTCATTTCCCAGTATTCTGAAACACCCACAGTATAGACAATTAAGAAACAAAGGCAGCTTCTAAATGTTGGCTGGCTCGCCTTTTTCCTTCCCAGTGCTTTAGTCTGACCTGTGTGGTTTAAGGTGAGGTGGATGCATGGATGGCTACCTGCAGAAGTGTGGCCCGGCAATGGATCCTGTCAGTAGCATTGTGTTAGCACTACTTATGGGAAAATACCGAAAGGACATCTTTTCCTTCACAAGAAGAAACTTGTGCATTAAAAGTGGTTCACTGCAATACTTAACTGCTTGCATGGTGAATTCATTGTTTTCTCTAAAGAATAACCTCTTGGCAGCCTGAGTTTACTTGTCAAAAGAGAAAGAGGATTTCTTTTCCTCAAAATTCTGCAGGTTTCATCCCTCCTTCCCACTCTACCTGCATCTTCTAGCAACGTCATCCTGACAACATTCATTAGTTATCTGAGCTGACAGACGCTCCACCCTGGGATAACGGCTTCTTCCACACTCTCGGATCTTTAGGAATGAGAACTGACCCACTACTGAACTCTGCCTGCCTCCCACCCCAATTACAGGTATCTGTATCTAGGTCCAATAAGGGTCTTGATTATATGCCAAGGACTAAGGCTAATCATGAAGATCCAAGTCAATAAATACTCAAAAAAGACTGCCCACAGGTTCAGGCCAAGGCTGCCAGGTCTATTAGCACTCACTCCTAAAACTTCAAGCAGTTCAATGTGTATGTAAAGCATGTCAGAAGTCGAGTTTTTCCTCATGTAACAGTAACAGCTACACTCATCCTGCAGCCCTCATAGATCCCACACTTGTGTCAGTGGGCAGCAGAAGGAGCAGAAGAAATTCTACAGGCCCATAAGTGTGTGTGATTCACCTGGAAGTGCTCCAGGGCTGTTAGACACTTTAATACCCTTTGAATCCAGCCCAGCTCTGGATGTAACTCAATACTAATACCTCTATCTGTTGTGCACTGGGCTTTGCTTTCTCCTCTCAAGGCTGTGGTTATAGATATATAGATACTGAGCTAGAGCTCAATGCTGAGGAATATGAAGGGTAACCCAATTCCCCAAATGTAGAACTAGGTGCACAAACCCAGAGCATTCTAAAAGAGTTAGTTAACGAGGCCTACTTAGGCTTCAAAGGGGGCTCTAAAGAAAGATCCTCAAATACAAACACGGGATGTGATTTTAAAATAAAAGGGTAACCTTGGGTTATGACTCCCAACGGACATGTATGGGGCAGCATCTGGGCCAGATGATATTTTATTTTATTTGCTTTTTGGAGGGGGGGGAGGTAGGGCAATTGGGGTTAAGTGACTTGCTCAAGGTCTCACTGGCTAGTTTTGTATTAAGTATATTAAGATTTGAACTCGGGTCCTCCTGATTCCAGGGCCAGTGCACCAGCCACCTAGCTGTCCCCAGATGACATTTTAAATATTTCTCATTCCTTAGACAGGATTAATAAATATTGGTATCTTCCTTAGGGGTCAGTCATTTCCTCTTCAACAAGCATTTATTCCACTCCTACTGCGTGCTAGGCACCAAAAAAAGGAACCAGTCCCTGCTATAAAGCTTATATTGTACTGGAGAGATACAGTGTGGACACAGGTAAGTAAATGCAGTCACTTCATAAGGGGCAGCGCTGTTAACTTGATGAGCTTCAGAAGGTTTCATACAGAAGATGGCCCTTCAACTGTGCTTTGAAAGAAGTTTGGGATCTGACCCATATGTACAAAAATATTTATAGCAGCTCTTTTTTGTGCTGGCAAAAAATTGGAAATCAAGGGGATGCCCATCCATTGGGTAATGACTACACAAGTTGTGGTATATGAATGTAAGGGAATACTACTGTGCTACAAGAAATAGGGGGAAGACAGACTTCATCATAACCTGGAGAGTCTTATATAAACTGATGTTGAGTGAGGGGAGCAGAACCAGGGGAACTCTGTACGCAATCACAGACACAACCCATGTGTGAAGCACGTGTGATAACTCACTTTGATAAACTGGGCTCCTCTCAGCAATGCAAGGTTACAGGACAACTCCAAAGGACCCATGCCGGAAAGGGCTCCACATTCAGAGACAGAGCTACAGAGTCTGAATGCAGATGGAAACAAGCTGTTCGCTCCCTTTCTTTTTCTTGTTTTGTTTCCTATTTCCCACCGTTCATTCCATTGGTTATAACGCTCCTTTACAACCTGACTAATGTTTAACATGAAGGTATCTGTAGATCCTATGTCATAGGATTGCATGCCGCCATGGGGGGGGGGGGCGGGTCCTAAATCTGGAACTCAAGGGATTGTGGGACTTAATGCTGTCAAATAAAAGTAAGTAAATAAATTTAAGAAACGAAGGAGGAGGGTCCTCCGCACATTGGGGCCCAAAGAGAGGAGCCGGGCCCGGCCCTCCAGCAGCACAGCCTGGCCGGGGGAGGGGGGGGCAGGCGATGCAGACAGCGGGGCACAGAGGAGCCCGCTGGGAGGAGCCGCGCCCAGAGCCCGGGGAAAGTCTCCCCGCAGGCCACTGAGCCAGCAGGCCCGGCCGCACGGAGGACGGAGAGAGGCGAGCCCGGGCGCGGGGAGGCCCGAAGGGGACAGCGGAGAAAGGGAGACTGCGGGGAGGCGGCCCCGGGAGGGCAGAGGGGGCTCCGCGGGGCGGGGCCTCGGGAGGGGGCGGGGCGGACAGTGTCAAAGGCCGGCCTACCGAGGGGAAACAGTCCCGCCCGCGGGAGGGGGAGGACGCTGGGGGATCCCGAGGGGCGAAGGGCGGAAAGACCGCTCCTACGGGCCACGCTCGGGCCAAGAAAGGGGTCACGGGGCCCCCGGGCCGAAGCCGGGGCTCCGCATACAGCAAGCGCCCAATAAGCGCCAGCCCCTACTCGGCTCCCAGGAGCTCCGGGCGAAGACAAACCGCAGGCGCACCGGACAGAGGTCGTCGGTTTCCTGGGGCGGCCTCAGACACTTACGGCTGCGCGGCCTCGGCTTCCCCGACCTCCCCGAGGAGGAGCCGCCTGCGGCCGAGACCGGCCGGGGCCTCTCAGTCGGTACCTCCAGCTGCGTGAGCGGGTGACTTCCGGTCACGTGATGACCACGTTTTTACCCTCGACGCCCCGCCCACTATTGTCGTCGTGCCCTACCGGAGGCTCACGCGCGGCTTCGGGACGAGCCCCCGCACGCTCAGCCAATGGGCTTCTCCCAGATCGCTCTTGCGTGATGCCCCGCCCTGTGACGTCGCGGCGCCAGAGGCCGAGGAGGTGGGTTGCCGGCGGGCCACGGAAGCCGGGAGGAGATCACCAGAGGCGGCAGCGGCGGTACACAGAGGGCGGAGGGCGGAGGGTCGGGGCGGCGCCATGGTCTACATCTCGAATGGTGAGTGAGGGGCGCGATCAGGGCCTGGGAGGGGACCGGACCGGACGCCGTAGCCGGGAGGGCGGGAGAAGGGATGCGCCCACCCTGGGAGGGCGGATCAGGCATTCTAAGGTACTTCGGGCCGGGGGGAAACTGAGGCACAGGCCTTTGAGGCTGCCCCGACCAGGAGGGGAGAAGGCGGGTGAGGAGCAGTTCTGGACCGAGGGATGGTGACTTCCGAACCCAGACTTCCAGCCGGACGGGACCCCGGGGGCCCTCGAGGCGAGCCCGTGGGAGATTGTGACAGAAAGGGAAACTGAGGCTGGGGGGGCTCCCTCCTCTGAAGGTGGAGTTAAGGAGGTTGTCATGGGTGGAAAGAAGAGGGGCCGCGATGGGGAGGGGGATGAAGTGGGGAGGGGAGGGGATGGAGTGAGGAGGAGGGGCGCCCTAGACCTGACTCCACCAGTAGGGGGTGAATAGCCGAGGGCGTGGTCGTCGTGGTTGTTTCACTACTTGGTCAAACTATATTTTTAAGGGGAAACAGTAACAAGTATATTTGTGCAGCGTCTTAGTCCTCTTCCCGATCCTCATACCCTGAAACGTTGTGTTTACTGATGATTGTTAAGCCCCAGAGACCTGAGATCACAGCAGCACAGGTATAATCCGTCATTTAACAAGCATTTATTAAGCACCTACTTGATCCAGCCAGACTGTGCTATGCACACAGTCAAAGCCCTTACTTTCCAGGTGTCTCGTGCAAAATGCCCCCATTTTACAGATGAGGAGACTGAGGCTCCCAGCGTCAGAAGCAGGATCCGAACCCCCTCTGTAATACT
>CM053599.1:8505078-8544581 GCA_028646575.1 Pseudocheirus occidentalis | reverse complement strand
GAGAATGGGGCCCTGCTGTGTGCTAGGGCATGGAGCCCCACTGTGTGCTGGGGACAGAGGAGGAGAATGGAGCCCCACTGTGTGTTGGGGACAGAGGGAGAGAATGGGGCCTTGCTGTGTGCTGGGGACAGAGGGGGAGAATGGGGCCCCATTGTGTGCTGGGGAGACTGAGATAGAAATGGGATGGGGCACATCAGTCATTTACATGCAGATTGAGCCTAATTATCCCGTGTCCCCGTCTAGATTGCTGGCATTCTCCCTACCCTACATCTCCCATCTCCAGGCCTTTGCCTGGTGATCCCATGTCTGGAACATGCTCCTTCATTGATTCCCTCCCTTCCCATCTTTGCCTGTCCTCCAGGGTGCTGTCCTTGGTGCTGAGGACTCAGCCCTTTGGAGGAAGGGCCCTCCCTCTGGGAGCTTTCCTCCTCCCTCCTGGAATTGCTTTCTCTGATTATTCCCTGGTTAGGACATAAGCTCCCTGAGGGCAGGCATGGCTTTCTTTTTGACTTTATGTCCCTGTCCTCTTCCCTTTGTGAATGTTTGCTGACCTGGGTAAGTACAAGGTCACTGAAGAAAGAGGTGCCTCTGGGGGAGGTAGGTTTTGATCCCCCAGCTAGTGAGATCCTGGGTGAGTCCCTGCATTGGAGATGAGAGTGATTTGATGGTCCCTGGAGCCCCTGGGTGGGGCAGGGGCACAAACCTGAGGCTTTGGGGGGTCTTAGAGATTTAAGCATTTCTGATTGACTGTGTGGATCTGCCCTCAGGGAGGGTCCACTTTGATTAGGCACCTAGAGTGTGCAAAAAAAAGTCCAAAGACAGTCCCTGCCCTTAGGGAGCTTCTTGGGGAGAGAACCTGCCACATGGGTACATACCAAGCCAGCCCTAGACCCAGCCCTAGATGGGATGATTAGGCTTAACCTGAAGAAGAAAGGCCCAGCAGTCCTGGGGGCAGGGGTCAAGCCAGGAGGTTCCTGACCCTCAGGGTCAGTGTCATCTTGCTGGCTCCCCAGTCAGTTCTCTGCCCCCAAGGGCATCCCCCTCTGCTCCTTTGAATCCTGCAATAAATGGGCTCCCACAGCTTGGGACACAGCACCTGTGTTTCCCCTCTTCACACTCCCTACTTTCCATTGCAGCAAATACAGAGCAACTTCATCGTTGTGATCCACCCAGGCTCTACCACACTGAGAATGGGGCGCGCCACAGACACCCTCCCTGTCAGCGTCCCCCATGTCATTGCCCGGAGGCACAAGCAGCAAGGCCAGCCCATGTACAAGGACAGCTGGCTGCTTAGGGAGGGGCTCAATGTAAGTCTTCAGCCCTGTGTGGGTGGAGAAACCTGCCATTTAGTTTTGTGGAGTTTTTTCAGTTAAATATTTTTCTCTCCTCTTTAAAAAAAATAGAAAAACGAAGCTCTTATGAGAAATGTGCTTAGTCGTCTGTGCTGGGGTGGCCCTGGGCACTGGGGGTGGGGGCCTGTGTTGTTACAGCTGGTGCTGCTCTGCTGCTCCTACGAGTCTGAAGCCTTCCCTTCTGAAGTTCTGTGTGGTATTGGTGTTTGGACTATTTGTTACAAGTGATTTTATGTTAAGCCGTGATCCTCCCATAGGTCCCCTATACCATTGTGTGGTATTCTCTCCACGCTGCAGCTCTCAGCCCATCCTGAGGGTCCAGAAAGTTCCTATACATTGCTTGATGCTGGGAAACTTGGGGTTGTCCGTTCATTTACCCCTGTGCGTGCTGTGTGACTGACCCTTCTGCTTTCCTAGTCCTCTCTATGATAAATTCCATTTATCATTTATTCCATTTATGCTTCTGCAGTTTCTCTGCACTCATGCCTACCACGGGCTGCTCCTCTGCTCCTTTGGGGTCACTACATTGTAATCCTTCAGATGCTGTGTGTTGTCTGTAACCCATAGTCACACGGCACTCCCTGAATAGTCTCCTTAAACAAGATGGTCATGATCTGAGGGAGAAGGTTGAGGTTATTAAATGCACTGTAGAAAGTTACCTCACGACCAGCATAACTGAGGGCAGCTGGTCTGTAGCAGAAGCACAGCAATGCCATATAGGGGTTGACTGCTCCTCTTTGCCGAGGATGCTTAAAGAATGATTCACCAGAAGAGAAGGCAAGCTCATACTTACAGTCTCTTAAGGAGTTACTTGTTAGTAAAGGAGACTTCAGAAACCAGATCACAGGATAGTATACCTCCCTTTCAGTTTCGATTCCACAACTCAGTCTCAGAATTCCAAAAGACAGCCTCTCAGAATTCATTCATTGGTGAGATAGCACAACCATTCCAGGGCTATGGGTAGGACAAGGCCTGCAGGCTTCTAACCCTGCCATGGGCAGCCTTGGGCCCAGAGCTTCCCAGCTGCCCATCCTGTGGCCTGCCTGCATGTGGTAAGTGAGCCCCCACTGCCACCCCCTTTTCTCCACCCACCAGGGGCAGAGTGCATGCAGCCTGGGGCAGGTGAGGAGATCCAGTCTTAAAAGCCAGTTAAACTGACGGACGGCTGAATAAAGAAATACTCCAAAGAGTACAGTGTGATCCCTGCTTTTTGATGATCCAAACATTAAGACTCACAGAATATTTTCACTCCATTTCTTCTGGATTGTATCTGTGCCCAGGCAGTTAGGTGTTTATAGAATAGTTTCCTGTTTCCTTCTTTATTCTTATTCGTCCTTATTTCTGTCCAGAAGCCTGAAAGTTCTGAACAGAGACAAAATGGCCTTAAAATGGTGGACCAGGCCATATGGTCCAAAAAGATGTCGAATGGAGCAAGAAGGATCCCAGTATCCCCGGAGCAGGTGAGCCAGGCACTTGTTTCCCCACACCCAGTACCTGATGCCTCCTTCTGTGAATGAGCGAGTGAGCAAATGACTGAACAGATGAGCAAGGACTTTAGACACTTACCATACTCCCTGGGTACCCTGTCAGCACAGCTCCCAAGGGGTTTGCCCCTCTACTCAGGGAAGGCAGGCTCCAGACATCCTTAAGGAACAGTTGTAGAGCAGGTGGGCCGAGGTCATGTAAGTAACTACAATGAGAAGGTGGTAGAAGTCTGGGGCAGAAAAGGGGTGGATGGTAAGGCCCCCAGGGTCCCATGAGGCTGCAGCCAGGCAGGCTTCCATCCCATCAGAAAGGATGGAGAAATTGAGCCCCAGCTCTTGGGCAGAGGGAACGTGGAAGGGTGTAGGTAGGTAGGACCTCCCTCCCCAGTGATGAGCAAGGATTGGTGCTGGGCCTGCTCTGAGCAGACTCCAGTGGTATTCCTTTACTAGCTTCTCTGCAGCTTCTCAGTTCTTAGTGAATGAGGTCTTTGGCTACCCAGATGCATTGGCTGGTGGGCAGGCTTCAGGCAGTGAACCTCTCCAAGCAGGATTGCACAGAGGAGCCAGTTTTATTCTGTGTTATCATGGAGGGCAGAAAGAATCACACCTGTGCTTGCTACCTGTGATGTTCCTGAGCTGGTATCACTAGTATTTGAAAACCCTAGGACTTTAGAGGTGCAGGGCGCCTTTGAGCTCCTCTGGGCCCACCTTGGTTTCTGAGTTACAAGATAACCAGGCCAAGAGACATTCCATTGGAAAGGCTGCCTTTACCATCACCCTAATTTCAGGTTCTCAGATGAAGCTCTTACTGGAGTCTTTGAAAGAATATGATGTGGCCTTTGCAGAGACTGTTAGGAACAGTTATGTGTGCCACATAAAGACATGGTCTCTTCTCTCAGCAGAGTGAAGCATTTTTCTCATAATTGCTGAGTTACTGCTTGGATAAGAAAGTCCTAGGAAGGGGAAATTACATTTATGAGCAGAGAAAACACCCTTTTCTCTGGGCCCTCAGACTTCTTCCCTCTCGTCAGGGTCTTTGGTCAGGACTCTGCTCTTCCTAGGCCGTGGGTGGGAGAGGAGAGAAAATGAGAATCAGTATTTCATGTATCAATTGAAGGGATTTTCTGAAACTCTCAGGCTCGCTCCTACAACAAGCAGATGCGGCCAGCAATTCTAGATCACTGCTCCGGAAATAAGTGGACAAACACATCTCATCACCCTGAGTGTTTAGTAGGAGAAGAGGCAAGTGACCTTCTCATTCTTGTGAAAAGTGGGGAATGGGGTGGGGGAGGGGGCACTGTGGTTTAAGAGTGGAGTGGAGGCAGAGGTTTCTTCTTCTGTTGGCTGCTCATTCCCTTGGTGGCCTGATGCTCTTTATCTCTTGGCTGTCTGTAATCCCGCTTTTGGTCACTGAACATTCATACTGGCTATTATTGAAGTGGACAGATTGTACTCTGGACATGGGACCACTCAGTAAATGTTAGCACAACTCTCTGGCCTTGATCTTTTGGCATGAACCAGCAAAACCTGAGACTGAAGATGTCCTTCAGAGACTTTGTTTTTTATCCCTAGGCTTTGTATGTTAATCCATTGGACTGTTACAATATTCACTGGCCTATCCGCAGAGGTCAGTTAAATATTCACCCTGGACCTGGGGGCTCCCTTACAGCTATCCTGGCAGATCTGGAAGCAATATGGTCACATGTAATACAAAAATATTTGGAAATACCCCTGAAAGACCTAAAGGTGAGTGAAGAGTCCGAGTATTCTGCCCGTCCCCTCCTTTGTACTAAGCAGCTGGCATCTGGACAAACGGAGCCAACTTCCTCCTTCCCCTCGCCCTCCCCAGAGCCACCAACTCAGGCCCCTTTGTCTCCTTAATCCCAAGGCACACGTCTTCCTTCACCAATTTTATGAGTTTCATATTCAGATCCTTATTATTCAAAGAAAGACGGGCCAACTGTTTTCCATCTAAAACAAAAAGCCAGTGGGTAGCAGAGAAACTGGATCTGTAAATTCCTGACCTGTAAACGTGGAACGTCAGAGGGACGTCCCCCACCCCATTCAGAGACAAGCTGGGCGAGAGACTCCCCTCCCCTTCTTTGGATGCGAGCAGAGTGTGACTTCTGTCCTCTTTCTAGTATTATAGGTGCATCTTGTTAATTCCTGACATTTACAACAAGCAGCATGTGAAGGAAGTGGTGAACATGACCCTTATGAAGATGGGTTTCTCAGGTAAGAAGCCATGTCAGTCAGTGGGTATGCATTCATTGTGGGCTTGCTATGCACAAGGCACTGTTTCACTGAGTGCATAGGATGATTTACATGAGTAAACAAAAAAGAATTTTAGGAAGAACATAGTATGGGCTGAGCCCTGGGATCCAAGAGGAGAAGGAGGCAGCCCCTGTTATCAAGGCCTTATACCCTGAGTCAGGGAAAAGATGACCCATAGAAGGGACCTCAGCTGCCCAGTGGATGGAAAGGTCTGGGGCTTTCTGGAGGGTAACAAATCAATCTCATTCACTGATCTACCTTCAACACTTCAACTCAGGGCTTGGCTCTGGTTACGTGCCAAGTCTAAGACTGACAGTGACTGCTCTTTGTAGGCATTGTGGTCCATCAGGAGTCTGTGTGTGCCACTTTTGGGAGTGGCCTGGGCAGTGCATGCATTGTAGATGTTGGAGACCAGAAGACCAGTGTGTGCTGTGTGGAAGATGGAGTTTCCCATCGGAACACACGGTAAAGGGCTGGGGAGGTGGGCATGTGTACTTTCCTCCTGAGGTTGGTTTTCGGGGTGTGTGATTTCATCAGAGGGCTCATCCTTCCACCCATTCAGCTGACTCTTTTGAGCCTTAGAGATGGTCTTTGTGAGGTGCTGAGCTTAGCAATGAATTTCTTGAACTTAGCTTTGTTCTCTGGTGAGAGATGGATAATCCATCTCTGGGTCCTGGCCCTGGAGCCCTCTTGGCTTGTTAGAACCTAGCAGAACCTACCCTCAGCGGGTCAGCTGCATTTGAAAATGCAGGGTCATCCAAATGCTGCCATATTGAGGCACCAGAGGTGGGACTCAGTGATCATGGCTTGGCAGTGCTGATGTGTTCCCTTTGCTCAGGTCAGCGCTGGGGGGACCAAAGCTGTCCCTGCTTAGGCCTGAGATGAAAGGTGAGCTGACGCTTCCCTTCCCCTTTGCTTTGGCCTCTTCTCTACCTTCCAAGGGTATCTACCCAAGGAATACAAGTGAATCTTCATAAGGACCAAAGAAAAGAAAGCTGCCAACCAGAGTCCTCTGGGGCTGGGCTGGGTGGGGGAAAGGAACAACAGCAACTGTTGGTGTATTAACCACAACAACCTCTCCCCCCTCCTGGTTTTAGGCTGTGTCTCGCCTACGGGGGATCCGACGTCTCCCGGTGTTTTTACTGGCTCATGCAGCGAGCTGGGTTCCCGTACAGAGACTGCCAGCTAACAAATAAGATGGACTGCCTCCTCCTGCAGCACCTCAAGGAGACCTTTTGTCACCTGGACCAGGTAGGCACAAAGTCATGAGGACCAAGGACAGAGAAATCGCCCATGACGGCCATGGGAATTAGGCACCTTGGGACAATTCAGAGTTTCTCCGAGTGACTCCTCGGCCCCTTTTGGGCCGTCCCAAGCACCGCCAACTGATTGACATTATAATGGGTAGACAAGAAAAGGTAGAAACCTGCCTTATTTTGGAACCTTCCATGTTGCTTTTCAAATGTTATAATTCTCCATTTTCCAAAAAAATTAGGACATCTCTGGCCTCCAAGACCACGAATTTCAGATTCGACACCCAGACTCTCCAGCTTTGCTTTACCAATTTCGTCTTGGGGATGAGAAACTGCAGGTAACATTGGCCAAGGGGGTGGCCTCTGGCTCTGAGGACCCCTGCCAGCCCATCAGTATGTGGGACTCATGCTCAGTCTGAGCACAGGCACAGAGCAGGGCCTTCTCCCAGGAGCCAGGCCTTCCTGGAAGCGCAATGGGGGCTGTTCTGCCCCGTCCATTGAACTCAGTCTGCCCTCACTTGTGTAGTGAAGAAAAGCAGAGTCATGGATCCTGGCCTCAGTTTCCTTATTTGTAAACTGTCTCACTGAGCTGGCGTCAGCCTAAGGAAGCTTATGAACGTTTTTCCAAAAACTGTTTTTAAAAACATGAAATGAAACACGTATGATTACAAGTGAAACTAGTCATGTTGAAACACAATTAGGAAAGTATTGAGAAATAAGAGGTCACAGTCCCTCTTCCGAGATCTGTCTGAAGCCCTGGTTAAGATCCTGTACGCTACACAGTCACTGTGGCCTCATACTAAGAATAACAGGTGACACGAGGCACTTGTCATGCGCACTGTGCTCAGCGGTTTACAAATCTCATCTCACTGGACCCTCAAAAACTCCGAGAGGCAGGTGCCGTGATTACCCCCATTTCATAGATGGGGAAGCTGAGGCAGCCAGCTTTCAGCAAGGTGCCTGGGGGCAGAGAGCCGGGAAGCATCAGGCTCCAGGCTCAGTGCCAGCCGACCTCAGCCAGAACCTCCCTTGCCCAGGTACCATCAGACGCTCTCTCTTAGCTTAATAACAGTACGTTCGGTTGTGCCATCCAGCATGGGGGCTGGTAGGGGTGCAGAGAGCGCCCAGGGGCCTGAGGGGTCAGTGTGGTCCAGAGGCAGCCCCAGAGCAAGCGCTTCTTTCTCTCCTTCACACTCAGGCTCCGATGGCTCTTTTTTATCCTGCAACTTTTGGCATCGTTGGCCAGAAAATGACGACGCTGCCCCAGAGATCACAGGGCGACCCCGAGGACCCTCACGATGAGCATTACCTGTTAGCCACACAGAGCAAGCAGGAGCAGGTCAGTCCTCAGGGTCCAGGGGCACAGCAGTTGCTGTATCTGCAGGGCCTGGGGTGGTTCCAGCATAGAGAGACAGCGTGTCACATCTTCGTCGATGTTCCTGAGGAATCTGACTGGGCGTGGATGGGCAAAGGGGCTGCAGGCAGCAGCTAGCCTGAAGATCTCCACAGACAGAGAGTCTGCCTCTGTGGCGTGGTGGCATGGTATCGGTGGCTAGGGCTGAGGTGGTCCCCTTGGACAGACCCTGACTGCAGCTTGGTTACCACCCTGGGCTGCGCTTTACTGGACAGAGATCTCAGTACGCTGGACGTTATTCAGAGGAGGCAGCCTGGATGGCGACGGGCCTCAGGGAGACGGGACCTGTGTTCCAGGACTGGGTGGTTTGTCTGGTGGAGGGGGGGACAGACTGGTTCTCTCCAGCTTGGGGCTGCCAGAGGGCCCAGGCAGCCTCAGGCTTTTACTGACTGTGGGACCTTGGGCCTCCTCTCACTGAAACGGGAAGGAGAAGAGGAAAGGAGGGAGGGATGTGCCAGGCACGGGGTGGGCCAAGCATCTGAACAGATATCTTATGTGACCCTCACAGCAGCCCCATAAAACAGCTGCTGTTAACTTCCCCGTTTTACTGAGGAGAAAACTGAGGTAACAGGTTAAGTGACTTGCCCAGGGTCACCCAGCCAGGAAGTATCTGAGGCTAGAATTGAACTCAGGTCTTCCTGACTCCAAGCCGCTTGGCATCCCAGGCTGGGTGATGCTGGGGGAGTCACCTCAGGCCTCAAGCCACAGGCATCTCTTTAGGGGTGTAACTCTCAGGGGGAGTCTCTAGCACCAATGGAGTCACAGGTGTGGACCAGAGACCCTGGGATTTGTGGGAGGAGCCCTGTCCCCACAGACCTCCTGCCCTGGTCTCCCAGCGTCCTCTGGGAAAATACCTCCCCACGAGGGTTCACCTCCTCGTTCTCAGCCCGTGCCTGGCCCTCGGACAGTTGAGGCCCAGCTCATTCCCTGGAGCTTCTGACTTCATTCTGGTGTGTCTGAGAGCGTAAGGTGGCAGCCTGAAGGGTGGTGGGCGAGCTCACCTTGTCTCCTGGTCTCGTTTAAGTCCTCCAAAGCAACTGCCGAGCGCAAATCTACGGCCAAACCTGGTGGCTTCGACACCGACCTGCGGGCTCAGTCTTCAGACATGCCGGAAAGGCTCCATCCGCAGGAAGTGGAGCTGGGGCCATCCCAGAGTGACTGCCTGATGGCAGGCAACGAGTCTGAGGAAGCACCCGCCTCCCTCATGTCCAGGAAAACTGCCGTCTCTCAGTTTGAAGGGAAAGCCCTGGGCCTCGACAAGGCCATCCTGCACAGCATTGACTGCTGCGGTGAGCAGGACGCATCGTGGGACTCCCCCTGGGTGGCCTCATGGGTCAGAAGGCAGATGAGCGGCTGGCCTCACTTGCTGAGGCTCGAGACCCTGTGGCCCGGTGTGCCTCAAGTCTGTTGTCCCCAGTGAGTCAGGCACTTCTCCACTCTTACATCTCAGTGGAGTCTCCAGGTGTCTGCGGGTCATCTTTGGGGCCACAGTAATGAGAGCTCACATTGGGAGGGCCCAACATACAGGATCCCATTGGGTCCATTAACAAGACTGGAAGGGAGATGCTGCTTTTACCCTAGTCTACAAATGAGGAGTCAGAATGGGTGAGAGACTTGTCTGGGGTCACACAGCTAGGAGGTGTCTGAGGCTGGATTTGAGTTTAGATCTCTCTGATCTCCAGTCCAGGCCTGAAAGAACGGGGATATCACTGTCTTCACAGCCTCAGATGATACAAAAAAAAAGATGTACAGCTCCATCCTGGTGGTGGGCGGCGGCCTGATGTTCCACAAAGCCCAGGAGTTTCTGCAGCACCGGATCCTTAACAAAATGCCCCCTTCCTTCAGGAGAGTCGTGGAAAATGTAGAGGTCATCACGAGGCCAAAGGTAAGATGGCGGTGCTTGTGCTCGCTCAGCATCCCTCCCTGCCCTTGGCAGCTTTAGAGCCATTCCAAGGGGGACAGTGATGGCGGGCCAGCGGGTGGGCTCACCAGCCCCAGGGAGGGCGAGTGGCTCACTCCTGAGTCAGTCAGCAGTCAGTTGTCAATCTCTGTAAATGTGTCATGGGTTCCTGTCACTCTGAGGTGGCCCCAGTCTGTTCCATCTGTATCATCTCCCTCATTGGAAGGTGAGCTCCTTTGGGCTGGGCCATCTCTTCCCTTCCTGTGTATCCTCAGCACACAGCCTGGCACACAGGAGCCGCTTCTTCAATGTTAACAGCCTGACTCACAGATCCTCCTTACAACAAGTTCCCGGGAGATGTGTGGTTAAAGGCTAGGAGGCTGGACCTCAGGTCCCAGATCTGATGTAAAACCAGCTGCAGGGACAGAGGCTCTGAGCACGTGGTTGTCAAGTACTTTGGTAGGATTCGTTCTCAGGTCGTTTACAGATTCTCACTGGATCCCCCCAGCCCAGCCTGGGAAGTGTGGTGAGGGGAGTGATCTCCTTCAGAAGATGGAGGGGAATGACCCAACCCAGGCTGTGGCCCTGGCACTCCCCCATGGAGCCACGGCTCCCTAGGGAGCTCCCCCCGTTATCCTGCACAGTTCAGTCCAGCTCCTCTTCTGTGGAGTGAGGGGGCTGGACTCGGTGACAACCAGGAGGGCTGCGAACCTCAGGTCCAGCTCCCTCGTTGTACACATGGAGAAACTGGTGATTCTGTAGGTCATTTCTGTCTGTTCTTTGGGAATGAGCCAGCCATTGAACTTGGGATGCCACCCCATGTGGTTGTGCACACCATTGACTCTGGTGCGTGTTTCCTTGGCCACAGGACCTCTCATCCATCCCTGGAGGGCAGGCTCTCTGTGCCATCAGTTCTTAAAATGAGGTATCCCCTGCATGCTTTCCCCAGTGTTGGATAGAAGCCACCTGTCAGGAGGAGGATCAGAATTATCTGCCTCTGTGTGAGATAAAAGTATTCAGTGCTTGTCTGAACTGTGGGAGGAGCCATGTTGGTCCCTAGGCGCAGGCCAGGCTGGGCAGTGTGGTGCTGCGCCCAGGGTGTTGGCTTTTGGCGTGTTTTCCAGTGTCCACGCTGCCTCCTGTGGTGCCTGGCAGGGTCTCAGTCCATGCCTGTTGTGACAAAAACAGTTGTTCTCAAAATTAGGAACGGAAATCTCTGATGGAAAGAGTAAACATTGAATTTCACAGGTCACTTCATCCTTTATGTGGGCTGACCTGCTGAGCTCTGCTTCATTATTTTTAAATGTCAGCAGACCTGAGGCTCTTTCCTGAATGCACAGTTGGTTTTGCAGCATGTCTCCTGTGTGCACCCAGGACATGGATCCACGCCTGATTGCGTGGAAGGGCGGAGCCGTGCTGGCCTGTCTGGACACCACGCAGGAGCTATGGGTCTACCAGAGAGAATGGCAGCGTTTTGGAGTCCGCATGCTGCGTGAGCGAGCTGCCTTTGTGTGGTGAGCCCCTGGGACGAGGGCCGGGTCAGCGTTGCAGACAGTAGCGAGCCATGTGGTGCAGAAGACTTGGGCCTCATTTATTTTTCTAATTTATTGGTCCTTGTATTGGGTTTTATGGGGAGATACCTGAAATTCAGCTTTCTGTTGAGGATATAGTTGTGTTAGTCTTAGAACTGCACATTGTACATACGCTCAAGCACTCTGGAATAAACTTTTGACGTCGCACAACTCTCTTGCGATGTTCTTCACTGCACTTTAATCAGGGAAATCAAGAGCTGTCGACATCAATCCTTCATGTAAGGTGGGTTTAGGCCATTGTCACAAGGATAGCAGCTCCAGTTTGTGAAAAGTATGCAGGTTGTGACCACAGGCCTCTCTCAGTATGACTCTGCTCCCAGCTTGTCCAGTGATAGGCCCACTTGGGAATCTCCATCTCCCATCTCATTTCCTATATTCTTTCATAGACTGAAGAGCAAGGTCAGGCCAGTACTCCTTAACTGCGTATGGCTTGTGTGTGGCCTCCTTCTGCTATCCCTGTGTGCTTCAGGGACTTTCTTCTGAATGTTTGAACTTGGGGAAGGCAAATACCTTTGTGGAAGAGCACCTTGAGGGAATCCTTAATGAAAAAAAAAAAGGGAACCAGAATTCTTCTGTGCCCTAGAAGTTCTGCCCAGGTGCTTTGTCATGGCCTGAATGTGGCTATGGGCTCTCAGAGACATGGTCCAGGGAGCCCACACTCTGTAAAGTTCATCTGGGCCTCACTGAGTGGGAGGAGGCTCCGCCATAAAAATGCCCACTCAAGGATGGGGCCACAGAAAAGCCATCCATCCCAAACACAAACCAAGAGGAAGAACTGAGTGACCTGTCCCTAGGTGGGAGGCAAGGCCCTCCTTGGACATCTGAGGGGCCACTTGGCCTATATGTTATTAAGGACAGTCTGAGGTGGGTTGTACCACACGGCTGCAAAGACCCCTTCCAGCTCCAAGGCTTTGTGGCTCCAACAAACAATACTGGTTTTTCTCTGTCCCAGCACTTGGCACAGTGCTGGGCAACAACAGGCACTTAACAAACGCTTCCTTCGCTCAGCTGTTCATCTAGTACCAAGCACTAGTACAATACAGGAGACTTACTGATGTTCTTTTATGAACCACCCCAGAAGCTGAAGAAGCTGCTGCGTGCAAAGCCGACTTCCACAAGACCCTCTTTGGAGAGGCCGGTGAAGAA
Source organism: Pseudocheirus occidentalis (assembly GCA_028646575.1). NCBI lineage: Eukaryota > Metazoa > Chordata > Mammalia > Diprotodontia > Pseudocheiridae > Pseudocheirus > Pseudocheirus occidentalis. The sequence continues at coordinate 8,532,166 of CM053599.1, read as the reverse complement.
GTGGGCAGGGCTGGCTCCATCCCACAAAAAACATCTGGTGTCACCTGGAGGGCTCCTTGGCACAGGCAGACTGATGCTGCAGCAACCTGACCCCTCCCTGCGGAGGGATCACCAAAGAATTAACATTTGGGGAAGGCCACAGAACCCTGCCAACCAAGGCAGTATCTTTCTTAGCATTCAGTGACTCAGTGGTGGGTAGGGCAGAAAGAGTGACAGTCAGTCAGCATTTACTAACCTTGTACTGGATACTAAGTGCCAGGGATACGGAGAGGCAAAAGACAGCCCCTGCCCTCAGGGAGCTGCCAGTCTACCAGCTATGGACAGACGAGTTCCAAGCTGGATAGAGAGGAGATGATCATAAAGGAGAGGCACCAGAATTGGGAAAGGCTTAAAGTGGGAAATATTCCCTAGACACCCTCCTCTGACTGCTTCTAGAGCTCCTTGGCCAGACCACGGCAGCTGGCTTTCTTTTCCCTCTTAAAAAAAATGTCTTTTTGAATTTAAATTAAAAATGAATGAAAAGTGGAGGGGGGGGGATCATTTTATTGATACCTTTTAAAAACATCTCTTTCATTCCTGAATGTGTCCTTCCCTGCTCTTACACCCAGAGGCCCAGGTATAAGAAGGAAAGTGACCCGAGAGCATGGTGGGTCTCTCTGGGCCCTCCCTTGTCTAGTGCCCAGCCCAGACTGGAGTCTTGGGGGTTTGGGCTTTGTCCCTGTCATTCTCTTTCTGTTGCTTCACATTGTTTCCCAGGTTCTCCATCCTTCACTCTGCATCAGCTTTTGAGCTTCTCAGAATTCTTAGGGTAGAGTTGTGTTTCACCACTTTACAGGCTTCTGCTGACTCGGTTGTTCTCCAGTCTTTGGGTGTGGACTCTGGAGCTGCTCCTTTGCTTCCACCAGAGGCGCCACGATGGAAGTTTCCACATGTACAGGGCTGGGTGTCTGAATTTTGAGATGCTGTGCTGAGCAGTGACATCCCCAGGCCTTGGGCCTCCATCTTTGCATCATCCCCAGCTGCTCTTCAGAAAGGCTGGGCCAATTCAGAGTCAGTGTTTGCCAGTTCTCTGGGTACCAGGAGAAACCTGAGAGTTGTTCTGAGTTCTTTGGTTACAGCTGGTGTAGAGCAGTTGTTAATATGGTTGTGAATAATTTGTAACCCTTTAGAAAAACTCTTCTTCTGTTCTTTGGCTGCATTTGTATTAGCTTCCCAGATGTCTTGGATGCCCGATCTTCATCAGGAGTGACTGATTTGAAATGATTTTTCCCCCAAATGCCAGTTCCATTCTATTAATACAGGACCTTTACACTTTTGGGTCATTAGAATGTTGTTTTATCTTTTATGATCATTTCTATCCTTTGTTTAGTTAAGAACTTGCTTCCCAGCCTGTGGAAGGCTCTGGAAACAGTTCTTTTTTAGTCTCTTCATGGCGGGAGCTTCACCCCTTAAATATTAAGCTTCTTCTTCTCTTTTGAGCAAAGTCAGTGATCAGCTTTCAGATGACTGTCCAGTTTTCCAGCAGTTTTTGTCAAATAGGAAACTCTTCCCCCAAGTCATGTCATTCCTTATGTTCTCAGTTTTTTGAACCCGAAGCATAGTTTAGGTTCCACTGTTTCTGATCAGACCTTGTCTAGGCTGTTTTGCTGATCTGCGCTTCTGCTGCTTCATGTACTACAACTGGAGATCCAGAAGCGTTCCTTCCCCTTTATTCTAATTTATTTTCCAATTTTACTCAGATGTTTTTAAAAAATCATTTCCCTTGAGATTCTAGACCTTTTGTTCTTCCACATGAGTTATGTTGTTATTCTGTCTGACTGCACATTATCCCCTGGTTGGCTTCTTAGCCTGACTTTCAAGGCCATGATATTCCCTCAGCCTCACCCACACCCCCCACCCCAGATGCTATCACTTTTTATGTATATTTGTGAAAAGAAGCAAAAATTGTCACTTCTAACTTGTGAGGATCAGCAGAGAGAAGTTTTACATGCTTAGCAAAGGCTTCTGTGGCTAAGAATACGTGGCCAGAGCCCTCAATGTAAGCCTCCCTCCCCCTCCCACTTTCCTAGACCATGCACTGCTACCCCCACCCCTAACCCAAGAAGCTGACCGCACCTTCCCCTTCCAAAGGCCAGGGGTGTTACTGAACCATGGATCGGGTTCTCTTAGTGTTCATGTGGCTACAAGGGAAGGTCTTGAGCAGTTTTCCCCTCCACTTCCTGAAGTGTGTCCTGGTCCCTTGGTTCTTTGTCTCCTCGGGGCAGTGTGGGGATAATTAGCAGGGGTGAGCGGGCCCTGAGGTGTGTGCCAGGTCCCCGGGGCTGGTAGTGTGGAGGTTTTTATAGAAGGAGCCGGCGTCCTTCATAAGCTGGTACCTGGGACAAACGCTGAGAGCGCTGTGGCCCTCAGCCAGTGCAGCCTCCCCAAGCAAGACGACCAGGTACTTGTGCAGGGAAGCCTGGCTTCTCAGGTCACTACAGAAGAGGTTAAACGCAAGAGCAAAGAGGTCCTGGGAGCTCCCTCTGTGCCTGCCTGCACCTGGGTGGCAGGAGATGTCACATGTGTCTGGCCGGCTGGAGAAGAGGAACACGATTCTGTCGGCCTCTGTCTTCTGGGTCGTGAGCCACGAGACGAGACCCATTTCTGCTATTTTCGTTTTCTGCCATTGGTCAAGGATAATGTCACTTCTGCAGTGATCCTGCAAGTACTCGGCAAAATTGCAGACAGTGTGGTAGAAGCAGGCTTGAGGGTGGTATATGAGGAGCACCTTAACAGGTGGAAGGAGTGTGGGTGAATGGAGAACCACCTTCTTGACCTTTTCTGTGAACAGAATACAAACCGTACAACCATTAGCTGGGAGATGTGGATAGAAGCAGGGTGCCAAGAAGACGACTTCATTCCATGTCATCAGGTGGGTACCTACTAGGACTGCGGACTCTGCACCTGCCTCATAAGGTTGGGGTAAACCATTGTCATGGCCCAACCCTTCTGCCATGCCTCCTCCTCCCCTCAGGAGCTCACCTTTATTCATCACAAACTAACAGGTGCCGTAAATGCAAACCCTAAGAACCTTGCACAATCAACGCATAACCTACCAAAAGGAGAGTGCCATCCTTACATACAAAACTGTTGCCCCTCCAATTACCTGGATACAAACATCATTTTAAATTCCTGCTACCATACAACAACTCATCACCTCAGCCCTCTGTAGCATGAAAAGCTCTCGGAATAGAGACTGAGCAGAAGAAATCAAACCCCCGCAGGAAGAGGATGAAGCCCACATCACTGTTGTCCCCCACCTGCTGACCAAATGTATTGATGATGCTTTTGAGAAACCCCCAGAAGAGGAGCTCGTGTCTCAGAATTTTTATTCAGTTACCAGAAGCTGTCATTTTATTCACCAGTGCAGTAGTCTGCCACATACAAAACAAAAAAGAATTGTAGTTGGATTCCTGACCTGTACCAGGACTATACTATCTGGATTCCACTAAATATATGATGAAGAGAACAATGACAGCTAACATTTATATTGACACGAAAACTGCTTCTGGGATCAGATAAGGGGGTTGTCAGCGGAGGTCTCCAAAATAAATTTTTTTTTTTGGTAGACAGGAGTCAGAGGAAACATCCTGAGCATATATGCACACAGCAAGGATCATCCAGTTTCAGAGTCTAAATAAGATAAAATTCTAACTCATTTTGGACCAATTTAAATAGCAAACTTAACTGACAATTCAGGGAAGAATTAAATTCAAGCTGAGGTTGTTCTGGTTGAAACATGGCTTACCTTCCTCCCTTCCTTCCTTCCTTCCTTCCTTCCTTCCTTCCTTCCCTTTTTAACAGGTCTGAACATGTATATAATAGGAAGGGCCAGTGCTGACTTTGGAGTCAGAGGTGCTGACTTTGAATGGTTGGAGTCTTTGGCGTAAAGAGCCCAGTCCCTACATCAGGCCAAAGTGGGCCCAGCAGCTGTTAAAAGCTCAAGAGTTGGTCATCCTCCCATGGTGGACCAGAAGGTGGCAGCATCATCGGAGCAGCCCATAGTCTGTATAGTCCCCAGGGCTCTATGTAAATGGCTTCTCACCTTCCCTATACCACGGCCCATTTTACTGGAATGACTCTACAGATTAAAAGCCCTTTCCTGAAACAGCCCCCAACAAAGAACACTGTAGCCTTGCTCCTCACCTTCCCATATGTCTCTCTCATACACACACACTTTGTATTCACTTCTCTGTGGACTGGGAGTTGTCCACCCTTTCACTCCCTAAGAAAGTGTAAAGTCCTTGAGGGCAAAAGGATTTTATCTTTGTATTTATTCCCTTTGACTGGCAAAGGTAGGTGCTTAATAAATGCCTGTTGAATTACATTTCCTGGCTGAGTAGGACCTGCCAGTTTGTGCTTTGCTAGCATAGACCTTGAAACCTCAGGTTCACTTCCACACAGAAGAGGCTTGGGAGACTTCAGTGGAAACAAAAACCGTGTTAGAAGAGGCTTCTTAAGTGTCTATGTATTTGTACATTTCTTACCTACGCTTGGCACCTAGGAGGAACTACAGTGGCTGCATATACACTCATATGTGTCAGTTCACCAGTACATCAAAGGCCGCACAAGAGCTTCTCCCTCCGCAGAATCCGAGTGAACTATACAATACCATCCTTGCATATTAGACACCGGCTGAGAATGTCATCTCCAGAAGAGAATGGGGAAATGGTCTCCCTGGCCCCTGACTGCTGGACTACTCTATTAAGCACCTGATAATCAGAACAATTGTAGAGCTCAGCATCATTGCTCCAAAATGCCATTCACAAGCTTCCCCACTTACCATACACATCCCTGGTTAAGCAGTGAATAGAGCACCAGCCCTGGAGTCAGGAGGACCTGAGTTCAAATCCAGCCTCAGACACTTAACAAAAAAAAACTAGCCTTGTGACCTTAGGCAAGTCACTTAACCCCAATTGCTCTAACTTCCCTCCTCCAAAAGCAAAAAAAAAAAATGCAAAAAAGAAATGATCATTAGGGTTATTGTAGGTTACAAAATAAAACATCAGACAAGTATTGGTTGCTGGGTAAACCTACATGTGTAGTGGGAGTGCTAGGTATGTTCCCAACATCAAAAATATCTCTGGCAGATGAAGGCTTATCCATTTAAGAAATGTAACTCATCCATCAGTGGGAAATAATTACAGCTAGGCCACCAAATTAGAGCCACAGGAGCTACAGGCCCATCCTGGGACGTGATCAGTGCTGAGGTAGACCCACTCACTCACTAGCCTTTCCTTTTGCACTTTGAGCCCAGTGACCAGAATGGCACCTCTTCGCTTTCCTCCGTGTGGGCCACATTCCTCTCGGTGTAAGAAAGTGCAGAACAATATTTCACTTAATATCTTATCCTTCTCGTTTTTAAGAAACGCTTTCATCTCCCCAATCGTCTGAATTCAGTCTTGACCCATCAAACCCAATTTCAATTTTTATTTTCAGATTGAGAGACAGACAGAGGTTCAAGGGCCTGCCCACTGTGTGGCAGGGCTGGGACTCAAGCTGTTATTTCCTGACCCCCACAGTCCATGTTGATCCCATCACATTTCAGCCACTGCTCACAGGTCACAAAGGGTACGTGTATTTTAAACCCTATTTTAAGCTTAGTTACCGACAACATCAGGAGATCTGTAAACCTGGGAGCTGGAGCCCTTACCGTGCCTCCATAGAAGATAGACTCCAACGGCTATTACCCATATGGCCACACTCAAAGTAGGGAGTATGAGGAACATTTGATGTTTCCGTGGTTGGCTTTTGTCTAACAAGAAAATGCAGAACCACAACCAAGTGTAAATATGGCTTATCTTGGAAGGTCCCTTCTCTCTTCCCCAACTGCACACCCAGGATAGAATCTCTCTATCACCAGAGGAAAGACCAGGGGCCTTTCTGAAGAGCAGTGTTGATCTTGGATCTGAATGGTTCTGGGAGGGGCTCATCAGTTCCCGTTTGGGGCCAGAAGACTCAGGAGAAGCAAATGGAATAAGCTGAAGACTGCCCTTCCTTCTCACTCTGTCCCTCCCTGCCAAGATGTATCTCACCCTACGTTAGCGTACACCTGCTCTGTCAGTCTTTTCCAGTGATTTTGACTGGCTTTTGTCATCTCTGTTAATTAGACACTGAGTTCTCCAAGGCCAGGCACTCTGCCTTAGGGACTCAGACTCTTAGAAGGATCTGATAGCTTTTATGAAGGACACTCCATTCTAGCCTGGTGAAGGACCCATGACTTGGAGTTAAATACATTGCCAGTCATGACAAGGACCTGGGAAAAGGGCTGTTGGGATGCTCACTCAGGCTTTCTGGATCCATGATTTCTGGACAGCTGTATATAGACCCACTGCGCCGTATGCAGTCATTGTTGCATGTAGAGAAATAAGGAATTATCTGAGAAAAAAAAATCATATTTGTGTATCTGTTTATGGATATTTGCCACATTCCTCCTCATATCACCCTCTGCCTCCCCATTTCTTCCCCTTCCAAAGGGCTGAGGTGTTACTGAACAACATCTCCTCCACTGGCCCCTAGCCCTTGCTCTGCCCAATGGTGCTCCAACCAAGCCCCATCAAGAGTCAGAGAATGTTCCACCTGGAAGGGACAAACCATCGGGGACATCTCATCCAGTCCCCCTTTTTTTTACAGGGAAGGAAACCAAGGTCTAGAGAGAGAGAAAGCATTCGAGCTCATTTAGGAGTCAACCACTCCTGCCTCAGCGTTTTCAGATGTAAAATCTTTCCCTCTCCTCTGAAAATGTGGAGTCTGGCACAGACCAGCTCTGAGGTTCCTTCCAGCTCTAACACTTAAAGCCTAGTTCTGTAGCCAGAGTCTGTAATTCTTTGACTCCTTATCTGAAAAATGCAGATCAGTTCAACCCAATAAGCCTTTTATTTGCCACATATACTGGGAGCTAGGCATACCCAAACCAGTGTAAAGCAGTGCCTGCCCTCAAGGAGCTTACATTCTCTCTGCACACTAACACCCTAGTTCTTGTGTGCCTTTTGACTTAGGACAACAGTTTGTAAGCTATTTCATGGGCTCTGATAAATCTCACCTGCCCAGCTTCTGCCTCATGGAGACAGCCTGAAAACTTAACAGGGACTTAACCTGAAAAACAGCCAGAAACTTAACAGGGCCTCAGGCAGTTCAAGAATTTCTAGGTTAGTGTTTTTGGACAACTGATCGTCTCCCTGGGAAATTGTTTAGGCACCATAGGCCTCAGTTCCCGCATCTGCACAGTGAAGATAACAAACTCAGTTTACCTCGATAATAGAGATTTAAACCTTCCTTGCCAGAAGAGCTCATTCCTATCTGCCCCTTGTCCTGGCAGTAACCCAGAAGCTGAACTGACCCATGTGAACTCCTCTGATCTTCATGACAACTCAGTGAGATAGTCCGAGGAGCTACTATCATCTCCGTTTTAGAAATGAGGAATCTGAGGATCAGGGTGACACATGGAGTGAATGACGGGGTGAGGACTGGAGGGTCCCCACTGTCTGCTGCCATCCACCTCACAGGGTCACCGTGAGGATCCCCAAGGCTGAGAGGCTGGGAAGTGAAGGTTCAAATGATGGTCCCTGCTCTCAAGGAGCTCACATTCTAACGAGGGAGATATCCCACATTGAGGGGGTGGGGAGGTTCAGCCATAAGTCAAACCCTGAAAAGGCCCCAGGGTTTTTAGGGTGCTGTGGGAAAATGGAGTAAGCCCTCTCCTGCAGTGTCCCCAGCACTGTGTCATCAGGTTTCTCCTAAGTTTACTTTGAGTCTGTCTCTAGGGCTGGGGAGGCAACACTGGAAAGATGCTGAAAGTCAAAATGGCTTCATCCATCCACGGTGCATGAGATTTTGTGTCTATTAAAAGAAGGATGATGGTACTTGGGTAGAGTATCTCACTGAAGGAGCTGAGTGTCAGAGACCATTGTATCTGCTCCTGAGCTGTCCTGGGAAAGTTGGCTTCATGACCTTTCAGGACAAAGGGCTGATGAGAAGGAGTGACTTCAGATTACATTTTGTCTGAGCAGTCAAGGCACAAACTAATTTTCAGAGAAAGTTAGGTTTATTATTATTACCTCCATTATACAGATAAGAAGACTAAGGGACCTGTCCTTGCTGGATTCCAGAGTTGTTTTTTACTCTGGGGACACCCCCCCCGTAGGGGTGATTGGGCAGGTATATCAGGACGTGGAGCTGGACCCCACTGTGTCACACACTTCAACCTTTCACATCTTCACAAAGTAAGCAGCTTTGTTGACCCCACCGGGTAGATGGTATAGCCCCTCATGCTAGAGAGGTGGGGACATTAACCAAACAGCTCGACAGACATACTTCACAATGGAACACAGAGATGATCTGGGTAACAAAGGGAGCATGGGATGAGTGGTATGCACAGATGAATTCACTGGAAGCCAAGGTATGGGGAGGAGGGTGGGAAACAACCCAGGGAAGGGTCAGTTACCTGCACCAGGGCCCCTTTCCTTTCCTCTGCTGTCACTGGGATGACCACAGATGCCCGGCTCTGATTCAGCTATTGTAAAGAATGAACATGGTTACGTGGGAGATGGAGGGGATATGAGGAAGGAGAAAGCCACAGCTGTCAGTGATCCCCCACCCACACCACGCTGACCACGGCACCTAGACCAGGGATGCATAGTATCCAGCCCTGCTGGTACAAGGATCATCAGTGAGTCCCAAGGAACCTTCCTCAGGCAGACCCCAGTAATCATGTGGGTCATCATATGAGTCCTGCAGAGAAGTCGGACAACTTGCCTACTTTGTTCCTGGCACTATGCTAAGCCCTGGAGAGATAGAACACCCAGCCACTTATAGACAAGTTTCAGTAAGAACATCTCAGGTGCCTCCATCTAACCAAAATGGGACTCAGGCTTTCTGGGGGTAGTAAATAGACCAGGAACAAAGTGAGGTCCCCAGGAATCGGGATCTGACTAAATCAAGTAAGGTATGAGAAAACTGGAAGAGTATCATGGCTCAAGAACCAACAAATAGAGGAATTCAGAGAAACCCAGAAGACATAAAAATGATAGAGTGGAGAAAGCAGAACCAGGAAAACAGCAACAATGTGGTGTAAAGGAAGGATGAACTCAACGCAGTCTTAATGATTAATCTTGGTCCTAGAGAATGGATAATGAAGCATGCTTTTCTCCCTCCATCAAAAGGATTATGAAGGCAATTTGCTGAGCTGATAAACAGTTGGTTTTGCTCAATCGTTTGTCCTTGTTCCAAGGAAGGGAGTATTTGAGAAAACGATTGTGGCTTAAGTAACAAAAGCCTTTGATGAAACATAACCAATAAATTAAAAACCTAAGACCCTCAGCCCTGAGTCCCGTCCACTTTATCCTGTGGGTCTGGCCTCCTCCCTTTCCTAGGATAAGTGAGGAGAAGATGCTGCAAAGGGAAAAGGGCTGAGCTTGGGCAGAAGTGAAGACGGTACCTCCAGAATGCCACTGTCCCATAGGATGTCATCGTTTTCAATCAGGACTAGGTATTTGAACCCAAGGCTACTGGTGCTAAAATTCACCTCCACGATCTTCTCCTTCTGACATGCGGTGATATTTGGGGTCCACAGACTCCCTGTGGGTTATGCCAAGATGGAAAAGTGTGAGGTTACCAACTCTACCTTTATGGCACTCACTGACATCATCTCTTCCCTCCACAGAGGTAACACCTCAGACTCAAAGGCTTTGGGATCAAGCCTTTGAAGTTTCCCAGAAGTCCGAACCGCCAAGGAAGCCAAGCACACTGGAAGAGGCGTTGGTTACCTCAAAACCCATTTCATCCACTATCCTGCTATGCAACCCTGGGCAAGTGACTTGCTTGCTTTTTCCTTAGTAAAAGAAATGGGTTCATCAGGAGCGTCTCTGGAGGTGCCTTCAATTTGGAAGTTTCTGTGATCAGAGGTACCAAAGGCTACCCTGCGTGGGCTTTCACACTGAGGGGCATCATCAGCTCATAGGTAGAGACTTAGGCCCTCAAAGCCTGCCTGGTCTAACCACCTCATTTTAAAAGAAAGGAAACCAAGGCGCAGAAAAGAGAAGGAGCTTGCCCTGTTACGCGGGTAGGAAGAAGCAGAATCAGGATTCAAACCCAGGTCCTCTGATTCTGAACTCGGAGCTCCTTCTGCTGTACATTGGAACTTGGTTCCATGTCTCTTTCCTTCCCACAATCCCCATCAGAGGAAGAAGTGGCAGCAGATGTGTGTTGAAATTTTCGGGGCACAGGGAGACTAAGGAATGTGGCCAGAGTCACCTTGCCAGCCTGATCATGGCTAGCTAGCTCAGTGGACACTGTTAATGAAGGAACACCCCAAACCCCAAACCTCCCCTGGCAGACTCTGCACTGTGAGCGACACCTGTGGCTTTATTCATGTGATTTGCAAGTCAAGCCCACGGTTCACTTCTGGGAACCTGAAGGGTGTGGCCACACAACACAGGCTTAGTTCAGGCTGCTTAGTGTCCAGTTCAGGCACGCCACCCAGAAGCAGAACTAAGAATTCGGTCGTAGGGTCAGAACCAGGGAGGACGCCTTAAGAATCACTCCCATTTCTAGGGCCCACAAGGGTTCTATAAGAACTTGACTCACAACAGCCCTATGAGCCAGATGATGGCAGGCTTATCCCCCATTTACAGGGGAGGAATCTGTGGCTCAGGCGATGAGATGGCTAGCATTTGTATGGCATTTTAAGGCTGGCTAAGCGCGTTCTATAGATGGGGGACCTGAGGCAGGCAGAGGCAAAATGACATGCCTGGGGTCCCACAGCTAGTAAATGTCTGAGGCCGAAAGGAGCCATTTGGGCCATGTAATCAACTCCTTCATTTATTTTACAGATAGTGAAACTGAGGCAGCTAGATTAAGTGACTGGCCCAGGGTCCCACAGCTCATAAGGATCTGAGGTCACATTTGAACTTGGGTCTCCAGAAGCCCCAAACTCACCATATGCTTGACACTTTTTTGTATATTTCATCACTGGGTCTTGGCAGCCTAAGAAGGAGAAACAAAACATTTTTACGCTGTAGTCAGAAGCCGTTTTTTCTGCGTTCTCGTCCTCCCCCAACACACACATCATTGATGATACCCCATAATGACACAGCCTGACACATAAAGCCCAAAGCCAGGCCGCGGAATTTAAATGCAGCCATTAAATTTTAACACCAAACCAAGGAAGGAGACTAACATGCCAGCACTGAGTGATGGCCCCACTGCCATGCAAATCAGAAGCCCGGAATATCAAGAGTACCAAGTCTCCAGGAGAAGGGTGGCAGCCCAACATGTAGGCAGCCACCTGTCATTTCCAAATGAGTTTTTTTGTGGTTCCAGGACAGCTCAAAGCTGGATGTCACCCCATAGGCTGGGAGACCATCCTGGCCTGGATCCTGCCTCAAACACAAGACCATGGAAGTCAGTCCATTCATGAGAATGACCCAGCACATCTTCTCCGTGTCCCAGGCTTGTGTGTTCTCAGGTTGGGGGGAGAATGGAGAATCCTTTGGGATCAAGTCCCCAGGATCCAGCCCAGCCCAGTTCACTTGAGCCCAGAGTCCTCGGGGTGGCCCAGGCCATAGGCTGCAGTTCTATAGACTGTATCAGTTGTCTTCCCTAAAATATTCCAAGCTACTGGAGGACAGGAGCTTCTTCTCTCATTTGGTTTTCTTTACCCACCGTCATGCACCTGGCACACGGTGCCACATACACCCGAGATTCCACATTTCAGTTTAAGAACCATCCATTCCTTATCTCTTGTGGTTCCAGCCCCATGTTGGAAGTGGGGGGGGGTAGGGGGGCGGAGGATACTGCCCTTTGCCTGCCCTCTTGAAGCGTGTTAGGGGGGCCAACAGACACAAACAGCCAAAGAACATCATAACCCCCCTGGCCAGCACAGCCTGGTCGAATTCATTAAGGCCGTATAGGGCCAGGCATTGTGCTAGCCACTGAGGACATAAAGGGAAATTAAAACTAGCCCCTGCCCTCAGGAAGCTGCCCTCCTACCGTCTATTAGAGAGCTCCAAGGAAGCTCCCTAGACGAGGCTTGGGTGGGCCACAGAAGGGTGGCTTGTGGCCACATGGAGGAAGTGGTCTTGAGGCCGGGCTTTTAGGGATGGGAGAGCTGCCACAGGCAGATTGGGGAGAGGTAAAGAAGGGAGGGCACTCCAGGAGTATGGCACAGCATGAGCAAAGGCAAGGCACTCGGGGGTTTTCCTGGGGGACCATGGGGAGACATGTTTTGCTGGAGCTAGAGCATGAACCAAGGAGACTTGGAGAGGTAGAGGGAGGCAAAGGTAGGGGAAAGGAAGCCAGGTGGTGCTACAGTGGGCAGAGTGCTGGGCTTGGAATCAGGAAGATCCCATGTCAAATCCTGCCTCGGAAACCTCTGAGCTGTGTGGCCCTGGGAAAGTCACTTAACTTATATTTGCCTCAGCCTCCTCATCTGTGAAATGGGGAGAGTAGCAGCACTGACCTCCCAGAGATGTCGTGAGGGTTAAATGAGCTGATCATTGTAAAGCACTTAGCGCAGTCCCTGGCATATCAAAGTGACGTCTAAATGCCGGCTATGACTGTTACTGTTGTCATCGTCATTAAGACGGTAGAGACAGCCAAGGTAGAATGAACTGCCCACCCAGGACGGACGAGGGACAACCACACTGACCACAATGAGCAAGTCAGAGAAGGAACAGGTCTCAGAGGAAAGAGAACAATCTCATGCAGGAAATGACACAGAGTCAGGAGCATCCTGGAGGCTGTCAGACCCGCAAGAATTCAGGACTGAAGGTGTCAATTTAGGAGTCTATGGGTCAGTCAGCAAACTTTAACTAACCCTCTGCATAACTGGGGAGAACTGAAGTCATGGATGTGAATGGGATTGCCAAGGGAGAGAAGAGGTCAAGCACAGAATCTGGGAGAACTTTCCCCCTTCAGGATCTGGGAACAGGATGAAGAGCTAATGAAGAACCAAGAGGGTATGACGTCTCCAAGCCAAGAGTATTGAGGGTGCTCCCCAGTGTCACATGGGAGGCCACCAGAGGAGGGGAGAAAGCAGTAACTGGTGACTTGGGAGAGAGCAGTTGCCGGGGTCTCTGTTACAATGTAATGTCCTTGAAAAAAAAAACCAACCACAAAACAGTTTGTATACCCTTGCCACCATGACAAATACATATTGAATCTGGTGGTGGAGACAAAAACCAGATTGTGAGGGGACAAGCCAGGAGAAGGGAGTCAGGAAGAAGAGACACTGTATGATGACTTTTCCAAGAAGTTTCACCACAGATGGAAAGAGGGGAGGGATGGTAGCAGAGTCAAGGGGAAGATTTCTGCAGATTAGGGAAAATTAGACCGTTTGTAAGCAGAGAGAAAGAGACAGTGGGCATTGCCAGCTTGAGGAGGCCAGAGAGAGATGGGCTACTTACTGGGGCAGGGTCCCAAGAGAAATGGGATGGGGTGAAGTGGAGGCATTCATCTTATGAAGAAAGGAAGCCACCTCTAACTTAGAGATGGGAGGAATGGAAAATGGGAAGGGGTTCGAATGGGAGGGGGTTCAATGAAACTGAGTTTAAGCTCTCCTTAAAGATGAATTGAAAAGCTCAGCAGGTTGGCCTCAGCAATGAGAAGCCCCCTCCCCCCAGTTCCTTTTTGTGTGTTTAGGGGGAGTGTCCACAGGTGTGGAACACTGTGTACGTTGTCTGGTGTTTGTTTTTGGAGGGGAAAGGTAGGGCAATTGGGGTTAAGTGACTTGCCCAAGGTCACATAGCTAATTTTTTGTGTTAAGTGTCTGAGGCCATATTTGAACTCAGGTCCAGGGCCAGTGCTCTATTCAGTGTGCCACCTAGCCACCCCGGTTTTGTTTTTTTAATGCATTGCTTGGTTTTGCTGATTTTTTTCCTCTTTCTCAAAAATAAAAAAGAATCTGTTGTATGAGATGCTTTAGAGAGGGAGAGGGAGAGCAAGGGATATAGAGAGACATTTAAAAACAAACTAAGGAGGGTAATAGAAACTTATTTAGAAAACTAAGCTATCAGTTTTCCTGAAGAATAAATATACCACTTTCACATGTTGTTTCTCTCATTAGCCTGAGTTTCTTGAGGGCAGGGACCTTGATTTTTTTTTCCTTTTTATCCCTAGTACTTAGCACAGTGCCTGGCATACTATAAGCTCATAATTATGCTTGACCGACTGCCTGAATCAAGATAGATAATGATTGGCTAGACATCCTGGGCTTGAGGCTTGCAGGTACAACGAGAGTTATCCCAAGCAGAGGCCAGAGGGAAGGTTCCAAGAAGGCCCTTCCTTACCTGGGGAGATGAATTTCACAGATATGGCCGTAGCATCTTCATTCATGTTTGCAGGTGGGACATTATGGGCTCTGATGAAGTAAGAGGTTTCTGGCTTTATAGGGAATCCAACGTAATGAAACTCCCACTAAAAAAAAAAAAAGACAGTTTATGACTGAAATGCACAAATCCAATGATCTTCTGTGCACACCGATGCTCAGTTTCTGATCTGTGACTCAAACTCATCAAGTCACATGTCAAGTTTCTATCCATCCCAGCAAGGGACAGGACAACATGTCCATGGCCCAAACTGCCATGAGTTCTCAGAGCCGAAGAGGAGAAGCAAGGGAATATGGGGGATGAAGCACTGGAGAAGCAACATGGAGATCATGTGCATGGAAGATAAAAGAGTCCTCTTCTACCTAAGACAGAACCTCGCTCAGGAGAGAACTATGAAGCCTGGGGACTGTACAGGACCCTAATAGAGTAAACTTGAAGGGACTTTTGTGGGCTTAAAAGTGATTTCTGCAACTTTTACTGTGTAAATAAAACCTGGTCTAAGTTTGAAGCCTTGTGAATCAATGTGCTTGTAAAAGGAATGGGGTGCCACCATTGAGGAATGTCAGTGACCTTTCCAGGTTCTACCAGAGGTTGAGGCAGCAAGCCAGAAAAATGAGAGAGATCCCAAATCCATCTTAGGAGGTTGCCCACAGATTCCAGCAGTTACCCCTGGAAGTGACCGGGTTATCTGCCCTACTCTATTCAGTGCTAAAATACACTCGCTGAGGTTTCTCCTTACTTGGTTGCCATTGGGTGGGGTTTGATTATGAAATACTTCTGTATAATTGCATCTCACACAGCTGTAGGATGAGAATTGGCCTTTTCCATGCACACAGATCTTGGTGGCCTTTAGCATCTGAATGCTGCCTAGAAGCAAGAAGGTAAGAAAAAACCATCAAGGGAAAATCAACCAATAGACAACCAGCCTATGTGCCAAACACTGTGTTAAGCCCCAAGGATACAAAGTGAAACTGAAACAGTCCCTGCTCTCAAGGGGTGTATACTCTAATAAGGGAATCAAGCCTCATGAATCAGAATACAGAAGATAAATACCTGAGGGGAGGGAAGGTGACCTTAGAGGGGACAGTCCTGAAAACAGATGGACAAGTGAGAAGATGAGACATGCCCCCCTCCAGTGGACATTGTAGTGTTTGGTGTGAGCATCTCAGAGGGCTACAAGCTGGAGGAGGTTTTGTAGCCCAGCTATGCTCCGGACACTTGGTATAACATGCAAGCACCAAGTACCAGGATGAGTCCATAAGACAGGATCCTTGAGGGATTTATGTTACAGAGGGCAGGCTCAGGATGAGGTGATTAAAGACCACCAGCAGCCAAGGCACCCTGGCCATTGGTCACAAGAAATCCTCGGGCCATTTGCCTTTATCCTCCCCTAGTACCATACAAACTTTCCAGTTCCCCAGGGTATTTCTTTTTTTGCTTGCTTTTGATGATTGCAGTGGACTCAATATCTTGGAGATTTCTATGAAGCAAAGGCAGACGATGCTGGCCTTGCTTCCATCGTCCCTACGTCCCACACTCACCATCTTGCTTGAGTGTCCAGCTTATGTTCAAAAGGACTGCATCTGAATTGGTCTCAGGGCTGGCAACAGAATCCACACAGAGGGTCTGCAGCCCTCCTGGAGTCAGGTGGTTTTTGACCATCCACTCTGAGGAAGGACCTCAAAATAACAACATGAAGAGCTGAGATTTGTACAGCACTGTAAAGCCTGATAAGGTACAATAGGCAGTCAGGCAGGTATCACTAGAGGTGGCTCAGTGAAGAGAACAGAAGACCTGGAGTTGGGAAGACTCGAGTCCTAATCATGCTTCAGAAACTTCCTAGCTGGGTGACATTTGTCAGTCACATAACCTCTCTCTGCCTTAACTTCCTCATCTGTAAAGTAAGGGGGTTGAAATCAGCGTCACTGAAGTTACCTTCAAATTCTAAATCTGTAATTGTCCCCCTTTCATAGATAAGGAACAGAGACTCAGGGGGCTTCAAGGATTTGGTCACAGAGATAGGAAGCACAGGAGATGAAGGGATGGCCACCAACCCAAAGCTGCTTATTTCCTGTGTGACCTCCCCACCCCCACCCTAGGTCTCAGTTTCCTCATCTCTAAAATGCAGAAGCTGGTCTGCATGACCACCAAGGCCTCTTCCAGCTCCAGATCCTGTGATATACCTGCACTCTCCCCTTGGGCCTAACCACACCCCATAAATGTTCTCTCCTTCCCTTCCTAACTACCTTGGAGCTACTTTGAATTTATTCTATCTGTATTTATCTCTGTACATGGGGCAGCTGGGTGGCTCAGCAGAGAGAGTGCTGGGAAACCTGAGCTCGGACCCTTACTAAATGGGCGACCCTGGGCAAGGCGCCTCACCTCTGCCAGCCTCAGTTATCTGTAAAATGGGGAGAAGTAACAGCACCTCCCTCCCAGGGTTGTTGTGAGGGTTGAATGAGATACTATATGTGTAGATTACTCTATAAAGGTTTGCAGTTATTGATAATAAGTTTTTTAATTCAACTGAAATGAATGAATGAACAAAAGACCAAAGAGACTTTGGAAAATCCTGGCTCAGCCTTCTATAAATACAAAAAAGAAAAAAAAAGCAAAGTACCCGCCCACCTCTGTGCCGAGTGACCACAGAATAAACAATGGCATATAACTGGTCCAGAGTGTTGCTTGGCATAAACAATGACAGATAATAACACCCCAAAGCATCAGAGAAAGGCTGTTGGGCAGGGGGGCCCTAGAGCAGGGGAGGGCCAGCCAATATAAGGATGCAAATAGGTATGATAAAATCTGCAGAATTCAGAGAAGAAAAAAAGCACCTGGAGACCGGATGCAAATGAGAGTCTGTGGAGACTATTGGGTTTGGGTTTCTTTGCTTAGTCTTCCTGTAGGCAAATTCAACTAGACTTTGGACTTTAATCTGTTAATTCTGTGCTTTATTGGGTTTGGGTTTTTGACCCACTGTTTGGAAGATGGCTATTAAGCTTCTAATTAAAAAGGATTTTTGAAAGTCATCTCAAGATCCTAATTCTTCTTTGCTCCCTACTGACCACCCACCATCAATGGCTTTAGTTTTTCTCAAAGCCCCACAGCCAGGATTTTCATCGGACTTAGTTGCTTACTTACCCATCTCAGGAAAACACTTTATAGGCTGCAAAAAAAAAAAAAAGAAAGCATGCATCAGTCACAAAAATGACAAATATTTATGGTTCCCATTCTGACCCAAGACAGTCCTTGGCACATAGCAGCTGCCCTGAGAATGCTTCTTGAATGAGTGAGCATGTGAGTGAATGGCTTATATTGACTGGGAGGCAAGTCCTAGGAATGACCTTGGAGGTCACTGAGTTCAGCCCCCGCATTTTAGAGGAGAAGGTCCATGTACCAGACCGAGAGGTTGAGGAACCTGCCTGGGTTCGCGCTGCTGCCTGTTGTCTAAGGCTGGTCTTCCATATACAGGGGCAGGAAGTCTGTCCGCCCAACTACATGCTGCTACCTCTCAATTACAGCCTGACTTCCAGGTACTCAGAGGGTCTTTTACAATGAGTACATTTTTTTTTCTTTGCACTGGAAAGTTAAGTTTTTCCCCAAGACAAATTTTAGCATAATTAGCTGGGCATCAGTTGATGTCTTGGGACCTATCAAAGCCAAGAGCAGTGGCTGGCTCTGAGTTTTCAGATGGCACTGTGGGAGGGGTGGGAGCTCCAGACTAACAAAGAAACCCCCTTCTACTGAAGCAGTCAGCACCAGCTTATTGTCTTGGAAGAGGAGGGAGTCCTAGAGGCCAGTGAGGGGCACAGTAACTTGCCTACTGAACCTAGGTCTGTCTCCTTCTGTCCCTGACCTTCCACACAGAAGGCACCGGAGTCAGAACAGATATGGGCTGGACCATCGGTCCCTTTCAGCCTTGAGATGCTGCTGCTGTCCTTCTGAGACTAGAATGTGTATCCTGTGACTCAGCTGCTTATATTCTGGGGTCGTGGGGAGACGAGAGCTTTTTAAAGGCTAAGCATGCTAGGGAGAACCTACTTTGATCTAATGACTTCCCCCACCCCATTCACTGGCTTCACCCCAATACACTTGGCTACCAGAGGTACTTCCTGGATCAGTTAGCTTCACTCCCATCACATCTCTGTTTCAAAGCCACCTCTGAGCCAGGGTGAGAAAGAAATGGAGCCAAACTGCTCTCTTTCTGGGGTCCCTGGGATTTGAGTTGAGACCCAAATTCTTACCCATCCGACTCACTTTTAACTGAATGTCCTGTCAGCGAAACTCCCCCTCTCCCTGGATTCTGTCTGTGACCCAGCCTTGACTGGTCACACTGTCTCAGTGGCCCTTCCTAGGGTGAATGGCTCCCAATGAAAACTATGCCGGCCAACCCTGAGAATCACCTGCCCCTCTCCCTGCTCACTCAGCTGAGAACATTTGCATTTGAGAAAAAGCTTTTAAAGCTATTTTGGCATCTTGGATGTTTCTCCCCTTCCCATCCCCCTGATTTCTAAATGAAAGCATTCCCAGTTACATCAGCCAGGAAAGCTGTCACCCACCAGGTCCTGAATCTGGAGTTAGGGGACCTGGGTTCAGATCCTAGCCCTGTCATTTACTATCTGTGTGAGCTGCAGCTTCCTCATCTCAAAAGTGAGAGCAGTTCAAGGACCTCTGAAGTCCTTTCCTTGGCAGAGTGAGCCCTAACAAACGTTAGTTAACCTCTATGTCAGCCCAGTACCCATCCCACTAAGTGACTTCAATCCACCCTTCCCTTGAAAGGCGGGGATGTTAGCCTTCCAAGAACAGCTTTTTAAGAGAAATGTTGTGGCACGTTCAGCTCTGGAGATGTTGTGGGCCTCTTTGAGGCCCAATGCTCATGTCTTCTGATAGAGAAGAGTCTTAGATTGGGATGAAAGAAAGTGGGGGGAGGGGGAAGCTTCTCTCAAGAAGCAGCTGACTCTGAGCACAAGGCCCAAGGAAGCAAAAGGGGCCCAGCAGCAGCACCCACCCCCTTCCAGACTCACCGCCTGCCCATCACTGCATTTTGTAAGCACTCAATACGGGATCAGGATATAGATGAGCTGTTTATAAAGTACCTAGCACAGTTTGGGGCATGAAGTAGTAGGTGGTATAGAAAAGTCAGCTATATCCATCATCAGAAGAATCATTGTCATTGCTTTGTGGCAAGCTCTGTGTGAAAGCTCCATTTTTTTTAACCGCTTTATTGATTTAGATGCTTTACCAGATCTATACCTTTTGTCTTCTTGTCTTTACCAACTTATAGAACTGATTTCTGAACAGATGGAGGGAGATTACATGCAGCCAGGATTTTGCCTTAGAGATTTGCTTTACTGATGGTAACTTTGGTTACCACCTGTAAATTAACTTTTTTCCTTTCAACATACGGTTTAATGCAGTCAGTGACCAAGACACAAAAAGCAAATATGAAAACAAACTCCCCTCCTTCACTCCTGCCTACTGTTCAAAACTCAACAACAAAACCAACAAACTAGATGAAACAACATTTTTCTTGCTTCTATTTATCATATTTAAGCCCAGCCCTGAGTTAGATTTATATCTCTCAAACCATTAGTTTCTATCACAAAATAAACTGGTTTGTGTCTTGTTTTGGAATGCAGAGTTTGAGGTAATGCGGGTTACTTTAGCCCATATCTCCCATTAAAAAAAAAAAAAAGGACAAGTGCTAGAGTGCTAGAGATAGCTAGTGCTAGAGATACAAAGAAAGGGGAAACAGGCCAGAGCTCACATTCTAAGGGAGAAACAGTGGCCCCCAAGTCTGTATGTGCAGAGGCCTCACCAGCAGATGGGAAGTGATTGCAGAGGGGAAGGCACAACCGGCAGCTGGAGAGGTTGGGGGGGGGGGGGGAGGAGAACATGGAGCCAACAAGAAGGCAGGGAGAGGGGAAAACCCAGCATTCAAACCCAGAGCCTCAGACTAAGCTCATGCTGTCTCTACCTGCATTTTTCCCTGTCCCCAAATACCCTGCAGGGCTCAGGAGGGGCTTCACCAGGGCCAAGCCTGGAAGCTTTGGGGCGCAGGGGCCAGGTTTGGAGGCTGTGTCCGTGTCATTCAGGTCCTTCTCCTCCCCCACCAGATGAGCTTGTGCTAGGCTTGTCCAGGCTGGGTCTTTCCTTGTACCCTTTGTGTCTGGCACACAGTGGGTGCTTAATCAAGGCTTGCTGGCTGCTTTTTCTTCCACAACTATCCAGAACATTTTTAAATGCATCTCAAGGGCTTGGGGGTGGGGTGTCATTTAACAGCTGAACCTCAAAATGGAGACTGTTTTAGATGGAAGGGACAGAATGGTCAACTCTGGAAGGGACTGTAGGCTCCAAGTAGCCCCAGAATCACAGAATTTGGGAACTAGAAGGGAAGCCAGAGCAGGCCTAGCAGGGAGGGGCTTCTCTGGCAAGAAAGGAAGGGCATTAGGGGATTCCCTGGCATGGAGAACGGGTGCCTTCGCAGCAATTTAGTCAAACTCAGACCTGAGCAAGAATCCCCTCTGAATCATATCTGACAAATGGGCAGACTTGGCCTGACCTCCCCATTGTACGTAGGACCCACCACCTCCCCTGGCCACATTTGGACAAGTCTATTTGGTACAAACTTTTTCCCTGAAATCCAGTCCAATCCCTTCATTTTACAGATGGGGATAATTGGAGCCAGAGAAAAGAGATTCCTTGGCCAAGGTCTCACAGATGCATGGTACCCCAGGAGACAGTCTGTATAAAGCACTTGGCAAACATTAATGTGTTGTATTTATTCTAGCTGTTGTTACGGGTCAGATCTGGGATTGGAAGGCACCATGAACCCCCCCCCCATAGTTCATGAAGGAAGAAAGCTGAGGCTGGGTAAGTGGGGGACCTGGCACCTGAACTCAGGTCTGCTGGGGCACCTACCCAGAAACCCACCCCATGTCCAAGAAAAGTATTTTCCAAGGAAAATATTGTGAGCATTTTATTAAACTAGGATGCTCCTATCCTGCCCAAGGCCACAGCCTCTGTAAAAGGGGGACATGGAACCAGATCATCTCTAAGGTCGCTCCCAGGTTGAAATCCGGGATGTTGTGATAAGATCCTGAGCGCCCTGTGCTGTTGTGGGTGAGAGGGAAGAGAACGGGAGGTGGGGGTGCCTAGCAGCGCTCCCTTCACCCACCCCCATTCTCTGGGGAGCTCTGAGTTCAAGGGTTCAGGGCTGGAAGGGACATTAAAGGCCATCGAGTCCCATC
Source organism: Pseudocheirus occidentalis (assembly GCA_028646575.1). Lineage (NCBI taxonomy): Eukaryota > Metazoa > Chordata > Mammalia > Diprotodontia > Pseudocheiridae > Pseudocheirus > Pseudocheirus occidentalis. The sequence goes on along the minus strand of CM053599.1, from coordinate 8,510,553 downwards.
CCGGCATTCTCCAGGCTCAGGAAGAAGGGGGCTCGCCCAAAGTGGTCACACAGGGAGAGAGCCAGAATGCAGGCTGGGACAGCAGATCCTCCCTTTCACTCCTGACCAAGACCCTTCGGGTTTTCTCCCTCCGGGGCATCCCACCCTTGGGCTCAGCAAACTCTGGGCGCCGTGGGCTCCAGGTGCACGGATGGATGAGGGAATGGGCAGGGGATAAGCCTGTGTGCCTGGACCAAGGGGCTTGACTTCTCTGGTCCGACTCTGCTCTGAGCTCGAGGGACGGGAAGGTCTCTGGTGCAGTCGCATTGGCCATTGTGACGGTCTCCGAGTACAGAATAGGACGGCCCAAGCCCGGAGCGGGGCAGGAGGGCGGAGGTGGGAGCCGAGGGGCTGTGGGCTCGGGCCGCCCAGAGGCAGGTGGGCACCGGACGGAGGCGGGGCTTACCTGCTCTGAGGAGCCTGGACGGGAGATGCTGCTCAGCCACAGCACGGACAAACCCAGAAGGGAGGGCAGCCCAGGTAGCATCTCTGAGGATGGACGGACTTATGGGACGCACCAGTTGGTGCGCGCTACCTTCCCCGGCCGGGGAGCCGGGTACTGCTCCCCCTTCCCGGCCCCGCCCAGGACTCCGCCCCCAGCCCTGCCCACGGGGTTGGGCCGGACAGGGTGGGAGCTCCGGGACCTCCCCCGTGCCCCCTGCTTGGGTCAGGCGTCCCCGTCCTGCTCCCCCAGCCCCTGACTCGCCTCCAGGTGCTCGCTCGGGTGTGCAGCCTTCCCCCAGCCGAAAGTTGACTGTTATGTGAAATGAGGGGGGTGGTTGGGGCGGACTCCACGGCCCCGAGGCCAGGGGTCCATGCCCTTCGAGGGGCTGTGACTAGCAGCTACGGGGTCGGCTTCGAACCCGCGGCTCGAGGCTGGGGACCACGGAGGCAGAGCGGGACGCGCGTTCCGCCGCCCGCCGGCCACCCTTTGGCCTCCCGGGGCCCAGGAGACGGGGGAGGGGCGGTGCCTGGCAAGCCCCCGGCGTGGGGGTGGGGACCCGCTCTCGCGGGCGCAGCCGTTAAAGTTTAGCCAGGACGGGCCCGCCCCCTCCCGCCCCCTCTGAGCTTGGCCTATGGGACTGTCCTCGGGAGAGTCCAGCCGGGAGCCAGGAGCGCTGGACTGACTGCAGGAGCCGGCGGGCAGAGCGAGCGGTGAGGGTCGCGGCATGAGAGAGAGAGGGGGGGGCACCGTCAGGAAGGGAGGGGCTGAGGGGGCTGGCCGTGGGGGAGACGTGGGGAGAGGGGGGAGCGAGTGCTGGGAGAGAGGAGGACGGAGAAGGAGGGGGACCTAGGGGAAAGGGTGCCCTGGCACCAGGAGAGGGGACAAGAGAGGAAGAGGTGGGGCCCGGCAGGGAGGGGATTCTGGGGTAGGGGTGCCCTGGCAGGGGAGGGGGGGAGGAGAGGAGCTTGGCAGGAGGGGGCCCGGCACCTCCGGAAATGTTCTCCGGGACTCGCTAACCCCGGCCCTTTCTCCAGTTGTAATGTGGGCCGGGGCCAGGCACAGGACGCAAGAAGGGAAGAGGAGGGGAGTCTGATGCCAGGCTTGTGGCCCCTGCTACCTTCCCGGTGGCCTGCCTTCATCACGGGACATAAATTTGTAAAGCGCTTAACCAGGTGCCTGGCACAGAGCTGGCAATTACTCAGTGGGGCGAGGAAGCGTCTCTAACTGTCCTTGGCCCTGGGCCAGCTCAGAGCGGGCGGGCACGTTCTCTTGGGAGAAGGAAAGTACCCATGAGAGCCCAGGCCCCAGCAGGTAAGGCTTGGCTCCTTCTCCTCATTCCCCACCCACCCCAACCCCAACCCCCACCCCCAGGGTGTTTGCAAATCCAGGTTATTGAACTTGGTTTAAAACTGGTTTGAGATTCCTTGAAACTGACAAACACCTGGGCCTATTGACAGCGGTTTGTCTTTGTCTTTTGAGACACTTAATTTGCCATTTATGAGACGGGAGGAAGGGGCTGTTTAGCCCAGTGGAGAGCTAGCAGCACCTGGAGCTAGGAAGGCCCCCTGATCAGTGGTGCCTGAGAGGCTGACAATTTTGTGCCCCTTGACATGGGGCTCAGTGTTGTTGGGAGGGCCCAAGGAGATAGCTTATTAATCGAGTGCTCTGAGGAAGAGTTTTAAAGCCGGGTACGACTTTATGGTGTTTTTATTAGGGTTAGAGGTGACTATCTCCCTCACTTTAACAGAAAAATCCCGAGAGATGGACTTTCACAGCTCAGCCCAAAGGACAGCCCAAAGCCCCTTCCCTGAGCCATTCTGGATAGCCAGTCTCTCTCCAGGTCAAGGGAACCTCAAAGTCAGGGAAGACTCAGGGTCCAGCTCATTCTCAACTGCTCGTCACAAGAGCCCTGTAAGAGAGGCAGGATTGGGCTTCCCTTCTTTCTTTAGTATATGAGCAAACTGAGGCCCAGGAAGGGTCACTTATTTGCACACACGTCACACCTGCCAAGACCTACCTAACTGCTATGCCAATGTGGAGGAAGGCGATGAGCTTCATCTGGAATGCTGGGAGGTATCAGGGGAGACTGCCTAGAGAAGGTGGCCCCTGCTGCTGCAAGGGTGGGAAAGATTTCAACAATGCAAGATTGGGGTGACATTTGAAAGATCCTGGAAAACAGGAATGGTGCAACGGGTCTGGGGAAAATCTTGTCATTTCCAAAAAACCAGATCATTCAGAGCAGGGCCTGCCAACTCCAGCCCAGTGGGCCCAGAAGTGAACTCTAAAGGACAACAGTTGAACATGGAAATGACAAAGTGTTTGAACAAGGGCCAGTCCTGCCCCAAGAACGGGACGTTATTAAAGTAACCAGTTAGGGGAGTGTGATCAATGTCCTTGAAGAAAAGAAGAAAACAGCAGGATGGGCAAGGAGATCGTCGAGTGGGCTGGATCCAAAGAGTTGATGGTTAAGGGTCACCTTGTTGGGCTTCTCCATTAAGGTGCCCAGGGGCTCGGGCTTCAGTACAGGTAGCAGACCTATCTCATCTGAAGATGGCTCCCAGCTAGGAGGGATAGCCAATCCACTGGATGTGTTGGGATGCCCAGGGAACATGATCCACAAAGGATCCAGGCTTGCACCCGGGTTAAAAAAAAAAAAGCAGCTTCCATAGGTGCAACTTGGTGAAGACCAGATCAGGCAGCAATTTGTCTTTAAAAAGATCCAGGGGGTCTTAATGGACTGCAAACTGAGTCAGCATAAGATGTGACAGCTGAAGGAGAATTCTACCTTGAGTTTCAGTGAGAGGTACAGCTCTCAGCAACAGAGAAGTCTTAGCCTTGCTGTCCTTGGCCCTGGTCAGACCTCATCAGCAGTCTCAGGTGTGCTTCTAGACACCAGGGCTTTGAGAAGGATGTCAATAAGCTAGAGAAGACTCAGAGGTCAGTCAGGATGGTGAAAGGCCTTGAGTCCCTTGTTGCCCGAGGATTGGCTGGAGGACCTTGACCTGGTTAGCCCCACTGCAAGGGCTGTTGTTTGGCTAAGGGATCATGGGCCTCACCCTTCTGGATCTAGGAGACAGAACCAGGAAGAAGCAAATAGAGGCTGGGAGATTGGAGAGCTGTCACAGAGGGCCATGGGCCACCTGGCTCCAGAGATGCTGAGCTCCCCTTCCGTGGAGGCCTTGAGGTAGAGGCCAGATGGCCACTGGGATTCCTTCATGCAACTCTGAAATTCTGTCTTTGTACCAGACCAGGACAGGTGGTATGAACAAAGATTCAGGGACCAAAGAGGGCTGGATGAGAATGGGGGGTGGGGGGGCACAGAGTAATCTAGATTGACCTCTATGGTGAGTTCTCGAATAGAAGAACTTGATGGGGCTTATGGGAGAGGGGAGTCTTGAATGCCAGGAATAGGAATCTGTTTCATAGGCAGAAGGATTTTGAACACAGCATTACTTGTGCGTTAGGGTAACTACTCGGTGTGAAGGATAGATTGGGGAGGGAGACAGACAGGGGACAGGATGGCCATGAGAAGGACCAGAGCAGAACCTAAGAGATGAAAAAACTGACCTGGGAGAGACCCAAAGTGGCAGTACTGGCCAGATTCGCCTCTTTCCGGCAGAGCCGTTGCTGGCCTCCCAGTCCCTCACCGCCCCCTCTTGAGGATGGAGCCACGAATCTCACAGAGGGATCCCTTCGTTCTCCTGACCTTGGCATCTCTCAGCCTTGGCAATAGCATCCTGTCACACTGGGCCCAATGCTTCTCTATCAGGGTCTTTCTTGGAAAACAAGAGTTTGCATTTTAGCCAGTTCCTAGAAGGAAAATATTCATCAGTCACACCAGGGGTTGGCTTTTTAAGCTCAAGGACAAGTAGACGAGTCATTATTCTTCAGAAGAGAAAGTGGGTCAGTCAGAGAGCTGTTTGTCAAGGAGAATTTGGCCTTCTCACATCCTGAAGGAACTCAGGTACCCCTACCAGGAAGAGAAGACATTGGAGAAGGGTTCAGCCAATCAGCAAGCATTTATTAAAGCCCTACTGTGTGCACTGCAACCAAAGTGAGAATTCCCTGCCTGCAAAGAGCTTACGCTCTTAAGGTAGAGGGAAGGTGGATCCATGCCTAGCACTGGGCTAAGGACCAGGCCTGCAGATTCAGAATCCCTGCTCTCAAGGGTCTTGAAACAGGTGGGGCTGAGGAGGGAGGGGATGAGCACAGGGCTTCTGCCCTGAATGAACCCCCTTAGGTGACTCCCCCATCAGTATCTGGCTTCCCCCTGGGCTACATTTGAACCAGCCTGAGCTGCCCATGGGCATTCAGCTGCTCAGAAAGCCCAGGCAAAGGGCCGTCCCTGGGGGGAGTATCTGAGGCCTTTGTGGACCATCAGAGGCCAAGGGCCTTACTTCCTGTCTTCCCAGAATCACCAAGCTCAGGCTGGAAGGGAGCTGGCAGCTCAGCTAAGTCCAGCCCCACTCCTTTAATAGGTGAGGGAATGGGGCCCTGAGAGTTAAGGGCCTGATCAAGGGTACACAGCTAGAATGACCGAAGGTACCAGCCAGGTCAATGTCGTTTTGCAGAAGGGGCTCAGAGAGACAGGGTGAGACCCAAGTCCTGGAGATGAAGCTGAAAGGCTCCTTAGCATCCAGCCCTCTTGTTTTACAGCTGGGGAAACTGAGTCCCAGAGAGGGGAAGCGGCTTGCCAAATCTTCCTGCCTCTGCCCTCTAGCTGTGCCCCCCACTTTATAGGAGGGAAAGGTTTTTTTTGGTTGTTGTTGTTGTTTTTGCTTTTTTTTGGAGGAGGAAAGCAGGGCAATTGGGATTAAGTGACTTGCCCAAGATCACATGGCTAGTGAGTGTTAAGTGTCTGAGGCCAGATTTGAACTCAGGTCCTCCTGACTCCAGGGCCAGTGCTCTATTGTCTGTGCCACCTAGCTGCCCCTGAGGAAGAGTTTTCTTAGCACAGCCCCCTTGTGTTAAGCACTAACCCCCCTGGGTCA
>CM053599.1:8479644-8504578 GCA_028646575.1 Pseudocheirus occidentalis | reverse complement strand
ATGGATGGATGGATGGATGGATGGATGGATGGATGGATGGATGGATGGATGGATGGATGTTTGGAAAGATGGAGAGATGGATGGATGGATGGACGGACAGACAGATGGACAGATGGATGGATGGATGGATGGATGAATGGAGAGATGGAGAGATGGATGGATGGATGGATGGATGGATGGATGGACAGACAGACAGATGGATGGATGGACAGATGGACAAATGGACGGATGGATGGATGGATGGATGGATGGATGGATGGATGGATGAAGAGATGACATGGATGATGAGTACAGACAGAAATAATGGGAGACAGGCAGGCACTGCTATTACTGTACAGGGCACATAGGCTGGAAGTGGCTTTGAAACAAAGACTATGTTAAATTCTTATTTGGGAGAACCTCTGACCTCCTAGAATCCAAGACTCACAAGACTTCCAGAAAGACTTATCTCAAATACTTGCTCTCTGAAGAGAACTCTGAAGGGTTCTTCTTTCATCTTTTAACCTGAGGGGTATTGGAGGGGAAGACCCCATTCCAGCTCTTTATACTTGGGTGGTCTTCTGACCTGAAGGTTTCAGGCTGGTTTTTTTCCCAATGCAGTCGGCACTCTCTGGTTCAGCTCCTGTTTGTGGCATCTGGGTGACTCAGTGGATAGAGCACTCAACTTGGAAGACCTGAGATTGAAGCATCCCCAGGGAGAGCATTCTCATTTGGCCCTTCTTATTCCCTTTAAGGTGAAGGCCAATGGCAATGCTTCCTTGGGGTTTGCTGCTGGTACACCCATCTCAAGCTCTGTGCAAACCTCTGATGGACCCATGTGGGTATGTACAAAAAAACACAAGATAACTTGTAGAAGGAAGGTATCTGTCTCCAGAGAAGGTCTTCCTGGAGAAGCTGGTGCTTGGAGGAAACTAGGAATTTGAAGAGACGGAGCAGGAGGGGGAGAACATTCCAGGAGTGAGGCACAGATGGACCAAAGATATGGAGGTGGGAGATGGAGTGTCCCAAGGAAGAGCCATGAGAACTCCAGTTTGGCTGAACTGTAGATCGTGTGACGGGAAGCACTCAAGTTGGACAGGAAGGTCAGGGCCAGGAGGCAAAAGGTTTTAAATGCCAAATGGAGGCATTTGTATTTGATCCTGGAGTTAATAAGGACGGAGCCAGTGGGGTTTATGGAGTCTGGGAATGACATGTTCAGATATGCACAGTAGGCTCAGACATGGTGGGACATGAACACAGTGGAGCATGCCTGCTGTACAGCAGTATGGAGGAGGCAGAGGCTGGTGGATCACTGGAGTTCTGGAGTTCTGAGCTTCAGAGGGGCCAAGCTGATAGGGTAGCTGGCTGCAAAGTGGTAAATCCTCTGGTCTGCCTAAGGAGAGGCAGACAGTCCACCTTACAGAAAAAGAGTAGACTAAAGCTGCCATGCTGGTCAATAGCAGGACTGGACTGGTGAAGGGCCACAGCACTTCCAGCCTGAGCAAGATGGTCAGTAGTTAATAAGCACCCATTGTGTGCCAGATACTGTGGGAAATACTGAGACTCAGTCTCCAAATAAATAAATACCGAAGGTCACTTTGGCGACTGAGTGGAGAGAGGAGTGCAGCAGCTAGAAGCCTGAGGCAGGGACCGGCTCTTACCATGCTGCAGGAAGCAGTGCCAGTGAGAGGGGGTGAGGGCCCTTTTCCAGGGTTGGATCAGCCAGTCCAGGGACGCTGCCTCCAGAGCCCTGCAGCCAAGTGCCAGGGCGGGGTCCTGGCTTGCAGGTGACTTTCCCCACCGCCATCTTCTCGTTGTATTTTGAGCGTGATACCATTGGATTGTGTCTTCCAGGGCAAAGGCTTCTGCGGCTACCAGCGTGGAGGATGTCTCTGTTCTTCCGAGCCGCCTCTAAGATGTGGGGCCTCTCTCCTGTGCCTGGGCTGGTGAGGATTTCCCATCAGGCCGTTTCGAGTGATGCAAAAAGCAGTAGCTATAGCTATGTCGTCGTTGGCGCTGGGTCCGCTGGCTGTGTCCTGAGCCACCGGCTGTCTGAAGACAGCAACAACACTGTGCTGATCCTGGAGGCTGGGCCCAGAGACCTCCTCCTGGGCAGTAAGAGACTCATGTGGAAGATCCACATGCCTGCTGCCCTGGTCTCCAACCTCTGTGATAACAAGTACAACTGGTACTACCACACCACCCCCCAGAAGAGGCTGAACCAACGGGTCATGTACTGGCCCCGGGGCCGCGTCTGGGGCGGCTCCTCCTCGCTCAATGCCATGGTTTATGTCCGAGGACACGCACAGGACTACAACCGCTGGAGTGAGGAAGGGGCCGCGGGCTGGGATTACGAGCACTGTCTGCCTTATTTCCGTAAGGCCCAGACTCATGAGCTGGGCCCTAACCGGTACCGGGGTGGGGAGGGCCCCCTGTACGTGTCCAGGGGCAAGAGCGACCACCCCCTGCACCACGCCTTTCTGGAGGCAGCCCAGCAGGCAGGCTACCCTTTCACTGAGGATATGAACGGGTTCCAACAGGAAGGCTTTGGCTGGATGGACATGACAGTCTACAAAGGTAAAGGGGAGCCCGGATCAGTAGGACTCAGGTCAGCCTTTACTCAGCAAGGAGCAACTTGGTCCAAGCTTCTCCCACACTCCTCTCATCCAGTCTTTTCTATGAGGTCAGGGGATGGGTGGTTTGAACTCCATTTGATGTGTGGCTTAACTGGGGACCAAAGAGGGGAACACACTGGCCAGACGATGGGTTGGGTTTTTTCACTTTCTTAAAAACGTGACACGTTGGTTTCTTTAGAAATACAATGAATGAATTAAAGATGAACTCCAAAAAGAGATCCATTAAAGACCCAAAGAGATGCAGCCAGCCCCCTAATTCAGGACCCCAGACCCCCCCCTCCAAGGGGATCTCTGAAGACCAGACTTGGACTCTAGCTGAGGGGAAGATAGTGAAGGATGAAGGGAGTGGGTCAGATGGTCTCTGGTTGAGGGTAGTTATGACCACAAACTTACACATCACTGTGCTGGGGGAGGTGAACTCAGGACCCTGATGTCCCAGCTCCATCTCCGGTCCTGTTTCCCTCAGTCCCTGAGCCATGGTTTGGCCATGACTGTGTCAAGCTGATCTTGATAACAAGACCCTACATTTAGATAAGGCTTTGCTGTTCCCTGGGACTTTGGGTGATAAAGAACTTATCTTTAGAGGTAAAGAAACTCCTTCTCCAATTCTGTCACTTGACCAAGGTCACACAGCTAATGTGTGAGTGGCTTGCACACACTTGAAGTTTGGGACCCGATCTACACTATCCCTGATTGCGTCTCCTACTTAGACACCTGTTGGGATGGTTTGGGATTAAAAAAAAAACTTCCACGAGACAAGATCTCCCTCCCTCTGCTTCCAGTGGGAGCCTATGCTGGGGGTGGGGTGAGGGTCAAAGACTGGAATTCTGAGCCTTTATTGTATCCTGGACCCATCGGGCCATCAGCATGGGGAGATTGTGGACCCCTTCTCATGGTCTGCAACAATGAATTACATTGAAAAAGAGTTCCTCAGATATTCTTTAAAAGACGTTCTGGAACCTCTGGCTTAGAAGCCCTAGGGATCCCTGGTCACAGAAAGCTCAGGAAGGAGACTGATTTTCTCCTCTCTCCAATTTGGCGCCTGGGACCTCACAACTGCCTTAGGAGGTGGGGAGTTCAGGGATTGCTAACCCCGTTGTACAGAGAAGAAAACTGAGGGCTGAGAAGGAAAGCATTTGGCAGGTGGTCACGCTGTATAGGCAGGATTTGAACCCAGGTTTCCTCACCTCCAGATTCACCAAGCTCCCAGTCTCTCTTTTTACTCCCTGTTACTGCCTGGGAGATGTGAGGATCTGGGAGCCGTGGTGGGTGTGGGGCAATTTATTCTTTCTAGAAGTGTTTTCATTGGGGCCTAGATTGGAGCCCCAGGCACCATTGCCAAGTGCCCCATAGAGAAGCAATAATTGGGACCTCCATGTGAGAGGATGAATAAATTGAGTTCATGCCAAGGCCCCTGTTCTGCTCTGTCCCCCAGGTCTCCGATGGAGTACAGCCAGTGCTTACCTCCATCCTGCCCTGACCCGACCCAATTTGACGGCAGAATCAGAAACCTTTGTGACCAAAATTCTGTTTGACAGGACCAGAGCTATTGGTGTGGAGTATCTGCAGCATGGCCAGAGGAAAAAGGTCAGTGTGCCCCTTGGGTGGGGCCAAAGGGAAGGCTCTGCCTGCCCACCAGCTCTTGGACCATGGTGTTGGCAGGGTGGAGAGGGTGGGGTGGGAGCAGGGCAAGGGGAACCTGGGGGGGGCCGGGTACTCATTCACCAGCTCCTCAACCTTTGGTCCTAGGCTGGAACACTCCCAAACACAGGCAAGGTCAGGCAGACTCCCGCTGTCTGTACTACATGCCATTATTTCAGCCCCGGAATCTCTGTTGGGTTTCCTCATCAGTCAGATGAGAGGAGTTTGGCTTCTTTGGTCTCAAAGGTCTCTTCCAATGCAAACGTGTGCTGCTTGAGAGGCTGCTGTGGTTTTCACAGGACACACCCTGAGAGGACCCCAAGGACAAGGAAGGGGGGTGGGTCCTTAGTAGGGCTGCAGGTCAGGGCCTTGCATGAAGAAATCACTTAATGAGTGTGACTGAGTAGAGAAAGGGTTAGGTTTGGATGCAAACAGGACCCAGTTAACGCTCTTCTCGTCTGCACTGGATCTTGAGGGCTCCTGTCGTCATGGGAGACCTTTTCTTCTACCTCTTTGCATCACAAATTCTCAGAACTAGTGGGACCCTCAGAGACAACCAAGTCCAAACTGTACCCAAAGGGTCAGTGGCCTCCCTGATGCTTTTTGGGGCATATTGTCATAACTCATTTAAGCCAGATAAATATTGATGAAGCATCAGCTTTAGGCCACACTAGCTGGGTTCCTAATGCCATTGATCTAGAGGCCATTTTGCAAATGAGATCCAGAGAGATCTGGAGTTGGAAGGGCCTGCAGAGGCCCTGTGGGTCAGACTCATTCTGCAGATGTGGAAATCAAAGATTGAGGTCAAATGACTAGATCAAACATGCCAGGTGTATCAGGGGTGGTATTTGAACCCAGGCCTTCCAATTCTATATCTCTCCATGGCATCAGCCTGGGGAAGAGGTGACTTGGGATGGGAAGGCTGTCTGTGAAGGGCTGTTCCATATACAAGGGATGGTGCCTGTTCTCTTTGGTCCCAGAAGGCAGCATCAGGATAGCAGATTGATGTTATAGAGAAGAGGCTTTGGCTGGATGTCATGACATCCTTCCTAACAAGGAGAGCTGCCCCAGAGAGATAAATAGGCCACCTCAGGAGGGGATGAGCTCCCCTCACTGTGGGGTGTCCACAAAGAGCTGTTTTCTGTTTTACTCACCCAGGAACCTCATCAAAAGAGCCATCAATTAGTTAGCATGATGTTAGTGAACCCTTACCGGCTCCTAGTGATCACATATTACCTTGTCGAAAGCCCATAGGTCACTCCTTTAATAATCTGCTCTGACATTTTTGCTAAGTATTACGTATGGCTCTTTGGTGTGAAGAATATGCTGTACCTTCCACTTAAAAACAAATCTGGACATTGACCCATCTATAATCCTAGAGTCTGTGTATTCATTCCGTATCTCCCCTGAATTGTAAACACTGAGGGCAGGGTCTGTCTCTTCTTTATGTCTGCTACAGAGTGTTTGCTCTTGCCGATCGCTTCCCAAGTGTTTGTTGAAATGACTGAATGAGTGAGGATTTGAAATGTTCTCTGTGGAATGCTTCCCAGCTTCTAATCGTGTCATGATTTTCCAGGTTTATGCTAGCAAAGAGGTGATTCTGAGTGGAGGAGCCATCAACTCACCCCAGCTGCTCATGCTGTCTGGAATTGGCAATGCAGATGACCTCAAGCAACATGGCATCCCTATTGTTTGTAACCTTCCCGGTACGTTTTCCCCTTTTCTGTAGAGTGTAGACCTTCCAGATGGGGCTCAGAGAAGATTCCCAAAGTCCATGATGGCCCTCTCCAAGAATTGAAGAGTCTCGTCCAAGATGATCAGTCTTGTTCTACCTGATCTCAGAGAGCCGAGCCAGTAACAATGGGGCAAAATTTCAAAACAGAAAAATCAAGCTTGGTGTTCAGAAAAGCTTCTTATCATTTAGAGCTATCCCAAAATGGGATGGGGCTGCCTCTGGAGGTGGTAGCCACTCCTTAGATGACCTCAAACCAGAGCTGGATGACCATTTATTGGGTGGTTGTAGAGGGGGATCCCTAATCATCACCACACTGGATACTAGGGTCTCATGATTCTTGGTGACAGTGATTGGCTAACTGACCCCACTAAGAGATGCTCCCTGCTCCATCTAAGGATCAGAGGGCATTTGGGAGAATTAGCCATACCGAACAAAATTAATTCTTGGAAAACAGTGGGCCAGGTTTTCCTTTCTCATGACCAAAGAGCCATCATTGTGGCAAAGATTGTTCCACAGAATCATCCTTGTAAAAAAATGAGGTGGCCCCAAAGTCTCAGGGCCTGGGACCTGCCTGGGGATGGGGATGGGGATAGGGATGGAAATGGAAATCACTATCTTTCCCACTGAATGTGGTGAGGCACGTCAGGGAGAACGTCCAGTTTCTCTTTCCCTCTCTGGGCCTCAGTTTGCCCTTTTGTCCCATGAAGGCAGCTTCCAGGTCCCAGAGCCAGTCCTGGATCCCTCCTGAGGTCCCCTCATGACTTTTTCTCTCCTTTCTCTGCCTCCTTCAGGTGTTGGCCAGAACCTACAGGACCATTTGGAGATGTACATCCAGCAGGAATGCACTCAGCCCATCACTCTGTACTCGGCCCAGAAGCCCCTTCGGAAGATGGCCATAGGGCTGGAGTGGCTCTGGAAATTTTCAGGTGGGCTCGAGGGGGACGCCTCATTTCCTTTCTGGGGGATGGGGATGCCTGGGACCCCACCCCAGCCATTTCTCTGCTCCTGGTCTTCCTTGCTTCATTAGGCAGTGGGGTGGCATGGTGCCCAGGGGCAGGAGAGCCTGCACTGAATCCTGCCTCAGACACTTCAGCTACATAACCAGGAGAAGTCACTGATGCCCCAGATGGCTCCCAGAGACCCCTGGGGCAGAGTGAGTGCAGTCTCTGGCTGTTCTTCTCCCACCCAGCAGGGCCCAATCCTACAGGGGGTAGAAGGTGCCCTCTGTCTTGTCACAGACTGTGTCCCCTTTTAGTAAAAAAGGGCTGCAGAGAGGTACGAAGCACAGCCCAGGACACTCCTTGACACACCCTCATCTGCCCAACAGGAAGAACCCAGTTTACTCACTGAGGCACCTCTGCCTCCTTCCCTGGGGTACAGAGGGGGTTGGCTCACGAAGCAGTGGGAGGGTTTAGTGGGTGGAGCACTGGGACTGGAGTCAGGAAGACCTGAGTTCCAGTGAGGCCTGTGACACTCACTAGCTCTGTGACCTGGGAAGGGCTCCGTCTGCCTCAGTTTTCTGATCTGTAAAATGCCAGTGATAACAGTAGTGCCTCCCTTGGCTTTACTCTCTTCTTGTCTCCTTTCTTCAGCATTCCAGCCATTGGTTCTTTTTTCATGATTTTCTTGCATCCCTCTGATTTCCCATGTTTTCTGCTTCTCTTGCTTGATTTTTAAAGTCCTTTTGAACTTCTATAGAACCAGTGACCTCCTCACAGCCTCCTTTGATGCTTTGCAGTTTGACTTTGGGGTTTTCTTCTGCATTTGTGTTCTGGCCTTTGCTGATACCACAGTCAGGTTCCTGTGCAGCTGTTTTCTGAGCTACTTCTGGGGTCTCTAAGTTTTCCGTGTTTCCAAGGTGGCACCATCTGAGGAGAGGGGAAGTTGCTGCTCTCCTAACCTTTGCTCTGTTCTCTTCCACCTTCTCCAGCTTGTGCCCCTCCTTGCTCTGGGACTGGGACCTGGAGCCACATATGGCGTGCCTACACCCAGGACCAGTAAAAGGTCCACACTGACTCCTTCCGATCAGTCCCACTCCCTCACCGGCTGGGGGCTGAGAGCTCTGGAAGCCACCACTACTGGTCAGTCGTTGCCAAGGCCGGCTGCTGTCCTGCTGAGCTGTGGCCTGCACTCCCTTCTCACCCCAGTGAGACAGACCTTTCTGACTGACCTCGGTTGTCTTGGGCGAGCAAGATTGTTTCACTGTGTCTTTTTGTTGCTTCTGCTGCCCCAGAATTTGCTTTATGGTGTTATTTTAACATTTGGAGGAGAATTTGGGAGAGCTCAGACTAGTCCCTGCCTTTACTTCACCCTCTTGGCTCTATTTCCCAAGTGTTCTCAATTCCACAAGCTTAGAAGACCCAGATTATGGGAAATTCTCTGGGGAGAGGGGAAACAGGGAGCTAATGACCAAAGTGCACTAGCCACCAGTGTTTTATATTTGCTGACTCATTGAATCCAAGGAGGGAGTCTGCCAGTGTTCATCCAACAGGAGTAGTCGTGGCTCCCCAACTTCTTCCCCTGCTGCGTCTTTAGTCCCCTTTCCTGTGAGGTGGTCAAGCAAAGGCTGGGTGCCCAACAGGGACATTAAACCCAGTTCAGGCTTGCACAAGCCAGTTGTTCAATCCCCGTCCCGTGCACGATCACTGAGACAGTATGATATTTTTTTTAAAGATTTTTCTTCTTCCTCCTCAGGGTGGGGAGCTACTGCCCATCTTGAAAGTGGCGGCTTCATCCGGAGCCACCCTGGCATTCCTCACCCAGACATTCAGTTCCACTTCTTGCCTTCTCAAGTGATTGACCACGGGCGAGTCGCAAGCCAGCAGGAGGCATACCAGGTGAGCAGCACGGGCACTGCCAGGTCCTCATTACCGCAAGTGCCATCACTGGCTGAACACCACTAAATATGGCAAGTAGATGGCAAAGCCATGTCTCATCCTCAGAATGCTTCTAGCCTAGTGGCAGTGGGGAGGAAGAGCCCAGAGATGGCTTCACCTGTCCTGGCGATTTCCAGGAGCTTCACTTTGTTACTCAAGGAGGAAAGACAGGACTCCCTTGGGGAAGGGGGGGCTTCTTGTGTGGAAGCCCCAGATGCTTCTCTGGACATGCTTTAACTCCCTAAAACTTGACAGTGATTAAATCACATGGGGTCAGTTTTGCTTGGTCCCTGGTCCTTAGTCCATTTGTGAATGAATGAATGAATGAATGAATGAATTTGAATGAATGAATGAATGAGGATTTGCAGCAGGGGTTCTTAACCAGAGACTAGGGGTCCATGGATATAGATTTCAGGGGGTCTGTGAACTTGGGTATGGAAAAAAATTGCCTTTATTTTCACTAACTTCTAATAGAAACTTATGGATTAATTTCATTATATAGGAACACAATCTGAGAAGGCTGCCATAGGCTTCCTTAGTCTCCAGCCAAACCATGGTTCAGAAGCATTGGGGGGTCTAGAGTGAGTTTGTGTGAAAGTTGGGGTGTGTCCACACTGGCATCTCCATGGACTTGGGGAGGTTCAGACAAGGGCAAGGGTCAGTCAGAGCAGCTATGGGTGAGAGATGTGGAGTCTGAGGGCAGCCTGACATGAAGAAGACCTTCCTAGCGCTCTCTTCTCCCCAACCCCAGCAGAGGGGGCGAGTTCACCTCCAGGTGAAGGCATGGTGGATGGATTGTAGTCATATGGACAGTCATCCATTCAGCAAGCATTTATTTGGTGCTTGCTGTGTGCAAGGGTTCCTTAGGGAGGGGACTTCATGGCCTGGTGTGTTTGGGCTGTTCCAGGTGCATGTGGGAACAATGCGGAGCAAGAGCGTGGGCTGGGTGAAACTGAAAAGTGCCAACCCCATGGACCACCCAATCATTGAGCCTAACTACATGTCAACAGGTAAGTCATCCGCTGGCCCCTCAGGCCTTTGCAGGCCTAGGCTCTCTGGATCTGTCTCCTGGACTTGTGACCTTCTATGTTAGGAATTTCCCATAACGAGAGGTGACTAAAAGCCTTCCAAAAACACCACGGTTTCTTCATCATCACCGTCGAGGAGGAGGACATGATGATGAAAGCATGGTGTTTTCTGAAGGCTTTTAGTTTGCCTTTTAACAGTTTGTTTTGTCTTTCTAGTTTAAGAAGTGCTCCCTATACCTAGTCTCGCCTGATCCCCCCTTCCCTCTGGGAGGCAGCTGCGGATGCTGAGATTCTTGGCCCAGGATCTGGGGATTCCTGGGCATTCCCAGGGTGGGAGATTTTTAATCCCCTGCACTTAGGAAAAGTTGATATCTCTAATTAACATCCCTCCATGCAAAGCATCAGGGAGGGCATCTGACCTTAAAGACCAGGTTGTCACCCTTAGCCACGTGGCCTTCAGCCAGTCCCTGGATTCTCTGCTCCAGTTTCACCATATTGTCCTGTAATTTAACCTTTCTCATGGGGCCATTGTCTTTCCTAGTTTAGCTTTCAAAGTGACATTAACTTGAGGTTTACCCTGGCATTGAGGTGGGTGTTTCAGGCAAGTGTGAACAGAGCAGAGGAGGGGATGAATGAGGGAAATGGGTGAGGAGGAATCTTCACCAGTCTCCTTCTCCCTCTCCAGAAGCAGATATTCAGGAGTTCCGTCTCTCTGTAAAGCTCACCAGAGAAATTTTTGCCCAGAAAGCTCTGGAGCCATTCCGGGGCCAGGAGCTCCAGCCTGGAAGTCACTTGCAATCTGACCAAGCCATCGATGCCTTTGTCAGGGAAAAGGCTGACAGTGCCTACCATCCCTCATGCACGTGTAAAATGGGCCAGCCTTCTGACCCCACTGCAGTTGTCGACCCTCAGGCCAGAGTCATTGGTGTAGAAAACCTGAGGGTGGTGGATGCATCGATAATGCCCAGCATAGTCAGTGGCAACCTCAACGCCCCCACCATCATGATCGCAGAGAAAGCCTCAGACATTATCCGAGGGCTTCCGGCGCTCTGTGACAAGGACGTTCCTGTCTACAGCCCCAAGACCTTGGAAATCCAGCGATAAGAGTCCTCACATGGCCCTGGTGATGGAGTGTCTGTTAAGAAAGTGGACCCGACAGTAACTTACCATGACTCACTGACTCAAAGCCAAACTCCAGCATAATTTGGGACATTGCTAGATGTTGGCCTGTGTGGATGCAGACAACTGTCTAGGCCAGCCTTCTCCAAAACAGACTTGCAGGAAGACCTGTGTGTTGCCTATAAATGGGGTGATTTTTTTCCCTGGTCTATGATAGTTATTTCTCTTTTAAAAGAAATCTCGTTTTAGATATGTGGCCTAGAAACAGACCCAAATGGCAGGTCATTCAGGTGGCATGATGACAACCTCATCTTGAAGTCTACTCCAGTGACAACCTCAGCTAGGAAAAAGCAGTGAAACGGTTTCTCTGTCTCAAGCTCCTTGCCTGGGTCAGAGCCCATCCGTGGGATGAGAACCATCTGGGAATGTTCTGGGTCCCCCCATGGGAGGCCTGTGGGCTCCTCTTTAGAAATTCCTTCCTTGATTCCACCTTCCCACCCCAGGGATAGCTCCTGCCTTAGTCCACAGGGAGATCATCCAGGGCAGGGGAGGGCCGTCCATCATCATACTCACCTCTGTGGAGCTGGCTTAGTCCCCTGTGCCTCAGTGCTGGCTGATGGGATCGCTGCTGGCTCCTGTGTCTAAAGGAGCATCCATGCTCCGTGACTGACCCAGGCCTCTACTCCAGTCCAATGTCAGGGCCTTGAGAACAGGCAGGGCTTCACTTTTTGTCATTTCTATGACCAGGACCCAGCCCATTGCAATGCACATAGTAGGCATCCAATTAAATTGGATGGAATGACTCCATAGAAGTGATTGCAGGAAGACTGTGGTATCAGACCTGAGGGGACCAGTCTTCTAACTCACATTTACTTGGTGAAGAACAGCCCTGAACATGTGACTCTTGCCATTCCCTTTGTAGCCTCATCTGCAAAAGAGGCCGGTTACTTCCCCCTACTTCCAGTAGGATTGAGGGTGGGCTGGGCTGAGGACCAAAAGAAAAAATGGGTGTGAAAGTGTGCTGTGCAATTACTGTGCATGTGCGCGCACGCGCACACACACACACACACATACACCCATACACCCATACACACACACACATACACACACACACAGGTTTAAACTGAAACTCAGAGACCATCTAAGCCCACCCAGGCCTGAGCTGTGCTCTCCTTTTGGACACCTTGATCATCGGGTCTTGCCTTGAAGACTCCCCTTGCCCAGATGGAAAACCCATGCCAACCCATTCCATCTCTGGAGATCGCAACTTGCTAAGAGGTTTTCCCATGTACCAAGCTGTGATTTCAACCTATCCATGAAGTTAGCTCCTTATCAGGTACGGGTTGGACTGGGTAGCCTTGAAGGCTCCTTCCAGCTCAGAACCACTATGATTCTGGAGAGCTGGGCCACCATCTCTGACAGTTATGGCACAGTCTGTGGGTGCCAGGCTGCTGGGACTCCTTAGCAAAGATCAGTCTTTGGACCTGAAAATCCTAGGCGTGAACTCCATCATGTCTTCATCAGGAGTATCTTGGGTTTTTTGGATGGAGGGAGGGGTTGGGAAGAGTTGCCTTGCATCAGTTAGCTGGGCTTTCTGGGATAGCAGTTGTCTGCACCCTCCGGGAACATGCCCCTGTTCCACAGAACCAGATGTCCCAGAAACTCCCCTCATCTGTTTATTTGAGATGTGAATTTCATGCCAGTCTGTTAGCTATAGAGCTGCTCACCATGAGTGGGTGGTCTCATCTGGGAATCCCATGCAGTCCACAGAGTAACACCCTATGGTGTTATGCTTATGTTTTGCTACCCTATGGTGATATGCTTATCATAGACTCTTAACACGTGAACAGATAAAACTGAAATTGGAGGGGTGGCTAGGTGGCGCAGTGAATAGAGCACTGGCCCTGGAGTCAGGAGCACCTGAGTTCAAATCCGGCCTCAGACACTTAACACAAAAAAACCAGCTGTGTGACCTTGGGCAAGTCACTTAACCCCAACTGCCCTCCAAAAAGCAAAAAATAAAAAAAATTAAAAAAAACTGAAATTGGAATCAGATGAATAAAATAGTAATAGATGAAGACTGTAGTGTACTTTTTAATTTAAAAAAGGGACAGAGTACCCAACAGTATTTTTAAACCAGCTAATGATGTAATTTAATTCTTGACTTTGTGGCCAAAATGAGTCCTTCTACTGGGTAATAGAAAGGAGACTTTGGTTTTACTTATCAGAAAAAGGCCAATCTGCCTGTGAAAAGGAAAGACACCATTACTAGGGAAGAGGGGATTAGGGCATTAGGGGAAGGCGGGTTGGGTTGGGGCTGTAGAAAAGCAGGGAACCAGGCCTTTTAGAAGAAAATCCAGGAGCTGAATAGCGAAAGGGTAACAGTCCAGCCCGAGCCTTTGTAAGAGAACATGGAGGTGATGAGCTGCAAACAGGTGTGTCTTACTGAGCCAACCATGCTTTCTGAGAACCCAGGAGGTTAATCTTCATGTCAGAAAATCTCATCTAGGGGCAAGCAGGGCTTTGTTCTGAGTCAGCTTGGCTGCAGCCAGAGCCTACTATGCAGTCAGGCACATAGGAGGCATTTCAATGCATGTTGACTGACTGACAGATCATTTCCTTCCTCTGGGTTATAAAGAAGCTGCCCCTGTGGCTGTGGCAAAGTTTACAGAAGTTGGGACTTTCATCCCTCACCAATCACAATTTTCCAGCCTTTTGGTTTTTTTTCCTGGGTAGGAGCTGGAAGTATGTCATCTTAAACAATAAACATGATAAAAATCTTTCCATATTGCCTTCTGTGCCACGTTATGGAAGCATCTTTTTTAGAAGCTCATTGTTCCCAGATTGAAGCTTAAGTCTATTTTTCTGCCTGAGTGCTAATGGCAAGAAATACAGTATGTGAAAAAAAGTCACTTTTCAGAAATTTTCAAAAATTATAAGCTATGAACTCTGGATCCTACAGATTAATATTGGAGAGAGAAACATGTCACAAATAGTATCAGCACGGAAGAAGGATGAACAGTATTGCCAACAACATAGAACTTATGCAAGGCAGCTTGGTGGCTCAGTGGATAGAGCGCTGGGCCTGGAGTCGGGAAGATCGAGTTCAGTTCCAGCCTGAGACACTCTCTAGCTGTGTGACCCTGGGCAAGCAACTTATCTTCTGTTTGTCAATCTACCGGAGAAGAAAATGGTAACCCACTCCAGTATCATTTCCAATCTCTCTTAACCTTCTCCACTCAGAAATCATTACTCTGAAGGCAGAAAGTCCATCACAGTTTTCTGCCCATCCACATTATGACACCTATAGCATGTTGACCCCAGGTCATTCTCATTCCCTTCTCAAGGAGTTTAGCTCATGGGCAACCATCTTTCTCCCCTCCCTAATTCCTACCCTTCAAACAGGAGACTTCAAGAACCACATAGATATTCTTTCAAATGCCTTGCCAAGTTCTTTGACTTCCTTCTATCCCGTCATTTCCTCCTTCATTTCTTCACTTCAGCCAAACATAGGGATGGTCATACATTAGATCTCCCCATTATCCACAAGTGGTCCCCTTCTCTAACTCAAAACTCTGACATAACTCTATTTGACAATATCTGGTCATTCCGCTTCACCCGATGTCACACCCCTCCTGATTACAATCCTTCTAGCATTCAGTCCTTTCTCAGGTCACCACCCTTGTTCCAACTTCACTATCTAATGTCTAAATGTTAGACATTTCACCTTGGCACTGTCTACTGCATTTAGATTCCTTCTCTCCTTTGCCCTCTTGATGCTTTATCAATTGCCATGCTGGATCAATGTTGGATCACTCCCGCCATGTACCTCCTCATGAGACACTGAAAGCAATTTCAGAAGTACCACAACTGTGCAAGTTCATGCTAGCCAACATCAGCCAGGCATTCACTACAGCAAGGTAGCACTTTTATTTCTCTCTAAATGAGAGAAGTCCTTTCCAAACCTTTTCCCTTCTCAAGCCTCTAGCCTCTCCTCCTCACACTCCTCTCTCAACTGAGAACGTTGAGCTCAGTAAATCCTTACCTACCTATATGTGTGTGGATAGATATACATATATACAAGTATATGCACATATATGTATGTTTACACATGTCTATCTATGCATACATGCATATATGTATAAAATCACCAGTCTTTTTTTTCCCACTGGTAACTGAGACAGAGAGAGGAGTTTGAGTTGAATGGTGAGTGAGAATGCCCAACTACAATTTTTAAGTGAGCGGGAGAAAAGAAAGTACACCAGTGTAGACAACTTTCTCTAGGATTTTAGCCATGAGGGGAAGATGAGATATAGGATTCTAGCTATTGGAGATGGCTGGATCAAGTTAAGGTTTTTTAAACAATGGAGGAAACAAGGGTGTGTTCATAAGCAGTAGAGAAAGTCAATACATAAAGAGGAAGAGACTGAAGAATAAAGAGAGAATGGGAGTGATAGAGGGAGTGATCTGCCAGAAGAGACAGGAGGGGACGTGACCAAGGCGAATGTAGAGAGATCTTCTCACCCTCCTTGCAAGGAGCAAGGCCACTTCTTTATGTGAGGGAGGATGAAGGAGTAGATAGTGGTGGAAGGCATTTTAACAATATAAGATGAGGAGAGGAGAAGAGGAAGCTCTCAGAAAATGGCCTCTTTTTTTTTCTTTTGAGTGAAGGATGAGGCAAAGTCCTCAGTTGAAAGTATTGAGGAGGAATGAAAGTTTTAGAAAATTCGCAATGAAGAATAAGATAGTGAATCGATTGGGGAAGTATAAGGACTGCCTTGGCACAGTGAGAACCCAGTCGAGATTACATAACAAGTCTGTGGTGATGCCAGGCAGTAAGGTTTTGTGGTTTTCTCCAGTCCTGTTCAGCAGCATGTGAATAGGAGCAAAGGCAGTGAATTGTTGGAGTAATCCAAGGTTGGGATTTAGAAGATGTGGTTGGCGACTGAAAAGGGGGCAAAGGATTCAAGGAACAGGCTTTGGAGTTGCAAAGCAGAGATAAAGATGGAAGGATAAAAGGCTAGGGTCAGATAAAGGGATTTTGGAACTCATGAACATTAAAATGGAACAGGGATGGTGTGACTACCTCTGTGTGCAGGTGAGGTAGAGCGGAGGAGGAGACCCTGGGAAGTGAAGAAACGAAAGAACTAGGAAGCGGGGATGTTTGAGGGAGCGTATCAAGATAGATACTACAGCCTCCTTATACAAGGGCAGGATTTAAGATGAAGAGAAAGACTAGGAACCGGGTACTGAACTTATTGAAGAAAGGAGAGCATCACGGTAATGAGTAGATATAACTGTTAACAAATGACCCCAGAGAAAGAGGGGTGGCTGATGTCTTCTTTAAGTAGAGATTGGATAACCATCATTCAGGCATGTTACAATGGGGATTCAGAAATGATTTGGACCCTGTGGCCACTGAGGTTGCTTTCAAATATAAAATTCTATGATTCTGTTAATATGGAAACTAATGCAACAAGTGATCTCATAAACCAAACTAGCAGCGTCTCCCCTCTTTGGGCTACGCCGGCTCATAAGGAGAGTGCCCTGGATTCCAGGAAGTGGCTGCCCTAAGTTCAAGGTATCCTTTGAGCTAGCACTCCTCAACTTTGATTAGAGACTTTGACTTTTGATGTTCTCTCAAACACCCTCACTTCCCAGTTCTCATCACCTTTTGCTCCATTTTGTCTTAGTTACACATAGTGATGGTTATACTCTTGATTTTTCCATCACCTACAATTGATTTATTTCTATAATTGAAGACTCGGAAATTCCTTTGTTGAATCATTGCTTTTTATGATTTTGTATTTTCCTATGCTTTGCTTTTTCTGAATCTCTATATATATACTTTCCTAAACCTTTCTAAACCCAGAGGCAGCTAGATGGCACCATAGTGTACAGAACGCTGGGTCTGGAGTCAGGAAGACCAAATTCAAATCCAGCTTCAGATACATACTAGCTGTGAGGCCTTGGTCAAGTCACTTAACCTTTGCAGGCTTTGGTTTCCTCAACTGCAAAATGGGGCTAATAGCACTTCCCTCTCAGGGTTGTTGTGAGGATCAAGTGAGGTATTTGTCAAGTGTTCAGCATAGTAGACACTTAATAATCCTTCCCTCTTTCCCCATGACCTGCATTCTCTCCACCCCTAAGTACTCTCCTGGGCTACCATCCTTTGCTCTGGTTTCCCTTTCCTTCTTTACCAATATATCTGTTCAACTCTATGCTATCCTTTACTTCAGAATCCCTTGGTCACCTAGTCCATCATTTCTCACAAGCTATCACACATTAACCCTGGATTATACCCACCATCTTGTCTCCTCTGCTCCTATGCACATGCTGTGGAACAGAACCAGAGAATGTCATACAAATTGTTGATCAGGTCTACTTACAATGCATGTTATGTAATCTCAACTGGGCACTCAATGCAGCAAGGGAATTCTTTTGCTCCTCCCTCATTGATTCTCTATCCCACTCCCCAGAGAAGTTGTTGCAAACCTTCTCTCCTCTTCTCAAACCCCCCAGAGCACCCTTCTCTGCCCCTCATAGCTAAGGATGTCTCTTCACCTTCTAATGAGAAAATGGAAGTAATTTGTCTGTTATCTCTCTTTTCTCCTTCTCTGAATCTCACAGCCCCTTGACATTACCTCCCACACCCTCATCCTCTCCTTTGCTCCAGGCTCTGAGGTAGTGGTGACCTTTGTCTTCCCCAGAGCCAACAGTTTCACATGTACTCCTGATGCCCTCCCCTTCTGCTTCTCCAGCAGATGGTCCTCACGATCACTCTCTCTCTTGAACTCATCTCCAATCCCTAACTACTGGTTCCTTCTGTGCTGCTTATAAGCCAATCCAAGTCTCGCCCCACCCCCTTCCCTTAAAAAAACATTTTCTTCATCTAAACTCCTCCTGCCAAAGTTGTCTATACTGGTTGCCTTCACTTCCTCTTCTTTGACTTCTTGACCTTTTATTATCTCTCTCCAAAGTGCCAAAGTAAATCTTTTTTGTAAACATTCATTCATTCACTTATTGATTTATTTTTGCTTTTTACAGGGGGGAAGGCAGGGCTATTGGGGTTAAGTGACTTGCCCAAGATCACACGGCTAGTAAGTGTTAAGTATCTGAGGTTGGATTTGAACTCAGGTTCTCCTGACTCCAGGACCGGTGCTCTATTTACTGTACCACCCAGCAGCCCTGTAGACATTCATTACAAAAAAAAATGAGTTTCAAATTCTCTTCTTTCCTCCCACCTATTGAGAAGGCAAACAGTATGACATCAACAAGTGTATCTGAATTGCCCGGTCTGCTGGTTTTTCTCCATGCTCATTCTACTTAACCCCTCTGTCCCATTAGGTATCAGAGGTCATCTTCTACTCTGGTCCTCTCCTGGTTCTCCTTCCTGTCTGATGACTGTCATCCATACCATGTCTTCTCATTATCAGTGTTTTCCATGGCTCTGTCCTAGATCTCTTCTCTTCATCTTCTTAGGGACACCAGTTCACATGGGTTCAATGGTTATCTCTACATGGTTGACCCCTGATCCTTTTCAGTTTCAGGCCCACATCTCCAGCTGTCTCATGGACCTTCAGAACCAGATGTTCCACGGACATCTCAGACTCAGCCCGTCCAAAATGAGGCTCTATTTCCTCCTCCTTGCCCCTCAAAACCCCAAACCCATGTCTCTTCCACCTTTCTCCATCTCTGTCTAGGACACATCACCATCTCTCTAGTCATCCAGGTCTATGGACTTGGTTATCTCCCTTGACCCTTAACTTCACTTGCCAAATCAACAGCCAAATCTTGTCTCTACCTTGGCAACAACATCTCTTGGATCTGGCTCCTTCTGACACTCACCTGACCTCACCCCAGATTCATCCCTCCCCAGGGACGACTCCAACAACTCCTAATGGGGCTCCCTGCCACATTTTTCTCATTCCAGTCTACTCTCAGCTCAGCTTCCCAAGGTATACGTCTAGCATCACTTGCCTACTCACTGAACTCTAGGTGATTCCCTCAATCATGCATTGAGAGCCCTTTACAGCCCGGATTTCTGCAGCCTACGTTTCTAGTCTCGTGGTATAGTTAAACTGGTCTCCTTTTTGTGATTGATTTAATTCATTTAACGTTCTGGGCCCTCGTGCCTGGAAGAGACACCTCCACTTCTCAGAATTCCTGGTTTATGTGTATATATGTATCATGTCTCCTACTTAAGGGGGAAGGAAATAGCATGTATTAAGGGCCTGCCATGTGCCTGGCACCGTGCTAAGTACCATATACATTTCTCATTTGATACTCATACCAACTCCTCTCTGGGAGATAGGGTGATGAAGGCAGGCAGAGTTAAATGACTTGCCCAGGGTCACGTAACTAGTAAGTGAGGTAAAATTTGAACTTGGGTCTTCTTGACTGTAGGACCAAGGTTCTGTGCAATGTGGCATCCCTGACCCCTAAGGGCAGTGACAGTTTCATTTTGTCCTTATGTTCCTAATATGCGGTGCACAGTGGGTGCTTAATAAACATGTGTCAATTGCTTCTATGTTGGATGTGCCCCCTTAGGGTCAGTAGGATGAACTGAACTTGAATTATATAGAAGAGGCAATGGTCTCAGACATATTTTATCACCCGGTACTTCTGTTACCCTCAGAATTTCTATGATGCACTCGGCCCATAGGGCACAGGAGGATGTATACTACAAGTCTGTATCAGATTTCTCTGCCCTGTAGAAAAAAGTGGGAAAACCCCCTTACATTTAAGAAATGTTGTTTTCTAAGACTTTCCCTAGCGTTCCTCACTGCATAACTCAATGCAGATCATTTTGGAATAGAGTTGGTAAAGTTGCTGACATGGCTGGTATGTCCCAGGTTTTCAGGCCCTTCCCTGGGCCACCTCAAGGACTTTTCTTTAAGTGACTCTGCCTTCTTGCTTCATAGTGAATCCCTCAGGAATCCTCTGTGCTGACGGCGCAGTGACCCTAAGAACTCTCATTTCTACAGTCCTTTCAGGGCTAAAGAATGTTTTCTTCATGGCTGCCTGGTCAAGTAGAGGATGCAAGCTTCATTTCACCTGCAGTTAGTTCAGAAGATTCAGTAGGACTCTAACCTCCCAGGTTAAGAAACTGTTCAGAAAAATACTGAGGTGAAATTGGGGTACCTGAAAAGAACAGCCAGGGGGACTCTTGCCAAATTGTAATCACATTGGAATGAATCCCCTTTTGGACCTGAACCTGTGGTTTTGATGCTGAGGAAATTCTGGAAACACCTTGGCAGATAAAGGTCTGCAACCTGGGAGTCCTGGAGGGCCATGTGGGGCAATGAGAGGGGAAGCAATTTCCCAAGGGTCACACAGTGAGGATGGAGAAGAGGGAAGACTCGAACCCAAGTTTCCTAATTCTCAGGCTAGCCCCCTGCTCATCATACCACAATTTGACAAATTATTAACCATGTCTACCTTACGTTCTTGCCCACCACCCACAAAGTAATGACAGATTTTTTTCAGTCATTCTCATGACAAATCTAATAATTTAATGACTGAGTCAAATGTAAGGTGGCTAGAGAGACTGCTGAGGTGTGCGGTCAGAGACCACATCTGCACCAGGGCACTCGGAGGCTGGACTGTGGGCATGGCCTTGTGGTGTGACATCATGATGTCAGATGATCAATGGAAAAAAAGCCTAAAGCTGTGCTTGCGTTCTATTATTTGGATAAAATCAAGACAGCAGCTTGGAACGTCCCCAGCCCCAGTGAGTGGTGTGTATAGACCTACTGAAAGTGGCTGGAAGGGAGGACTTACCTTTGTGGCACATAGTGTGTCTCTCCCCACTAGCCCATTCCCTTTGCCCACCACCTCTAAAAGAATGTCCCTCCTAAATTTATCTCTGCTAAAAGTTTTTATAAACTCAGTTCCCAGGTATAATAAAATTATTACGCAGTTTTATTCCGAAGAATATTTTGCATTTTAATACAAAATTATGTAGGTCAAGAAATAGTCCTTTTACAAACCTTAAGGTATTTGCCTGGATTTGTAATAAGAATGATTCAAGAAGAGGTCCGTAAGGTCTCCATTACAAAGTGTCATTATGTACAAAACGCCTGACTGGTTTTCTGTGTAGGATGTAAAAAAAAAAAAAAAAGAGCTGGAATTGCTAGCCATCCTTTGAGAACAAGCACAGCTGCTACGGTGCCTTGGCCAAGCCCCCCACTGTGTGTGACAGAGAAGGAAGCCTTTGACAGTCTGAGTTTACCCCACCCTGGCTCGTAATCCAGCAAGGGAGTTCCACTACATACAGCATCATCCCAATTTCAGCCCTCATTCAATTGCATAAAAACAAACCCTTTAAAGAGAACTCCCAGTCCAGCAAAAAGGGCATCAGGACTAGCTCAGTGGCCAGAACCCCATGTGTTCCTTCCCTTTATCTCCCTCCCCCGGTTTCTGTTTACAAGCAGCATGTCTGTAGGGGACATGGCTAGATGTGGCACCTGCCTCTGTCATCCTTTCTGTAACAGATATGCAGAAAGAGCCTCCATGGTCACCTGAAAAGACCACGGTTATAAATGGTCGAGGTCAACACAATGGCTCAACCAGCTTCAATAACTGCCACCGAGCAGAGGGCTATCCAAGAAATGATGGTGACCCACCGGGGAGTAGAAGGGGCACAGCTTCCAAGCAGATTGGCCTTTCCAAAATCTAAGACTGCAAAGAGTCATTTTGTGCATATCTTATTTAAAGAGATTGATACCAACTCAAAATATTTTAGAAAATCTCATTGTGTCAAGTTTCTTTGAACTCAAAATTCTGTTTTCTAAAGAAATTCACATTGAAGCAAAAAGAGGTGGCTCGGTTTAAATCCTCTCCTAGTAGGCTCCCAACATCCTAAGTAAAAATACAGGTAAGTCGTCTTCCCTCTCAAGGACTCAGTGGAGAACCACAATGATTCAGATGCATGGATATTGCTGCAGCTCCATTATGGTACAATAATTACAAAATATAGACCATCTCTTTACAAATACAAATTATAGTATGTTACAAGTCATGTACAGGAAATCTCTATGGTATAGTTTTTAAACAAATGATCTCATCTAATGCTAAGTTGACCTGGTTGTGATTGCATTAGTAAGAATGCAGTTATTCCAGTGTAGATTTGCCCTTAATGTGACAGTCAGAAAATAGACTATCTCGATGATATTTTCCTATGTAAACTGGTGTTACATAACAGAATGGGGGTGGTTGGTTTCCCTTTTGTACCTCTGATAGGCAGAGTCTGACGTGATACATTTCAGAAGAGGATCAGAAACGAGGATACCATTTTGGGGGAAAGTAAAGGAGGGAGAGTTAAAATGGATATGGCCAGTTGGACACAGCTACTTGATACGCTAGAGGGATGACGAGACAATGACAGGGCCAGCTGCAGCTGCCATCACCCTTCATCCTTTCCCATGGTGTGTGTGAGAGGGCACACAGTGGCACTGACGAAAGCTTTTCACAAAAACCCTTCTTAAAGACAGTGATGCAGGTTTGAAGGACAGGCAAGGTGCAACACTTAACTCCTTCCTCTCCAAAAGCGTGGTTTGAACCTGCTCCGGTTCAATGGGGCTGTTCCCCACAAGGGGCACCAGCCTCTGTGACAGAGGCCTGCCCGGGCTGCCCCAATCGGGGCAGACTCCTGGCAGGTTTATGGCTTCCTTGAAAGGTGCCTTCACTGGGCCCAGTCAGATTGGCTGCTGACTGCTGCCAGGCCCTTTGTCCTGGACCCTTGTCCCCCCCTCATTATTTACACCGCAGCAAGCTTCTCTCTAAACACTATAAGGTTGTGATGCAGATCATCTCATCAGCCAAGTCCTCTTCATATCTACCAGGGTCTGCTTCCTCATCACTGTAGCCAGGACCAAAGTCAGGGAATTCATCCTCTCGCCTATTTAAAACAGGACACGCGTCCCCATTGGTCCCACTGCTCATGTGGCCGTTCAGAAGGTTACTCGCGGCACTCTCCATCTCATCAATGGTCATGTCACAAGCGTCGGCGATTTCGTGTTTTGTAGCAGACACAAATTTCGGGTCCCTGGCATAACGGCCTAAGCCTTCTGAGATCAGGACCTGCAGAACAAAGAATGAGTGTGATTTTTGTGCAGAGGTGGCAAATTAGAAAGAGGCTATAAGGAGGAAATCGTGGGCTAACTTATTACATTAAAAAAAAAACCTGCTACTCAAAAATACACTTTTAGACCTAGGAGAACAGTTCGAGAATCTGAAACTGCAACATGGCTTTTAAAAAGACCCACTTACAAGGGTGGCTGAAAGACTTACTCGTCTTCATCTAGGATGAAGCTCCAAACAGCTTCAGGTGGCCTGACGAGATAATTCTTTACATAGTAATCACCTCTGCGTCTCCCAGGGCCAAGCAGAGAATTGACGCCCCATGTTATAGAGAAAGTCTCTCCAATGGGCACCAAGAGATGGTAAAACAGCACGGCTGCTCCGGCATTAACTGAGGCTCAGCATAAAGCTCCCCGAACATTTTCTGCACCAGACTCCCTGAAACCCCCCACTTTAAACCATCAGTTAGTACTCACAGCTTCTACCAAGCTATCAGCACTTCTCTGCTTGTCACTGTGTTTGTGCCTGAAGTCATTGGGGATGGTCAGACTGGCTGGTGTGAATGTCCGATAGGAGATCTCAGGGTCATCTGTATACCAGGAGCTCCGGTGTAAAGAAGGCAGGCTTCCATTCATCTGGTCTAGGGAGTCTGACCGCTCTACTTGTATCAGGGGAGTATAATAAGGAGTCCGGTCCTTGTATGGAGGAGTGGCTGGTGGAGTAGCCCATGACCGGGTTGAGTGACTTGGTGAGTATTTCTGAGCTTTACTAGAATCCAGACCTGCAACTGCCATGATCTGAAGAAAGAAGGCAAGGCGTTAGGAAGCCTCAGGCTTCTTGCAATGCTTAGCCCTCCTTGTAGCCAATCCAGATTTATTTTGTTTGTTTTCCTTTAAATGAGTGCACTTACTCCATCATGTGCAGGGAGTCACAGTTTCACAGGGGACACAGATACTAAGGTTTTAAAAGAAAATGGGGAAAAGAGGGCTCTGTTAAATTAAGAAACTAAGTTCTAGGACACGGGCAGAATCTGGGGGGAAACCCCAGCATTGTTAACTAGTGGAGAAGAGCCCAAGTAATTAAGAGGTGCCAACATTACTAGAAATTCTGGCCTCATCACTCAACTCCCACCACTCACTGGGTGCCTGCTTTGTGCGAAGTTCCCTGTTGTCAGGAGCCTCGGGCAGGGACACAGAAGAAATGAAAGGAAGCCGGGACCGTGCTTCAGGCAGTTGGCAGGCTAGTGGCAGGGGAGCCCAGGAGGGGTGGGCCACCATGGAGGTTGCATGAGTGCGTTGGGGAGGGTCTTTACCTGTTGCTGCATCAGGTGCAAAGGCAAAGCTGCACGATGATGGAAGGAAGGAGATAGAGAGATCTCATCTTGACTGCTCTGCCGACGCAGGCACTCAAAATTGAAGGATGACCTCCGATTTGCTAGGAAATAAGAATTTTCATTCAGTCATGGAAAAGAGCTCAGGGAGTCACATACCTAACACTTCAAACAAAGAAAATCACTGGATACGATGGTAATGGACTCAAGAGGAATAAAATTTGTCTTGGTAAAAAGCATAGACAATTATTAAATCAGCATTGAAAATAGTTCAAATAAAATTAAAATTATAAAATATGTTAAGTTGTAAAATGTAATGGTAATTAATTTATTTGATCAGATGTTAAGTAGATCCTAGTAACCCAGTGTTAAGAACTCTGTCCATTGGTGAAAAGGTGTGAATTCCCCTGTTGACATGGAAGAATGCCATTGGCTGAGACACTCCCCTGAACCATGTTGACTTGGGAGAAGGCCAGTGTTTATAAGCAGGAGAATTTCAGAGACAG
>CM053599.1:8440469-8479144 GCA_028646575.1 Pseudocheirus occidentalis | reverse complement strand
CCCTTCCTTCCTTCCTTCCTTCCTTCCTTCCTTCCTTTTAGAAGTTATTCAGTAAATAGCTGCTCCTAGGACCAGCAAATGAGTGAATGATCATTTCTCTGCTTCTTACTCCAAGGGAGGGGCATTTCAGCGTGGCCACTGATGGCCTTCTTCCATTGCACAGGTCACCCTTCTCAGCAGCAGGGGTTCCAAGCAGCCCTTGAGAGGCCCTCTCTGGTCATATTAAGGCAGAGCAAAGGTTGGTGGATCTAGCACAGGAAGGAACCTCAAAATTCTAATTCTAATCCTCTCATTTTACAAATGAGGGACCTTCAAACTCCTGGAGATGACGTGGACTGAACAAGGTCACACAGAGAGTGAACGGTGCCGAAGGGGGGGTCTGGACCCAGGCTGTCTGGCTTCAGAGCAAGCGTACTTTCCACACCTAACTGATAACAATGGGGGGAAGAGGGTCTTTAGCCTGGGGTTCTGAAGAGCCAATCAGTCAAGGAATATTTACCAGTTACTACTCTCTGTCAGGTCTTGTGCAAAGTGCCGGGTTACAAAGAGATGGCTCCTGCCCTCAACAAGCTCATAATCTAATGGGGGAGACGACAAGCAAATATATACGGACAAGCTACAGGATAAACAGAAAATGATTGAGATGGAAGGCCCTGGAATCAAGAGGGGTTGGGGAAGGCTTCCTGGAGAAAGTGGAATCTTAGCTGGAATTGAAGGAGGCCAGGAGGTAGAGACAAGGAGGGAGAACACCCCAGGCTTGGGAACAACCCAAGAACATGCCGGGAGCTGAGAAATGCAGGGTCTTGTTCATAGGAAACCCCTACCACTGGATCCAGGCGCACACGCTGAGGAGGAAGATGGGAGGAGGCTGCCTTGTAAAGGGCTTTGAAGGCCCAAGTGAGCATTTTGTGTTTGCTCCTGGAGGTGCTAGGGAGCCAGTGGAGTTTACTGACAGGGGCAGGGGTGTGGGGATGTGGGGGGTGACATCATCAGACCCGGGCCTCAGGAAAATCACTTCAGTGGCTGAATGGAGGGTGGCCTGGTGTGGGGGGGAGACTGGAAGCCGTCAGACCCCCAGCAGCTACTGTAAGAAACCAGGTGTGAAGAGATGACGGTCTGTACCAGGGTGGGAAAAGTGGCAGAGGACAGGAGGGGGCATGCAAAGGAGCCGTCGACAGGCCTTGGCACCCAAGGACCGGGAAGGACTGGCAGGATAGTGTGGCTATCTACAGAAACAGGGGAGGCCGGAGGAGGGGAGGGCTCAAGGTGAAAGACAATGTGCCCCAAATAGAATTCACTGTCTTTCACCCTGAGCCCTCCCCTCTTCCAACTAGCTGTTGGATGTGTGAGACTAGAAGTTAAGAGAGAGACAGGGGCAGGAAAGATAGATTTGAGAACCATCAGTATGGAGCCGATAATTCAATCTACCGGGGGCTGATGAGCTCACCCAGTGAAGTAATACAGAGGGAGAAGAGAAGAGGGCCCAGGACACAGGACCCTGGGGGATCCCCACGGTTAGAAAGCTGATCAGGAGAAGGCTCCAGCAAAGGAGAAACCATCAAATCATCACCGGAAGAGTCACAGACCCTGAGCTGTCTCAGCTTTGCTGCGTCTATAACCTTAGGGCAAATAAGGAGCTGATCACCTGCCCCTCTCCACCCCTGCCACTGGCCCATAGACTGGCCAAGGTAGCTAGGAAGAACAGTGGACAAAGCACAGAACCTAGGGTCAGAAAGACCTGAGTTCAAATCCAGCCTCGGACATGTTACCTAGGTGACCCTGGGTAAGTCTCCTTCAGTCTCCTCAACTGGAAAACGGTTATAATAACAGGACCTACTTCCCAGGGCTGTTGTAAGGATCAAATTCAAATGAGACCATTGTAAAAGTATAGCACTGGGCCTAGAGAAAGGCACTCCAGCAATGCTGATTCCCTTCCTTTTCCTCCCTCATGGGCCCACCTCCCTTTGGAGGGCTGCACCCTATAGTCGACAGAGAGCACTGGACCCGGGAGTCGGAAAGACTGTGTGACCCGGGGTAAGTCACTTAAACTCTCTGTGCATTAGTGTCCAAGTCTGCAAGAGGAGAGGATTCAGTGTGACCCGGGGTAAGTCACTTAAACTCTCTGTGCATTAGTGTCCAAGTCTGCAAGAGGAGAGGATTCAGAGGTGGCAATGCCCAGGTGAGGCATCTCCTCTGTGAGGATGGTAGTGAAAGCCTCAGAGTCCCCACTGAACGGGGAGAAAACAGGGGCAGAGTCACAGGGCGGCTCCAGCCTGGATCTTTGGGGCCAACACAATGAGACATTCTCAGCCTCTTAGGATTTTGTGGTTTTAAAGTTTAAAGGTGAAAAAATCTGGAAGATTCTTACTCTGTTATGGGGTGGACTAGATAGGCCCTGAGCTCCCATGACATTTGAAGAGAAGTGTGAAGGAGAAACAGAAAGGTGCTCCTAACCCCTTCACGGTAAAGAAGGGGATCCACAGCTCCTAGAGAAAGGCCAGGGGTGGGGCAGCACTCCCCCCAAGTCCAGCTGGACCCCTACCTCCAAGGAGGCTTCCCCCAAGTCCAGCTGGACCCCCACCTCCAAGGAGGCTCCCCCCCAAGTCCAGCTGGACCCCCACCTCCAAGGAGGCTCCCCTCCAAGTCCAACTAGGCCCCCCACACCCAGGGAGGCAGACTCCTGGGCAGCCTGACCCCAAGGGCTCAGAAAGCTGAGAGGGCTTGTCAGGCTCCACTCCCTCCCAATGACCCAATTTGAATTCCCTGCAGGTTTTCCTCCTCCAAAGGACCTTCTGTGCTCTTATGCAAATTGCCCCCAATACTTCCACTGAATGCCAGACCTGCTTTGGTTTTTTTGATTTCTTATTAACAAAGTGAAAGAGGCCCTGGCTTAGAAACCCTAGGGAGGAACGGCCCCTCCGAACTCCTCTCCATGCTTCTCCTATGACATTCAGGAGGGTAGGAAGACAGATCTGTTAACAGACATTTGGATCTGCAGCAATTAGCTATTAATTGTGGAACTGTGCTTATGGGCTCAAGAGGCTGGTTTCTGCCCCCAGACTGCAATCAACAAACCTGCAACAGCTGTGGTGGAAGATGCCTTCCCTTCTGACCAAGCTTAGGTCTGGACCCCTGCGGGAAGCCAGACTCCCCGGTGTGTGTGTGTGTGTGTGTGTGTGTGTGTGTGTGTGCGTGTGTGTGTGCGTGTGCATGTGGGGACGTGCACGTGTATGTGTGTGCCTTTTATCTCGGCCCGGGCACTGAACTGGAATGCTCTGTCAAAGACCCCTTGGGGGCAGCAGGAGGAGGCAGCAAATACTGTCCACCTTGCCCAAGGCACCATCTCGAGCCAGGAAGTTTGCAGAAAGCTGCTCTGGGTGCCCTGGGAGCTGGATGGCCAGGGCTTAAGGCCAGAAAGCTGGCAGATTTGCACTTTAGGTCAGGAAACCCTCCTAACAACTGGATTGGATCCACGGTGGACGGCGACACCTCTGGAGATAGCGGGGTGGCCGTTGTGGAGGTCTTCACTTGTCTGGGTGTTGCAGGGGGGATTCTTGCCTAGGCTCAGCTTGGACCAGACATGAACTATGGCATCGGTAACTAACTATGTGACCACTGCCCTCGGATCTTTCTGCGCCCGGCAGTGAGCACTGTGCATGCCTGGATGGACTGACATGAGTCATGGCCTATGTCCTATAAAACAGGGAGTTGGGCCAGAAGGCCCTCTCATGTTTGGGGGCTGGAACAGAGTTTGTTTGGGGGCTGGAATGGGGGGCTGAAGAAAATTCTTGACTTATTCCATTCCACTTTATGGAATAGGAAGCGGGCTGCTGATCTCAGAAAGCTCGGACTTGAGCTGAGACCCTCACTCTTGCTAGTTGTGTGAGCCTGGTCGACTGCTACTGCCTCAACCTGTCCACAGATTCAGAGCTAAAAGCATCCCCTGAGAGGCTGGGGCAGCTGCTCCCAGGCAGGGGAACGGCCAGCAGCCTCCCTCACCCTGAAGATGACCATAAGGAGGGGAAAGAAGACCCTGATGAGCTCAGTGCAAAGACAGGCAAGCAGGAAACAAGGAGAAGAGAGGTGAAAAAGAAGCCAACGAAGAAAGAGAAAGGAGAGGGAAGAGAAGTCAGAGAAGCTTCGCAGGAGGAGGTGGGGCGGCCCCCCTTGGCTCCATGCCCCTTTGGGGGCCCCTCTCAGATGCTGAGCCACTCTTCTGTGGGCCGCCAGCTCTGGGAAGAGGAGAAGCTCTCCCAGCAGACTACGGATGAGATGGGTGAGGATGCCCACACAGCTTCAAGGGGCAGAGAGCCCTTCCCCATCCCCACAAAAAGGGGTCTCACATGTAGGGGTGGGAGGCAGCAGGCGTCTCCTCGGAGACCTCTTGGATTCATAGCAGACGGGCCAGTCATCCTCCTCGAAGTAGCTGTGTGGGTGATGGTAACCCCGTGGCCTCTCAAAGTCAGAGCTGTTGCCCGGGCATCTGTTGTAGAAGTCATAGGTTTGCCTGGGTGTGAAAAATACACCAAGAGAGTGAATGAACGAGGGCCTCATCAGGATGGCCCAGTGACCCTGCCCTGCAGGTCCAGCCCTGTCTTGGAATGGTAAAGTCTGTCCTCAGAGCCATCAGAGGGTCCTGGGGCTTCCCTCTGTATCTCCACCTGGCTCATTTCAGGGAAAATGCTAAGAAGAGCCTCACTTTCCTTGAAAATTCAGGCACAGGAAATGGCCACAGCACCCTCCCTCACTACTCGGTTTCCCGGTGACACCTGTTGTCCCATGTATGGTGGGTGGTCGAGCACACAGTTCATGTTTTCTGATTGCTTTCTATTTGGGGGGTGGAATGCTATGCTAGGAAACAAAGATTTTTGAAAAGGCAAGAGAATGGTTGCGGGGTCTGGCATGCCTGCCCCTTTCTGATGACAATTCCTGCCCCCTGTGCCCAA
Source organism: Pseudocheirus occidentalis (assembly GCA_028646575.1). Lineage (NCBI taxonomy): Eukaryota > Metazoa > Chordata > Mammalia > Diprotodontia > Pseudocheiridae > Pseudocheirus > Pseudocheirus occidentalis. The sequence goes on along the minus strand of CM053599.1, from coordinate 8,474,198 downwards.
GCTTCAGAGGTCCTCCCACCCCCTCTATGTGACTCTCCTGGATGCTTGGCTGCCAACTATCCAAATAGTGCGGGACTGTTCCCCCTTCTTAAAAATGATCCATTAAGTCCAAAGAGCTGCTTAAGAAGCTTCAACTCTCCTTGAAAATGAGTCCCCACTGCACACACCCCGAATGTGAAAACAAACAAAATGGGAGGGGAACAAGAGCAGTGGAGAAGGCCTAAAGGCTCCCTTCCCTAGGTCTCTCCCCTCTTCTCCCAGTCACCGCCTCAGGACCTGGGCTTGACTGAAGGGAAGCTGAGCACAGAAGCTGCCTGCCAGGGGTTGTTCCCGCTCCCTTGGCTTAGAAAAGGGAAAACGAGAGGGAAAGGCCGAGGAGGGCATTCTGGGAGCTCCCCTCTTGGCCCAGGGTGGAAGTAACCTCACCTGCTCCCCACCAGCATACAATCATCCTCATAGTACTCATCGCCACTGAAATACTCCTGCTCTCCCAAGCAGCGGTGGTCCCCAAAGTAGTCATACCCCTCCAAATCTTCCCGGCAAATAGTAGGGAGCTGCCCATCACCAGAATCGGACCTACAGTTGGAGAAAAGTGGGGTGAGGGGGCCTCACATCAGCGTGGTGGAGAAGTCTGCGAAGGTGCTCAGCGCACACACACATGCCCAGTCACGCTACTGGTCTGTCTGTCCTCCTATTGCCCCCATACTCTCTGCACACCCTACATCCCCTAGATAGGAGCCACAGGGGCCAGAAGCTGTTCTTGAGCACTTTGAAGGGTGCTGAATAATTCAGCTCAGTAAGGCAGGGACCACAGAAGGAGGGGAAGTGAAAACAAGGACAGAGGCCTCAGTGAAGGTAACTTTGGAGGGCCCTTTGGTCTCTCTCCCTTTACCCAACCTTCCTCTCTTTTCACGCAGCAGCCTTGGGCTCCCACAGAATGCCAGTTCTAAAGCTGTCTTCTGCACCTGGCAAGCTAGGCTAGGCGGCCCAATGGATGGAGTGCCAGACCAGGAGTCTGGAAGGCCTGAGTTCGAAAGCAATCTCAGTCCCTTCACCCTGCTCACCTCAGTTTCCTCATCCATACAATGAACTGGAGAAGGAAATGACAAGACCCCCCCCCCAGGTCCCAAAAGGAGCCACCAGGAGTCAGACATGACTGAAAGCGACCAAATATGAGCTAGGTGGGACTTCTGAGACAAGCTACATCTATGGGGACAATGAGCCAGGAAGACCCATGGTTTTCACAGTGTCAGCTTCCCCCCGGTGCTCGGCCTGCCCCCTCCATGCAAGGCTAAAAGCTCCAGGGAGCCAACTTTTTCATCCATGCCCCCCGTTTGGGCCAGTTGTGCCTCCTAAATCACTGACAAGGGAAGTTTAGAGCCCACCTTCTCAACTACATGGTCTAGGAGCTCATTTTACTTTGCTGGCATTGGAGGAGAGGCTTCTCCTCATCCCTGAGACACGATTACTGAGTCACCTGGATGTGTGAAATGGAGGGGATTTCCCATAAAACCCAACTGGGCTGAGCACACTGTCAGTAACCCCTGGCAGATCTGGGGTGGGCCTGAAGTTCCGTTTTTTCAAAAAGGCAGCCATTTATCCCACACTTCCCCACCTAAGGTCCCGAGTTACAAAAAACTTCACTTGATAATTGTCTTAAAGGATTTTTTCCCTGTTTCATCATTAAAATAACCCAGTTTCTGACACTCAGACATCACAGCACTTAACACACATTTTGGGGAACAGGAACATACCTAATGTAAGTTTCATAATAGCGGGTTCTATCCAGGAAAGGCATAAAATATGGAGAGGGGAAAACAATTTAATCAGATAAAAGTAAACATTTCCAACAAAGGTTATGAAAATGTAGGTATGCTATCGAGAGAACTGGGGCAGATGGAGAGTTCTTTAGGGCAGCTACAGGAGGTCACATAATCTAAGCTTTCTTTTTCTGCTAAGACTCAGAATACTTACACCTTCCTAGGAAGGAGGCCCAGTTTTGTTTGTAAGGCTTCTCAACCCTAAACAGGAATTTGTGACAGATGGAACGTGGGAGAAGAGAGAAAGAGGGAAAGGCTAGGGCCGTTCAATCAGATGGGACAGGCTACAGGTGGGAGGCTAGGCTACCGAACGCAAAGACATCAGAGGTTACCTTGTGAGACTTGACCTTCTTTGAGGCGCATGCTCATGCTTGTGGTGTGAATGATACCCATTTTCAGACACATGCTCAAGGTTTCCAATGCCGGGGTGCTTCCCGTTAGCAACTTTGGACATATTGGCATTATTGAGATTGGCATTTGTTGAGTTGGGAACTTGCTTTCCTATGGAATTATGGTTATGATGGTTAGGACACACCGCATTTCCTGCTGGAGGAAACATTGGGTTCTCAGTATCGCTTGCAGATGGAAGTGAAGGCCTTTGGACATGCAGGGGACGGTGGGTGGTATTGGTCTGCTGAAGGGAATCTCTCCTATCACTAGTGACATGATAGACATGGTTTCCAAACAAGGCACCATTTCTCTGCAAAATAATGGGAGACAATACCAGGTAATTTAACACAGCATTTGGCGCAGGCAGGCTAGCCATGTTAGGCTTTTTTTTTCTTTTTACATGAAAAATATTCTACTAAAATTCTACAGGATCCCTGAGATGAACAAAAGACTGTGAGTGTCTGAAAAATCCATGTGAATGGGCTAGCAGGGTGGGTGTCCTTCCCCCGGACAAGCGTGAGGTCGCCAGTGCTCAGAGATGGGAAGCGGGGGCACTCCCTGGCAATGCAGGCTACCCTCCAGAAGCCCATCCCTGACCCAGAGAGTGTCACCCCCATCGGAGGCAGGCAGCAGCCTTCAGGGAGTGGGCAATGGATGTAAGCTCTAGGCTATGAACCCAGCAGAGACTGGCCGTGTCGTGCATGGTGCGGGATGGTAGGGATGCGGTGACAGAGGGAGCTGGTCACATCCAGGGCATGGCTTGGACTCCTCTCTGGAGGCCAGAGGTGAGCTGCTCCAGTGGCTTTTGAGGTGGATGGGAGGAGAATGGAGCTGGTGGGGACGAGGCAGGGATGGTCATGGAAGTGCTGTGTGTGGAGTTCTCTGCCTAAACCTATGTGTTTGTGCCTCTGCACGTTGCATTGTGTGTGTTACAACTGGTCTGAATTTGCACAGGCTCACATTGGTAACCCAAAATGAAGTTTCAGAAGCACAGACTTTGAGAGCTGGAAGTCCTGCTCCACAATTTCCAAACGGACAGTATAGAGCTGGTTTTGAATAATTACTTTGAATACATCTTCATCTTCCTCTTTGTTTTTTTCCTCAGGTTCATCGTCTTGCAAATCACATGATATAGCGCGACGGATTTCTGGCCCAATATCATGAAGGGTCCTTAATCCCGCCTAGATCAAGGAGAACAGCAGAAGAAGTTAGATAGCCCCCTCCCCCGGCTCAGGCTGGTGACTTGGGGGGGGACTTAAGTCTGGGTGTGCCGTCCTCAAGGGACACTGCTCATGTCTGGCGCTGGCAGTCCTTCAGAAGGGCAGAAAGACATCGCAGCCCTTGGGCATCTCCCCAGCCTATGTGTGATCCAAGGACAATGCCCTCACATTCTCTCTAAGAAGAGAGAAAGAAGTCAGCCAACAAGTTGGCTTTGGGGCTTGCTACTGCTGTGAGAGCCTTTCACTAGGTGAAGGGGGGGACATTGCATCTGCTGCAAAGCCAAGGAAGGGGGAGGGCTAGGTGTCAAATAGGAACCCAGCAGGACACTTGGGATGAGAAAGTTGGGTGTTTGTATGTACGCAGTCCTGGCTCACTATTGTGGCCAGAAAATTCCCAAGACTGAGCTTCAGCATCAGCAAGGCCCCAACTAAGTGAATGTCATTCAAGATGAGTAGGATTGCTACATGGTGAAAAAGGCCAGTTTTGGAGTCAGGAAAACCTGGGTTCAAGTAAGTCACTAATCCCTCAGTGACTCAGGCAGCCTCTGATCTCTAAGACCAGCCCATCTGAAAGAGTCTTCCACATGGTGAGCCCCTTACACTTGTGAAATTCCAAGTCAGGACCAAAAAAGAAACCAAAGGTCCATGCAGTCATGGTTTTCCTGTGTCCCGCTTCTTCCATAGGCCATCAATGCATATACAGGTGGCACCCCCAGACCCTGGCTTCTGACTCTCCAAACCCTGAAACTTCATGAGAGGCCTGAGAAACGTTCTGCTTTTACCATTATAAGATGTCAAATAGAAGGGCTGCTGCATGACCTCTGTCAGGAAGGACTAGGTAGGGAAATGCAGTATGTGGCAATGAACCCAATGGAGACATTTCAATCACAAGAACAAAGGCATATTTAGGGATATATCTTTCCCCTAGGGACACTATCAGTCACACACGGAAAAGATAGCTCTTACTTGTCCCCACTCCGGAGGCCTTCTAATGCTTTGGGTCTTTACCTACTATCCCATCCTCTAGCAGTTTGTCTGCCACATGCCAGGGTTCTGGAGAACTCTTTCAAAAATGAAGCTTGGTGTACAGCACGTAAGGCTGCATCTAGCGCTTGGAGAATTAGTATAATGTGCAAGTGAGCATTAGGCCAAATGGCGAATCTTCAGGGAGTCACTGCAGGAAATCCAGCTGTATAGTGTAGGAATAATGAGACTGAGACACAGAGAAAATGTTTTGGTAATGCGAGGGGCATTATGCAGCCAGACAGCAGCCAGCGAGGAGATTGCTTATATGTGGCCTGGGGAGGGACTGCAGCCCCTTCTCTCCTCACCCTAATCTCTCCTGTCCTGCCACCACAGGAGTGACTTTCATTTTTTAAGGTAAAGTTGTAGGAATCTGCCAATGGATTTTTAGTGAAGCAGTTTACCCTGAAAGGACCTGAGATCAAAAGCAATCCATCAGAACTGGAGGAGGAGCCCAAGTTCCTTCCATCTTAGGAAGTGATTGAAAGAAAGACCTGGTAGGAATTAAAGCCTGAAGGCTCTCGGCATTAAATATTCTGGTTTGGACAAGGAAAAACAAGCTCAAACCCGAATGCCAAGATGACAGTGTTTTCCCACAGGCAGTTAGTTGTTCCCTGGGCTCTGCTTCTATTCCTCAGTGTATTTTGGCTCCAGCTAGGACCCACAGACATGCTGATGGGAGTCCTACAGTCATTTGACTGTCAGCTTTATAACAGCTTCTTTGCACTTAGAAAAAGTAACGAAGCCAGACCTCATGAAAAAATAATCCCATTCTTATCCAACAGGGCTAGAGGTATAAGAAGGACATGAAAACAAAGGATAAACCAGTCCAAAACATTCCAAAATTCAGTTTGGAATCTTATAGGGGGCATTTGTTTGCAAAAAAATGAAGGACGAAAGGCTCGCTATCCAGTGGAACAGACAGCGAAGTGTGTGCAAAGCTGTGAGACAACTATGCTTGTGCCTCCATAGGAATAACCACATGTTGCAGTTAACCAGTTTGCTTTGGTGAATTATGAATGCCCCTCTCTGGGACAGGATGAGATGGCTTAGTGATTCCCTGGACATTTCATAACTCATAGCACTAAGTTAGAAAATAGGAAGAGAAATATAAAACTATTTATTTGAACAAATCTTTGACATTGTCCTATGCTGGTTGGTTTAGCATTTCACTGAACACACAGAGTGATTGACAACATAATTGCATAAGAAAACCAAGAACGTCTCCAATTGTCTTCCCCCTACCCCCATTCAATAACATACAAGGTTATGAGTCAGTTGACACGTTAACGTAAATGCAGCCACGTTCCATGAGCTGGGACAGGTCCTACAGTTGGTTTAGGACAACACGAATCATGAGTAACGTTGGGTGGGGGACAAAGACATCACCTTCAAAGACAAGTCACGATACAGTATTTGTTGAAGAGACATTAAGATGGAAAAAGGCATCTCCCTGACCAAGGAAGAACAACAACAACGAAAATCTAGAAAACATGATCACCCCCATTTTCTCCACAAGGAGCTACTGGCATTTCTTCAGGGTTTGAAAAGAGTCCTATGTAGGGGTGGAGGAACACGCCGAATGGGACAAGGGCTCTGTCCCCAAATCCGGGCTGAAATTAAGCCTAAATACCATGTCCTGAATTTATTACATATGATAAAAAGTGTTGGAGAATTTCATATCAATCAGGCTAAATGGCTTAGGCTATTCCCCAAATTCCCAACAACTGCTAACTCCAGGAAATACAGAATACTACTTTAAATTGTGCAAGAAAATCGCTCTTTCTACATCTAACCCCCAAAAGGATTGCTTTTCTTTAAAATAAAAACTTTACAACAAGTGTGATTATCTTATTATCCCATATTTTACACATGTCTTATGGCAAAATATCATTTCAATAGAAAGGTTTTCAAATCTCATTAGCCATTAACCCTGCACAATGAAATCTAATTAAAAACATTTCATTAACATTACAGTCATATGGTTTTAAAGAAACATACAGTAACTATAAAATATTCTATGTATAAAGACAATAGTGACTTGGTTTGAACATGTCCAATCCTATAAAATTGTAAACAGTTTCAAGCTTCATGTGTTTTTTTAAAATGCTAGGTAGTCCAATAAATTTTTAATAAACTCTTTAAAAGGAGAAAAAAATAACAAAGAAAAAGCTGACACTTCTGGATTCCATTTACTAGAAAGAGTGGAAACTTTCCCAACTCAATGTCTACGAGATTTCTAAACAAGAATGTCACTTCCCCTCCAAAAGCAATGGCACAGAATAATGACTTTGTCCATCAACTGGGAACATTCACTTAGCTCCTGGACAGCTACTCTTTGCTGTGTTTCAGATATGAATTTTTGCCAATCTGTGTACTTTGAATATTGAAGCCATACCCTGGAAAACTACTGATCACTGACACTATCGAGGACGTGTGCATTTGGTCACTTACACAGCCATTAAAAATCATGCAAAAATGCTTTTGAAAGAAGCATCAGGGTGAAGCTACACCACAGCAGTGACCACAAGACATAGAGTACTAGAGCCCTGGCTAGTGCAGCCCACGAGATCGCTGCTGAGGCCTCCAGGAAAGAGCACATTGCCACAGTTCAGTCTATGTTCAACAGCCCAATTAAACAAGTTATGTGGCATATTTATCCTTCAGTGGATTTCTGCCACATCTACTTCATAGCTAACAAGATCAAAAGGAGGAATTTGCTGTTAAACTAATTGTCACATAAACCAGATTTTCTGATCTTCTGAAAGCCCCTGTTTTCCTTCTCTTTTAACTGATGGAGGGTCTGTGGATATACGTGGTGCACGTTTTTTCTTCCAAGGAAGACATGACTGTGATTTCATTTACTTACTTATTTTGTACAGAATGAGCGGGGATGGAGCTCCTCCCCATTAATTGTCCATCTTAATTCCCTTGCTAAATTGAGGTTAACTCAAAGGTCAAGCCTAAATTAAGCTGTTCTTTCAGTTCTCTGGGTGGGGCTCAGCTTTATAAATCGAGCAAATCAACTATTTGATCATTCTACATGGGAAGACAAGCAGGCTGTCTGAAAACAAGTGGCGTTCTCTCCTTTCTCATATTCTCCAATAGCAAATCAATCTATAAACAATCTGGGGTGGAATAACTTGATTCTTCATTGTAATTTGTGATGCTAGACTCACAGAGGACCTAATTTCTTTCCGGATGCCTTCAAAAGGCAGGCTCTGTAGCATTTTGGAGTGTTCTCTCAATGTCCGCAGCAATGCAAAGCCAACGACTAATAAAGGCAAGATGCCAGGTACCAAAGGGTGGGGGGCAAGTGTTATTCACTTTCATAGAAATCTGGACCTTACTTTTTTCAAAGTGTTTTTTTTTTTACAAAGCCCTCATTTTACTGGATCTTTATAAGGACCCTGCAATGAAGGTGGACCAGCTATAACTTCCATTTTTCATCTGAGGAAACTGAGGCACAAGGGAGTTAAAGGATTGGCTTGAACCAATAAGTGTCCACACCAGGGCGTGGAGGTGTCTGAACTTTTAGGTCTGTGCTCTTTTAACTACATTTTCATCATCCTGCTGCCTTCATCTGCCATAGTCTAGGACAGGGACAGATTGTAAGAATCGTCTGAGAAATAACTTTCATACAGTAGGAGAAAATAAAAAAAGAAAAGCTCATTCATTAGCTCCTCATATCTTGGAACTCATTAACCTTTCAACAGGGTTTTGGATGACTCCTCCCTTAACACTCTGAATGAAAACGTCTTCAGTGCCAATTAATGGTAGAAGCTGTCTATACTCAGGGATGAATAATATTGTAACTACAATGGATTCTTACCTACTCATTAAACCAAATCCCCTCCATGGCAATAGAATAGCTAATAAATTTATGTATCTTTGAAAATATTGTACATTTTCAAATATTTACTAATTTAGAGAAGTCCTTCTTCCACTTGTTCAAAAGCAATGAAGTTAGGCTACATCCAAAGTTAGCTTTGAATGGGCCTGCTGGAACAATGTCAAAATGTTTCCTAGTTACCTCAGCAACTAGTGGAGTGAGTGGAAGTAGGCAGGAGAAGGGGCAAAAGGCAGTCAGTAGTGTGGGTTTCTTTCTAAGTAATGAATACTGAAAAGATGAAGCTGCAGGCCCCTGGCCTTAAAGGAGATCCCAGCCAACAGACACATCCCTAGCATTGCCTATCTTCAAAGAGGCGGAGCTACGGCTCCTAGGTTCTGCAGGTTCTTCCAACGCCACCTGTGACGGGGATCCCTGTCCCGGGTTATGGGAAACAAAGGCATCAACAGGATGAAAATGGAGCAAAAAAGAGCACAGGACAAAGAAGCCAGACCCCTGGAGTTCTAGTAAAGGAGTGTTCTCCATACCAGAAATACCTCTCACCTTTGGAAATGGCCAATGCTTGGGTTGTCCAGAGCTCGCCCCCAATCTGGTACTCCCTGAAACATCAGAGCAAAGCCCTCCAGTTTTCACCTTTGCTAGCACCAGGACATACAGGAAAGAGAAAAGATTTATCCAAGGAAAGATATACATGGTCACACAGAGCATTGAGGCTGGCTCTCCAGCAAAATCCTGTGGGTTCTGGTCAGACCTGAGACAAGGCATTTGTGCAAACTGAGCAAGGTTTAAAAAGGACACCCTGGTGTTGCCCTGATCCCTGGAGGTTTTGAGTCCTGACAATAAAACGAGTGAATTAATAGAATCACGGAGATTCTGAGCTGGAAGGGATGTCAGTAGCTACAGAGTCCAAACCACACTTAATGTGAAATCCGCTCCCAAGGCCTAGTGTGCCCCGTGGCTGTCCCTGCTGAAAGCTGCCCCTCGTTGTGCCCTCTGAAGGGTTCTCATGCAAGGGGGCACTTACCTTCCCTGCCCCAGAGCACTAATGCCACCATGAACACTTCATCTATGTCATGAGGCCGGAATTATGTGTCAAGACCAACGAGATGTGCTTGGTAAGTGAAAACATCATCAGAAAGGAAAAATGGGGAATGACAGGATCATTTTTTTTTTTTTGCACTAATGTGATAGGAACTGTTTTCTCTTTTCCACTGTATAGGCCTCCTTTTCAACAAATGTTAAACATAACTCCTGTCTTCAATGAGAAAAGGCTTCATGCAATGAGCTAATTAGAAATCAGCTGATATTCACCATTGCTCAGAGAAATATTGGCCCATGACCTGGATATGGGGGAGTGAGCAGAGAGCCATAGAATTTCTTCAGTATTGATTATGCCCTGAAACCACAGCCTTGGTCATTCTCATAGCAAAGGAGAATTTTCTTAGTTTAAACCATCTTTTTCTATGTAGGTTGTACAGGAGTATGCCAACAACCAATGCCCAGTGACACAGACCCTTTGGCTCCTGAGCTAAAGCTGAGTTTGTTCCAACCATGTGTCCCTTACAAGCAAAGGTCTGAGACAATCCTTACAATGCTCATCTGGCATTGGCTCCTAAGTGTAGCCAAAGCTCTTCCCTAGAATACAAGATTCAAAGGGAACCAGAGTCTTTTGGTGTTTCCTTCAAACAATTCTACAAGTCTCATCCATTCTTTGCATGTTTTAATTAAATGTATTTATTGACTTGGAAGGACCATGAAAAACAAGCCATGCACGTAAAGTAGAGTTCTAAGCACTTTCTTTGGAGTCTCAAAAGAGCCTGGACTACCCCTTAGCAGGACTTGGATTGGGTAGGACAAAGCCAGTGTTACCCTCTGAGGCAAGGAGGGGCCTCAGTTTCCCAGAGAGTAACGTTTACTGGTGAGGGTGAATACACAGAGTAGTCTATAACTGACATGCGTGGCTTGATAGTTGAGTTGAGGCACCAAGCACCCAACAGGTGTGTGCCATGAAAAAGAGGTTTCATCATCACTCTGATGGAAGAATCTCAGCACTACCACACTCAATGAGCTTCCTTGCTTTATCAAATATGGTGCCACATAAAGGTGCTACAGCCATTTTCCAAGTCCACTCCATCTCCTGGCAGAACTGCAGATCGTACCCCAAGCATGCCAAGGCTAAGGTACCAAGAAATAATCTATCACTCCGCCTGCCTCATCAATCATGCCACCAAACCCCACGTCTAGGGAGGAGGACATCAAGTGAGGCTGGTTCTGTGTTAAGGTCTCATGCTGGTCACCATCAATTGCCTTAAGCCTGTGATGAGGATGAGAAGGCTAGGCCTCATTCAGGTAATATCAATAGGAGTATTGAGGTCAGTGGGTAAATATTCTGTTCCACCCTCAGTATTCTCTAGACATATGCATCTGCTGCCCAACTGGCATGATTGTTCTTTGGAAAACTGAAACTGCTTGGGGGTGAGGACTGCTGTAGGGCACTGTTCCAAGGCTCAGTCTTACTTTTTCCCGACATTAAGTGGCTGTTTTCCTTATCACTTGTACTTGGTCCTCCCCCACATACACCATCATTCTCTGTGATTCTCTTCCTTTCCTGGAAGCCCAGAGCAGTCTCCCCTCAGCTAGACACAACCTCACCTGCCCAAGCCCACACTTGGGATCCCTGTCAGCTTGTTACACTTCAAGAATCACTCAGGCACACTTCTCCGATGGGGTCCAGGAGGTCTGGGGGAGCTTCATTTTCTCTGAACTACGCAGATTCCTGCTTTTGAGAAACGAAGCTATATGACACCAGCACATGATGAAGCTCGTTCTGGTGCCTGAGCACACCGGCCTCATCATCCGCTTGGCTGTGTGCGGCAATCTGCTCATCACTACCAAGACCGAATGACCCTAGGGACTACACACCGCTGTCGATTGCTCTTTTTCTTTGGCTGGAGAGGTAGTAAGGAACTAACCAGCCACCTCCTTGTTAGGTAGAGCTCTGTGATTCTTAGAAGTGGAAGAAGCACCTTTGTGGCGGCCCTCTGCTTATGTCTTTATGCCTCTTGGCTAACTCCTAAACCTAAAAAGGGGAAGATGCTCCCTTACTTTGTAGATGACAAGGGTTTAGCACAGAAAAATGACTTAAATAAAAACAAAGATTTCTCCAAGTTCTGGTAGTAAACAGGCATACATTATTATTAGTCTATTCTTAATAATAAGCATTTATACTTTCAAAGTGCTTTACAATCAGTTAGCTATTCCTCACAACACCCCTGTGAGGTAGGTCAAGATTATTATCCCCATTTTACAGATGGGAAAAACTGAGGCACAGAGAGGTTAAATGTCTTGCCCAACGTCAAGCAACAAAAGAGTGCTAGAGCTGGGACTAGAACCCAGGTTTCTTGACTCCCTGATGTCCTTGAACCTAGACCACACGCCTCAAAGAGGCATCCACCTAAGTGGCCGAGCCTGGACTAAAAATGAACAATGCTAGATGGCGTTTACGTGTTGTGACATTTCCTATGGAAACATTAAGATGAAACCTGAGGTGTCGCCATTATCTTTTTGGCGTGTGGGTGTGTGCGCGTGTGTGTTTGTGGGTCCGACTTGGGTGCATCTGTTTCCTTCCCTTAAATAGTCCCCCTGGGGTCCGTGCCGAATGCTAGCACAGGAGGATCCCAGATGAAAGGTAGATCATGGCAAAGAAGTCTACAAAAATAGCTTTGTCAGCTCAGGCCGGGGTGGCCCGCCAGTCCTCAGGAGTTCAAGCAAACTGGGCATGAAAGACTCGAGAACATCGTCATCCGCCCATGCAAAGCAGACACGTTTTGGATCGTGTGTGAGTGTGTGTATATGTGTGTGAGTGTGAGTGTGTGTGTGTCTCTCTCTTTCTCTCCTTCCCCATACTGGCCAGCTAGCTTCTGACACGCTGTTCATTTTCCTCAGGCCAGCTGTCCACCCCCTGCCCCCTTTTCTCTTCTTTCCCTGGGTTTCTGCTCTGAAGGGCAAAGCTACTGGGCCTTGCATATTCCTTTGTTTTCCTGGTGACCGTGGCTCCCACAGACAGATGCTGCAGCACCGTTTCCCACCTCCCGGATGAGTGGCTTTCTTGGAAGGGATCAGACTGTGGATGTGGGTGTTTGGGGTTTTTCCTGCGCTTCTCCTGAAATGCCGTTTCAGTAGCAATAAGCCCGCTTGAGCCTTCTCCCTTCCAAGGCCTTAGCCACAAATGCCTTCCGGCTAACGAGTGAGATGATGTAGCTCAGGCCGAAAACGCTAAAGCATCCGTTCAAGCATCTGAAACAAATGAATCAGCCAGTGAAATCTCATCTCTTAGTATCCGTTCTCCTCTTAGAGGAAAAAAAGACTGCTTTGTCTTTAGATGGGACCATGCTTTCAAAAACAAGCAGACAATAAAGACCCCTAGATGGGAGCGCTCTGCTGCTAAGCAGTAAAGGGCAGCCGGGTGCCGCGGGGGTCCCATTTCCTGTCTGTCCTGAGCAAATGCGCCTCCTTCGGGAGACACAGTCGGGGTCTTCGGCTAGGGAGGCCTTTCAGGGAGAGGCACCCACAAGCGCTCCCTCTGCCTGCCTAGCTCATCGAGGGCCAGCCACAGCCAAGACTCCATCACACAATCTAATTATGTACAGGCAGCAGGAAGCTTGAAACCCAGGTGCAAAACAATAAGGACAGCTTTTCTGCTGCCTAGTGCGGGTAAGGGACAGACAGCGTCCTCAGATCCTGTGAGATAACACATCTTCTGCAGAAAGGAAACTCTTGGGTAATGTAGAAAAATGCAACAATAACCACCCCCCCCCCCCAAAAAAAATCCCAGACCCCAAAACCTCAACCCAAAAACCTTTACAAAAATCAAGCAAAACTTCTCAAGATTTGATAAATCTTTGCCACCCCCTCCTCTTTTCTCATTCACAATTTGCTAAACTAATTCACACGTGGAGATTGCATTAATGTTCCGGTATGGCAGGCTCGGTGGGGAGTATAAAATGACTTCACTAATGCTGCGAAATGAACCAGGCGTGTCTGAAGCAACAGCCAAGGGTCTTGATGGATGAGCTTGCTGGCCCCCCAAGGAGCCTGACGGACCACAGGTGCAGCAGCGATGGAGGCCAGGCAAAAGCGGAGTCAGACAGAATGGCAAGTGGGAGGTGGGGACGGAACAAAGGCCCGAGGCAGCCTCTCTCTCCTTTGTTCTTCCTGGCCCCCCAGGAGCTTGAGAAAGGCGTGTTATTAACGCGATGATGATGATGGTGATGACGGTGAGGAGCAAGGTCAATGGAAGCTACACATTCATCCAGTTCACAGGGGATTTTGGGAGGCTCAGCTTCCACCCACACAATGAGCCAGGAGACCCTCACATTGCTCCTTTTCGAGGAAGAGGCAATGGGGCAGAGGGTTGGGGTAAAGAGAAATGAGATGTATGTAGCTGGGCCCCCTCAGGAACCATCTAGCAAAGACTTGAGATCTGTCCTGGAATGAGACTGAAACATTTTCAGACCAGCCACGCTCATCGTCGGTCTATGCGGCATTCACACACATCCAGGCGCCAGCAAACACGTGGTGCACACCATCCCTCCCCCGGCATCCGCACCAGTGGCATAGGCACTCATCCCCTGGGCACTGCCTGTCTCCCACCAAACGTCACTGCTTTCTTCCTAGACGTGTGACTCAGAGCACAGCTTTCAGGCTCGCATAGTGATTCTACCATGTTCTCTAACTACCACATCACGACCTCATAGTCCGTCAAGTAATGGTGAAAAATGCCAATTCATGCAAATTAAATCCTAAATAACAAATAAGATTTAAAGTCATTCCTTGAGCAATGAAAGCCCAAACTAGAATATGATGTCAGTCTGTATTTCATGGGTTTTTTCATAAGCCAAAATATGTTTTCATCATTTATTTATATCATGGTCACAAGTGATTTCTGTGGCCTGTGGATATGACATAAATTACAGGCATATTCTTTTCTCTCTGGTGGAATCATTTTGATGAATAGCAAATACTCTTTTCTATAACCTGCAAAGTGTAAAATATGCAAGAAAAAAATTGCATTGCTGCCTAAATATAGTATGGAAATGTCTTTGGCCTATACCTTCTCTTCTGGGGCTAACTCTATGTGCTCTCCAAATTCAGGAAGCTTCCGGGCAGAATGGAATAAGCTTAGCTGAGGTCTTCTTTTCAGTTTTGAAAAACTAGAATGACTTTGTTATCGGCGGGAAGTCTCACTGGGCTTCATTGAAGGCGTGAACCTCCACGCTATCAGCCACGTTACTCTTAGAAAACAAGACAGACTCTTAATACCTTCAGAGTTCATTCAGAGAGGTGGGGCATACTGGGCATGGGGTCCAACAATGCTAGGACTCAGCCCTATTCCACACTAGCCATAGGACCATGAGCGAGACATTTAAACTCTCTCAGCCTCCGATCTAATCCAACAAACTTTTAAAACTGCCTCTTGTATGAAAGACACCAAAACCGGTATCAAGACAACAAAGACAGGACCAAAATAAAGCCCTTGCCATGAGGACATCATCTCCTCAGGGGCCACCTCATATAAAAGAGAAGTATGCTGAAGATAATCTGAGGAGAGACTAGGCAGATTAAGAAAGGTTGCCGCAGGAAGCTAGGAGCGTACGGCCTCCACTGGAGGAATTGGGGCCTCTACAAGGCAGAGGTGAGGAGGGTGCATATGTTCAGCAAGGGGGCAGGAGAGGCAGGACCGGGTCTGTAGAGGAGTAAAGGAGCCAGTGTGGCCTAGGATATCTGAAGGGGATAATTAATACGCAATGCTTTGGAACAAGGAGGCTGGAGCCAGACTAGAAAGGTCTTTAAAAACCAAGCTGAGGATAAGGTCAATTAAGGATTCCTGAGCAGATGAGTGACAAAGTTTTGAATTATGCTATAAGAATATTGCTTGGACAGCTATGGGGGCACTGAATTAGAGCCAAAGAGGCCAGAAGCCAGGAGTCCAATAGTCCAGGTGGAAGATAAATGAGGCTCTGAACTAAAGTGGTCATGAAAGAGGCCATTAAGGGAAACTTGACACCTCTTTGTGTGGGGAACAGAAGGGAGGAGTTAGGGAGGACTCTAAGGCTGTGGAAAGATGGTGATACCCTCAATAGAAATAATATTTGGAGGATGTGTGTGTGTGCGTGCACGCGCATACACACATGCACAATGAGCTCTGTTTCAAACAAGCTGAGTGTGCAATGCAGAAAGGACATCTAACTAGAGGTGTCTTAACAGGCAGTGGAGAGTGTGAGACTGGACCTTAGGAGAAAGAGTGGGATTTGAACACTTGATACAAGAACCATCTCTGCATAGAAATGACCGAGGAACTTAGAGGAACTGAGTCTATCTTTAGGAGAGGGTACTGAAAATAACTGTAGACAATACAAAATACTTGGGAATCTACCTGCCGAGACAAGCCCAGGAGCACAACTACAAAATGTTTTTCACACAAATAAAGTCAGATTTAAACAAGTGGGAAAATATTAATTGTTCCTGGGTAGGCCAAGCCAATATAATGAAAATGACAATTCTACCTAAATTAATCTATTTATTCAGTGCCATGCCAATCAAACTTTAAAAAAATATATATTTATAGAACTAGAAAAAAATAATAACAAAATTCATCTGGAAGATTAGAAAGTCAAGGAATCAAGGGAATCAATGAAAAATAAAATGTGAAGGAAGGAGGCCAGATCTCAACCTGTATTATAAAATGGCAATTATCAAACCAATCTGGTATTGGCTAAGAAACAGTGCAGGCTCAGTGGGATAGATTAGGCACACATTACATCACAGTGAATGACTACAGCAATCTAGTACAGGATCAAAACCAAAGATTCAAGCTTTTGGAACAAAAACTCATTATTGGACAAAAACCTCTGGGAAAACTAGAAAAGTGTATGGCAGAGACCAACACCTAAAACTGTATCCTAAGGTAAGATCAAAATGAATGCGTGATTTACACATAAAGGGCGACACCACAAGCAAACCAGGAGAGCATGGAATAGTTTATATGTCAGAAAGCTGGATAAGGGAAGAACTTAGGACCAAAGAAAATATAAAGAGCATTTTTTAAAATGTAAAATAGATACATTTTTATTATATAAAATTAAAAAGTCTGCCCAAACAAAACCCATGCAACCTAAATTTAAAGGAAAACAAACCTGAGGAAAATTTTTTACAAAAAGTATCTCTAATAAAGGCTTCATTTTTCATATATATATATATATACATATGAAGAATTGAGTCAACTTTATAAAAATACAATTCATTCCCCAATTGATAAATGGTCAAAGGTTATAAAGAGGCAGTTTTTCAAACAAAAAAAATCAAAGCTGTCTAGAGTCATAAGAAATGCCTGAAATCATTACTGATTAGATAAATGCAAATTAAAACAACTCTTTTTTTACTACCTCACACCTATCAGTTTGGCTAATATGATTAAAAATTAAAATGACAGATGTTGGAGGAGATACGGAAAAAGTGGAGCACTAATTCACTATTGGTGGAGCTGTGAGCTAATCCAACCATACTGGAGAATAACTGGGAACTTCGACCAAGGGGCAATAAAACTCTGCATACTCTTTGATCCAGCAATACCCCTGCTAGGTCTATGTCCCATAGACATAAAAAAAGGGAAAATAACCTATTTGTACAAAAACATTCATAGCAGCTCCTTTCATGGTGGCTAAGAATCAGAAATCAAAGTGATTAAACAATTTGTGCTCTATCATTGCGATGGAATATTATTGTGCTATAAGAAATGATGAGCAGGATGGTTTCAGAAAGACCTGGAAAGACTTACATGAGCTGATGTAAAGTGAAGTGAGCAGAACCAGAAGAACATTGTACACAGTAACAGCAATATGTACATGAATGAATTAGCTCTTCTCAGCCATACAATCATCCAAGATGATCCCGAAGGACCAAAGATGAAGCCGACTATCTGCCTCCAGAAAAAGAACTGCTATTGTTTGAATACAAACAAAAGCAGGCTATTTTTCACTTTCTTTCTTTCATTCTTTTTCTTTTGAGTCTTCTTGTGCAAAATGACTAATGTGGAAATGTTTTATATAATTGCAAATATATAACCTATAACTGATTGCCTACCATTTCAGGGAGCGGGGAGGAGAGGGAGGGATAGAATCAGGAACTTAAAACATTTTTTTTAAATGTTTAAAATTGCTTTAACATGTAATTGGGAGAAAAATAAAATTTATCAAAATTTTTAAAAGAGAGAGAGAAGAGGGAGGAAAAGAGAAAGAGTCAGAGAGAGAAAGGGAGAGGGAAAGGAAAAGGAAGAGGGAAAGGAAAAGGGAGAGGGAGAGAGAAGGAAGGAGGGAAAGAGAGAGACAGAGAGAGAGAGAGAAAGAGAGAAAGAGAGAGAGAGGGAGGGAGGGAGAGAGAGAGAGAGAGAGACAGAGAGAGAGAGAGAAAGAGAGAGAGAAAGAGAGAGAGAGAGAGAGAGAAGGGGATCAAGGAGAGCATTTTGGGAGACACTCATGATTAGGGAGCAGGACATGGATAATGATTTATCAAACAGAAGGAGCAGTCAGAGAGGTAAGAAGAAACCAAGAAACAGCAGTGGCACAAGAACTCAGGGAGGAGAGAGTAATTAAAAGGAGGGGCTGATCAAGAGTATCAAATATTGCACAAAGGTCACAAAAGAGGAGGATGTAGAAGAGGCCAACAGATTTAACAGTTAGCGACTCACTAGTAAACTTGGAGAAGGTTCCTCAGTTGAGTAAGAGAGTCATAAGTCAGGTTAGCAGGGGCTGAGAAAGGAACACAAAGGGGAGAAATGTTGGTAATGAGCATAGACTGCTTTATCTAGTAGTTTGGCTCAGAAAGGGAGGATCTGGAGATTGTTGGAAGACAGAGTTGGAGCAAGTAAAGGCTTTTTTAGGGATGAGAAGGAAGCCCTGAGCAGACAAGGAGAGACTAAAGTTTACACGGAGGTAATTGAGAGGGAGGGCACATGAGATCCAGGGGCTAACCTCAGTGATGGCTTGAGGACTACCTCTTTGTCAGAGACTAGAGCAAAGAAGAAAGAAGAGGGTATATGTGGTCTTGAGGCAAGGAGAGAAGAGACAGTTTGAGAAGAAGGAAGATCTGTTGCCTGCTGAGAGGAATAGGGAAGGCAGAAGTATGGGAAAGGTAAGGAGACAAGAGAAGGTTTGGAATAGCCACTCTGGGAAGTCCAAGTACTGAGAGCATCCTGAAAGGAAGAATACAAGTAACAGAGACACCTCAGTGGAGTAGATTTAAGAGTCTGCCGAGGCCTCGGGTAGCTCTGCTACAAGCCTTGCATGAGTAGGTGTTGGAGAAGACTCACGGTGGGAATGATTGAGGCCTGGGGCTGGCACAACGTGAGTTGCAATAGGATGAGGCAGCAACGCCCGGGAGAACTGAGGACGTGCAGGTTAAGCTGGCTAAGCACACAGGCCTCAGTTCCCTCCTCTTGCTTGTTTGCGTTTTTAACCCCAGTGCCAGGCACAGGGCAGTCACACAGCAGATGATGACTAAATGTGGATGACGTCTCTGTGACAGGATTGTGACAATGGTGCTCCAATGACATAAATAGTGTAAAATGCTTTACAAAGTACTACATCCATGTTAGCTGTGGCTGATATAACACTAGCTGGGAATTTTTCTTCTTTGAAGATCTATCATTTTCTGGACCAATCATCTGTACTAAAAGAACCCAAGTCAACTCAAAATGTCCTGCTCTGGCCTGGTGATCTCACCACTCTGCCCCTTCTCTGAGCTGCCTTTGTTTGGCCCATTCAGAAGGCTCCTAAGCAGGGATGCTCCCACTCTCATTGCCTCCCTCAATCCAGGACAGAAACTCTGGGTCCTTTCTCTGCGGGAAACAGCTGGAGCTTGGAGAGGCCCTTTCAGAACCGCTTGCCTGTCCAGCTGAGCTGAAGAACAGGAAACTCCCACAAGACAAGTCCTCAATTTCTGTTCTCTCTACAGGGAAATATGTGAGATATTGTTGATATTTGGCAAGTTCCTAATAAGAACACTGAGAAAGTGTGTCATTCAACCTGTAACCAAACACAAGATGAATGGAAGTCTTTTTTTCCTCTTCTTTTTCTGATGGGTAAAAGCCACAGACTGGATCCTTCGGCCAAGTTACCTCATCCACCCTCAGTGTTAAGTGCCCTGCCAGTAGTCCAAACTCTCTGTGGCCTGAGTCCCCTCCATCTCTCCACTTGGCCTTCCACAAGCCCCTCCCAGAGCCTCCATGGAAAGAGAGTGTCTGGGGAAATCACCTCACAGGTCCCTAATGTGCTGCAGGACTTCATCACCTCCCCCTTCTCAGCCCTCCTTTCTGTAACAGCTTCCTTCATTAGACTGGGAGCTCCTTGAGGTCAAGGATTGTCTTTTGCCTATCCGCATACCAACTGCCAAGCCCAGTGCCTGGGCCAGAAAAGGTGCTCAATCCAGGTTTACTAACTGGCTGTTATTCTCAGAAAGCAGCATAGTATGAACAAAAACTCTGGAGAACCAGGGTTCTAATCCTGCCTCCTTCACTGTGCCACGTTTCACTGGGCTTTCCTTGCACAGATCCCTAATGAGGATGATGTACTACGTGTCCCAGAATGCCCCTCCAAGCTCTAAAACGCTAATCCTGGGGTCCTATGGAGCCCATGTCTTCTCTCCCCTTGGACTGAGGTGGGGAAGAATGAGAGAGTGGGCCCCTCTACAAGAGACAAAAGATTCCCAGTGATAACTCCATAGAGCTCGGTCAAGGCTATATCAAAGGAGGATTCTGATTCGCTGGTAAAACACATTAGAGAAGGTAACATTTAGGGCTGCCTTCTATATTTCAGGATTCAGCTGAATTAAATTCTCTTCCCTCTTAGGGAGTGTTCCACCTTCCTTTACCCAACAGAAACAACCAAGAAGTCACTCACACACACACACACACACATACCCACACACTCACTCTCCTTTTTCTAAAAGCATAAACAAAAGAGAGCTCTAGGCATTTTCTCCAGGAGGAATCTAAATTCCTTTAAAGATTAGCAATAGTAATTGAAGCGAAACATTACAGCAAAAATTCACAAGTGAATAAAACAGAGAAGAAATGCTTCATTGTGTCTGTCACCTTCCAAGGAACCGACTAGTTCTCTTATTACTTGGAATGAGACAGGCTGAGAGTTAGCTGGACAGCACCTACAAAGAACCTGCTAACCCGGCATCAGAAGAAGCAGCAGAAAGGTATTTTCCCTGGTGCCAGCACTGCCTCCATCCACCTCTTCTCTCTTCTGCTTGTCTGCCCACCTGCCTCCAATTCACCTCTTCCTAATACTCATGCCTGATGTTCACCCCACAAGCCTGATGAGGGTTGTACTGAGCCCCCTCCATGGGCAGGGATCCAAAGGAATGCCAGGACACTGGAACACACACACTCCTCAGGGACTCTGGGCCCACACGTGAGCCACAGCACCACTGCCAGCCTCAGTTCCATCCAGATGGGGCATACACAGACAGATAGACACACACACACACACAGAATACACACAGAGAGGTGATGGATGTCACTGGAATGTACCATAACCAAACAAACAAATCAAAGGAAAAACACCTAGTGGGATTCAGAGCTGACTTTCTGGAAGCCACCGTGAGCCCCTGGCAGTAGCCACCTCTCTGGGAGAAAGCTCTCTTGTAGAAGCGCCAAGGCAGCAGAATGGAAGGGCAGCCGCCACCCCCTCCCCCAACCACCCACACCTCTGCCCCTCTGGAGACATTCTCATGACAGCTGAATGCAAGCTCATGGGCTGGTCTCCCACAGCTGCAGTGAGCTTGTGCACTGTGCAGCTGGGACGGCCACAAGCAGCCAAGAAAGAGAACGGCGCCACTTACCTCCATGCCTGATGGCTATTGCTGGACCGTGGCAGCGTCCATCCACTCAGTATCTCAGTTTAAACAAAGTCCTGGAGGCATTGCTGATCGTGAACGGTCAGCTACCTGGTGCTTCGGAGAAGCTTGCAAAGTGGTTAGTGGGAAAAGGGGGAAAAAAAGCCAATTCACCTGTAGAGCAATCGTGGTGTTCTTCGCAGGGTACTTTCCCACCAGGCCTTGTTCTTTGCGTTTCTTGAATTTCCTAAAGTAGTCCTGTATCAGGAAAGTGGCATAGAACTTCCCCACGGTTACCTCATCATCTAGATGGACAGACCAGACAGAGCTCTCCCGAGTCAGCACATGTGGACCAAAAGCCTCAACACGCACACCTGGCTGAAGGGTAATGGGGGGTCGGGGCCTGAGCACCCACCCTGGGCACTAACTAGCGTCAAGCGGCTCAGCAAAGCAGTTGGGGTCCAAGTGAGAGTCATTTCAGTGAACGAGCAGGAAACACAAGATGTGTATGATGTTAACAGAGGCAGCATATTAGTAGAACTGTGAGATGCTGTCTGGGTTATTTTTTTAAAGTAAAAAATAAAAGGGAAAACAGAAGGGGGTCAGCAGGCCACATTTTCACCGAGGCACACAGGGATTTACATGTGTAATTACGGGGAACCTTGGCCGCAATTACCCACCCAAATCTTGGTGCTATGAGATGAAAGAGTCAGCCACTGAGAGGTGGAAAGAAAGCTCTATAAGTGGAGTTGGTTCAGCAAAGTGACTCTGAGGGATCCTGGCACTAGGGTTGCTTCCCTCTGCCAATGATCTCCATGCTGGACGGGCAGCGAGAGCTCCAGCTAGCCCAGAAATGGCGTTTGGAATTGGGACTTGGCTGGCAAAGTCATAGGTGATGCATGAGGCAGAATGGAGCCTTGGCCTCCCACAGAGTAAAAGGACTGTACCCCAAGGGCTTGACATTGGGATAAACTGTGAGTGGATGAGGGTGGCCAAGCGACAACACTGGGCTTTAAATGAGAACTGAAGAATGAAGAACTGTGTGATGTGATACTGTGGAGTGGGAGCACGTGGAGGGCAGGGATGATTTTTCATTCTTGTAATAACAATAGACATGACCCTAAATCTTGGGGTAGAAGGAACATTCAATATCACTTTACAGATGAGGAAACTGAGTTTAAGGGACTTGCCCAAGGTTGTGGAAGTGATCGGCTCCAGAGGTGGATTTCTGGTCTAGGGCGCTGGATGTAGTAGATGATTCATTTAGTTCAGTTGAACTGAACATTTAAAATAGAAAAATAAATCCTGAGCCAGATCTATGGGAAGAGGTAAATCTCAAAGGGAGTGAGCAAAGCATAGTGCAGATTGTTGGGTTTGAAGTCAGAGTATCAGGGTTTGAATCCTGCCTTTGTCTCCTACCCATCTGTGTGGCCTGGGGCAGGCTGCCTCACCCAGTCTCTGGGCCTAACTTTCCTCTTCCATAAAAGAGGGGCTTGCACTAGTCTGCCTCCAAGGTCCTTTCTGGCTCTAAATGTATGAGCCTTGGAGGTTCTCCCATGACCTTGGCACCAAGGTGGTAGGCACCAAGGTAGACCTTACCTGTGGTCAGTGGCCTGACCAATTCTGTATAAAGCCTGCTCCCATGTGACAGGCTAAGGTGGCCTGGAAACACCTCACCTGGGTGCACACCACAACCATGTTTTAAAAAGAGGCAGGCATTCCCTCTTGGGGCTTGTTTCCTAGAAGCTGCAGCATTGGTGACCCTCACTCCCTGGAGCTGTCTCCAACCCTTAGGATCATCCTCAAAGGCCTCATTGTTTTGTTAAAAGCTTCTCCCTTGGGAAAGGGGGTTACAAGCATTGCTTCATCTGATCTGTGTCCTGGCTACAATCTGTGGAGCAGAATATAGTTTCTCCGAAGATAACTTCTTTGAAGTCTCTGCTAATGTAACAGGCAGAGATGTCAGCCTCATCTATCTTGGAGAAGCTTTCTAAGCACTGTCTGATGCTACAATGTTTATAGTACTGATAAAGGAGGTTTAAGATAAAAAAGACCATTGTGATCATGGATGTGGCCACTTGATTCCCCCTTTCTCCCTTTCCTTCATCTTCATATGTAGCACATACACAAAGCGACACTCGAGGACCTAGAGTCTAGGCCTTGGCTTGGAGGGTTTGGCCCGAGCTGTTCCAACCATCCCATCTGAAAGTTGACCCATAAGCTCAGCCTTAGGCTGCCTCTCACTGTGACCACACGGCCCAGGCTGAGCTGGAGCCTTCTGCCTAACCATCTGGACATGCTCACCAACTGCTTCCTGGCCCAGGGAGCCTCCCTATGACCTGTGACAAGCCAGCAGCTCTTACACGCTTTTGAAAAGAGCAGAGCCAAAGTTCCCAATCTTTTCAGAGAATATCGATTAACTTCAAGAGAACTATCTAGGCTGAGCCCCGTGCTCTTTGTAGAGGCTAGAAATTGATTTTACTCCTCAGCGTAGTTCTGGGGGCAAGGGCAAGATGAATTTCCAGGCCACTGTCAGGTGCCTGAAGTTCTTCTAAACAGAGTGGTCCAAAATCATATGAGAGAACCAGGATTTTCTTAGTAGAATCAAGTTCCCAAGCAGCAAAACCCTGCCTGGATCTCTGGAAAGCAGAATTCAAAAATAATTCTCTTCTGTCAAAATAGACAATGTGTGTAAATTACTTTGCAAGTTTTAAAGTGTTCTGTAAATGCCAGCTATTATCGTATGGTCTTTGGACTTAGGAAGATGAGCACAATAGTTGTCTAGACTAGACTCCAGCAGAAATTTTTAAGAATAAAAAAGCCAAAGCAAAACAGGAGAGAAAGTTAGGAGAGAGAAGCAAAGATGTGGGGAGCAGAGGGTCTGGCACTCTGTTCTCTCTCTGGAACTCCAGCTCCATTTGGTGGCATGGTCATTTGGGTCTCTGCCATACCTTTTTTATGAGACCATAAGCTCCCTTAGTGTAGGAATCATGCTGTATTTATCTTTGTGTCTTCTCCAGTGCCTAGAACTGTGCTCTGTGCTGTCTGCCGAACAGAAGCAGAGATCTGGATGTGGTAGGGGAGGAGGGAAAGAGGTCAGGTTTGGAGTCCAGGTCAACAGAAGTTTCTACTGATAAATCCCAAAGAGAGAGAGCAATGTCTTCCAGTTCCCCTTTAGGGTGAAAACGATCCAGGAAAAGGAAGAAATACAAGGCAGGGAGAGAATTTTGATTGAATTTGTTTTCCCTTTGTAAGAAAGAATTCTAGAATTCATTTAAGATCTCATCCCTGCTGTTCTATAACATGAAGAAATGGAAGTGCACCTAAGGAAAAATAATGATTAAACCAAGTCTACCCAGAAGAGGTCTTCAATGAAGGCAAAACACTTTTGAAGGCATGAGGGACCAATTGACAAGACTGGAAAACCACAGGTGGTGTAACAAGGGGAAAAGTACTTGAGAGGACAAACACCTGTCCACTTGTCTACCTTCCCAACTCTCTAAAGTCTTTGGGAAAATGGTTTCCACATCCACCAAGGGCACACAATGGAAATACCAGGAGGGAAGAAGCAGGTGGCCATGAAGGATTTTCTACAACAGTCTGCATCTTGACATTCACATAAGTAACTAACAGGCAGAGTAACTGGGAGAGCTCACTGGCAGAGAGGGAGGCCAAGAGAAGCTTTGGGGCCATTTAGGGACAATTCCCAAATATAATCCACTTGCTCTCTCACTCCTGGTCACAGATTGCTGACTATCAAAAAGCACCAGACACAGAAGAGACAAATGCATCCTGTAAGGCTCTTCTCCAATGAGGCTTCTTTCTTGTGTATGGTAAGGTCACAGGCAATTCTTTGGTAGATGAAAAACACAAATATCACTTCTCCAGCGATCCTCCAGTGATCGGCAGTAAGCAAAATATCCCACAGGGAAACGGGCACTCAAAGATACTGATGCTAGCTCTCCACGCCGGGCACCGTGCTAAGCACTCTCCAGAGATTATCTCCTTTGAGCACCCTGTGAGGTAGATGCTGTTATCTCCAGCTGATAGTTGAGGCACCAGAGGCAAATAGAATGAAGTGACTTGCTCAGAGTCACACAGCCAGTGTCTGAGGCCAGATGTGAAGTCAGGTCTTCCTGACTCTCGGCTCAGTGTTCTGTTTACTGCCATGAGTCTAACTGGATGGGTATCAGATTCTAGAGAGAGTAGGGGTTCTACTTGGGTCCGAAGAGGCCAGTGGCCAGATTTCAAGGAGTATGTAAACTTGGATGGGGAAAAAAAATCACGTCTTTATTTTCACTAGCCACTAAGTGAAAGTTAGCATTTCCTTCCATTTAAAAATGCAAAACTTCATGGGAAGGGCTCGATATGAATAATATTAATCACAACAGCAGCCAGAACTCTAAGTCTGCTAAGCTCTTTACAAATGTTACCTCATTTGTTTCTCACAACCACCCTGAGAGTGAGGTGTTAGTATTTTCCCCCATTTAACAGATTTGGAAACTGAGGCAGACGGTGGTTAAGTGACTTGCCCAAATCCACATAACTGGTAAGTATCAGAGGCTGGATTTGCACTGGAGTCTTCCTGACTTCAGGCTATTCATTGTACTGGGCCTGGAGTCAGGAAGATCCAAATTCCTAACTGGTCTCTATTCAGTGTGTTCCCAGCTATATCTAGGGAACATTAGAAAGGCTAAGAACCTACAGAGAGATGACAAGGCCCTCCGGATAACCTCATCTACAGACAGGGCCTGTTGGGCCCTCCAATGAATAGCCTCAGTGATACACCTGGCTGGGATCAGCCCAGAACCAAACAAGAGCAAGGGGGCAATCTGGATTGCATGTGGGAAATGACGTTGGTGGTGAGGGAGTGACAGAAGCTGAGACACGAATGCAGGAAGACCTGGGTTGAAATCTTGCCTCAGATCCTGTGTATCAACTCTGTGCCTGGCAGGCCAGCACACAAGCACTCAGTCTGGGTGTCCTTACTCAGAAAACGCGGTAACAAGAACACACCCTTCTTGGGCTGTTGAGATGAGCGACGGGGCTTAGCGCACGAGCAGGCGCCACCACTGTTATTGTCACTTCTTTTAGGTCCAGAGAAACCCCAGGGAAGAACCCCCCACTCCCAATGCAGTTTATCATTTGCTTTTCAACTTGTAGGAGAGATGTGACTTGGGCCTGAAATGACTTTCCCAGGGTCACACAGCTAGAGGTGTGGGGGGTGGGATGAGAGCTCAGATCTTTCTCATCAACGTCTGCTCTCTCTCCACTACTCGATGCTGTCACTAATATGATAGATGTGAACTTTTAGGATTATTATCGTTATTAAAATGAGTCCAAGATACAAGGTGGCTCCCTGACTCCAAACTCCACCTTTGTCACACCAACATTCTTCTGGTGATATCCTCATGAGATACCACAATCTTTGAAAACAAAGTTATGGATACTTAAAAGACAGCAGAGATAAACGGTGGTTATAAGAAGGCCTGGGCATTATCAGTTTGCAAGCACACTGTGACCACACAGATATGCTGGAGATGAATGTTCAGAAAAGGCAATAGGCAAGTTGTGCAGCAAGAATGGTGGATAAAAGGGGGCTGGAGCCAGGGCCAGGGCCAGGGCCAGGACCAGT
This sequence comes from Pseudocheirus occidentalis, assembly GCA_028646575.1. Classification (NCBI taxonomy): domain Eukaryota; kingdom Metazoa; phylum Chordata; class Mammalia; order Diprotodontia; family Pseudocheiridae; genus Pseudocheirus; species Pseudocheirus occidentalis. The sequence continues at coordinate 8,447,360 of CM053599.1, read as the reverse complement.
CCCTCCCTGATGCTCACAAAATGCTCAATAAAGGCCCGAGAGGAAGAAAGGACTTTGAAGCTCTGGGCAGATCCTCTATCAAGACAAGAGTCACACAGGGAAGGATGCAATCTGCACCAGTGAAGAGAGCCCCTCATTCACAAGAGGAGCAGATCATAGAAGGAGGTTTGAAATGTTGAGAAGGAACCTATGAATGTCAGTGATGTCAGTGGGTCCAAAGAGCGTACCAAGGCCAAGAAGAAGGAACTTGTCTGCTCTGGGAGAGGCCTGTGGTCCCTTTAGCTTTCTGCAAGGGCATCCAGCAACATAGTAGATGAGAAGCCAATCAATTCTTTTCTACATACATCCTAGCAGAAAGGTCACAAATGTTTCTTAAACACTTAATTCAATGCCAGGCTCTGTGCTAAGCACCTGTGACCCTCTGCCACAACGACAAAGAAACTGCCCTGCAAATGGGCTGGTCCTGCCCCTGCCACCAGGGTTAGAGTTCTATATGGCCAGATGGAGCTCTTTGTCTCCATACATCGTGGTTCTGGAGAGCTGGTAGATGCTTTATTCAGCACTAAACTCCATCTGTTCCAAATTTCATTGCTTCAGACGACTTGTGAAGTAAACACAGCCCTTCACTGCACGTAAGACTTTGTGTCATTTTAACAATTATTCACTTAAGCTGAAATCTGAGATGGTTTATATAAGCATTTTCACTGGTAACTTCGAATAGTATCCCAGCTAGAGATGTTTTTTTCCACTTTTCCACGACTAGTCTTTGTTTATTGCTGTGGTTTGAACTTTGAGATTGGGGATCGGAGGGAGATATGTAACCAGATGCCACCTGAAGCTACAAATCACTTCATGAATTTAGGACAGGCCAATAAAGAAGGGAGAAGAACAGTTGGAGCTACTGCTCAGACCAGCAGACCCTCAATAGAACTCGTGGAGTCCAGAGGGTCTGTGTAGGAAGTCTGGCTTGAAGCTCTCTCCAAAGCCACCAAGCATCTCGTTATTGACAAATCGAATGGCCTTCTCGAAATCTTCTTCTCTGCAGCCTCTGACACTGTCCATCGCCTTCTACCCAATCCATCCCTAACTCTCTTCTCCTTAGGCTTCTGCAGCACGGTTCTTTGTGGTTCTCCTACTACTTCTCTGACTGTTCTTCCCCAGTCTCTTGCTGGATCTGCAGACAAGTAGTCTCTAATCATTGATGTCTCCCCAAGGCTATGGCCTGGACCTCTTCTCTTCTCCCTCTATACAATTTTGCTCAGCCATCTCATTAGTTCCCATGGATTTAATGACCATTTCTAAGCAGATGATTCTCAAATCTGCATCCAGCCTCAAGTCTTGAATCTCTAACTGGACGTCCCCTAGACACCTTAAATCCCACATGTCCCAAACCACTCATTCTCTTCCCCTCTTCCCAGTCTCACCACTGTACACATCTCTGGTTCACTAGCCCATTCGTGACAGCAGGTTTTCCAGACCTTGCCATCCGTCCCCAAACCTCTCACCAGTATCTCCTCCTATAAGCTTCTCAGCTGAGATCTTGGCCTCAAATCTCACTGAAGAAGTTGAGACCATTCCTTGAGAGCTCCCTCCTACTCATCACCCAGACTCCCCTCTCTCCTCCCTCAGGCCTCTTCCTCACAGGGAAACCTTCTAAGTGCACATATAGCCCTGGTCCGTATGGCCAATGAGCCTCTATGGTCCCTACCTTCCCACTCTCATCTGTTTCTCCCTATCTATTACCTACAAATATCCCCATGTCATCACCATCCTCAAAAGCTCCTCACTTATCTGCCCATCCCCACTGGCTGTCATCTTTTCTCTTCTCTTTCTGTGGCTAAACCTAAAAGATCATTTACAATCACAGGGCCTCCGTGGCCTTTTCTCTTCCTCTCCTCTAAACTCTCTGCAGCCTGGTTTCTGACCTCATCATTTACCAAAAACTGGTCTCTTCAGAGTCACAAATGATCTCCTAAGTGATGAGGCTGATGGCCTCTCCCAACCTCTAACCCCTGTGACCTCTCTGCAGTCTTCTCTATGACCTTTCTCCTCTCTGGGTTCTCAGGATGCCCCTCTTTCCTGGATCTTCTAGCTGTCTGACATGTCCTTCTCCATCTCCTTTGCTTGATTTCTGTCTAGCTCATCCCTACTAGCTGTAGTATCCCCCAGGGCTCTGGCCTGGCTCCTCCTCTCTTCCTCTGTGCCATTGCACTTGGTGATCTCATCACCGCCTATGGGTTCAACGGTCATCTCTATGGTGATGATTCTCAGATCCAGACCTCACCTCTTTCCAGTTTCCTATCTTCTACTGCCTGATGAGCATCACCACAATGATGATGAATGACGGATGAGTGACACCACCTGAATGGATCACCACAAACATCTTCCACTCACCCCATCTAAACCTGAATTCATTATCTTTTCACACATCCCCTTAACTTTCCTCCTACTGGTGGGGGCACCATCCCCTTGGGCATCCAGGCTCACAGTCAGGCATCATTCTTGGCTCTCACTCTGCCTCACTGCCCATATCCAATCTGCTGCCAAGTGCTGATAACTCTACCTTCATAACATCTCTTGTACATGCCCCCTCATCTCCTCTGACCCAGCCAGCTACCTTGGTTGGGCCCTGGTCTTTTCATGCCTGGATTCTTGCAGTAACTTGGTTGGAATCCCTGTCTCAAGTTCTCCGTCCAGTCCATTCTCCACTCAGGTATCAAAAGCGAGCATCCTAAAGCACATGTCTGACTGCATCATTCCCCTACCTATCCAACTGCTATGGCTTCCTATTATCTCCAAAATCTAACATAAAATCATCTGTCTGGTGTTCAAAGCCATACCCCACCCACTTTTCCAGTCTTGTTACACTTTACACCCCCACAACGACACACACACACATACTTAGTCTTCAGTCTAGTGACACAAACCTCAATGACAAGACACTCCATCTAGAGGCTCTGGGCATTTTCTCTGACTGTCCCCTATGCTTCTCTCTCTCTCTCTCATTTCAGCCTCCTGGCTTCTAGTTTCCTTCAAATCCCGAATAAAACCTCCCTTCTATACGAAGGCATGTTTGACATATGACCTGCGTGGCCATGTATTCTCTCTGGATAATCATGAGGCATTAGAAGAAGAGGAAATCACATGGCCCCAGAGATGGCCAAGAGAGAAGCCACAGCGGACTGGAGAGCTGATCTGGAAGATCCCCCAGAGTGGCTTTCTCGAGGCCCTGTAGCTCCCCCATCTTGGCCTAAGACCTCTTTCCTGCTCCTCCCCTGAGTCCATCTTTTGCCATCTCAAGGCCACTCTCCGGGAAATGAACTGATGTCTTTGTAACCAACTTCTCCCTGATCACATCAGCAAGCCTGCACTCTGCCTCTGTCTGTCTAAAGCTCTTCAGAAAGCAGAACTAAATTCAAAGGTGCATGGCTAGTGAGGGCTCAGGCACATTCTCACCTTTGATCCTCCTGAAGAGCTTTAACTCTTATTTGGGGAGACAGCCTTTGGGACAGAACAGAGACTTTCAGCATTCTTAATCTGGTCAACAAGGAGTTAACCCTTGTTAGGCCCCTTCTGGGCAGATCATCTACAGAAGGGGGAACATTTGAAATGTTTAGATGGCAAGCCACTTTTATGGCCTTTTTTTGCTCCTGTCAAGTTAAAGGAAGCAAGAAGCAAAGGGAGGCTTGTGTGATTGCATGTGTTCAGTGTGGAAAAAGTTTAATGTGTGGGAAACAGTACTGTGAAGAGTCCTTCTTGGAGGACGGGCCAGGTTAACCTGGGGCTGGGAGCAACATCTGTGTGTAAGCCTCGCTGGCCATTCTGGCGCATGCATCTGACAGCAGAAAACACAGGAGGGGAATAAATTGGCAAGAGATAACACTGATTCCATGCCACCACCCTAAAACAGAATTGCTTCAGAATATTCGGAAAGACTGAGACTTGAGAGGAACAGAGGCTGCAGAGAGAGCTTAAGCACATTGTTACACCCATTAAAAAGAGCAGTTCATTGAGGCCATGCCAGCACTCGGGGAAGCAGAAGGGATGGAACGAAAACTGAGAAGGTTGTTTTAAATGTGCAGCATCGGTTCTGGGAAGAAGTTGGGCTTTTTGCTTTTCTTCTCATTTTGGGGGGCCGCCCTCCCCAGCTCTAAGCTGGCGGCGGTGCCAGGCATGAGTGGCTCCCTTCAAAGGCAGCTTCTGGCCAGCCTCATGTAGGGGTGCAGAGGTGGCCAGTGTGTTCAGGAGGCCAAGACGGCCACCTTTTTAGAGGGTCTGGCTGGGCTGATACTGAATTAGCTTCCACCCCTGAGCCTCACCCTCTTCAAAGCTGCTAGGCCAGTGACACTCTCAAAGTAAATTCAACTACAAGAAACACCAGGGATGAGAGTGCACGGGGGCTCTCTGGGATGGCTAATAGTCTGGTGATGGGGAGGCCCTGCAGCAAGAGACCCTGCACCTTTAAAACTGGAAAAAGCAGGTCAAAAATAACTACCTAGCTCTGACTCTGTGTGCCATGGAAATAAAATGGAAGCATATCTTATATATACATATACACACACACACACACACACACATACACACATATTCTATCCAATATAAATATAAATATATATATATATGTATATATAAATATGAGAAAAGATCTGGTCAGTTATTGTAAGGCAAATACAAGAAATAAAGCGTGCCAGGTAGCTCTGTTTCTATTTGAGTCCTAAACTGAAGGGGATGATCTGTCTACAAATGGTAAGACATTCACTCTTGGGGAGAACATTTACCAAAATACCATTTTAAATTCTGAAAGCAGTCGATCTTTCTCTAGAAGCAAAACGGCAAACAGCTTCCTGAACAAAAGTGATGGCTGTTCCTTTGGAAAGCTCTCTGTCTCTTCTCACTTCCCAGCCCCGCCCATGTCTCTAACCAAAGTTTTCTTTCTCTCTCTCTCCCTCTCTCTCTTTCCCTCTCTCTCCCTCCTTCTCTCCCCCCCCTCTCTCTCCCCCCCTCTCCCCTCTCCCCCCTCTTTCTGTCTCCCTCTTCTCTCCCCATCTGTTTCTTATTCTGTTTCCCTCTTTCTCTTTTCTTCTCTGCTTCTGTCTGTCTCTCCCCCCACCCCATCTCTCCCTCATTCTCACTCCCCCTCCATCTCTTTTATTCTCTGTTTCTCTAGGTCTGTCTCGGTCTCTCCCCACCTCTGTCTATCTATTTCTCTGACTCTCATTCTCTCTCTCATTAGCTCCTCTGACAGAAAGCAAATGAGCTTTCCAGCTACCTGGTCTTCATTTTCTTTCCAGACCAGCATCCCTTCCCTTTCCCCCTGGCCAGAATGGTCTTTACATTCCCCAAGACTGAAGGCCCCAGTGCCCTCATTGGAAGGCTGCTGGCCCTGACTTGTGGCTTTCATGCTAAGAATAGGCATCCTGCTGGTCAGCAAGCCCTGTCTTCCCAGTTACCATGATAATAAACACAGAGCTCAATCACACTGTGGAAAATTGATTACACTGACCACCAGCTGGAGGGACAACTTGATCAAGAAGCTTCATGCTGGTTTTCTTCCAGATTTTCTTGATGACTGCTCTCAGCTCCTCGTTTGCCTGTTCCAGGTTACCTGAAAGAAAACAAGACAACACCAAGCCACAGCAAAGGTTGGCTCTTCATGGTGCCAGAAGCCTGTGCTTTAGGGGACATGGGCAGGACTCCCTCCTCCGCACCCCTCCCTTGGGCTCTGCCTCACACCTACCCTGCTTTAGGTGCTCTCTATAAGACCCCCTTTCTTCCTGAGTTCTCGCTTTCTCAGCCATACTTAAGCATCTACAAAGGCTCTCCATTGCTCCCAGGATAAAATCCAGTCTCCTCCAACTCCTGCTCAGAGCGCGCTTCCCATCTTATGTCGAGGTACAGTATACTTCAGTCGGGTCCTTCTCCCGATTATTCCACAAATGTGCAGGATGCACCCCCACCTTGGTGCCTGGGACATGGGCGAGCAAACTCTTGCCCTCTCTGGCCTCCTGCCTCATCCTCAGTGACTGGCCATGACCCACCGCCCTCCTCTGGGAAAGCTTCCCCAGTGCTCACGTCTTCTCTGAGTGCCTCTGACAGTTGACAGACAGCACATGCACACACCCTCCCTTCTTGCTCGGGGTCTCTCTCTGGCTTCCTCTTTTCACTGAAAGCATTGGTTTGTTGAAGTGAGTGGGCATGTCTGAAAGGTCTTCTTCATTTCAGACAGGCACTGGCCTCGGTTATTTTGGGCCACTGCCTCATGGCCCACAGATTCATTCTGACCCATCCCCTCTTCCCAACTTCCCTCTAAGAGTCAAGAGCACCACCGTTCTCTCTGCTGGCCACACAGGCGTGATCTTTGATTGCTCTTTGCTAAGGCTTGTAGTTTTACACCATCTGCCTGCTCTCTGCCACCAGCCTGGTGCAGACCCTTGTCATGTTAGGCTTGGTCTACTGCACTAGCTTCTGGGGGGGTCTCTCCCTCCTCTAGGTCAACCTCCACTCAACTATCAAAGGGATCTTCCCAAAGGGCAGGTTGGACCATGTCACTCTGCCCCCAATTAACACCAAAGACTCCTGATTAACAGCCAGGTTTGACTCTCACCACTCTTCTCCCCTTGACCCCTTCCTGCCCTCCTAATTTTCTTACACCTTACATGCCTTCCCACGCTCTACAACTCAGTGATGCAGGCCTCCTGGCTGGCCCTCTCTGCTGAATGCTGGGCATTTTGTTTGCTTGTTCTCTGTATCTGTAATTCTCTGCCTCCTGGCTTCCCTACTCTCTTTCAAGTCTCAGCCCAAACCCCACCTTCTGCAAGAAACACCTTCTGGTCCCCCAGTGATTCACCCCCTTGGAGCCCCCAGTGACTCCCCTCTTCTGGACCCCCCCCC
>CM053599.1:8411028-8439969 GCA_028646575.1 Pseudocheirus occidentalis | reverse complement strand
TCCAGGTGCTTAATTCTTCCTCTGAAACAAACACACAGCATGAGGGGACAGTGTGATGGGCCTTTGGAGAGAGCCCTGGCAAGCGGGAGTGTAGGGAAAGTCCTCCAACCCCACCATGAAGAAAAGAGCACACAATCCAGACCTGGCAGACAGAAAAACCCCAGGCACTTACTTAGCTTCTGGGTCGTATTCTGACCATATTCTTTTGAATTCGTCTAAATGATGTGGACCCAAAATAGACCAGTCACGGGTCAAGTAATCAAAGTTGTCCATGATGACAGCCACAAACAAATTGATGATCTAGGTGTGAGGAAAAAACAAAGCTGTCCCAAATCCTGGGGAAAAGGCTTCCATCAGGGTAGTGGGAGGAGGCTGGGAAGGGTCTCAAGCAAACAGCTGTTTAACTAAGGGCAGTTATCTGAGTCCACTGGTCTCCTCTAATCAGCACTGATGAAGGGCCTGCCATCACTTCAGGGGCAAAGGCACCATGAAAAGGTTATACAACTACCCTATGAGGAGTTGGGGGGTCCCTAAGGATTCTGAGCTCACACTAAAGGAGGCTTACTTAGAAGAACCAGGTTTAGCTGAAGCCTTTCTGCACAGCGAAGCCTGTTTAAGTCTCAGCATGTCCCACCAGGCCCAGGCCACCTGAGGTCCCCAGAAGCCCTCATTCCCCCTGAGATTCCAGCATGCCTTTCCAGGACAGTTGTGGTACGATCCTACATGGGAGTGGGAGGAGCTGCTCCCTTATTATTCACATTCTCAAGGGTGTGAAGGATGGTGAAGAAGCCTATCCCCACTCCCCTCCCCACTCATTCAAAGCAAAGCTCAGGCATCAGAGCAGGACTAGCAGAGGCCTGTCACACCAGAGAGTTCCCTAAGTGCCCTCACCTGCTGGCAGCCGGGGCAGGGACCCCAGAGCATCTGGAGCCCAGGCTGCCTTGCTAGGCTCAAAGCCAAAGAGTTCAAACTTACTCTTGCCCACAAACCTGGGTGCTAAGTGAAGTTGCGGTCTTCGTGACTTACCAGAAAAGCACAGAGCATATAAAAGCTGATGAAATAAACAATGGCAAAATTGCTGCCACACGTGAACTCCTCCCCAGGGCTATAATCAGACTCGGGGTCACAGCGCTTCCCAGGAAGACACGCCAGCATGATTTCTTGCCAGGCCTCACCAGTTGCACACCTTTGTGGGGGGGAAGAGAGCAGAAAAGGGAAGAGGAGAGAGAACAAAGGTTATAGAAATATACACATACACATATATATATGTATATGTATGTGTATATGTATATTTATGTCATCCAACCCCAATGATTTTAGGGGACATCAATTTGAATTTACAAAATTGGCTACTTCCAAGCTTTAGTAGATGTCCTTTCTAATACCCACAGTAACTCAGAGACAACTGATGAGCTGGATTTAGCACCTTCATCCTTTGTATACAAGTCAGCACTTCTTTAGCCCCTGAAAATCTTGTATTCTCCAAAACCACACCGACATTCCTTCTCCCAAGTCCTTTACCCTCAACAGTGGTTTAACAAACCTCCCTGTGGCTAAAGGCCACAAACACAAGCTTCCGCTGGGCCCCCTGCTGCCCCAGCCCAGCCGCAGGGCTTCCTCAAGCTTCTGGAGGTATCTCGGTATTTTAGGACACCGTCTATCAGTTGTTTCTCACTATGACAGGGAGCTAGAGTTAATGATTAATACCCTTCTTCTACACATGGGGAGAGTGGGTCACGAGCATTCTCCCCACTCTCCCCAAGCTGGTAAATGCTATAGGGGAGCCCCTCCTGTCTCTTTCTACATCAGCCTCCTCACTGCATGTTCTCTCATCATGACCCTGATTTCCACAGACCAAGGAAGAGCCTGAAATGCAATCCCAGACACACAAACGCCAAAGGGGATGATGGGGAGGGAACCGCCACTTGAACCATGGATGGCTGGCTGCACTGCAGAAATCCCTACTGCCCTTTCCAGGTGGGAGCTGGAAAGCCGCAGGCAGCAGCCAGGAAGGTCAGTCACCTGAACAAGAGCAGCACAGCTTGCGGAAATGTCTGGAAATTGTTGTTCCTATTGATCTGGTTGTTATCTTTCATGGCCACTTTCCCAAACATCTGGAAATAAAAACAATTAAGAAGGACGCTGAGTGCTCTTCAGACATAGGAGAAACAGTGATTTGAGTCAACAGGAGTTAGAGGGTCCCAATTTCTCTAGTTAGATACATCCCCAAAGGAAGAAAAGTCTGCTGGGGGGGGGGGAGGGTAGGTTGCACATCCCATGTCGCTCTTGGTGCCCTTGGGCACTTGTCCCTCACTTTATATCTCTGACAAAGAGCCCACCATAAGACACAGACCCCAAAGGCAGAAAGAAAGGTGCCACACAACCCAAAATAGCAGTTGCAGCACTTTTTGTGGAAGGTAGAAAAGAGCTAAACCTATTTCACAGTAAAACATAACGAAAGTGAAGAATTCAGAGAAACACAGAAAGACCTAAGGACTGATTCAAAGTGAAGTAAACAGAACCAGGAAAACAATACGCACAGCACTAAATCCATATAGATAGGAAGAACAGAAAAAAAAGAAATGTAAAACTAATTATAATGGCCAAGCTAAGGCTCAGAGAAGGGTTTAAAAAAGGCTCCTTTGTTGCTGAGGTGGAGACCTATGGGTGCAGAACACTACATGCACTGTTAGAGACATTTAACAGGCTGAATCGCTGCTTTTCATTTCATATCTTTGTTATTAGAGGAGGACTGGAGAGGGAGAGAGAACGCTCTCTCTGTAAAGTAAATGGGATAGAAAATAAAAAGGTAGCAATTAAAGCAAAGAGAAAGATGCTCCTCACGCCAAACGCTTTAACACAATGCGAGCCACGCGCAGCCCGGACCCCAGAGGACGCCAGCGGCGGTGACAGCAGTACCAGGGACCACAGCCTCCGAGCGATTCCCGTTAATACCCTCTTTCCTCAAATGATTTTCAAAGGGGCTCCGTGTCTGCTGCATCCACACTGCAATGGGATGATGTGAAGAGAGTTTGCACCAAAAGGCCATGGGCCAGGGCGGGAGTAAAGCCAAGGCGTCACGTCAAAGGGAATGTTTCTCACCAGCCTCTCTCAACATTCTCCTCTACACCACTTAACAACGCATATTATATTGAATTCTAAGCGGCCTAACCAACAAAACAACATAGAGAGTGATTTTTCCAACCCCAGGCAGCTAAGAAGGTCTGCAGATGTGGGGATGGCCGACGGGGAAAGCAGAGTGAGGACATCTGTGGCTCCTGGTGGTGGTGATGGCAGCAGCACTAGCAATAGTCAGTGCCAGAGATGGTAAGGGGACAGAGTATCTGGTCAGAAAGAAATTCCTGGGGCCCCCTGTGTTGCCACTGGGCTTAGGACCAGGCACCAACTAAAAGGTCCATCACCCATTAGCCTGTGCTGGGAAGCAGTTTCTGGGGGTGGAGAGGAGAGCTTGGGGTCATGAGGGAGCAGGGGCCATATTGAAGATCAAGGAGAAAATAGTACAAGTAGCCAAAAAGAAACAATTCACATAACATGGAGCCAGAGTCAGAATCACACAAGATTTATCAGTTTCTATATTAAAGGAACAGAGGACTCAGAATATGATATTCCAGAAGACAAAGGAGCTAGGATTATAACCAAAAATAAGACACATACTTACTTGGGTGAAGATAGGAGATGGGGAAGTCAGTGACCACTGCCTAGATCATAGCATCTGGGAAGCATAACAAACTTACAGGCCCCCAGAACTAGCTATGAAAGCAGCAGGACATAAAATCCTGAAGTTTAGACAGAGATCTCTCCCACTCAAAGTCCAACATCAAGAAATAGGCAGAAAAAGTGATCAAACAATAACAAAAAAGAACCTGACCATAAAAACTACTTTTGTAATAGGTAAGCTTAAGACAAAATCAGAAGAAGACAATAACTTGAAAATATCTGCAAGCAAAACCTCAAAGAAAATGTAGACGGAACACAAGCCCAACAAGAATTCCTAAAAGAGTTCAAAAAGATCAACTAAAATTATTTAAAAACCAAATCAGAATGGTAGAGGAAAAACCAGGAAAAGAAATGAGAGCAAAACAAAAAATACCGAACAATAAGTTAACAGCTTGGTAAAAGAGGAACAAAAAATACCAAAGAAAATAACTTCTTTAAAAATTAGAATTGATAAAATTGTAAAAGAAGTCTACAACTCCACTGAAGAAAATAACTCCTTAAAAATCAGAACTGGCCAAATAGTGAAAGGAGTATAAAAGCTTATTTAAAAAAAAACTAGAATTAGTTAACTGGAAACTAATGATCCCATGACACATCAATCAAGAAAAAATAAAACAAAGCCAAAGGAAAAAAAATAGAAAAAAACTTGAAATATCTCATTGGAAAAACAACTGACTTGGAAAATAGATCGAAGAGAGACAATTTGAGGTTGACGAAGACTATCTGAAAGCCACGATAAAGACCTGAGATATCCTGTTTTAAGAAATATTAAAGAAAAATTTCCCTGTAGAACCTGAGGGCAAAGTAGAAATCGAAAGAATCCACTGATCAATGCTGAAACAGGTCTTAAAATGAAAGTCCCCAGGAATATTAAAGTCAAATTTTGGAGCTCCCAAGTCAAGAAAAAATAGGGCAAGCAGCCAAAAAGAATCAATTCAAATAACATGGAACCACAGTCAGGATCACACAGGATTTAACAGTTGCTACGTTAAAGGAATGGAGGGCTTAGAATATGATATTCTAGAAGGCCAAAAAGCTGGGATTACAACCAAGAATCATCTGCCCAGCAAAGCTGGGTATTTTTTCTACCAGAGCGGGGGTGGCAGGGGAAGGAAATGTACATTTAAATAAAATAGAGGACCTCCAAGCATTCTTGATTAAAAGACCAGAGATGAACAGAAAATCTAATATACGCTTCCAAAGAAGCATAAAAAGGTAAAAATGAGGGAGAAATCATAAGGGAGACTCAATAACGTTAAATCATTTACATTCCTGTAAGACAAGATGGAACAACTAAGAACTTTATTATTATTTTTAGTGCAGTCAAAAAGGCTCCACACAGACAAGAGGGCACAAGAATGAGTCAGTTATGATTTCCAAAGGTGTGAGAGAGAAGGGGAAGGGAGAATAAGAATGGGGAAAAATGATTTTACATAAAAGAGGTACACAAAGAAGAGTTTTTACACTGGAGGGGAAAATGGGGGAGGAGAGTGCACAATGCTTGAACTTCACTCTCATCTGAACTGGTTCAAAGATGGAAAAATACATATACACACACAGCCGAGTAACAACATGAAAGTAGAAAGAGAAGGGGATAAAAGAAAGTGGGGTCATGATAAGAGAGAAGATAGATTAAGGGAGGCCGTAGTCAGAAGTAAAATGGACTTGTTAAGAAGGGATAGGGTAAAAACAAGAAGGACAAACAGAAGAGAATAGGACTGAGGACAATACACAGTTAGCAATCATAATTATGAATTAATAAATGAGACAAACTCACCTATAAAAATGGAAAATGATAGAAACCAAAATCCAACAATATGTTTGTTTGTTTGTTTTTTACAAAAGACCTACTTGAAACAGAAAGATACAAAAGACTTAAAATAAGGGACCCGAGCAGTATCTATTATGCTTTGGATGATGTAGAAAAGGCAGGGGCAGCACCATGATCACAGACAAAGCAAAAGCAAAACCAGATCTAATTCAGAGATAATCAGGGAAACTACATTTTGCTAACACGTATCACAGACAATGAATTAATATCAATACTAAATTTATATGCACCAGAAGGCAGGGCATTCAAATTTGTGATGGAAAAGATAAATGAATTATAGGAGGAAATGGACAGTAAAACTATATTAGTGGATAACCTCAATTTATGTGACTCAGATACATTTAAACATAAAATAAATAGAAAAGAAGTTGGGCAGGTGAATGGAATTTTAGAAAAGTTAGATATGATAGACCTCTGGGTAATATTGAATGGAAAAAGAAAGAAGTATACCTTTTTTCTCAGCTGTCTATGACATCTTCGCAAAAAAAATGACCATATATTAGCGCATAAAAACCTCACAAGCAGTTGCAGAAAAATTAAATCTACCCTTTTTAGATCATAATGCAATAAAAATTACATTCTATGATGGGCCACTGAAGCACAGATTAAAAATTAATTGGAAACTAAATAATCCTAAAGAATGAGTGGGTCAAAGAACAAATCATAAAAATAATCAATAACTTCATTAAAAAGAATGAAAATTATGAACCAACATACCAAAAATTGTGGGATACAGCTGAAGCAGTACATAGGGGAAAATTCAAATCTCTAAACATTTACATCAACAACAGAGAGAAAAAATAGGTAAATTAATTGTGCATGCAACTAAAAAAAGCCTAGAAAAATGGACAAATTAAAAAATCTCCAATTAAATACGAAACTAGAAGTCCTGAAAAATCAAAGGAGAGATTAATTAAACTGAAATTTTTAAAACTGAACTTATTAATATAACTAGGAACTCGTTTTGGGAAGAGGGAGATAGAGATATAGAGAGAGTGAGAGACTGAGAGAGAAAAAGAGAGAGAGAGAGAGAGACAGAGACAGAGAGACAAAGAGAGAGACAAAAAGAGACAGAGACAGAGAGACAGAGACAGAGAGACAAAGAGACTGAGAGAATCCATTGCTTAGTTTGCTTGAAGAAAAGATGAAAACCAAATTAGCAATATCAAAAATTTTTTAAAAGTGAAAGTATCAATGAAGATGAAATTAAAGCAATAATTAGGAGCTACTTTGCCTAATTACATGCCAATAAAACTGACAACCTAAATGAAATAAATGTATATTTCTGAAAATGCAAATTGCCCAGACTAAGAGAAGAGGAAATAGAAGACTTAAACCTATCCTAGAAAAAGAAACTGAATCAATCATAAAAGAGCTCCTTAAGAAAAAAGCCCCAGGACCAGATGGATTTATGAGTGAATTCCACCAAATGTTTAAAGAACAATTAATTCTAATACTACATAAACCATTTTTAAAAATAGGTAAAGGAGTCTTGCCAAATTACTCCTGACACAAATTGGTTTTGATGACTAAACTAAGACAAGCAAAAACAGAAAAAGAAAACTATTGACTAATGAATATCAATGTAAATGTGTTAAATAAAATACTTGCAAGGCCATTACAGCGATACATCACAAAAATCACACACTGCTATGCCAGGAATGCCGGGCTGGTTCAATATCAGGGAGCCTATAGGTATAACTGACCATCTCAATAACAAAAACAACAAAAGTCATATCATTATATCAATAGATGCAAAAAAAGTTTTGGCCAAACTACAACCCCCATTCCATTAAAAACACTAGAAAACACAGGAGTAAATTAATCATTTGTTAAATTGATAAGTAGTATGTACCTAAAACCAAGAGCAAGCATTATCTATAATGGGGATAAACTAGAAGCTTTCCCAGTAAGATCAGGGGAAAAGCAAGGATGTCCATAATCAATATTATCTTAAAATGTTCTAGAAATGCTAACTATAGCAATAAAACAAGAAAAAGAAATAAAATGAATAAGAATAGGCAACAAGGAAACAAAATGATCACTTTTTGCAAAGATATCATGGTAAACTTATGGAACCGAAGACCAACCACAAAATAATCAAATAATAAACAAACTTTAGCAAAGTTGCCAGTTATAAAATGAACCCACATAAATTTCTATATGCTACCAAAACAAAAAACACAGCAGGAAGCGATAGAAAGAGAAATTCTATTTAAAATAACTGTAGACTATATAAAATACTTGATAGTTAACTTTCTAGGAGAAACTCAGGGACAATGTGAATACAATTACAAAATACTTTTCACACAAATAAAGGCAAGATCTAAGAATCAGAAATATTATTGTTCATGGGTAGGTCTAGTCAATATAATAACAAAAGGACAATACTACTTAAATGAATTTACTTATTCAGTGCCATTCCGACAGAACTACTAAAGAATTACTTTATAGAGCTAGGGAAAAAAAATAACAAAATTCATCTGGATAAGCAAAATGTCAAAAATTTCAATGAAAAAAAGGGAAGGAAAGCAGCATACTAGTAACCAGATTTCAAACTATAATTATTACAAAGTGATAATCATCAAACAAAATAATATTGGCTAAGAAATTGAATGGTAGATCAACGAACTCAATTAGGTACGCACTATGCAGTGGTAAATGACCATAGTAATCTAATGTTTGATAAACCCAAAGATCCCCAGTTTTGGGGAGAAAACTCACTATTTGACAAAATTGCTGAGAAAACTAGAAAACAGTCTGGCAAAAGTAGGTATAAACCAACAAATCACACCATATACCAAGATAAGGACAAAATGGATTAGTGATGTAGACTTAAATAAATTAGAGAAGTATGCAAAACAGGTACTTGTCAGATCTATTGATAAAGGGAAAGTTTATGACCAAACAAGAGACAAAGATGATCATCGGGAGTAAAATAAATAATTTTGATTACATAAAAACAAAAAAATTTTCCATGAACAAAACTAATGCAACCAAAATTCAAAGGAAAATAGAAAACTGGGGGGAAAATTTTTGTAGGAAGTGTCTCTGATAGCAAAGGCCTCATTTCTTAAATATGTAGGGAACTAAGTCAAACTTATAAAAATAAAAGTCATTCCCCAACTAATAAATGATCAAAAGATATGAACAGTGCATTTTCAGAAGAAGAAATCAAAGCTATTAAATAGTCACATGAAAAAGTGCTCTAAACCACTACACGTTAGAGAAATGTAAGTCAATATAGCTCAGATTCCACCTCATACCTATCAGGTTGGCTAACATGACCGAAAAGGGAAATAAGAAATGCTCGAAGGGATGTGGGCACTGTTGGTGGAGTTGTGAACTGGTCCAACTGTTCTGGAGAACAATCTGGAACTATGCCCAAAGGGTTATAAAAATATGCATACTCTTTGAGCCAGTGATACTACTGCTAGGTCTGCATCCCCCCAAAAAAGGAAAAGCACTTATGTGTACAAAATAGTAGCTCTTTTCGTGGTGGCAAAGAATTGGAAACCGAAGGGATGTTCATCAACTGGGGAAAGATACACAATTTGTGGCGTATAAATGTAATGGAATACGATTGTACTATAAGAAATGACAAGCAGGATGGTTTCAGAAAAGTCTGGGAAGATTTATATGAACAGATGCAGAGTAAAGTGAGCAGAGCTAGAACATACACAGCAGCAGCAATATTTTAATAATGATCAACTGTGAATGAATTAGTTACTCTGATCAAGACAACCCAAGACAATTCTGAAGGATCCACGATAAAAAATGCTGTCCACTTCCAGAGAGAGAGCTGACAAACCCTGAGTATAGACTGAAGCATACTTTTTAAACTTTATTTTTCTTACCTTTCCCCCCTTCATAATATGGCTAAAGTAAGGATGTGTTTTGCATGACTTCACATGTACAATAAGTATCATATTTCTTCAATGGGTATGGGAGAGGATGGGAAGAAGGAGAGATTTGGAACTGAAAATAATTTTTTTAAAAGGCACGGCAGGACAAGTTTGGCAAAGCTACTGTTCACAAGGATCTTTACCCTGACTGAGTCATGCTCCCAACTTCCTATTTCCTGGTTCCTTCGAAGAACACAGACCCACGTTCTGGTAGTCTCACATGCATAAGGGGGCCTCCAGTTCTCGTAGTCCCTTGACACCATCCTATTTTTCCAGCTAGTGAGGAAGCTCTGCCCCTCTCAAGCATGACCTCAAGTTAGATCAGGTTAGAAATCTCTCTACAATTGCACACATCAGAGTCAAGTCTCAGAGAACAGCCTTGTTTATCTTTTTAAAAGTACCTTCTAAAAATCAAACACTGAGGGAGCTTCAGAGATGAAAGGACTTTATCTAAGACACAAACACAAGAATTACTATTTGTTCCAGATTCTCCAACGGTTTTTGATAAAACACAATTACACAAAAACACAACAGACATTCATACTGTCGGCAGGATCTCCGCCAAGGGTTATGAAGCCCTTTCTGGGTATTACTTTTCTCATGGAGACTCACCCCCTGCCCTGGGAAGCAGCTACAGCAGGTAGGAGCAGCAGCTGTCCCATTTTATAGTCAAGGAAATGGAGCCGTAGAGAATGTGTCAGGATTGGAGAGGGGGAGGATTTCAATCCAGATCATACTGGTTTGTAGTCCAGGGCTTTACCAACAGCACTGTTAGATAAGCCTAAGCCTTGCCAGGTGCCCTCTGAGCTCCTTCTGGGCATGCTCTAACAGAGAAAGGAAGAATGGAGTTGATCTTACCAGCGGAGGCTAACAGGAGGCACAGGCCCTCCACACATGAAAAGATTTGGAGGAAAAGGGGTCTGGAATGACTTACCTGCATCCCGATGACAGCATAGATGAAGAACAACATGGCTATGAGAAGGGCAACATATGGAAGAGCCTAAAACAAAACAAGTGCCTCAGTCAGCGTCTGATCAACCTCCAAGGCATATTTGGAGAGAAATCCCATTCCGTGTTGCTCTGGAGAACCTGCTTCTTCCCAGTCCACTTTTGCAGAGCTCCAGTGTTTTTCTTTCCAATAAGCTGACATTTACGCCCTTTGCAATTCCTGTTCACTTCCCCTCCTCCCCCCATCTTTCTCCTGTTTAAGCAGCAGTGGGAATGAGCCCATGGGGCAGTCAGGAGGGAAAACAGACACTGTCTGGATTCTGAATCCACCACTACAGTTTCAGCTCAACCCAAGTGCTGCCAAATATGACAACCAGAAACTTTTAAAACAAAAACATCTGAAAGGTTTTCTTCTAAAACTAAAACACTTTGGATTATGCAGTTTCACAGAGGCCAGCAGGTGGGCAAGAGAACTCTCAAAACATCCAGTTTTTCAAATTTGTATCTAAAGTTCCTACACTGGAGTTTGGAGAACCATTTTGAAGGCTCTGTGCTCAGGCACTACGTTGCAGGCAAAATCACGGGAGAACACTGTCCTTCTAGTGAGCAATGGACCCAGTTCTACTGAAATCCAGGCTCCCTGGGACAAGTGGGATTGCTTGTGCTCTGGCCAGGATCCTGCTGACCTGTCATCTCACAGTTAGGTGTGCTCACACAAGGCAGCACATGGACATGGTAAACACCCATCTCACTTGTAATACAATTAAACAAAGAATGTGTTTCTAATTTAAGTCCTCTGTAGGAAAACCCAAGGTATCAGAAGATTAGCCAAAAGCATCTGGTTTCTTTCCCATGGTTAACTTTTATGTATGTCCACAAACTATCCTATGAGTATTCACTCATTAAAAATAATACAAAGTTTTCAAATCAACAAACGTTTACTGAATCCCTCATACTGAGTTCCAAAAAATGGAAGAATGTTCAACTGGACAGTCTTTGGGCTGGGTTTCCCTATTAAGAAGCTCAAAAGTGTGTATGACTCTGGCCCCCACGACAGGAAGACTCCAATTCAAACTGAGCCTCCTCTCACCTGAAAGGATTTAATAAAAGTCCACAGCAGTGTCCGGATTCCTTCCCCTCTGCTGAGAAGCTTCACCAGTCTCATCACTCGGAAAAGACGGAAAAATGTAATGGAGATTCTGTTGCTCTCTTCTGAGTTCTGCAGGGTGATCACGGAGTGGTCAAACACAGTGAGAAAGAGAACATGCAACATTCTCAGAAAAAAAAATAGCAACAGATGTGAAAGTGGCAAAGGTAAGAAGTGAAGATGTGTTTCTAAGGCCTTGTCATCTTGAAAAACCATGGTATGAAAAGAAAACGTCCATGCTGACAACACAGGGCCGCCCCGTGGCAGCCACACACACACACACCACATGCATTTCCTAGTGTTGAGGAGCTTGGGAGACTGCACACTGACAATGACCATTCTAGGAAGACGATCATGAAAAAGACAGAAAAAACCAGTGGAAAACTAGACATGACCAGAATAATAAAGTTAAAGAAGCGGCAAAGCCACCGGGGATCAGCCACTAGTCTTACCCCAGGAGCAGCAGTTGGGACAGGGACAGGGCTATTTTCACTGTCAGTTGGCTTTAAGAAATCAAATAAAGATGAACAATATTAATGATCAGGAGTCACAAGCAGAAGATTAGGAGGACATTTGACGCGTACACTTCTTGGCATAACACACCAGTCAGCCCCCTCCCTAGAAAATGCTAGGAAATTTCCATGCAAGCCCTCATTGTGCTCATTACTACTTTTCACCTATTCTGAATCTTTCTCAAGGTCAGCCTGAGGGATGACACACCCCGACACTAAAAAATCCCAGGAAAGATTCAAGACCCCAGTTTTTCCATAAAGGCAACATTTTCAAGTCCATTTTTTATCTTTCTCAGATGATGTTCCCTCCTTACTTTGAAAAGGGAATAAATGAGGTTTCTGAAGCATCCTCACTAAGGGATGCTGTTGTAGCTTTCTGCCTGAGGAATAGGACTCTGGTACAATACAGTGTCAGAGGATCCAAGGGGACCATGGTCATTGGCCTCTACAACCCCACATTTGCTTTCCACTGATTGGAGTCTGGCCCTTGTGAGTGACCCTGAGGCAGTCACCGCAGCCCCATGCCTTGGTTTTGCCTTTATGGGACCTCACTTTCATTTGCTAGTTTGGAGTCTTGAAACCATTCATTAGAATGACAGGAGGTTTGCTACCATATAAGAATCCAGTTCACTATCATTTCATAGCACAAGAATCACAGGCAGGAAGCAGGAGGCTTATGGGCTGGCCTTGGAGCTTTGATGGCTCAGCTACTGCTCTCTTCAGGGCACACGCCATCTTCATTGAGCCCCATTTACTCAGAATTTGTGATTATTAAAGCAAGGGCTGCGCTGAAGCTTTTTGTTTCATTGGTTTTTGCACCATGAACTAGGAATTTACCAAGCAAATTCTTAATATAAATTGCATAATATAAAGGTTTAAGTTGAATGTTTAAACTTCTTATGAATAAGGGTATGAAAACCTCCTTTTTTCTCCACCAGTATAAGTTCCACCAATGTAGGCCCTGTAATAGTCAAGAAGGAAAGTTCCAAAGGAAAAGAAGAAAAAGGGAGAAGAAGGGGGAAGGGGAAAAGGAAGGGAAAAGAGTCTCTCAGGAGGCACGTGAGGCTGATGGGGCCTTTTGCTGCATTGTTTGGTGCTGGGCATGGGAGCAACATTTCAAAGGTCTCCCAAAAGGCAGAGGAGGATGAGAGGAAGGGGAGAATCCTTAGGACATCACTGGAAGGAAATGTAGAAACTAAAGGTCACCTCCATCTTTAAGGAATCTCCCCCAAAGAAAATACAGTAGAAAATGCTTACAAAAGAAACACAAGAAAAGAAAAGGAAGGGAACTCAAAGAACAATAACTGGGAAAGTGAGTTTAAAAGCACCTCAGCAGAGCCCAAGAATGAGAGCCTCTGAATCAGCTGAAAACAGAGGCATTCCATCACAAGTGCTTTACAAGGTGACCTCTGTAAATGGGCTCGTTCAGTGAACCTTGGGGCGTTTCTTGTATGTTCCTCTTCTGCTGACCAGCTTCTAAAAGGCCACAGCTTCCTAATCTAAGACTTATCCTGGGCAGAGGAACAAAGAGCCACCATCTTCCCCAAGGTCTGCGGTCTCCTTGGTCATAACCCCATGGTCATTCTTGTCAAGGATGCATTAATCCAGTAGGAGAGGGGTATGATGTCTCCCCACCACACACACACACACACACACACACACACACACACACACACACACACACACACACACACCCCTCTCTCTATGTTTGATGCTCCAGGAAAGCAGAGACGCTCACTTTCTAGCCCCCAAATCTGTGTCTGCTCATAGATATTTGAGAAGACACCTTCTCGAGTCCTTCCTCTAGCTGTAAATGAGCCCAGGAAGCCTCCCTTGCTTACCTCCTGGCCTGCCCTGAGTCTGATCCTCTGCAAGGCTGATTTTCACATGAGGTCAAGGGAGTTAGTCAAGGAGACTTGTGAATTACAGCCCTCTTTTCAAAGGAACCCTCTGAATGATGAGAAACTAGTGGGATGGGAGCTGAAGACCAAGGTTATCCATTGGGTATTTTAAAATGAAAGGAAGATGTAAAGGGGCTAGCCACACAACATTCAAGGGAGCAAAGCCAGCACAAAAGTCATCAGAAGGCCTAAAGGTTACTGATGCAGTCTACCATCCCTCCCTAGCAGGGCCAGCATACTCATTCACAGGACGTCACAGGATTCTTGTGCTAGAAGATGCCTCTGAGGCCCTTAAGCCCCAACCTCTTATCTTACAGATGAGGAAGACTGAGGCTGAGAGAGCTACAGTCATGATATTCAAATCCAAGCCTCGTTGCTCCAAAGCAGGATGCTGTCCACTGCCCCACAATGCTTCACGGTGGGTGACATCTTTCCTGGCTGGTGTAACCGGGAATGCTTTCATTTAGAAATCAGAGGGATGGGAAAGAGAGAAACATCCAAGATGCCAAAATAGCTTTAAAAGGTTTTTCTCAAATGCAAATGTT
The DNA here is from genome assembly GCA_028646575.1 of Pseudocheirus occidentalis. Taxonomy (NCBI): domain Eukaryota; kingdom Metazoa; phylum Chordata; class Mammalia; order Diprotodontia; family Pseudocheiridae; genus Pseudocheirus; species Pseudocheirus occidentalis. Next base: position 8,425,442 of record CM053599.1, on the reverse strand, counting down.
CTCAGCTGAGTGAGCAGGGAGAGGGGCAGGTGATTCTCAGGGTTGGCCGGCATAGTTTTCATTGGGAGCCATTCACCCTAGGAAGGGCCATTCAGACAGAGTGGCCAGTCAAGGCTGGGTCACAGACGGAATCCAGGGAGAGGGGGAGTTTCGCTGACAGGACATTCAGTTAAAAGTGAGTCAGATGGGTAAGAATTTGGGTCTTAACTCAAATCCCAGGGACCCCAGAAAGAGAGCAGTTTGGCTCCATGTCTCTGTCACCCTGGCTCAGAGGTGGCTTTGAAATAAGGAGATATGGCTGGAATGGAGTAATGAGGCACCAGTTAACTGCTGGATTTTGTTATTACCTCTCAATGGATGTGGCTTTCAGCTAAAGCCAGTCCATTCCACCAGGGGCACCTCTTATTTAGTTTGTATTCCTCAGGATAAGGCCAGCAAATCCTAGGAGGAGGGAGGGTGTTACCAGGCTGAGGGCCTTCTTAGGCCACAGGACAGTGTCAAAGGGCTCAGGCTACTTACTGCTGCTCTTTGTCCTCTTCCCTCTACCTGACTCTAACAGGATTAACACAAAGGATTCCCTGAAGGTACACTGTCCTTATATGTTGCCCGTGGTGGGGTGTGGGGGGGTGGGAAGGTCCTAACTTTGAGATCTTAAATTAGGAGGGAGTGGTAATTTTCTTCTGCTTCCATCTTTATCTTATAGAGATGAACTTATATGCTTTCTAAAGAAGTCAAGAGAGAGTCAGGAATCAAAGACCACAAGAAGCTAGATACCAAGCAGAGCTGAAGGCAAAACATTTCTGGCAGACAAAGCTATGGAGCCTACTAACGACACAGAACCTGGAGTCTCCCCCTGCTTCTGGGTCAGCCCCCCCCCAGCTCTGTCATGAGGCACCTACTGAAAATCCTGAAGGGACCCAGACCCTTAGGGAGTGCCAAACTCTTCAGGAAGACAACCAAATGACAGTATTCAAGATCTGAGATTGTGACTGCCTCTTGTAATCTGGGTGATATGAGAATAAACCTGAAACCTCAACAGGAACTAAGAAGAAAGGAGTGTTTTTGCTAAACAAGAAATTAGCCTGAGACAGACACTGGGAACACTTTGCTAACAATGCCAGCACCACATCTTGTTTCTAGGTTTTGTCTTTTGCCTTTAAAAAAGAAAGAGGCAGATATCAATGAAGCTCCCTCAATCAACTGAGCTCCCTATCAATCTTCTGACATTTTAAAAGGTGTTTAATACTGTAAGCACATGTGTAGAAAATGTGAATTTAAAAACAATTAAACTGTGAATGAAGCCAGGTGGAAAACTGGGGGAAAGGGGGAAAAAACCAGGTGAGCATGCACGAGGGACTTCAGAGAGGGTCATCCAAAGTGTTTTAAGCAAAAAATACAAATGCAAGTTTAGCATTTCCAGACAAATAATCTGTCTTTGGAAAAGCAAGAGATAGCTATTAATCCTCACAGGTTCTTTTGGTCAATCACAGAAGCAGCTGTGACTGGCCCAGGGGCAACCTCTCAGGGCCTGCACCTGAAACCAAGGAAAACAATTTAGATGCCCAGTCAATCTTTGGTATGTCCTGTGAAACTCTGTGAAAACCAAGCGTGAATGAGCCAGAGTACACGGTCTTTAGTAGTGAGGCTGGTTTACCAATAACATCAGCAGACATAGGCTTATATATACTTGCCTCTACAATTTTCTAAAAATAAAACGAACATGAAAATCAATTAGGCAACAGAAAAGGAAGGTCAACAGAAATTGAGGAAAATATAGGAAGGGGGAAGAACTTGAAACAATTGGAACAAACTATTGATAAACTAATAAACAGGTGTCACTTCACTGTTGCAAGGAAACCCCTGCCTATAATGCCTGTCAGCTAATTCCTGTGTCTGATGGACTGAAAAAGTAGCCTGAGGCCCCAGGAGATGATCTGATTGACCCAGGGTCAGGCAGACAGGATAGGATAGGACAGGACCTTCGGGAGGACGGCCTTGAATTCCTAGTGGTCTTCCTTGGTCTCAGCTTGTGTTCTAGTTCTCTCCTAGGATTCCGTGTTGGGGGAGAGGGGTGTTTCCTGACCTAAATGTGGATTCTGCTTTGGATAATGACTAGTGGTGACCCTGAGCAACTCTTGCTCTCTCTGGGTTTCAGTAACCACATCTGTAAATGAGGGGGTTGGACTTGAGACCTCACAGGTCCCTTCCAAGTTAATTCTGTGATCTTCAGATCTGCACTACAGACTACCAATGGAAAGTCAACAATTCACTTCTGGGAACACTGGAGTGGGGGTCATTACCCTTTTTATGTCCCAGGAACCCCTTTGGCAAAACATTGCTTTTAAATGCATTAAATGAAATGCAAGGGATGACAAAGCCAATTACACTGAAACAAATACATAATTTTTTTCTATCTATATTCTGGATTCTGTAAAAGCTCTCCAAAGACCAGGTGAAGGAGCCCTGGCTTACAGCATTCTCTGAATTTAACTCCTTTGTGAACAAAGGAAGAGATCCAGGAAACTCCTGAAAAGGGCGACCACGCACCTGTGAGCCCCCCTCAAACTGTAATGGAAGTCAGGGAGATGCTCAGACTCCTGTCATGCTCAGACAGGGTGGGGCTCATATAGTCCGACACAGCAAAACTCCCTTTTTCTAAACCACAGGGCTGGTTTTGTTGTGTTGACATCACCATCATCTCACACACACGCATACATACACACTGACGTAGGAAATGTGTATCTTCATCCCCTCTCATAGCAGCTAAGTGGCACTGTGTAAAGAGCACTGGGCCTGCAGGCAGAAAGCTCTGAGTTCATATCCAGCCTCAGATACTTGCAGTGTAGCCCTGTGCAAGTCACTGCCTCAGCTTCCTCAAATGCAATATACGGATAATAATAGTTAGCCGACGGCTTCCTGGCGTTGTTGTGACAATCAGAGGAGACAATATCTGTACAATGCTTCCCAGCACATAGCAGGCACACAACAAGGGCCTGTGCCCCTTCCTCTTCAGACACAGGGAGCAGCCCAGTGCTGCACTTTGCCCCACTCGGGCCCAGGACGGGGAGGATTCTGGGGGGTGTCTTCCCTCGGACAATGCTCAGTACTGGCATTCTTCCAGACTCAGGCACCAGGGTCTCACTGAAGTGCTCTGGGGCTGTCCACTGACCTCATTCAGCAGAGGTAAGCACTGACCAGTGAAGTATTTCCTGCCAACCACACAACCACATCCACAGATGTGCTTCCCATCCAAAGATTTTGCTCTGGGACTAGATAGGGTGAAAGATCATTAACTAAGAGAATATAACACAAAAGTATAAATGGGACAAATGAGGCAAAAGAGACTGCTGAGGAAGGCTGGTGAAGCATGTGGGGAGAAATGGAGAAATGCCTTCCTTCTAAAGCGTGGTCCAACAGCAAAGGCCTGCTGCTGGGGAGCTGAGTTGAGAAGAAGCCAGCTCCAGAGAAGAAGGCCAGAGGATGAGCAGCAAGGGCGAGGGCCCTGGGGAAGGGTCATGACGTCCCAGAGCCTCACCCAGGTTCTGGGGGCATGATGGGAGCCAGGTTAAATGTCCCTCAAGCTGAAGCTGCTGCCATTTGATATGCTGCACTTACCCTAAGTGGGGATGCGCATCCAGGGCCTGCCCCCAATCCCCGAGGGCTCTTAGGTGCCAAACCTTCGTGGCAACTCTGGCATTTTTCACAGGCCCATCACTCAGGTACAATCAAACCCTTTAAAAGCCCCATGAGAAGATCCTGCCTTTTGGATGCTGGGATATTACACAGCACTTCTCCCTCGCTATAACACTGACAACCACACTCTCTTCTCTCCAGCAGTCTGACTGTCTTCAGCATGCTTTCTTATACATTTGCCACATTTTATCATCACCACAGACCTGGAAGCTAGGCAGGAACAATCCCATTTGACAGATGAGGAAACTAAAATTTAAGGGTGGCAAGCAAGCTGCTTGAAGTCACCCAGCGCCGTAGGTGCAGGATGTAGCGGAGGACCCAAGCCTCCCGAATGCAGCTGGCTCCCTTTGCCCCAGGCTGGGCTGCAGCACCATGCTGCTGGAGGACACAAGGGTCACAAGAAGTTTCTGCTGTGGGAGTGGGCCAGCTTCCGAGGCTTGTGCAGAACCACCTGCTCTCTCCACAAGGAGCAGCAGAAGGACAGAATGAAGAAGATTCAGATCCTGTGCTGGGGTACCAGGAAAGCCCCCTCTACTCCCTCCCTGCCTGAAAGCCACATCTGAATCAGGCCCAGGAGACTCAGAGAATAGTTCAGATAACACTCCAAATAACTGTAAATGATAGGACATTGAGAAATTAAATGTGCCATGCACACAACGGGCTTTCAATCATTTTCATTACATGAGCGGCACCTCCTTCAATCCTGGTTACGGTAAGGGCAGTCATCTACATGGGCTAATCAGAATGGGAACTGAGAGCCTCATCTCTTTTGGGAGGCTGGTGTTAGGGTTCTAGGTGAGGCAGATGAACCTCTCCTTCACTACCTTGGCACCACTGCAGGAGGTTTAAAAAACAAAACACAGACAGGACCCTTTCTTCTCAAGAACGGCCTCCTGCCTTCCCATGCTGAGGAGCAAGAGCACCTGGGCAGGCTTCAGATGAGCACCTCCAATTCAACACGCTTAAGAAAAATGTGGTTTAAACCTGTGTCATATAGCAGATGGCAACTTCATGAGGTAGGTGGGGACACGTACTATTACCGTCCCTCTCTAGCAAATGGAAAATTTGAGGTCCTGAGATACACGATTATTTATTCAGGCCATGTGGGTAATTAATGGTAGAGTCTAATTATAAAATGAAAAGGTCATAACGAGTCTTCAGGAAGAGGTTGCCAGCTCCTCCATATATATATATATATATATTTTTTTTTTTTTTTTAAATTCCAAATTGTTTTTTGTCTCGTGCATTTCTGGTGAGATTTTTTTTTAAAGTGATACATTCCTTTTGGCTTCCAAGGCAATGCCTAACATAGGCAGGGATTCCTGGCCATGTTTACATGTGTGTAAACATGACAGTGTTTACTTGACAATGTGCAAAGTTTGCTACTTACATTCACTTCCGTGATAGCGATATCAACAACGCTACCAACAACAATTAAGGCATCAAAAGTGTTCCATGCATCAGTGAAATAGTGCTGTGAGAGCAAGCGATCAGGAAGAGCCCGGAAAGAGACAGCACAGAGGGGACAAAAAGAAGAAAAGGACAGTGTTAGAAGAGAGTGAGCCGGACTCCCTGGAGGGCTGTGCCGCACCCCCACTGCTCTCCTGGGAGAGCAGTGCAGACACTCAGGACCCCGCACGTCCACACTGCGGCTGCGGGAGGGCTCTTTTCAGAAATCAGGAAATGAGCAGCTGCCCCACTTTTCCTAGCAGAGCTAGAAGGCGTGAGGATTGCAAAGATGTCATTCTTCACAGACTGGCAGGCTTGAGCACGTGTACTACAAGTGTAGAAGATGCCTGGAGAGAAAGGTTTTCATGAGGAACGACCAACTAGAGGCCTCCCCAAAGGCACAGCTTTTGGAGCAGCCTCCTTGGCCGTTTTTAGGTTAAGTTGAACCACTACCTGTGACTTGTCCAGATGATGAAAACTGCAGGGAAGGGAGAGGAGGAAGACAGAGGGAGGCAAACCAAAGAGGGAAGAAGCACAGGGCAGGCAAAGGCCAATGCAAAGGGTGGATACTTACATCTGCTTCGCTGAGAGCGACGTCTACAATGCTGCCGATAACGATGAGGGAGTCAAACGTATTCCAGGCATCACTAAAATATCCCTGGACAGAGCAGGCAGGGGCAGACATTTATGATCACATACCAAATGCCATTTGACCTACATGGGGAAATTCCTACTCCTGCAGACTATTGCAGTTTTTTGGGGGTGGGGTGGGGTGGGGTGGCAGGGAAGGAGAAATGGAATTCATTCAATTAGGCTGCTGAGCCAACAGGAAAACCAAAATGGAACCAACAATATTGTCTACTGAAGGAAAGGCACTCAGAGGAGTGTGTGTGTGTGTGTGTGTGTGTGTGTGTGTGTGTGTGTGTGTTCCTGGGTACTATTTCATAATAACCATCAGCAGAAAGCAAGGGCTCTCTCTGGGGCTTAAGCTAACATTCTCAGCTATGATACAGCACCTCCTCAGCAGGCCGAGGGGGTAGCAAATGGAGTGGGGGGAGACGTGGAAGAGATTGCCCTGCTTCTTTGCAGAAGACCCTCTAGGTTCCTGCTCTTCTAACCTCAAACCCTAGGCATCAGCCATCCCACTCCCTCTCTTCTTCAAATGATATCAGGCACCTTCTTTTTCCTTCCTATGCCAACAAGGCATCCAAGGGAGGAACCCTTACTGGGGCAGCAGCTTCTTGGAACCCTCGAGGTTTGTCAGGGAGAAAGGGAGAAATTAATGCTTTCATTAGTAAAGTGGGTCTTGATCTGCAACTCTGCTGCTCTGGAGCAGAAGTGAAAGCACCTGCAGAAATGCCCATGGGAAGGATCAACAAGACAGAATGGCTTTTATTTTGTGTTCTCCCCCAGCTGGTAGCTAACCAGATCTCTGCTTGAATCCTAGGCCATAGATTAAAAGTATGATAAATAAATAAAAAGAATCCTAGGCTGATTCAGGCCCTCCCAATGTCAGTGCTTCCTTCCCTTCTGGCATCTCTCTCCTCTTGTAACACCTGCCTCTCAAGGTGCCTGGTCCGTTTGCTTTCTCCTTTCCTGCCTCATCTTGTCTAGCAGAATTTGCTCTTAAGTAAGCAGCCAATCTGAAAATAATCTAATATACTTTTGCGCTGAAGTACAAATAACTGATAGGTCTATCACAGCACATGGTGGTGCTTAATAAGCGTTTGATTTAATTAACACTGGTCTACTATGCTTCCCTTCTCAGAAGTATTTGCATTTTAACAGAGGAACAGTGCCTTAAACCAAAGGGATTTCAGAAATCAGTGCTAAGTTAAAAAGGCAGACATTTAAATCAGGAACAGTCCTTCATTACACCAGATAGGTCATCTATTTTTTTTGAGGTCAGACTTTTTCTAAATAAAAGCAAAACATTAACTTGTTCCTAACTTATATGGCTGGCAATCCCTACCCCAGCTCCCCCAACTACTGCATGGGCTCTTGGACTGAAGGAGTTAGCAGGAGGAGTCTCTTCTCATGACTTGTTGCATAAGTAGGAAGACATTAAAGGTAGACAACACACAGTAAGGTTCAGGCATCAACAACCAACACGGAACTAAGCCTGGGTTAGAAAGTGCTCCCTGATGTGGGCCACCTCCTCTTGTCTGTTGCTGTGTTTGATGTGCTTGAGGAGCTGGGTCACCCGCTCTGCCTCTCCTGAGGGCCTTCTGCTGGCTTCCTTTTGGGGAGGCGGTAGAATATTTACAGATCAGGAAGTGGTCAGAGAATGACGAATTGCCGAGGATGGACCAACAGCACCTTCATCTTCTCCATTCGACCAATGACTGATCCTTCCCTTTCTGGGTTCATCCTTTCCTCTCCAGACGCACATCTCCCACCCCTCTAGTCTTGGCCTACTGCACTAAGCCATCTCCCTGAGTCAATCGTTTGGCTGATTAGTCAGTCACCGAGCATTTGTCAGGTGCCTGGTCTGTGACGGGCACTGGGCTGGCTGCACATACAAGTACAAAGAAGCAAACGACTCCTCTTGGCAAGGAACTTACACTCAACGGGGGAGACGAGTACATACAAAACCATGGTCAACAAGAACAGCAAATCAACAGAGATGCTTGTTGTTGTGTGCATATACACACGTGCGCACACACAGCATTCAGACAGAAGGCAGTCTGGGAGACGGGGCAGGTGGGGGAAGAGGGATTGGGCCCCAGCCTCTCCTCCCCTGCCCTCCCATACATTCTGACTGCAGCCAGACATGTTTTGCTCAAGGCCTCATCTGATCCTGTTTCTTCTTCACCCAGAATCTAGAAAAGGTCCCTGCTTCCTACCTGGCTATGCCCCGACATCTCAGCTGGGCATCCACTGGACTGTGTGGCCACAAGGAGACCAACATACAACTTCTCCATTGGGTTGTCCAGATCCTTTCCACTGCACATTCCTACCCCTGCCCAGCAGACACACCAGGCTTCCCTTTGCTTTCATGTCTTTGCTTCTTTTGCTCTTTGTACCCAGAACACATTTCCCCCTTCTCTGACAAGTCAGTTCCTATTCAAGGTCCACCTAAAATTCCACCTCCTCAATGAAGCCTTCCAGGAATGATTTGGGATGAGAGGGATTTTTCTCTTCTCTGAAACAAATGTAATTCTCTAACATTCATGATGTGCCCATTACACAGAATACGCTGTGCTAGGCCAGGCAGCATTACCTGGGGACAAACTCCTTGATCTGGTGTCAGAGGGCACCAGTGGGACTCCCTGCTCTGCCACTTAAAACAATGATTTGGACAGGAGAGATTCCAGATCCACCTACACATATATATCCAGATCCGTATCCATCCAAGGGGTTGGGTGGAATTACCTGCCTAAGATCCATTTAAAAGTATTTGAGAATCACGCCAGCAGGTTACAAAATGTCTGGTTTCAAGGTTTTCTGCCTGCAGCCTGGGATTCTCTGGAAGAGACACAAATCTAACAAGTATACTCAGTACCAGTCTGTGGGAAAAGGGGAAAAACCCCGCTGGTTTAGTTAACAAAACAGAAACCAGCCCAATTCATGGCATGTTCAGTACAAATGAATGAGTTCTAAACTGTTCCCTTTGTACTCACATGGTAATCAACTGCAGAGCACAGAACTCCTTACTGTGATAGTCTGGAGAATCTGAAGAGTCAGCTACTTGTAATAACAATAACTGGGCCTTCTTCTGGTGCGGCTTCAACAGTCCAGGTGCATTTGCAATGACACAGTGTGGCACCGACTGCTTTGAATCCCACCTTCACAGATACAAAAATCTCCCCAACTTCCTCCCCACTTTCTCGCTGCTCTGTTCCTGAAGCGTCTGTTTGCTCCCACATTTTGCTCTACATTCAGTCATGCCCTCAATCTTTATATAAAGGAAAAAGACTAGATGTGAAAAGTTACTTATGAAGGGGCTCAAATGATCTTTTCCCAATTTCTCTCTATATACCATGTGTGATGCGAGGGCATTAGAGGCTTCAGAATCCTAGTGAAGTTTTCAAGATTTTAACTTGAAAATTCCAATACTTTAAGTCATAGACTGTAGAGAAACACGCTGCTTGACTGATGCAAAGCAATTCAAAAACGCTTAGGATAATGACATTAATTAAGAATACCAGCTGTTCTTATTCTAGAACCAAAGACAAATAAGCTTGGACAAGAACAGGGTCCTGTGGTTTTGGAGGACTGATGTCCCGATCAGTGGTGAGAGGAACATCTAGTTCACCTTCGGGTCCTCAGAGAGTCGAGAAGACCCAAGTTCAACCCTCCCCTTGGACACACCTTTGAACTTCAGTTGCTTCCTGTGTAAAAACTGCCAAGTCACTGAGGTACTCAGTTAAAACAAGCTATGTCTAAAGAGCGCTCTGCGAGTGCTACAGAAACATCCTCATTGTTTCCAGGTCAGGGCTGCTCTCTCTATGGCCCAAGCTGAGACAGAGTCTATCTACCCTGAAGAGTCAGACTGAGCATGGTTTCATGAGTCCTCAGCACATGAACAAACACATTCTTGGGGTGATGAGGAGGAAATTCCTTTTAAAAGTAAGTTCACTTTATAGTAAACTAGAAAGACAAACTCCAAGGTACAGGTCAGCTTTTCTCCACAGAAGTGGGCCATTTGTGGCCCCTTTCTAGCTGTCAATTAAAACTAGTTAATGAGTCCACAGCTGGGAACACAGCAGCTTCCTCACTGCCCTTGAGGGACTGATGGGATTCAAAGCCAAAAAGACAATGTCCATGTAGATGGCACAAAGGGCCCTCTGTGCAACGCCCCTGTGAAGTGGATAGAATAAAACCATTTCTATTTTACAAATAAAGACATTGAGGCTCAAAGAAGTTAAGTCAGATAATGCAGATTTACTGACAGATGGACAAGACCACAGGCTCTCTTCCTTAGAGCTTTCTGCATATCCTTGTTCACTTGACCTTTCACATTTTTCATCTTTAGTAGCCAGGGTTGCAGGCAGGCTAGAAACATGGCTAAGGAGATAGTAAGCGGCAAAGTCAGAATTTGAAGCTGTGGTTCCCTTGCCATGGGATCTCATTTCCTAAGGGATGGAGGTCACTTGATCAGAGCAGAGTGATTGTCTGCTAGGGGAAAGCCCAGCAGGGCGCTCCAAGGGTCCAACTCGGGAGCTCTCTGTTCTTATTGGGGGCCAACATGCCCTTTTGGTATATTGCAAATTAGTTGCCAGTTGGTTAAAATGTTTTTGTTTATTAAGGTTTCCAAATGGAGAACATCAGTCAAAGAAGACTCCTGTTTATGCCCTCAGCCAAGGTCACAAAGCTATGATTCAACAGGATTTCTGGATGCTGTATCTTCAGCCTAAGGCAGAATGGAGGGCCAGAAACCTTCACAGAACCTGATTATCTGGGATTTGGAAAGGACTTCCTATGGCCCCCCACAATGCTATCCCTGACAAGTAATTATCCACCACGGAGGGAGAGGGGGCAACTGCTCTAGACGGCCTGTTCTCCTCTGAAAGATCCTCACGTCTCAAAGTGCCTGTTCCCAACTTTGACTCTTGGCTCCTGAGAAAGTATTTTGGGGCCAAGTACAAATTTAACTCCTCTTCCACATGCCTTAAAATGAGTGCTTCTCTCTGCCCTTCTCTCCCCCTCTCTCCCCCTCCCCCTTCCCTAGCACTTTGGACTACTTCTCCTGGATACCCTCCTCCAGGATCTCTCCAGCTTATCTGTGCCTTCTTAAACTGTAGTGCCCAGAACTGAACACAAGATAGCAGATGTGGCCTAACCAAGACAAAAGACAGAAAGATTGCCACTTCCTTATTCCTAAAACCTTTGCTTCTCTTAATGGAGCCAAAGATGGAATTAACCTTCTAAGCTGCCGTATACCCCTGCCAGCTCATACTAAGAATGCAGACCACTAAAACTCCCAGATATTTTTCAGACAAACCTCTTTCTTTTCAGGTCTGGTTCCATCCTGTACTAGTAAATTAGTTTTTCAAATGCAAGTGTAAGACTTTATATGCATTCATACCAAGCTCCCTCTTATTAGATTCAGTTCTAATGCTCTCGCCTGTCCAAATCTTTTTGAATCCTGACTCTGTCACCCAGCATATCCTCTTCTAAGCATATCCTTCCTAAGCTTGCTGTCATCTGCACATTTCCAGGTCAGGCTGGGGTAAGGGAGGATCAGGTGTAAAAAGCAGACAGCATCTTCCACAAAGCCTTCACAAACAAGGCCTTGCTCCCATGATAGCATCAGAGAAAGGCAAAAGTAAAAGGGAAGGTACTGTCCCAGCTCACTAGTACTGACTCCTTGTTAAATGACACCAGCCTCCCTGAGGGCCGATACCCCCCACCAGGTCTCACCTTGTGAGAATGCCTGGATCAGTCCTACATCTCCCCCTCTCTCTATGGCCCTGAACCAGTGCATTATATTCCTAAAATCCACTGTGAAAGCCAGCACAGAACATCTTGGAACAAGGGGCAGACAGGAGGCCTAAAACCTGAAGATTATTCTGGCTTTTCTTACTAATTTTCTTTCTGGTGGGTTTTCAGAAAAAGTTGCTTGCAGGGAAACAGTGTGAGATTCAATTAAATGAGCAATCAACCAACAGACACTGACCAAGAGTTCACTTTTGTCAGGCCCTTTGCTAAATGATCAGGACACAAAGACCCTCAAGGAACTTGCATGTTATTGAAAGAGGCGGCTCATGTGTGTATGTACATACACACATATGCAGACACACACACAGCTACACACTGAGCTGCAGGCCGTTAGGTGACACAGTGGATGGGGTGCAGGGACTGGAGTCAGGAAAACCTGAGTTCAAATCCAGCCTCCAACACCTACTAACTGCATGACCCTAGCCAAGTAATTTCATAGAATCCTTTGTCTCAGTTTGCTCAACTATAATACAGGGATAATAGTATCGACCTCCCAGGCTTGATGTCAAACAAATGAGGTAAAGTATGCCAAAGTGCTTTGCTAACCTTAAAAGCACTACCCAGACCCTAGCTACACTGATAACACCAAAGCAAGAAAGAGCAGGCGACTTTGGTGGGAAAGAGGCATTAGCAGCAGGAGGGACTGGGGAAGGCTTCAGGCAAAAGCTGGCAAGCTCAGAATTCTAGGGGCACATCCCAGGCCTGCTGGGCGGCTAGGAGAGAGCACAGGACAATTTGGCTGGGCTGGAAGGTGTAAAAAGAGTGGAAAGGTCATAACAACGACACAGGCACACCCCTGAGTACTCACTCACCTGTTACTCACCAGATCCTCCCCACAACCTTGCAAAGCGAGTGTCAATAGCATGCCTTTTATATGAGTAGTTTGGGGCCCACTGTGACTGGGAGGGTTTGTGGATTCGTCAAAAGGGCACCTTGACCAGGGAACAGAATCCAAGAGTTGGAAGCAACCTCAGTAGCCAACCCCTGTCAGAAAAAGAATCCCCCCGACTTGTTCTCTAGCCTCCACTTAAAGCCATTCAACAAGAGGGAATCCACCACTTCCTGAGAAGGCATCCTCATGTTCGGATAACTCGGTTGTAGAGGAGAGCTGCCATAGCATCAAGCTTCAATTTGCCTCTGAAAATTCCAGCCATTACTGCTGGTTCTCCCCCAGGGCCAGAAAGGGCCAAGCTAAACATTTTCACTCCTCTCCTTACTCCTCAGACGTGCTCCAAAATATCCCATTAGTCTTTTCTCCACCTTGGGGCCCCCTCTTCCAAAAGGGGGGTTCCTTATGGAGTTCGTGTTTCAGGGATGAACCCAGGCCAGCCATATTTACTCATTTACCCCTCTTCCAGCACCATTCCTCCCTCTCTAGATTTCTCCCTCAGTATCCTTACTCCTCTGGAAAGTTCCGGTCCCTCTGCAGTCCCTTTTTCCAACTGAGAACTTTGGCCGGGTCAGCTGCGCTCGCTTCTTGGCTCCTCTTCTGGACCAGCCCCTGACTCTGGCCTTCTCTCCCAACAACCCATACTCTTCAGCCCCCTTTATGTATTGTCTTCTTCATTGGAACAGAAACTCTATGGAGACGTCTTTTTGCTTGTATTTGTGATTCTGGAGTCCATTGCAGTGCACAGCATAGCCTAGCATTCAGTAAACTCTGAACCCAACACTTGTGTCTATTCTCCTTTAGGTTAAATATCCTTAGTCCCTTCTATTAAAAGGAGGAATTCAAGGGTTTCAATGTGGCACAGTGGAAAGAAGAGTAAGAGGATGTGCTTGGTTCCAATCTTGCTTCTGTGGCTTAATCTGCAGGATTTGGGGCATCACTCAGCCTCTGGGGGACTCAGGCACCTCATCTGTGAAGCCCGTACTAAGCAGTTCTAAGAAGCCTTGTGAGAAATGAATGTTTCTCTCCTATATTTAATAACTAGTTATTGTATTAGGACCAAGGTTTTCCACTTTTCTACTTTCTCATCTAGAAACCAACCAGTGTGGAAAATCACCCCAAGAGATTCACTCAAGGCCAAGATCTAATAAGACAGGAAAAGAAATTCTGAATTGGCTAATGGATATATTCCTGCTCACTGTGTTTGCTCAGACAGGTCTGGGAAAATGTTGATTCTCCCTGTTATCAAAGCAGGTGTTATGGGAATCTGAAGACCTTCCCTGCCCCTAGGCCCTTTGATAGGCTTAAGTGGCTGGGAGAACCTTCCTTGATTTGGAAGAATACTCTGCCCCCTAATAGGCTAAATGTGGTCACACGGAGCCTGTGGCAGGAGACTTGTTCGTCAGGAATGCCCACACCTTGTTACTTTGTGATTGAGCAGTGGGCTAAGAGGGCTGTGACATTCTCTGACCCAGGAGAAGGCTATATATACACACACTGATGTGAGGTTTTGCTTTAGGGCTCACTTTGGAAAGAGTTGTGTGATTTGGCCAGAGGAGGCTCTGGGAAGCCGTTGAGCCCCTCAGCTTTGAAAACCCAGATGTTGGTGCTTCCCTCTCTGGTAATTGAATAGGTATGGATGTCATGGTCAGATGGCTGGAAGTCCCATTTGCTGATCTGTTTCTTTGTCTGCTTGTAACTTCTGCTTGTAACTTGTTTGTATTCTGTTTGTATTCTCTGAAGTTCAGGGTGCTGACTTTTCCCCCTGAACTAGGTAAATGATATATGTTTGATTGATTAAAGTAAGATTATTAACCCATTCTGAGTTGCTTTCCTTTAGAAAAGTAGATCTAAGAACCTGTGCTAGCAGCTGCCCTGGGTATGCTGGGGTGCTTGCTGATACAACAGGTGATATGGAGATGGATGTCTCTTTGACCAA
>CM053599.1:8359711-8410528 GCA_028646575.1 Pseudocheirus occidentalis | reverse complement strand
GGAGATGGATGTCTCTTTGACCAAGATTTGATGATCTAGGTCTCCTACCCCAAGACCTTCATTCTCTATAGCCTGCACTTCTCATTGTGTTAACGGATCAGAATTGACTGCCACTCCTTGGGAATACCTTTTCAAGGAGACACAGGCTGTGACCCTACTTCCATCAGGGTCTTTGGTCTAAGAGAGATAGCCGAAGGACCATCCTTGTATTAAAAACCTGCTGGCCTTATTAATAAAATGGCTGAATTACTCAGAAACTATATCCCTCTAACCTTTATAATTGCCACAGCCTTCTGATTTGAAATCTATGATTTAGACCACTCTGCACAGAAATCACCAACCCACCATCTAAGCTAGCATCTCTCCTTGCCCAGCTTGGGAATTCTGCTTCTTGGTCACTCGCCTCCGGGTTCATAAGCAGGATAAAAGAGTCAATGGTATATTTGTCATCAAGTTTACTGCGTCATCTAGGGATGGAAAGTATGAAGATGATGTTGGAGCCAAAAAAAAAAGCAGCTTATTCATGCATTCTTTTTTCTCTGGCTAGAAAGGATGTTTTGCATTACACTTGGCTCTTCTGCCAGGGTGTACCTTGAGACATCAATATTCAGATTTAGGCAATTATGCTGAGTAACTTTCTGGTTCAGGATTTTGGGGGTGGAAAACTGTAGATCACCTTAATTTCAGGCTATCATGTTTCTGTCCAAGAAGAGAAAAGGATGTGAATCAATCAGAAAAATGAACCTATGTAGCTACTCACCCAGAAAGGTTTCTTAATCCAGAGAACACAAGGCAGTGATAGGCCCAAATGTGTATAAAAATATTATGGATAAATGTATCGACTCCTCGAAGCTAAAATGATCAATGTTGATTCTGTATCATTTTCTATGGGGCCCACAACTTTGCGAGATAGTCGGGGGGTTTTGTCTCAGCCTGGGTATGACGCGTTGGGCATACCATGCTATCAACAGTTGTGTTCATTTTTAAAAATGTTTTTAAAGTGGTCAAAAGGAACACTTTGGATGGAAGCAAATATCTGTATGAGCTAGAAAGTGATGATGTCTGGGAATTTTGATCCTACATACAGTTAACTGACTTTGTCCTCTAAATGCTTTTGTCCTGTAATTGCTTAAATCGTGAGTCTCTGTCTCTGAACCTAATTCAGAATTCACCTGGCCCAGAATGGGTTAAGTTTAGAAATTCAGCTCTCCTGCTAATCACAGATCTATTCTTGCCTCAAGGAATGTAGCTGACTTTAGGAACAGGTGTGAACACAAGGGAGTGGGCCTACTACCTTCACACCACACCCCGTGCCCGTCCCCAAGTTTTCCTTCAAGGATGTCTGGTTTGTTCTCCAGAAGTCTGGCTCACTATCTTGCAGTTGGATTTTAGGAAGGAAGGAGGGGGTTGTTGCTAGCCCTCATTTCCAGATTCCCAGTCAATTGTGTGGTTCCCTGTAACTAATCACATTGTTCCCCATCCCACAACGTCATCTTCCCTGTTCTCTGTTCTGTGCTCCCCAAACCTATCCAAGTGGAACTGTCCTTTTACTTGGTGTCTGAGGCCTAAGAGGAGGCAAGCCATTGACCTCTTATTGGCAGGCAGCATGGCCCTGCTAATAAATGCTCGGAGAACTGCCTCAGTTTACCTTTTTGTTAGATTTCACTCACACTAAAGCCACCCGTTCCAAATGAAAGATGCCCTGCATCTTGCCGATGCAGATGGGCAACGCTGTTGCACTGGAGTGCAATGCAGTCAGGAAACCAATATGTTTTCTGTGACAAGAATCTGGATCTGACTACAGAAGTCATTCCCAGTCAGGGGATCTCTATGGCACCATCCAGCTCTCAACCCAGGATCTTACTGTGAGAGAGGAAGCTCTTGGGTGTGGTTGGAAAAGCACTGGACTTGGAACCAGAAAATCCTCTCCCTGACATTTACCTGACATTTAGATGTCCGAGGAAAGTCCTTGAGCCCCAGCTCCAGCTTCTTCATTTATAAAATGTGTACAAAGAGCAGAACAGGGTTATTAATAAAGATCAGGGACAATGTGCGTTGGATGCTTTCAACCCTACCGCATCTACAAATGTGAGCTACTGTGACCGTCATTTCATTCTTCTTAACTGGCCATTTGATGTAGCTCAGAGACAAATAGGGCTGGCACAGGTCACTATTATGCTACTACATTATTCTTTTAAATTTAGTGGCTGACAAATGACTTGACAAAATGATTTTTTGTGTAACTGAACACAAGTACTGAGATATAAATTCACTTGTATAGACTTGCTGGAAGCACTGCTGTGAGGATTCCAGTGCAGACAGCAGGGGTAACGTATGATACTCCTCGCTCTCATGATTTGTATTTCTTCTGTCAGGCGTCTTGTTTTCAAGAGCCCTTTACTTCACAGAGTTTGAGGGTTATGAGTCTTTGGTATAGTGACATCTATTTAAAAAAACTATCTGTTACAATGCTCCAAGTTCAGTACAGTTTATTTGTGAATTCTCAAGGATATGTTGAGGGTCTGAATTTGTTGGACAGGAATTCTGTCCTCTACTTGCTAATGAAACATAGGAAGTTTCTGCTATATAAACCTGTCATGATAGCTAAGTAATGATTGGTGTGAGTCCAAATAATGCAAGATTCAGTTTAGTGGGAATTACAAAATAGTGCGTGGTTGCATGGAATACTAGTCAAAATCCAATTAACGTGACCTGTGCAAGATGGTTGGGGGGCTTTGTCTCTGCCTGAGTGTGATGTCTTGGGCATACCAAGTTACCAACAGTTGTGTTCATTTTTTTAAAATGGTCAGAAGGAACACTTTGGATGGAAGCAAATAACTGTACGAGCTAGAAAATGATAATGTCTGGGAATTGTTCACTTTGCCCTGGGAGGAATCCAATGATGCTCTTCTTCATTTAGATCCACGAGTGAAAGAAGCAGCAGCAGCAGATCATCTGCAAATGAAGGCGTGCACGATCAGGGGATCTGAAGATGCCTTCGAGCTGTGGAAGTTGTGAATCACAGCATCTCGGATGCTGACCCCAATGTTTACCAAAGCATTCACACTTGCTAGGATATGGATAAAGCTCCCTGAACCTACCCGTGCACCTCGGGGGAGATGTGAAGAAAGAGAAGATGTCTCAGTACACATGACTACAGTGCTTTAAGCAGCAATAACACTTTGTTGTCGCTGGTAATAGCGTCACGCTGCAGCATCAGTTTATCTTTATATGTAACATTCAGCATTTTTTTCAGTTTTACTTTCCATAACTACTCAATTATTTCATAATAAACTTGAATCAGAAAGACTTTTCTTACCTGTTGCTATCACACCAATAAAGAACTAACTTATTTTTAAATGTTCCTTTGCACATTTTCACTGGGCGGGAACAAAGGGCCGTATTTTATGTATAATTAACTATAAATTTGGATACTGCACATTTGAATCATGTGACCATGATTTGACCTAACTGGAAGCTGTATTATTAGAAAATCACATCATCTTGTTGGATGAGCATCATGGTCACCACAATCTCCTTCTCACCTCTTCCACGCTGTTTAGATCAGAAACAGCCCTGGGACAAGGTGCCACACACTGCTATTATTTTTTAAAACTTTGATAACTCAAAATGGCTGCAGGACTTTTTGGACACCTTGCATTTGATGTCCTCTATATGGCTTAACACCACATTTCAGTCAACCTAGCCTCCTTGAAGGTTCCTGATCTATGACACTGCATCAGCTGCCTGTATACCCAGGCTCTGGCTGTGGCTGTCCCTCTCTTCCACCCCTTAGCTTCTCCAGCTTCCTGCAAGATTCAACTCACATTTCCTCCCTCTGCAAGAGGCCTTTCCTGCTCTCCCCCAGCCCCTCCACACAAATGCACAGAAACACCCTTAAGATCTTCTCCACTGACATCATCTTCCTTCTTCTCTGTTCATGTCTTTTATGCGTTCTTAAGCATGTACCTTTATTGCTTCCATTAGAACATAAGCTCCTTGAGGGCAAGAGCCAATAATTCTTTTTCTTTGTATCTCTGGCACTTAGCCCCTTCATCAGTGCTTGTTGACTGACCGGCTGTTCCAGCCTTGGGAGTACTCAGCCCAGTTGTTGTTGCTCTAGAATGACGTTCTTGCCATGACTTTATACCTACTTGTGGTACATGTCACATTCTCCCAGGGGAGAACAGGCTCCTTGAGACAAGGGGCTATGTTCTGCATTTGTCTCAACAAAACCTAATAGATTGGCTTGCATACAGTAGGTGCTTAATAATTGTTTGTTGAATTTAAGTATATAAAGTAGTGCCATCTCTTAGTAAATAAATTCCCACTTGAACAAAAGATCCTATGATATTTCAAGGACACTATGATGGCCAAAGAATGCCACCAGAAGCTCCAGTCATGGACAAGAAAACAGAAATACAGTGCTTTATGGCAGCAGAATGATGCCTTTTCCCCTCTCTCACTCCTGTGCTGCCCCACGATCTTGGCTGTATTTTGGGTACTGCTCCAGAAGACGCTCAGGGTTTGTGCCTCCCAACACGAAGGAGCAGCCTGCTGGAGGCTACTGCTCTTGAATAAATGTGGCTGATGTCATCACCCGTGAGGCTGTGAGCAGAGATTACAGATGCTGCCTATATCCCCAAAGAAGGATTGCACCTTAGGCTACTCAGCCCTGGTTTAGCCCATGAAAATGCCATGTAGCTAAATGCAGTGTGATAACCCAACCTCTGCCAAGCCTTACTGCCCTAAACCCTAAAGCCCTAAAACAAAATCACCACTGGACCACATCAATGACTGGTGAGTGTGGCCGAGGTGGGTGGGAGTTTAGGGATTTTTCCTCTCCAAATCTCTATCATCTCGATTATGACCCACAGTTAAAAAAAAAAAAATAGAAAAACCAAAAGCAACATGTTAATCCCAAATGCAAAACAGAAAATGAACTCCAGTCTAGCCCCTCCCCTGCTACGTTACTGTCCTTTAAATACTTCAAGACAATTATGATGTCTCTCTACATCTTCCTTTCTATGGGTTACACATCCCCCTGGTTCCTTCCACAGATCCCCCTATGTCATGCTCTCCAGGCCCTTCACCAGCCTGCTGGGTCTCTTCTGCCTACTTTCCAGATGATCAGGATTTCTCTTAAAACGAGGTACACACAACTGAGCACAATGCTCTCGTGATGGTCTGGCCAGGGCTGAAAAGAGCAGGGACTATCACCTTGACAGTCCTGGACTGTGCTTCTCAATGCAGTCCAAGGTTACATCTGCCCCACAGACTGCCACAACACACTGACGATTCACATGGAGCTCACAAAGCCATTAGAATTTTCAGGGGAACTGCTTCCTCGTCATGAAGCTGGTTATCAGACAAGCTCACAGTCTGTGGTGGCTTGGAAATGAATCTGGGTTCTCAAGCTGAGGTGAGCGAAGCGAGAGCTCTGGTAGGTTCTACTCCAACTGAGGAGTCTTTGAGCACAGAACTGGTGACAGACTGGAGGGCTGGTCACCAAGTTAGCAAGCATTTTCCACAGTTTTCAGGCTGCAGGTCACAAAAATGACTAAGATACAGCTGAGGTGGTGGGATGTAGCTGAAACCCCAGGTCTCTGAGGCAGCGATCAGAGGGAAGTCCTGCTGAGCTACTAACCCAGGTAGCTGTGGTTATGGTGGTTGTTGTTTTGGGGAAGGGATTAGAAAGCCCTTTCCCCTAAGAGGCCCATCAAGGTGAGGAACTTCCCAACTCTGGGAACAAATCTGTCCCTAGAGATCTACATTTATTCTTCGAGCAAAATTCTGCATCTTCCAGCACAGCTGTCACATTAGCAGATCCAGAGTTGAGTCTTTCTTTTTAAATTTGGGTTTGGCTTAACATCGAAGAGGACAAATGGGCAAAAAAGCAACAACATCTTTGCCTCCTTGCATCACGCAACAATTTTGCTTAATAATGTCTCACCCGTCAAAGATTCCTGTCATAGGGGTACAGTTTAGGGACGATGATTTCTGGTAGTAATTTTGAGTTCGTTAGTGCTATTAAATGATCTTGCTGAGTTCAAAACTTCCAATCAGTACCTTTTCTAGGGAAATCCCCTACTATAAGCATCTGCTATCTTGGCACTGATTGTAAATGAGCTACTCATTACTCTCAGTATTGGTTCTCACACCACTGAACTCCTCTTCAGAGGAGGAAAGGTCAATCAATGTAAGGGAGCTGAGGACTGTGTGCACTTCCTGCAAATGGACAGAAGTGTCTGCTCTATCTGTGGCCACCTTTAGGAAAAAAAACAACACTAACAACCTAACAAGTCAGTGAACCACTCTGGAAACCTTCCCACCAAATTCTAATAGCCATTTGACATAATTAGTTGGCCCATCTTTTCCATCAGCATAGACAAATATTGTTCAAAGCAATGAGGGTAGGGCAGGATGAGAGGAGTGAACAAACCAAAATCTCAAAGGAAATTAAGATGGATTTGGAAAAGAAGGAAATGTATATATATTTCTATATGGACAAGTCACAGTACATTAATCTAATCATGCATAAACTGCCAAATCGGGCCCACTGCAATCACCCACGTTGATGAACTTACAAGTGTTCTTTCTTTTGGTCCACAAAAATCTGATATGAGATTGCAAAGAAATTAATTCAAGGTGAAGGAAGGAATAGGTTTGAATTAGACTGCCATGTAACCGGAATCTGCAAAGTCATTCATTTAATTACAACCAATGTAAGAACTGAGTCTCATCAGTTAGATTTTCCACATGCTGAAAAACTGGGCAACGCACTGCCATTTTGTAACAAAGGCCACCCCCTGGGGCTGTGAAGACAATGGGAGGTTTGGTCATCAGTATTCCAGTCACCATTTGCTCTATGCCTTACTACCCAGGACACAATGAGGAGTCAGTACTCAAGAACACATTTCTGGGTGAAGAACCAGTTCCTTGTGGGGAATGTTAATGTGAACTAACAACATTCTCAGTCTTCGAATTTAGTCTAAGGCAGAGTTTCATTTGTTTCACTGTCTGACGTGCCTTCCTTCCATAGAACAACCCAAAAAGCAGACTTTAAGACTGTCTGTTGTATTCTGGCATCTCCTGCACTATGACTGTAACAGTGGAAGTCTGCCATGGTAATCCAAACAACGAGGTCACAGTGATGCTGGGACTGCTGCCTCTGACCTGGGCAAGGCTAAGCCAGCCCTGCTTTACATTAACAATCTCAATGTGATATTAATATTGAATTATTCTTGTTGGGTAACAAAGATATACACATTTAAACATTAAATTCACTGCTTGAAGAATAGGGTAAAATACGCTGGAAACAAGGTGATAAATATTTTTTTTAGGGAAGATGAGTCAAGTTTATAGCAAAATCATTTCTCTATAGCTCCCCAAATCTTCCTTCCTCCTGCCTTTTCTCAGAATTGCTTTATAAGGTTTTGTTTTCTCAAGTCTTGTTTTCGAGTAAGTAAAAAACTGTCACAATCAGATTTTAATGTTCTAAAGAGATAACACAGTTAGATACTGGAATGACTCATGATTATTCAACAGCACAACACTAACAGGAAGCTGAAGTCATTCCCATTTGATGTGGTGATAGCCTAAAGTAACTGGGTTGGGAGCCTTACCTTCGGCTTGAATGCAATGACTTTCAAGACCATCTCCACAGTGAACACTCCTGTGAAGACCATATTCAGGATATCCATGGCATCATTGAAAATCTTTGACTGTTCATAATGCTGTGGGTGAAAATGTAAGCAGTTTCCTATAAAGTAATCACTGTGTATTACTTATTCATAATCAAATAAAAGGTGATTAGAAGACACAAACTCTTTAGACACTGTGGATGCCTGAATCTGAGACATGGGAGGAACACAGAAGGCCCTGGCCTCCCTCACATTTCTGAAACATACAATACGCTACGTCCACACTGGGCAAACACTGGAGCCTTTGGCCTGAGATGAGCTGGGAGTGGGGTAGGACAAGCTAGTCCACTTGTTAGGAAGGCTGATGTTGAAAACTGGAATCCTGACAACATTCAATGGTCAATTTCTCTTATCAGGATGCAAGGAATTTCTACTGCTCTTGAAGGAAGATACCCCCAGCTCCAGGTACCACACTTCAAGGAGAAAACAGGGACCACAAAAAAGTCAGAACCTGGGCTTAAGTTAAGAACAATTCTGTATTGGGGGTATGCAGGTTCTCTAATAAATAAAGACTCTGCCTTAAATTCCTAACTGCCTGCTCTTCCTTAGGCCTCTCTTTTCCTGTCATTTCAGATATGCCAAAGCATTGTGCCCTTCCAACCCAATGCTGAACCTGGAGTCAGGATGACCTGGGTTTGAATCTTCCCTCTGACACTAGCTGTGCTGAGCATGGGCCAGTCCCTTATTTCTGAGCCAGAGATTCGTCTTCCATAAAATGGGACTAACCATATCAGGTACCTCCCTCAAGCAGGTGTTCTGGCAAACAGAGGAGATGGGGTATATTTGCTTTGCACACTTGAAAGCATACATGTCAGTTCTGGGTCATCGTCAAAGTTGTTTTTTTCCCTTTACTTAAGAATATGTCACAGAGACAGATCCACCAGGGAAGGAGGAAGAAACAAGCATTATTACACAAATAATTCATAAGGTACAAGGAGGTAGTCACTTGGCCAGTTTATTCTTCTACTTTTGGAAATGTCTGCTATGAAAATCAAGCAACCTTAAATTCCAGGAAATCTCTAATAATTCATAAGAACTTATTTCTTCCATACATTTGGGTTCTCATTTTTCATGTAAGACACTAGCAGGTGCTTCATTATAAAGTGTCAAAGGTCACCTCCTCCTTATCTCCCCAGGCAAAAGGAGAGTTTGCATTCAAAAATCTCCAGTGTCTTATCTGCTCTTAGTTTTCCCCCTCTCTTCCCCCTCTCCCCACCCAGTATGTCATTTCTTCTGCTCATCCTATACCTTGCTCCTGCCCCCTGCCCATAACAGTCATCTCCCAAGAGCCAGGGGAGGTATTATAAGTTGTTGTACCTGCCACCCTCCACAGCACAGGTTTAGGCACACAGATACAAAAGTTTTTGACATCCTCAGGCTAAATGGCAATGCTGCCTATGCCCCCTTTACAAAACACTCCCCACCAAAGAGTCTCTGGTCAAAGGATCCTCTCTCCTTCATCCCTGTTTGCTTACTTGTCCACCATATTCTAAGGCGGTGGGAGACATGCTGGCCCAGCCCCTCCCAAGGGACTTCCTTACCTGCATGGCCAAGCACAAGGTGTTGAGCATGATGAGGACGAACATCATGTACTCGAAGGGGGAGGAGTTCACCACATACCAGAACTTGTACTGGTAGGGATTTTTGGGAATGTACCTCCGCAGGGGCCGGGCTTTCAAGGCATATTCGACGCACTGACGCTGCGAAAGCAGGAAAGAGCGAAAATGTCATTCTGAGAGTTTCCCTACCTAGAGAGTCGAGAGGCCCTGCAGCTCTGCAGGGGTGATTCCCGCCTCTCCACAATGCAAGCAGCAAGCCATCAAGGGAAGGCAAATTTGGGAACAGAGCTGGTTAGGACACCTAGGCGTGTCTGCTGGGCAAACACACCCTGTGGGGACATGCTTTATCCAGACCATGGTCACCACAGGGGTTGGGATCACGGCACATAAAATGTTCTTTTTAGTGTGGTCAATGGCTGGGGAAGCAGAAGAAGGCAGCCCTGGCTTCAGACAGATTGTGACGTGGGGCAGCCCATGCCTTGTCTCCCCGCTCACATGCTCTCTCTCAGCTCTGATATATGTGCTAGCTGGTCTCATGGCCCTTTGCGTTTCCTCCATGACTATGGAACCATTACGCTATCCAATCTTCAATATACGTTCAGTGTTTTGATGCTCCACAGCCCTTAAGAACAAAGTAACTCTTTAATATCTTCCTAACAAGATCCTTGACCCCTGGGGACCGACCCTGTGTAGGCCTTGGCCTGCCTGTGTCTGATTCAGTCCTGGCCTCCCGTAGCATGAACAGACTTTGTAGAAGAATCCCTTTGGTTTGTATCAAGAAGCTAACACTCCCAGGAAGCACCTGTAACTCAAAACAATACAATGAAGCAGAAACAACTTTTCTTAAGCTTTCCCAAGCAGCCAGAATCAATGATGCTGACAGGCATCGTGGGTGTTAGCCCTTGAATCAGGGAACCTGGGTTCTGCCGCTGGGCTGTGACCTACCTGCATGACTCTAGATAATAACAATGTTAACTAGCAATGCCATAGCCCCGTGAGGTTTGCAAAGTCCCTTGCGAAACTCATCTCATTTTATTCTCACAGCAACCCTGGGAGGTGGGCATCATTTTTAGGCCCATTTTACAGAGGGTAACTTTCCAGAGTCACCCAGCTGGTAAGTGTCTGAGGCTGGATTTGAACTCAGGTCTTCCTGAAATCTAGGTGCAGTGCTCTAACCACTGGGTCACCCAGATGTCTGGGTCTGAGTTTCCTACTCTGTAAAACAAGAGTTTGGTCTAACTGATCACTAAGATTCACTGAAGCTCTAAATCTGTGATCCTATGAAAACTCCCATTTAATTTCTTAAATCTGCTCCAAGACCACAGATCTAGGGCTGGAAAGGGCTTCTCACATCAACTCATCCAACACTCATTTTTCAGACAGGAAGCCTGAGACCCTGGAATGTGACACATGTTAGGGAAGAGTGAATATTTCTCCTCTCCCCACAAGTGGGCATAAGAAGGGAGAGACACATTAATTCAAGTAACTTGTGAGCATAGCTACTAACCATGCAGCAGCAGAGGGCTCGAAAGAGCCTAGACTCCAGGGTAGTTATGCTTAGGCACTTGAAAGCAGTCCTGCCTCACAGAGTCACTCCTCAAACACAGGGGAGGGATGTCCTGAGCACATTCCGGAGAGGAAGCCCCGTTCCTGCTCAGCATCCTCTCTGAGGCTGCCTTGTAGAAGCAGTGTGGCTGGACGGATGACACCCTCTCCTGTGACTTGGGGGAGACCAGCTCGGTGCTCCCTCCCTAAAGGAACGCCCAGGGTGTGTAGCCTACTCACCTGATTCTTGTCCAATTCGCAGTTCTTGTACTCTTTCTCCCCCTGCTCCTGAAAGGTGACAATCACAAAGCCCACAAAGATGTTCATCATGAAGAAGGCCACAATGATGATGTAGATGATGAAGAAGATGGAAATCTCCACCCGATAGTTATAGACCGGACCGACGTTCTCTCCATTGGAGTCAATGGCTTTATACAATAACCTGAAAACATACACACGTATGAAAGCAGGGCCAGGGACTCCTTCATGGTTCTAGCCCCTTGGGGTTCTCCTTGTTGCCGGGCACTGTTCCCTCCTCTAAATTCCTCTAGGAATTTGGCATGTACTATTTTATTTGATGAGTTCATTAATTTCTTTATTATGAACTTAAAAATTTAAATATAGAAAAAACAGAACAAGAGAATTATATAAGAAACCATGAGCTTCAAAACACTTAGGATTTTTTTTTAATGCAGATGTAATTTAACACATTTGTTCCAACTTATCTGGGTCACCTTTTGAACTTCCCTCTCTATTCTGTGTATTTTAAAGCTTTCATTGGGTCTTACTTCTTTCTTTCCCCGGCTAACTCTTCCTCCCACCCTCAGAAAAGCCCTATCTTGCAGCAAACAAGGATGGTCAAGCCAGACGAACGCATTTGTTGACAATGTCTGAGAACGAGCCTCTCGTTTTGTGCCTCTGGTCTGTCCCTCGTTGCTAAGAGTCTAGAATCCTGCTTCAGCAGCGATCTTCTGAGCCAGGATGGGTCTTGCACAGGTACAAATTCTCAAGTCTTTTGGAGCTGTTTTTCCTTCTCATGATCATGGCCACTAAATGAGCTATTTTCTCAGTCCTCACTTTACTTTGTACAACAATCAATTCTTCCCAATTTCTTCCTTGTTTTCTCTGAATCCTTCATATTCATCCTTTCTTGTGGCATAATAATACTCTCTTAACGTGATCATTTGTTCACCCATGCCTTAATTTATTTATTTTGAGTATGTCTTGCCTTTTCAAGTAGACTAGAAACTGTTTGGGGAGAGGAACTGGAATTTCCACTCCTTTGTTTCTCACAAATACCGAGCACAATTTTTTGCATTTCTGAAGTTCTAAGTAAATATCTGATCATGGATCAGAGAGTTTAGAACCAGAAGATTCCTCCAAGAACATCTCGTCCAGTGCCCACATTTTATGAATGAGGAACATTGAAACCCAATGAGGTTAAGCAATTTGCCAAATATCATACAGACACTAACAGGCAGAGTCAGGATTCTACCTAATAAATTCTTTGGTTCAAGAAATAGTGCTCTTTCCCCTTCCCCACAGTATCTTGTGACACCCCAGTCTGTCTCCAATGTATTAAAGAGTGCTACAGAATTCTTCAGCTATAATTTTAATTTTTAAAAGTGTCATGTAGCCCTTGTGTGTGAATGTATGTGAAGAGGAGGGAGTGTGATGGGGGATGAACACTGTGACTTTGGACTAACAAAAGTCTCCCTTTTACACCTATCAGATTGGTTAACATGACAAAAGAGGCAAATGATAAATGTTGGAGAAGATGTGGGAAAGTTGGAACATTAATTCATTGTTGGTGGAGCTGTGAGCTGATCCAACCATCCAACCAATTTAGAACTATGCCCAAAGAGCTCTAAAAATGTACATATCCTTTGACCCAGCAATATCACTTCTAGGGCTATATCCCAAAGAGATCATAAAAAGAGGGAAAGGACCCAAATGTATAACAATATTTATAGCAGTTCTTTCTGTGGTAGCCAAGAACTGAAAATTGAGGGCATGCCCATCAATTGGGTAATGATTGGACAAGTTGTGGTATATGAATGTAGTGGAATACTATGGTGCTATAAGAAATTATGAATTTCAGAGAAATGTGGAAAGACTTATATGAACTAATGCTGGTGAGACAAGCACTCTGCTCAAATGGTTAAGCAGTATACCTGGTCTAGCACCATGTACCTGACACAGCAAGCATACATGAACAGGAGGGTACCTGATCCAATACAGTGTACTTGGCCTAGCACAGTATACCTGGTCCAATGTCTTGTATCCATCTAGCACTATGTACGTGGTCAGCACCATGTATGCGGTCCAGCACTGTATAACTGGACTAGCATCATGCACATGGCCAGTATTGCATATGTCGCCAGCACAGTGTACGTGGCCTAACATAGTATACTGGTCTAGCATCATGTATGTGGCCAGCCCTGTATACATGGTCAGCAACGTGTACATGGCCAGCACAGCGCACTTGGTGCAGTGCAGTGTATGTGGCCAGCAGCATACCTGGTCCGGCACTGTATAACTGGTCCACCATTTTGTACGTGGCCAGCACTGTATATGTGGCCAGCACCGTGTACCTGGTCCAGTGCAGTGTACAGGGCACTCAGTGTGTGAAGACACATGAGGAAAGACAGAGAGCCTTGCCCTTAAGAAAGCAAATTGGTCACAGACACATGGGACACTACTGAAGCTTTCTCTAGAAAATGTTAACCTCTTAACTATTAGGGATGAATGGAGCAGTAGCTTCAACGTCTTTTCAAATGTCTCCCATATCTCCCCCTTCCCAAGAGGATCAGATCCTAGAACCCTGAGAAGCAGAAGTGGCAATAGATAAATGTCTTTTTTATTGACCTAATTTTTATTTTGTAAAATGTTGAACTCAACATCAAATACAATCTGCATTTCCACATACAAAATGGATGGGTGGTTTTTCTTGACTAGTGAGTTATCACTGGAATCTTGGGGGGTTTCGTGTTTACTCTACTACTTGTTCTTTTGCGTCTGGACACCATGTACCTCATGTGTTCCCCTGATCAACATCTCTGCATTTTACTCAGGACTAAACAGTTCCGAGAATGCTGCTCAGCTCTGATGTGGTTCTTTGTGGCTACCTTCCTTTATACTTTTTTCATTATTTTCTTTAACGTTAAAGGTTCTGTTAACCTTTTGTTCCTCCATATGAATCTCATTATTTTTTCTAGCTCTATAGAGTAATCCTTTGGTAGTTTGGTTGTTGTGGCGTTGAATAAATAAATAAATTTTGGTGATACTATCATTTTATTATGTTGGCTCAGCCTACACATGAACAATTAATAAATATTTATATTTATATCTGTATAATATATCTGTATATCTGTATAATATAAATATATATACATATATTCTATTTATATCTGTCTTTATTTCTGTAAGAAGCACATTGTAGTTATATTTCTATAGTTTTGATGTGTCTTGGTAGGTAAATTTCCACGTTTATATATTCTGTAATGATTTTTAATGGAATTTCTCTTTCTGTCTCTATAGGGTTTTGTTGGTAATATATAGAAAATTGGATGATTATTTGTTTCACATCCTGAAACCTGGATAAAGTTATTTGAATTGACTCTCTTCTTTTCTGAGTAAACCATCCTATCATCTGCAAAAAGTGGTTATTTTGTCTCTTCTTTGCCCTTACTTATTCCCTCAATTCCTTCTTCTGGTGTTATTGCTCTGTATCAACAGATGGACCTCTTAATAGATGTTTTAGGTCCTAAAGGGCCAAAAAATCCTTGTCCTACAAATAAAGACCTCCAAAATATCATGGGGAAGGAAGTGAAAAAAAAAGAGGCAATTCTTGCTGACAAGGGGACACAGGGGGAGGGGCAGGTGACTGAGTTCATGAAAATTTTTTAAATGGGTTAAGTATGGCTCCTGAAACCAATTAACAGAAGAAGTCATATGTCAATACTTACGCAGGCCATCCTTCAAATGTGGAGACTGTGAAAAGAGCCATCATAGCTGAAAGGACATTGTCAAAGTTGAAATCACTATTTTGCCAAACTCTTTCCCGAACCATTGGGCTATTAACATCCCCGTCTTTGTAAAGGATAAAGAGTCCCCTGCAGGAAGACAAAAACCAAATGGGAATCTTCATGCATCCACTTGTGAAAGGCAAAGACTACATTAAATGTGGAACTTCTTGTCCACTGTTCCCATTCTCCTTAACCAGTCCACAGGGTTGAGGCCATCCTTTGGCCTACTTCTTCTTCTCCTTTCTCGAGTGGTTCAGACTTCCCTTTTAAGTACCTGTTTACACTATGGTTGTAAGACTTTGTTTCAATAGCTTTCAAACTTGAGGTCGTTTCACCTCTTTGGGTATCTTTCTTAATCTATAAAACACAGATAATAGCATCTACCTCACAGAGTTGTGGTAAAGCTCCAATGACATGCCCTATATAAAATACCTATGTAAATGTTAGCTCTTTGTATGATAAATCAAAAAAATGAGTTGAAACTGGATGACTAGAAGGAGATCCCTTCCAACCCTAAATCTATAATCCAATGACTTCCAAGTTTTCTGACAGTACTTTTTAGCGCTCACCCTCCAAATGGAAACCAAACCAAACCAAAAACTACCACAACAAAAACATTTCACATTTATGTGAACAACTATGCAATAAAGAATAAAATAAAGCAATGTAGGGGAAACAAAAGGAACAAAAAGACTTGCCCTTGAGAAGCAAAAAGAACTCCTTAAAAACAAGAAGCAGAGATAAGAACACTGCCCTAGATGCAGAATCAGGAGGACGGGTGCTCGGAGTGGTGGGGATGGGTCTGGCTCCGTCATTCACATGTTTAGTCAGTGCCCTGATGGTCAATGAGACACTTGTGTGAGTTGACTGCGCCATGTGGGGCAGGCTGGGGCTGAGCACTGAACATTTAGCTTTGGCCTCGACAGTACAACCACCATCAACTAGCTGCTGCAAAGACCACAACAAAGGCTTAATTTCTGTTCTCATGAAGGAGGAAACTGAATAATCTACCAGTGTTTTTCCTCCAAAAGAGGTTACTTTGAAAACCCCAGCCTGAGTCATATATTAAATGTTCCTTGCTTATTTTGGCATCTCTATATAAAGTCAGGAGGGAATTCAGAGTCATCATCCTCTACATAAGCTCTGGGACTTAAGGAGGAAGATATTTCTGAGTCAAAAGCCTAAATAAAGGAAAATGTCTGTATTCTACCTTACTATAAAATGAGTGTTTGTTGACTCATTGAAATGGAAAGCGAATCCTGCTATATGTTGGTCTACTCTTTGTTCTAATACCAGATTCATTTGGAGGCTGACATTAGGCTAGCAATATCCCCCTCGCCCTTTTCTAGGGAAAGCTCTCTTAGCACCTGGAACCTGAAAGAATGCTTCACTGAAAAGAAAGAGAAGGAATTTCGAAGGTGACACAGTCACAAAACTGCCCTGCTTGTTGATTGTGTTAAACTTAGTTAACACTTAACAAACAGACTACACAGAAGCTCAGAGTACCACACACACCCTCTTTTTGAGTCCTTGCAAACTTAACTGTTCATGTTTACGGATATCTGTTAAGTTTATAACAAAAAAAAACATTTTAAGGGAGTAAACAGAGGAGTGAGTGAATTAGATGTGACTAAGGTGAACAGGAAGGTACAATGATGCAGAGGAAACACCCAGTCATTAGCCAATGGTTGGTCATCTCCCTTTACAACTCTAAGCACAACTGAAAATGTGCCCCAAGCTGAACATGTAGAATTCCTCCTGGCCTCTCCTGTACCCTGGAGAACACACAAGTGCCCAACAGAGAGATGGTGGAACAAAGGAAGAGGGGAAAGTTGGGTAACCATTCAGAAAAGCTTCCCCTCCATTCTGCTCTGGCCTCCCCCTTTCTTCTTCATGGTAACCCACCAGCCTTCTCACCCTAGAAGATCCCTTCTCCTCTTGGCCCCTTCTTCTGATTGGACCTCTCTTTCAAGGAAAGTGCCCGGGCCAGCCATGTTCATTCCCTGCTTCCTCTTTAGACAACTCCTGACAGTCCAGACTCCTTTCTTTCCCTTTCTTTCTCCAGCTTCCTCTTACGTGTATTTTTCTCCTTTTATAATGTAAGCTCGCTGAGGACAGGGAGTATCTTTCACTTTACTTTTATCTGCATACCTGAGCTCTTAGCCAATGCCTGACTACAGCACTTAAATACTTTCTGGTTTGACTTATTCAAATGCTTCCTGACTTTAAAGTAAATACTTCAAGAGAATCTAATGCCTCAAAGAGGTTCTTCACTGGTTTCTGTCTTGGATCCCTTGGGGACCTGTCTCCTGAAGCCTATGGGTGAGCTCCTTCCCAGAGCCATGCTTTTTACTGCATAAAATACAATGCAATGCACAGGATTACAAAGGAAACCAATTCTATTGCTGGAATTATCAAAATATGAAAAAAACAAGTCTACAGACCCCAGGTTAAGAATCCTTAATATAACAAAAGATTTTACTCTCTCTCAATAACAGATAATAAGAGAAGTGATTCCCTCACATCTTCCAGAGCTAGTGCCAACTCATCCCACTGTGAGCAGCTAACAGGACAGGCTCACTCAGGGAATGAGACTATGCAGCCAACCCCATTAGTGAATGGTCAGTGTCTAGACTGGTCTCTGAAGCTATCCTCGGACTCTCTCTCCCTTTTCCTCCCAAGGTTCCAGTCCCTTCACCTGCTCACCTGCATTCTTCAGGGTTACTTTTGGCTTCATCTGTGCACCGGTAGAATTTCCCCTAAATATAAAGAGAACAGGAAAATGTAGGCCCTTGAAAAACTAAAAAATGAGGGTCTAACCATCACCAGAGGCACCTTGCCTACTCCTTACCCTCTCTATACCAAAACAAATCCTGGTTAACTGGAAGGCAGGGAGAGCTACCACCACTGTGGATGCTCTAATGTTTCTTGCCTTCCACCTGTCCCCTGGTACATCCCAGAACCTATCTTAGATAGATAGATGGGCCTCAGGAAGTAGTCTTACCACCTTCTTCCTTAGCCCAAGCCTCATGAGGACTCAGAGAACTTAGATGAGATGGGCATCAACAACTCCATTCCCTCTGATGAGATGGAGAACCACTAGGCCTTATCCACTATCCCTGGTACTGCCACCTTAATGATATATCTAGGGTGTTTGGCATTTATCCCATTACTGCACTCTTAGAACATCTTAGCCTTACCCAATGTTCTTCAGCTAAACATTCTTTAAAGTGTTGGCTCCCAGATTAGTCTGAGTGTGGGAGAAGGGACCGTCTTGCTTTTCCTGTGAATCCCCCATGCTCAGGACCCAAGTGTTCCTGTGCTCCTTTATTCATTTACTTATTCGTTCTTCTCAATTCTGAGGATCTGTCCCCAAGCCTACCTTGAACAGCTGGACACCAATGCAGGCAAACATGAACTGGAGCAGGGTAGTGACAATCATGATGTTGCCTATGGTTCGAATAGCAACAAAGACACACTGAACCACATGCTGGTGAGAGAAGAGAAGGGACAACAGAAAAGAACATGGATACTTTGCTTTGATAGTTTGGTCCATTATCTAAAAGCTGACTCTGAGGAAGCACATGGGGCTTAAGAGAGGAAGGAGCTGAACCTCAGCTCCAGGATCCAGTGAGACTGGGGACACAAAACATGTGGTCAGACTAAAGTGGGCTATGGGGGACAGCTGTTATAATTTATTTCTGGGTTGAAACCTGGCAGATATTTGGATGTTTACAAAACTTTATTTGCTTTTCCAAGTTTTCACCTATTGTTCTTTTTCAAGACTATCTGACTGACACTATAGACCCAAACCAGGTAGCCATGTGCCAACAACTTTTGGTAAATGAGTTTTTCCTTATCTTCCTGCAAAGCATCTCACTTACACAGAGGGATTGCCAATAGCAAAGACACTTTATCTGGAGAGAAACTGAATTCGATCACTTGCATTAGTACATCTCACTTTGAATCAATAGGAATTAACCCCACTCTGGCTTAGAAGACGCCAGGAACATGAGTATAAGACATACCAAAGAACCACACATTTTAAGAGGAGATGAATAAAAACCTTAAGTCCTTTTGCTCTGTTGATGGCCCTGAGAGGCCTCAGGACCCTTAAGACTCTCAAAATCTTCACAACTGAGATAGCACTTGATCTAGAGAAAAGACAAATGGGAGGAAGCATGATTTGTCAGAGGTCATTCATTTGTTTTCGTTTGTCACCATGGAGGTGACCCATTTGTAAAAGACCATTTATAGACAGGCACAAAAGTCAGTACTATTTCATTGGCTCAAGGCCAGTTAAAGCTACCTTTTTTAAGGTAGTTCCAGGAATTGTGTTAAGAAAGGTAAAAGAGGAATAAAACTCCCCAAAATATGACTTATCCTACCAATATGTTATGTTCTTTTAGGCTTGTAATAGTTATTGGTTTACTGCTATAATATCTAGGACAACAGACAAGGAAGGAAAACAGCCTGGTATAACACAGCAACCTGGTAGTATCTCTGGTGGGTCTTGATGTCCCAGTTAAACACAGATTCCTGGAAAATCCAGAAGCA
The DNA here is from genome assembly GCA_028646575.1 of Pseudocheirus occidentalis. Lineage (NCBI taxonomy): Eukaryota > Metazoa > Chordata > Mammalia > Diprotodontia > Pseudocheiridae > Pseudocheirus > Pseudocheirus occidentalis. The sequence goes on along the minus strand of CM053599.1, from coordinate 8,391,136 downwards.
CCTGAACATTTCTGAACTGCGTGCGCTTAACCTGTCATTATAACGGATTTAACGTAATTCGTTAATTTGATATTGTTCTAGGAGAGAAAATAGGTTTCTGTTCATTGAAAAAGTAAAGTTAAATAAACCCCCACCCCCTCAATTGGTATTTTTCTTCTCTCAATGTGGCATTAGTCACCATTTGCTCTAAAATCATTATAGTTAATTTCTTTGAGACTATGGTCCTGGCAGAAACTAGTACCACCTAAAACACAAGGAGATAAGGATCTACATTTTAAAACTGTTCAGAGCAGGGATGGGGAATCTTGCAGCTTCAAGGTCGTATTATTCCCCTAGGTCCTCAAGTGCAGCCCTTTGACCAAATCCAAACTTCCTAGAACAAATCCCCTTTAGGGGAGTTTGAATTCAGGACCTAGAGGTTCTGAGGGCCTAGAGGACCACATATGTCCTCAAGGTTGCGCGTTGCCCATCTCTAGTTAGAGTCTACAAGACAGAAGCTTTCAATCTTTAATAAGAAGGAATTCCTTTCCATCTACTTGTTTCCTTGGGATCACGAGCAGGAGAGAAAGGGTTAATAACTAGGCTGGTAAATGGGTGCTTCAACGCCACAAGAATTTGGGGCAGGAAAACGTGGCTGAAAATTACACGCTGTCTACCCTGGGCTTCATGGGTATTGCAACACTGAAGAGTTCAGGCTGAAGATCTACAGCCTCCTTCCTGCTTGAAACACCCCCAAGGTACAGAAAACAGATGCCTGGCAATGGCTCCTCCCTAATGAAAATGGGAGCAGACAAAGGAGGCACCATGGGGGCTGACGCCTCTAATCCATCAGGGCAGGCTCTTAATTAGCTAGCTAGGGACTCCTAGGGGTAAACCTAACACCGCAGACGCCATTGACTAATGTGCAGGGAGAGAATCAAGTAAATGCAAGGAGGAACACGAGGAAACATGAGCATTGCTAAACAGACTGAGAAATTGGATACTTAAAATTCATCATCCAGAATGATCCATCCCCAAAATTTCGTGGATACCTACTGATGGAATTGGACTCTCTCCTTCACCCAACCCCTATAAACTTTAGTGTTTCCAAAATATTAAAAATGTCACAACCTCCAAAGCAACTGAGTGTACATGTGTATATGCACACACACGTGCACACACACATCTGCACACACATGTACACGCACACATACACAGATAAGACTGGGTTACTTACTGGATCCCAAAGGATACCAGGGACACACCCACCACCAGCATGTCCAGCAAGTTGAAGTAGTTCCTACAGAATGCCCCTTTGTGAAGGAATGCTCCAAAGGTTGTCATCTACAAAGAGAATGACAAGTGATTGAAGGTTTTCCTCCTTCTCCAGTGGCACCTCCACTTGGGCTGTTTACAAGACCCCTAATGAGGGCGTGCGTGTATCATCACATGACACAGATAAAACCAAAGGAAGTCAGGAACTTTTTAACTGACATCTTTGGATTGAACGAATATGGGTACATGGAGAGTTAAGTTAAGGTACAACTAAAATTTTTTAAAAGAAACAATCTGTGCCTCCAAGTACAGGTGATTAAATTCTCCTTAGTGGCCTTCTTTGGCATTTGTGAATAGTATTCCTCTCGAGAGATGACATTCTCTCTTTTTGCTGTCTCTCTTGCATAGGTAGTCCACCGAAATGTGAGGGTGCTGGGTGTCAGTGACCCCTCAAAGAGTTTTCTCATTATAGAAGTAGAAAAAAAGCTGGGCCTGAATTTCACTGTTGGCTACTGGCTCCACATCCATAAGAAACGTACATCACCATTCTCAAAACTCTCAGAAATCTCTCATGACCTTAAAACCTCCCCCTCCCTGACTCCCATAATCAAGTACATTCATGTATGCTATATGACTATAGTGAAATGGGTTTTACACACCACACAGGAAAATCAGTCTCATGACTTTAAAGGCATAACTAGTATATCAAGTGGGTATAAACACACTCCCACATACATGTTCCAAATCCTCCTGTTTCTATAATTTGACCAGTAGTGGGGATTGTATCAATCATGTGAGCTTGACTACAAAAAGAAATCCAGCATGATATCTACCCAAGTCAAGAGTGAGGAGAAGTCTGAGGTTCACCAACTGCCCATGAAAAGAGGGCTCAAGTGAGGACAGGAGCAGCACAGTTGGGAGGTGACCCAGTCAGAGCTGTCCTTGGCTACTGGCCCCTTGAAATTCCTTGACTAGAAGTCTACGCAACATAGAGTTACACAGACAAACAGGGTACTGAAGAAGAAAGATACTTTTGAGGAGTAAATAGTGATATTTCCTCCAAAGAAAAGTAGTTGAGCGAATACGCCGACCACAGGGCACACGCATTTACACGGATGCCAGAGCGCCAGGTGAAAAGTGCAAGTGCAGTGCTCCATCATGATGAGCCGCTATCTTGCTTCAGAAAGGAGCTCCAGCTGAGACACTGAGGTGGGCCACTTGCTTGTTCTACTTCACTTTGCGGTCAAGAATCAGCCGTACATGCCTACATTTCGAGTAATTGTGAAGGAATTGACAAACTATGGGTGTTTTTAAAATAACCTACTCAAATGAGCATGGAGTAACTGTGTTCACATGATAACTGAAAAATTCATAATACAGGAAAAAAGGATTAAAAAAACCCTGGAGTTTCTCAGTCTTCAAGGCTGAGGACAAAGAGGCAAATTATGGGGGAAAGAAGTTAACCTCAGTGTCCTATTTACAAACAATTTCCAGAGAAAATTTGAATCAGTACACATTGGGCTCACTCTCCCAAACATTTCACATTTTCATCTCCAACCATTATAAACCATTATTGTCACTCTGAGTGATGATCTGAAGGACTGCTAGATTCTGTGTCTTTGGAGAAAGATGGATGTTATTGGGCTCATTAGATTATCCAAAGGAAGGTGGGAAAAAGGGATGCACTCACGGAAGAGTGTGAACCTGTACAATACATACAATACATCCTCCCCCAGCCAGTGCACTGTGGCACAGAGCCAAGTTCTACTTTACAAGTCATCTTGTAAACAGCCCAAGTTATGACTAGGATTTCATAGAAATACATAATGTTTTTAAAGGGATACACACAAAATGGCTTTAAAAAGCATGTTTGGTTAAAACTCAGAACTGAACAGTTTGTTTACTGATTCTCATGGAAGAAGAAAGGCTTCGGTACCCAGAGGTCACTTGGCTGAGGCTCTACTCCCTGTGGAAAGCCTGCACTGTCTGCAGCTGGAAGGAGGCACGAGAAACATTTCAAACAAGCTCTCAATAGCATGTTGCCCTAAGCTGAATGCTGTGCTGCCTGCTGTCCAGTGGGTCATGGACGACTCCCAATTCTCCACTGGAGGTCAAAAGGGACCTTTGTGTGTACTCCCTGGAGGGCGTCTGTCACAATCAGCACACAAACTCCACAGGGCAACGCCAACTTTGTAGTCATGCAAAGGCCAGACATTTAAGTTGACCTATGTATGTTTACTTGATGGTTTTTAAAATGAGCCCATATTTAAAACAGATGCAGAATATATTAACACATCAATAAACCCAAGTTATCTTGCAAATCCTGTTGCAAGAAAATAGCAGTTTACTATTTTAAGTCTCTGAAAATATAATCCAGCAAGAGAAATGAGAAATGAAATGCTCCCTCCATAAAAGATGTTTTCCTTTACGTGTCAGAGCAGAAAAGAAGAAAGCTCACACACAGTGAATTATATATCAGCAGTTGGCACAGCATAATTTTTAAAGGAGCAAAATGAATGATCTCATTCATATCATAAAGCAAAGTAGCTCCTACATGCATTCAAAATTCCAAAAAATAAAATAAAATAAAAACAAATAGAATTGTTACAAAATATGTTCTGGTACTAAAAAAAGTTTAGCTTGAGCAGAAAAGACAAAAAACAAAAGCCCAAACAAAACAAAGCACTTCAAGCGTCCTTCCTGGGCAGGTGACACCCAGGAATAAGTGTCCTCTAAACACACGGCTGGGTAAACCTGTTACCTTCAAAACGATCTCAAATGCAAAAGTACCAGTGAAGACATAATCTGCGTAACCTAGCATCTGGAAAGCAAGCACAAAATTGGAGCTATTATTGCGAAAGCTGCTTTGGCACATGCAAGGATCGATGAAAATGCCATTACCTTTAACAGGATTTCGACAGTAAAGATGGCTGTGAAAGCATAGTCAAAGTAACCCAGTATCTGCAAGGTACAACAGGCGGCAGAGTGAGGAAAACAGGCCGGAGTCAGACAGAGAGTCACAGAACACCCCATGCAGCCCCCTCCCACCGCCCAGCCCCGGCTTGGGAAGTCAGCTAACTGGGGACCACATGGGGAACATGCTCATGTGCAAGGTGCTCTTCTCCAGCCATCTTGTCTAAGGGTGTGTGAGACCAGAGCACGATGCTCCGGCCCTCACTGGGCCCAGCCTGCTAGAGCAAAGCAGAGGAAATAATGAATGGCACTAACTGGACCAAGACTGACTTTCTCCTTCATTCTCCGCTTTCCAGGACAAGGGAACCTCATATGTGGGCTGGGCTTGTAAGGTTCCCCGAATAACTACCCTCCTCATCACCCTACTCTCTGACAGTTGCTAATGATGAAGGGATTCCCTTGCTAGTCCTGCTGGCCAGGAGACAGTAGACTAAAGATGAATTACATTGTCTAGGCCACAGCGGTTCTCAACCTGTGGGTTATGTTCAATTTGTAACAATGAAAATGCATCCTGCATATCAGATAGATTCATAACAGTAGCAAAATTACAGTAGCGAAGTAGCGATGAAAATAATTTTATGGCTGGGGGTCACCACTACATGAGGAACTCTATTAAAGGGTTGCAGCATTAGGAAGGTTGAGAACCACTGGTCTAGGGTGACTGTTCCATTAGCAAAAGTGACAAATGATGCAGACCTATCTACCAGCTGAAGGCTGGCAGCCCCGCCTACATTTCCTGCTCCTCCTAAGGAAGCAAGAAATGAGAAACCTATTTCTTCAGATGGTGACCATTCCTATATTCTTATAGTAAGATATGGAAACTTTTTAGGACCCAAGAAAGCTCCTGCATTCAACAACACACAAGATCAGAAAATCTTCAAATACCTAAGAATTTAAATATTTATTATTTGCCCATGGGACACTGTAAGAATTTTTTGGTCCACAAATCCCAGAGCTACAGGGGCATTAAAGGTCACGTTCTCCAACCCCACTACATCACACAAGTGTAACTGAGAAATGATATGACTTGCCAAAAGTCACAAGGCAAATCTGCTGTGATGAGAAACTGAGTCTCCTGGTTTGCCAATTCAATGCTCTTTCCATGACACAAGAAATGCATTCACTTTGCAGAGCAAAGTCACATTAAATTTTTTTTAATATTATGATCAAATCCTGAAGCAGCTCCTTGGTGTTCATGTTAAAATAAAGCAAAGACCAATAAAACACGATTTTCAATAAGAAGAACTGACCACAGTGGGGGAGGGAGGGTAGGAAGAGGGAGTTTGCTTTTTCTCTAAGAAGTCATATTATTAACACTGATTTTTTTAAAAATCCCCTTAGTCAATTGGGAGATTGTTTCCTTTTTGGGTCAGGCCACAGAAAGTACATTTAAGCGTACCTGAATATTTCTCCTCACGACCCCCTATTTCACACTTTCATCAGCCCAAGAAGAATGGAGATGGCCAAGAGAAAGAGCTGGTGACTAGCTGGAGCAGAAAGCCCTGAGGGTGAGGATTCCAGGAGCTCTAGGACTCAATTCCAGTGGAGCTCTATTTCCTACCTTTTCACTCACTAAGATACTTCACAAGTTTTTTAAAAAGTGCATCCATGGGAGTGGCAAGACCTGCAGAGCCCAGCAGTATGAGGAACCAGAAAAGATGTCCTCTAAGGGCAATTTGAAAGGAAGGCTGCACAGCATGCCAAGGGACTCCCCAAACTTCCCACTGTCCCCCTCAAAAGGCTGGAGTCTGGCAAGTATGGCCAACACAACATTCTTTTGTCCACACTAGATGTGTGCACAGAGGTCACTTAGCTAATTGTCTACGTGTTTTATATTAATAAATAGGGCTGAATAGAGTCTTCTCTAAACACTGTCTTCCAAATGATAAAAGTATGACTGGGCTCAAGCCCAGAGGTCATAATCTTTACAATAATGACAACATACAATATGGGGTTTTTTAAAGTGTTTTTTATCTCCCTCACAGCAGACAGGGTATCATATGAATCTGATAAACCAGCTAATATTCCAAATTTCAAAACCAAGATTGCTGGAATAGTCAGAAAAATGTCATCTAGTCACAGTGTTCTTGATTGTGGACTGTGGGGCAACACTGATCTGAAGCCTGTGCTAACTCCAAATCTCGAAGAATTGGATTATTGGAAGAGGTACCAAGCAGAGCACTATGACCATGAAAATCAGAAAATGAAACATGATACTAGTGGGGGGGGGTACTCAGTGCAAGGAGGAAGGAGGAAGGGTGCTGGGTTATAAAATAGACTATCTCACACACATACCTCTTTTATATGAGGACATATGTGTATATGTGTTCAAAGTCTTGGCTCAACTAAAAATCTAAAGAAGGATCAGTCAGGGCAGGACTGGTTTCAAGCACAAAGATTTTTTTCCTAGCACGTAAAAAAATGTACCAGTGAAACACCAACTCTTTGTGATCCAACACAACTCAAATGTGTAGGGAACATACCCCTTAGTGGAAGAGAAGAGATTAAAGACAGAAAACCTAAAGCCCCAGGGGCTCATTCCCTTGGGAATAACTAGTTGTCGAAGGGACCTTCACCTGCACTGTCAACAAGAGGAGCCTAAAGCCTCATTTCTTAGCAGAGCTAATGTGCTAGCCCCCATCTCAATGGTGCCTAACAGGGCTCAGAGCCCTGAAGAGCCACAGTAAGACTAGGGCTCCCTGGATGACCTACAAGAAAACACCCTGAACTGAATGAAATGCATGCTTTCACCCTCTACTGTCTGAAGGCTTGAAGAGGAGTTATCAAAAGGCTGAGATCAGGAATGAGGAGAGAGAAAGAGAAGGCAAGGGGCCTAGGTAATTCATGATTTGGGAAAGGAGGAGTTGGCTAATTCAAAATGTTAAGTTGAAAAAGAAACTTTTATAGAAGTTTATAAAATGCAAACTTAGTGGCTCATTTGTGTCATCCCCTCCAAACTCTTGTGTAATATGGCATAAGATTAAATATAAACAATTTGAGGTATAAAAGGTTTTCTAAAATAACCTAATCATTTGGGAAAATTAAACCATGAATTCAGATTTTCCCTCTGAGTTCTAAATAATAATTTGCAAAAACTACTAATTCCAATTAGCATAAAGGCTATATTTAAATAAGACTACAAACCTCAAACATATTTTAATTAATTTACATCAAAAGGGTGCATAAAAATTTAACACAAATGGCTTTCACGTCCCTACACTGAAACAACTCCACATAGTCTGGCAAAATGAGCAGAAAATGACACCATGCTGAAGGTCCCCGATCCACATGTACAAGAGTGAGTCCACAAACTTGCTGGCTTACGATATTCCGAAAGGAGTGGCTTCGGATGGGATCTTCAGCGGCAAGAGAAGCACTGCTGAGCATGATGAAGACAAGGATGAGGTTGGTAAAGACGTGGTGATTGATAAGTCTGTGGCAGCCCACTCGAATTCTGAGGAAGAAAACACAACAGTCATTTCAGGTGCCGCCTCGAGAGGACCAACGGGTATTCAGAAGCGCGGTGGGACAAGGCTTTTCTAGACAGTTCTGCATGACAGGGAAAGAAGCTATTGTTCTTACTTTTGGAAAAGGGGAGAAATAAAACCCCATTACAACAAAGTTAAAACAATGATTCCAAAACCTGCATCTCCCTAAAATTTAGTGGCGTCAACGACGACTCACAAGAAGCAGAGAGTTTGCTTTAAGTGTTAGTTGCAGTCGCGAGATTTAACTCGCCACAGACGTCCTCCTCAGGTGTCTCTTCAGAGCATGGGGGTGACTCTGAGTCCTAGATGCCTATTCCAAGAGAATATAAGTCAAAAATGGGCCTGTCTCTACTAAAGCTTGAAGAGAGGCCCAACCCTTACAAGACAGCCACAGAAAGACAGCTTCTTTGGTCAAGGCAGTCCATGAAATAAAGGAAAGCACAAGAAGACTTGGAGCCCCACGTGGCCTCCTCTGGGGCTGCCATAAACGTTGTGGAAAACCAGGCAGAGGGAACAAAGACACAGCCCATTGAACTCTAAGCACCCTAAACCAAAGGTCCTTGACCAATGACCAGCGAGCTGATACCTGCCTAGAAAAGCAACCCTGATCAATTCGAAAACATTATCCTCAACTTCCACACCAAAACAAAGGGCAATTCCAAAGGAATCTACAGGAAACCAGGCATCTCCCAATCATAATGCTTGGTTTTAAAGGATCTAAGAGGGGTGGCTCAGTGGTGCAGTGAACAGAGCACCGGCCTGGAAGTCAGGAGGACCTGAGTTCAAATCCGGCCTCAGACACTGAACACATTAGTCGTGTGACTTTGGGCAAGTCACTTAACCCCAACTGTCCCGCTTTCCCCCTCCAAAAAGCAATAATAAAAATAAAAAGGATATAATAGGTTCTGCATTCTACTTCTAAAACTTCCCTGCTTGTCTCTCCTTCCTTTTGGACTTTCTTCTTATGCATTTAAGAAAATGTTTCAGTGGCCCTCTTTTTTTCCCATCACTATTTGTGAAGAGCTTCTTCTCTCCCATCCTATCAAAGTGGATCCCCACAGTGGTACAACTCTTTGGGCACCATCACTGCACTGTCAGGAGAGAGGTAAGATGCTTCACCATGGCTCCTCTGGAGACAAGGCCAGTCGTGACACTGAGTAGTGATCTCAAGTCTTTCAAATGTTTTCTCACAGCAGTCTTGTTCTTACACAACTGACTCTCCTAGTTCTGCTCAAGTCACTCTGCGTCACTTCCTACTACTCGCGATTCTGATAGTTTCTTTTCCTTCTTTTCTTCAGGTACAATACTGCATTCCACTTACGTACGACAATTTGTTCAGTCGTTTGCCAACTACAAAGGAATGTAAGGCACCCCCTTGGAATTCAGCTCTTCCCCTCACTCCCTTTAACCTCCTCTTCAGAATCAAGATGTTTATTTTGCCTCTCTATTCCCTCTTCACCTCCCTCCTTCTCATCTCAGCTTGTCTGTGTGTGTGTGTGTCTGTGTGTGCAAGCATGTCTGTCTGTCTGTCTGTCAGTGCACTTTGAAGGGACAAATTTCTTCCCCCATTAGGTTAGCACTAAATCTTCATATAGTCCTTTTCCATTTGCTGAAACAAATTTGCCTTTCTAGGTGTCTCTAGACTCTTGTGTTTAAATTCTAAAGTTTTTAGTTCTCTCTTTTTTAAAGTCAGAAATGCTTGAAAATTATATATTCCATTAAAGATCTATTTGCTACTCAGTGATGAAGTGTAAGTTCTTCTTGGTCATAAACCCATCTGGAATACTATATTAGATCTCCTCTCCTCCCTCATAGAAGCTGCCTAGTCTTATGTTCCCACTTTTTACGGACAGTTGCTGTTTAATATGGGAACTCTTCATTGTATCCATGAAATTCCTGGGAATTTCACTTTTGGGGTTTGAGAGGTAATCAGTGGATTCTTTCTATCTTCACTGTGCCCTCCTGGGCCATTTCTACATTTAATTCTTTGAAATTCAATGGTCAGAGTTTCTTTCTTTTTTTAATTATGGTTTTACATTCTCTCTCCTTGTGCAGCTTTGCGGGTCAATTGTTTCTAGTATCAGACATCTTACATTTTCTTCAATATTTTTATTTTATTGTAACATTTCTTCACGTCTCATGGAACTAAAGGATTTGTTTGGTCTAGGTGGCTTTCAAAGATTCTGTTACTTGGGTCAGATTTCCCACTTTCTTTCCTACTTGGCACAGTGTTTTGCACACAGTAACTATTTGAGTGAATGCTTCTTTAATTCATTCACTTCTAATCTATTTATTATTCTCCTTTCAATCTTCCTCAAGATCTTTTATTTCCTTTATTATCTTGTTTCATTTCTTCTAGGTATTGACCTTATGGAAAATTCATTTTTTTCCTGTTGAGTTTCTGCTTGCAACTGTCAAGGAGTTAGATTTATGGTAATTTTTTTGCAGTTGGGTGTTTTCTTGGCATTTTTATCTCTCTGATTTTAGTTCCTGAACTGGAGTTTTGTGCCAAGGCCAGGTTCTATGCACAGCTGCACTATTGGGTGGCATGGTCTGCCTGTTTGGCCTCATGCTGGGCCTTCAGGATTCCTTGATTTCAACCTCTCAGGGTCAGGTCCCCCTGCATCTTTGGGTTTGGGGCCTTCTATGATGCCTGGGAGGGAGTGCTGGGACCAGAGAGTCCCAGCAGGAAGTTCTGGTCTGACCACTACCACTCCCAAGGTCCTATCCTGGGTGGGGGGGAAGGGACAATGCCTTTCTGGTGAACCCTTCACTCTTGTTGCCTCTGAATATAGAGCTCTTCAGGTTGCACTATCCTATAGGCAGCAAGATAGCATAGTAGGGAGAGTATAAGACCTGGAGTTAGGAAGTCCTGGGTTCACATCCTGCCTTTATACTAGCTGTGTGATTTGGGGCAAATCATTTACCTTGTCTGCCTCAGCTTTCCCATCTGCCAAATGGGGATAATAATAGCACCCACCTCCCAGGGTTGTTATGAGGATGAAAGAAGGCATTGGTAAAGCCTATCACATCTCTGGATAGTTTCTGGTGATACTGGGAGGCCAGCAGCTTGGTTGTGGGACCTGGCCCCCTTTCCTATTGTGCATGGGCTTCTTAATGAATTTTTGTGCAGCTCTGTGGAAGACATCACTTACTGGATTTCTTGATCATTCTTTGGTCTGGGATGAATTTCAGATTCTTGTGAGAGCTAATATGGGGAAACTGGGCTTCCTGTTCAAGCAGATATCTGGGCCAGAAATACGAATCACATCCTTATCAGCATTATCATTCTGTTCTAGCCAAATTAATCGGGCATGATTTGTTTTTAAGGAATATCTGGAGAATGAGAGTGATCCTATTTCTTTCTCGGTGCTTACAAATCCTTACTTTAATAATGTGTATTTTACTGGAATTTACAACCTGCTCACTGGCCTACAAAGATTCACAACTTACATTTATTTACATCTTGACTTAAGCTTTACAAAAAGCTTTCCTAACAACTGTGCTGCGTGGCCAGTGATGTGAACATGGTTAACCCTGTTTTACACATGAAGAAGCTTCTGTGAGTAGAATGGCTTCTCTTGGGCCATAAGGGCATCACACTCCAAGTCAAGCCTTCTGCTCACTTGGCCAAGCAGCCTCTTGAGAAACCAGTCTTTGCCTTTTGAAAAGAGGTACCCTGGGATATCTCTGTACCCATCCAATAATGAGGGGAGGGCATGCCAGTTCCTGCCTGCCAATGCCCATGGAAGCTCCCCGGATTCCAATGGTCGTTAACAGTCTGCACTGCTGGCTATTCAGCCAGGCCATCACTGCAGGTGCTCCCAAGGCTCTACCCTGGGCCCTTTTCTCTTCTTGCACTGTAGATAGAGCTACCAATGATCTCTGAAATGCCAAAACCAGGGGCCTTCTCTCATCTCCATTCATTTTGATTTTGCAGCTTCTGACATTGTTGATCTCCCTCTTCTCTCTTCATTTTCTTCTACCTGTCTAATTACTCTTCCTAAGTTTCCCTTTCTGGGTCTTCAGCCAGCTCACACTTATGAACCACGAGTGTCCCCAAGGCTCTGCCCTGAGCCTCTTCTCTTTTCTTTATACCACTTCACTCACCCATCTCATCAGCTCCCGTGGCTTTAATTCTGTGACGATTCTTAGATCTACTAATTCAATCCCAACCCGTGTGCTGACCTCCAATATTGCTTTTATGAAGTGTCTACTATGTGGCAGATGATGCACAAAGCTACAAGGATACAAAAAGAAGCAAAAGCCAAACCCTGCTCTTGAGGACCTCAGACAGCATGCAACAACTATGGCAAAGTTGTTGCTTTAGACACAGCTTTAGACACGATGAAAAGGAAATAATCAACAGAGGTGGGCTGGGAAGGCTTCCTGCAGAAGGTGGGATTTTAGCTGGGACCTGAGGAGAAGCGAGGAAGCCTGGAGGCAGAGCACCACAGGCACACGGTACAGTCAATAAATATGCCTGGAGTCCAGAGATGCCATATGTTGTGGGAATAGCAAGGAGGCCAGTGGCACCATAAAGGCAGAGGATGTGGGGGAGCCAGGGAGGCGGAGAATGTAGAAGCCCAGAAAGGGGAGGGGGACGGATTGGGAACAGCTTCAAACTCCCCCAAGAGCATATTGTATTTGAACCTGCAGACCATAAGGAGCAACTGGAGTTTACTGACCTGGCGAGTGACATGACTGTACCTGCACTTTAGAAAAATCACTGACTACACCTCGAACTGCTCATTGGACATCTCCAACTTACCTCAAAGACAAAATAAGACATCTTGTAGACATTTTTCACCATGTCCACAACAGAGCTCATTGTCTTTCCACTTAAACTCCTCCCTCTTCCTCCCTTTCCTGTCACTGGCAAGGGTACAGCCATCTTCCCACAGTCCCTCAGGCTCACACTGTAGCAATCATCCAGGACTCCTCATACCCAATATCGTGCCAAGGCCTGTGGATTTCACCTCTCCAACATCTCTGGAATACACTCCCTTCCCTCCTTTGACACTGCCCCGCCCTGGTGCAGACCCTCAGCACCTCACACCTGGACTACTGCAATAGCTGCTGGGGGGATCTGCCTGTCTCTAGACTCTCCCTGCTCCAATCCATCCTACATTCCACCAAAGCGATTTTCCTAAAGCCCAGGTCTGACTAGATCACCCTTCCCTCCCACCAATAAAACTCCAGCAGCTCCCATATCACCTCCAGGATTACATACAAAATACTCTGACACTTGAAGCCTTTTGTAACCTGGCTCTTCCCCACCCCCCTTTCCAGTCTTCTTACACACTTTCCCCCGCTCAGGCTCTTTGGCCCAGCCACCCTGGCCTCCTGGTTGTACCATGAACAAGAGCGCCTCCATCTCTTGGCTCTGGCCATTATCTCCGCAGCCTCCCAGGCTTCCTTTCAGTATAATCCCACCTTTTAAGAGAAACTTTTCCTGGTTCACTTCATCCCAGTGCCTCTCTCCTTGGGTGGTTCTCTCCAGCTTACCCTGTCCACAGCTCATGTGGCTGACTGTCTGCTGGTGTCTTCCTCATTAACTCATGAGTTCCTTCGAGTAAGACTCTGCCTTCTGCCAGTCTTTGTCTCTCCAGTGCTCAGCACTGTACCTCACACACAGGCTGTGCTTAATCAATGCCTGCTGACCCACTGGCATTGTCAGTTTAATAACCTTTCCTAAGATAGACCAGGAATCACCATATACACATAAAACAACTATTACCATACTCCATGAGTCTGAAGGTATTCAGCATCTTACAAGCTGCCTCTGTGTCTCCTGGGCTTGTAAGACACATCCAGAACCTACAGTCAATCTCCCAATGAGTCACAGATTCTCTAAGTTTCTCATTTCTGGCCTAGGTGATTGAACCCAGAATCTGACTTGAAAATCAGATCCTCTCTCCACCAGAAAAAGCAGAGAAACACCAGAGTCCTAGAGAGCATCTTCTCACTGCAATCTGAGACGGGTCACTTTAAAGATAAGTCACTCAGAGAGTGTGCAGAGCATCCCCGAACTACATCACTCCATCTCTTCAAACTTCAGTTAGCAGGATCAATGAAGTAGAGGCAGAAAAGGAGAAAGTTTCAGAGATTCCTCCCTCCACCACAGAGCAAGCTCCTGAAATTCTCATGGGCTGTCAAGGAAGCCCAACCAGGAAAGTCTGTTCACCTGGTTTCTAGATGGACTATGCTAGGAAGAGCATCATTTCAGAAGAATTATGCCAGAGGAGGAGGCCATGCTCTAGGATGCTGCTCACTGACTAGATCTCCACAGGGGCAGCTTGGTGCAAAGGGAAGGAGAGCCCAAGAATTCCTTCTCTACCCATCATAGATCCCATCAAACCTGTCACTTCAGGTTTGTGGTTGGGGAGGTGATGAAGGAAGAAAGGGGGACGGCAGATGTTGTCAAGAGCAAAGATGAAGAGCTAGAAGGGGCCTTCGAGGCCATTTCATCCTATCCCTTCAGTTAACAAGCATTTAATGAGCACCTACTGTGTGCCAGGCACCACACTAAGCACTAAAGCTACAAAGAAAGGCAAGATCATGGTCCCCACCCTCAAGGGGTTTGAATTTTAATGGAGAAAAACATGCATGCAACTATGTACATACAAGCCCGAGAGTGCAAACGAAAGAGAATCTCAGAGGGGAAAGCACTGACCTGGGGTGGAGAGGAGGAAAGCGGTCAGGGAGATGCCCCTGGCAAAGCATCATAGTCAGTCATAATAATAATGACCAGCACTTACACAGCACCTACTGTGTATCAGGCACTGTGCTAAATGGGCAGATGCTCCTGTTTCCCCACATTTTAAACTGAGGAGACAGAGACAGCCAGAGGGACCTGCCCAAGCTCACAGGCTGGCTGTGAATCCAGGTCTTCTTGACTACAGGCCCAGCCTGTAGTCACTCACAGCCAGGATGGGGAGATGAGAAGGGAGGGCATTCCAGGCATGGGGCACGGCCAGTGCAAAGTCACAAAGGATCAGCTGGGAGGGACATCAAGGCAGGCAGAGTTTGCTGGAGGGAAGCCTATGGGGAGCGTAAGAAGTTTGGAAGGACAGAAAAGGATCCTGTTTTACAGGGCTTTAAATGCCAAGCAGAGGCTTTTTTACAGATGAGGAAACTGAGGCACAGAGTAACTGGGAAGTGGTTTGCCCAGGATCAAACAGGCAGTCCACAGTGGAACTGGGCCTCAAACCTAGGTCCTCTGACTGGAGTCGGGCCTCCCTGTGGACTGAGCTAACGTCTCCTCCACCAGAACAGGGCAGCCATTTCTCCTGCGACTTTCTGCCTAACTTCCAACACTGGCTCATAAGTAAAGCTGTGAAATGAAGACACCAAAGAAGGTATATTTACGGATTTGTTTTGCTAAAAATGAAGAAAGCGCTCCCTTCAGGAATGGGGATGATCTTCTCCTTCATATTTAACTCTGAGATTCTGCGAGGGCGGGGACCAGCAGGGACTTCTGGCTCTTCTTCTTCTTCCTCTTCCTCTTCACCTACTTTGAATAAAAATGTCCTTATAGGCATGAAATAAAACATTATATTTTCAATCAAAATACTCATGAAGACAAATCTGAAACTTAAAACACACATGCACATAACACACCTTCACTACACATCCTGAATACTTCCTAGGCCATGGAGGGAAAGAAGGAAAATATTTGGGTACAAAAATATGGCCCCTTGAGAACATTGTAGCTTCTCATTCTATAACATTAAATGCATCCAGCTGGACTCTGCTTATTACCAATGGCTCTGTTTGCCAAGGAGAAGCTGGGGATAGAGATACTCCTCCCCTGGGCTACAGTGAAAGTCAATAGTGGGAATCCCCGAGGTCTCTGAAGCTGGGCACCTCCCAAGGTCCCCACTCTAGTGATTCCACGTGGAATGATAATGCTGGCTTCTGAAAGGCCGTTCCCACAAAGTGGGAGAGGGCTCTTGCTAGACTTACGCTGCTGGCAAGGCCAGAGGGCTAGGGCTGCATGTGCTGGCTGAGACCCACTTTAGCTATGCAGGGAAAGAGTGACCACCAGTTGTTAGCCCCCACCTTTTTTGCCCCAGCAGATTATGAAGCACTGTCCTAGGCATAAGGCTCCTGTCCTGTAATGGTGGAAGGGGTACCCCAACAATGAAAGCACATCTTTCAAAGAGTCTGAAGGCAGGAGATCAAACCCCTGGATTGACCAAGAGTCTTACTTTTCCACTTAGAGGCAAGAGAAAACAAGAAGAAAGCCAGACTGGAAGGTGAATGACAAGAGAGGGCTCAAGCTCAAGCAGATGCTGCCTCTACCACTGCTCTGAGTCAAGTCCAGCGGTCAAACCCAGACTGCTCTCTGGTCATGCAGGTGACAGCCCCATCCAGTACCAGAGGGCACACATGCTGGGTGCTTCCCCAGTAAGAACTGCTCCACTCTTACTGGCCACTTGCAGGATGGCTGATCCGAGCCAGGACTGAGGCCTGCAGCCAAAGAAAAGTGGGAAGCTAACTGGTCCCTAAGGGGATGGAAGCCAACAGCACCACACTATCCAGATGACATAAATGGTCATAGAAAATGGTGTATCCACAGTAAAGCTCAGTGTTTCCTCAGGAATCTGCCTGAACCTCAGGGTCAACAAAGCAAAGCATGCCTCTCTGAGGCCAGCACCATACCTGGGACATCACAAGGTGGGTAGGGATCCTTGTCTTCATCCTCTCCTCTGTAATCATCGATTATAACCTGCAGCAATGGAAGGAGGTCTAGCATGAGGAGGAGCAGCTCTACTTTGAATTCATGTCATAGAACAACCATATGTCCTGTATGACCTGGGTGAGAGGGAACACATTTCCCTGAGGATAGGAAGACGGGAAAACCAGAATACTCTCAAGTAATCTCTGCACCCATGACAAAAGAGGAAGAGATGTAGCTCCATAAAGTCATGCTCAACTGGAGTGAGTATTTGCTTAAAGCGACCAAATAAAAAGGAAGAAACTCCCTAGAATGACTGAGCACACTTGCTGCATAAAGCCATCCGATCCCACCTGCATCTTCTTGGGAAACATCGGGCATTAATGAGTGCTTCTCATCTCCCACCCTTTCCTCAAGCTGCTGAGGCTCTGGCTCCATGATGCAGTAGCCCTAGGCTGGCAATCCTTCCCTCATCCCTTCAGAGTGACCGTGACCAATGCCAGGTGCCATGGAAGTCACAGTCAGTCACACAGTCTACTCCAGGCCTTGCCTTATCAAGGCTTCACTGCACTTTGATACCTCAACCACAAACAGTGGTGCTGTGATAACCAGCATCCACCAGACAGGGGCACTGACTACCTAGAGGCCCTGTGGGCCAGCAGCAGCCCAGCCTGTTATGATGGAATGGAAAGGAACACTCTGGGACAAACACCTTGTGATCACTGTTGGCCATCGGGGTCACTTCCGGCTTGTCATTCTTTTTATTCTCCAGACTCTCTTTTCTACAGAGAAGACAACACAAATGTCAGAAAGCACTCAGCTACATGTAAAGACAGGGTTTGATTGGAAACAATATTTACCATGAAAAAAGAACACTCCTTTACCCAAGAACTTTCCACCGGTCTCTATGTGCTAGATTCATGAAGGAGATTTTATTGAAATTCCTATCCCAAAGACAAATATCACCTATCAGATCATTTATTTTATGATACCAAAACAAACTGTAACAATTCTTTCAACACAAGAATATTTCAAATCCCAAGCTAAAGTTTGGAGGCGTGGAACCAAAATGTCTGACTTCCGTTTAAGAACTGGCTTTCTTAGTCCTCATTTGCAATTATGCCAGACAACTGAAGCAAACACCCTTTGAACTCATCACACTGCAGGGCCAATGATAGGTAACTGGGGTTTTCCCATGGCTTATGCCACATGGTCATATCTCTTGAGCTTCCAGTCAGTATTCAGCGGCAGTTCTTGGAGGTCACCTATTCTAACCCCAACTTTGACAGATGAGAAAACAAGACCGCAGAGACTGGGGCATTAGTCAGATTCACCCAGATCAGCTGCCTCTCCCCTGGACCTAGAATTCTAAGTTGAGTCCATTTACCTGGCAGTCTTCTTTCTTTCCTTTTCCTCTGCTTCTTCTTTCTGGGCAGTATTCAAACTTTCAGCATCAGCCAAATTGTCCACAGCAATGGCCAAGAAAACATTCAACAGAATATCTAATCCAAATCATTTTAAGGATACAACATGCTCTTTTAATTTTGCTCTATTGTGGTCATTGTAGAAACCAGCAATGGCAACCCTGCCAGGCAGGGGTCATATCTGATAACTAGACATGGTACTGTATGACTCTGGAAAGTTAGAGGTGCCACAATGATATAGAAGATGAGACAAAATGTCACCTTTTTTTGGACTGAATCTGTGACTTCAACGGAGAAGAAACTTCACCCACTATGGCAGACAGGCAAATGCTCCATAACCTTTGGTGTTAGAAAGCCATCTGTGATGCCGAGAGGGTAAGGGACTCCCACAGTATGTGCAAGGGCATGATCCAAGGCTGGGTCTTCTCGAATCTTGGGCCAGCTTTCTTTCCACTATGTCTCACTGCCTAGGTAACCATACTAGCACATAGGGTGGCCTGCTAGCTAGACTTCTTTGATTTGCTTTTCTAAAGGAAAAACAGCTTTAAGGGGGCTGACAATCTTACTTTAATTAACAGACAGATAAGTAGAAAGAAGGGAGTATCCAAAAAAGAATGCCACAGACAAAGTAATACAACCAGCTAGGTACACCACCAGAGCAGGAGAGCAGCAACATTTGAGTAGTCGAAGGGGAGGCAGCTCTTAACAAACATCTACTCAGAGACCCCTCCAGGGAATCAAAAGGTCCTTCTCATGAGCGAGCCCCCAAAGTAAAATACCAACCTCCAAGTATATATAGGCTTAGAGCCAGAAGGCACCACAACCTTCACGACTCAGTGCCAAATTAGCTTAGTACCAAAAGGTGTGAAAGCCTTCTTATAAGCAAGGCACCCTGTAAGCAAACTTCCCCCTAAGCAAGCTCCTCCTTAGGCAAGTTCCTCCCCCAGTGGGCTCTATGGGACTCAGGATTGTCACAGCTGTGAAAGCACCAAGACATCCATGACTGAAATATCTATATACCTTTAGACCTGGGAACATGGTTCCTGTTTCAAGGGAAAAGTGGACATATGTGGTCACATCAGCCTATTAATAGACAGGGAAGATCTTCCTATTCCATTAATATATTACAAAAGGCCACACAAGAATTGAGAATGTCCCTTTGGAAATATAATTGTGTGTGCATAAAATACACATATAAACATATATGTTATGTATACATATATGAAATATAAATCATACACACATCTTAGATGTGAATATTTAGTAACATGACTGCTTAGTAGACATGGTCAGAATATGGACAGACAGCCGCAGAATACCACCTTTGTAAGGAATCTTCCAGAAGGCCATCTGCTTATTTTATGGAGGGGCCACGTATATTGTTCACAATTATAAATCCTATTTGGAAACCACAAGTGAGTAAGCTTGGGCACGCTTCTGAAAGGCATCTGTAGCGGGCTCCAAGTTTTCTCCTTTACAGGTGGAAGTGATTTCCAGGCCAAGTCAAAAGTTACAAAAGTCAAATCTAGTGAATGAGGGATACCAAACTGTGGCCACTTTTCCCCTTTCCTTCTTTTGAAGATAGCCTAATGTATAGAAACAAGATAGCTTTTTCTTGAAAAGCTCATAAACTGGCATTGAAAGCAATTTGTGAATGATAGTTGATTTCTATTAATTAATTTCTATTAATTTCTTTAATTATTGCTAAGTTCTACACGTTGTGCTACATATGGATAGATATGTTGGTGGATCCCAGCATAATTTGCTCTAGAGAAGGGTGTAGGGCGGCACTTAGCACAGTGCTGGGCATCCAGTTAAATGTTTAGTAACTACTTGTTGACTTGACATAACTTGTCCCATCACTGTGGCACAAATCTTTCTGATTCTGGGTCCAGAGGCATGTCAGTATGAAATCTGTAAAACACCTGAGTCGCAGAATGCTCTTATGTCATTCATCGCATCAAGAGAGATACAGAAAACAGAAAACTATCCTTGAACAAAATTAGGATATACGTATGCCTGGAGGAAATTGTAGGTAGGATGTCCTTATTAGAACTGACTCCAGCCAGGAAAGATAAAGGCTGAAAGAGAGGACTAAATTTAGAAAGTCATTATGGATAAGAAGAAAGGGAATACATAGTTTTTCATCAAATCTCAGAATAGCAGAACTCAAGGGGACCCCCCTGAAGTTGGAAAGGGGTTGGTTTTAGAATATAGAGAAGGAAAGTTGATATAGCCATTGTAGGGACTTAAAATTCATCACCAACATCGGAATTATGGGATGAAAATATAAATAGGTTCTGGCAGGACTAAGATAAACAAGAATGATTGGACCTCATTAGAGTTCTCTGTAATATCCAACCTGGGCTGATGTGATAGTGAACAACTGTACCCTTCTACAAACATCTTTTGATGTCCCTGCTGGCCATCGAACATCGGCTAGGGAGACACCACTGGTCTTACCCACATGGCACATGGGATGGCTCTTGTTCCTCTACCACTGCTCATACCAAGGCAGCTTTAATTCTGAAAATCTACTGGGAATAGGTAACTGCATCCTGAATCACCTGGAATCTAAATGAATAAAGGATTTCCCAGAACAACGTGAAGGAGTTATGACTGTACCATCACAAGCCTGCAGTTGCTCTTTGCCAGCAGTGAAGGATACAATTACCACAAATGAAGAGGATGATGAAGTATATGCAGACGATCATCCCTGAAGAAGACGGGCCCCCATAAGCCATGATTCCATCATACATGACGGTGTTCCAGTCTTCACCTGTAAGAATCTAAGGTGGAAATGTTAGTCATCACTGATGGAAAGAAGCAGACCAAGATCTAGTTCATTATTTTACACAGATTGTGACTCCTAAAGATATTTGCAGACGACATGAACATGCCCCAACCTTGTCCATTATGTTTTACATGACATGAATCCATCCAATGCTGAGTTGATGTAAAAATGAAACAGATTCAACTCTACACACTTTGTCACACAGTGCATTCCCAAGGCCCCGCACAGATTTATAGAGCCCTAACAGGCGTAGACTACAGAACTCCCAACTTCAAATTCACTCTCCTTTCACTCAGAATCCTTAGAGCTAAGTCAACCCATTACAAAATGAATTCAGATAATGGCTGACAGTGATAAAACAAAATCTCTAATCTTTACTGGTTCCTTCTCTTCCATTCAGTTGGAACTTTACCAGATGAAGAGATGCTATTTTAGTTTCTTACTACAGCTTATTATTTAGATGACCCCTTGTTAAAGCATCTTCTAAGCAAGAGAGAGGTTACGATCTGTACCCACACAATGTAATCACAAGTGGGTTAAATATGGACACTATTTAGATTACCACAAGTCAAAACTAAGAGAAAATAGGGAATGGTCAACAAAGAGTTTCAATTGAAACATGAAAACATGACCCAAAGTGGAGACAGTACCTGTCTTTAGGGTACATGTGCTCAAGAGCCATTAGGAACATCATTGCTAACATTCAAGGCAAGCTTGTGCAAGTCTGACAGGATAGCATTTGGACTAACAGATCTCTTAAGCTCACCTATCAGGCTTAGCCAAAGGGATTTTGCTTAGATTACATTAATAAAGAAGTTTTATGGGGTGGCTAGGTGGTGTAGTGAATAAAGCACCAGCTCTGGAATCAGGAGGACCAGAGTTCAAATCTGGCCTCAGGTACTTAACACTTACTAGCCATATGATCTTGGGTAAGTGACTTAACCCCAATTTTCCTCCCATCCCCTCTCCAAAAGCCAAAAAAAAAGTAGCTTTAAAGAGCTCCAAAGGATCATCTTATTGAGCCTCCTTCCCAATATGCCAGGCAGCTAGGTAGCATGATGGATAGAGTGCTGGTCCTGGAGTCAGGAAGACTCATCTTCCTGTGTTCAAATCTGGCCTCAGACATTTACTAGATGTGTGACTGGGGAAAGCCACTGAACCCTGTTTACCTCAGTTTCCTCATCTGTAAAATGAGCTGGAGAAGCAAATGGCAAACCCCTCCAGTATCTTTGCCAAGAAAACCCTGAATGGGATCATGAAGAGTTGGAAATAACTGAACATCTCCCAATATAGATTCTCATATTTATTCAAACTAGAGAAAAATAGTTTTGCTGTGAGTGGATTCTTCTCTTCAAAGCCAAGATGCCTTTCTGAATAGTATCAATTACTTCAAAAGAAATCACAGGATGTGAAGTTCAAAAGGACCCTACTGCTAAAAGTCAATTTTCCATCTAATCTGTAGGACTGCTATCAATAACATGTCTGACAAATGGTGACCCAGCCTCTGATTTCATACCTCTAGAGGCAGGAAGTTAATTCCCTCTGGAAACAGTCCATTTGGGTTTTGTACAACTCTAATCATTGAGATTAATCTAACTGTTAATACTAAATCAAAACTGGTATCCAACCTACTTCATAGGATCATATGATCATCTAACTAAAGATGGAAGTGACCTCAAAGCCCATCTAAGTCCAACTGCTTCTTTTTACAGACAGGGAAACTAAGACCTGGGTAGGGGCCATGACTTGCCAAAAATCACCTGCGAAGCAAAAGTCTGAGTCAGGACTTTGACTCTGGAGTCAGTGTACCCTGTACCATGCTGCCTCTACCCATATTCTGGCCCTTTTCTCTGCCAAAGTCCTCAAGGAGCTTGGCGATCATCACCACAGTTCCCAAATATTTCTCCAATTCACTGCTCATCAGGCTCAGAATCAGACATATACAAGTTACATTACTGAGAAGCAACATGGCCAAGGAAACAGAGAGCTAGTGGAGAAGTTTAGAAGACCTGAGTTCGAGTCCCACCTCAGACACATACTAAGTGGTACAACCCTGGGCAAGTCACTGACTCACTGCATCTGGCAGTTCTCTAAGACAACGACAAAACTAATGCCAAAGACGATTGGTGGAGATTTTCTTCCTCTACACCAATCCCTGTATCGATGAGAATCTGAAATAACAGAGCTCATGAAAACTCACTAAACATGTAAGCTTTCAAAAGATCCATCTGAATGTCTGTTTTGTGGCAAATATGAAGCACAGGGGAAAAGATTCTGGTAGAATACATGAAGACTTCTTAGCAATTAGCATCGTCCAATGTTGAAATGCTGCCTCGGGAGGGAAATGGCTCTCCTTCCCAACAGGCGGAGCTCCCAATAGAGAGTGGACAGCCCCTGTCAGGGATCTTGGTGGGGCAGGGGTAACATCTGGGTCTCCTGAAGAGATGATGCCTCAGGCCCCTCCAGTTCTGAGGTTCTCTGATTCTATAGTGACCCAACTGCAAAAGATCTCAGCTGTCTTCTAAGTGCATCTATTTGACTTTTACAAATGAGAGAAAAGACTTGGAGAGAAGGAATTGCAAGCCTATGGCCATACAGTGAGAGAGTGGCAGAGGGAAGATAGAACCCCAGTCTCTAGACTTCTAGCCCCCTCTTTTCATTGCTTCCTCCCCCTGACGCCAGACTATGGAACAGAGCAGGGTAGGGTATGGATGCAATGTAACCTGGCTTTCTAGCACGATGTGATGAATGCTCCACATACTCAGCAGGCAGCTACACAGGCCAGACAGAAAGGGAGGCACAGGAGTCTGTCACTTGCTTAACTTAGTGTCAGAGCCAGGACAAACATGTGGCTCTTTCTCCTCCGTGCCCTTGTAGGCAGGTCTAACATGGCCCTTCTGATGGTGACAGATTTGAGAAGAAGGTTTCCAAAGCGTGTTGCTTTCTGTCATTTTACTTGCAATGGACCCCTAAGACCTGCCTCCACAGGGAGATTATCTGAAGCAGGCGCCACCTTTCACGAGGATGATGTTATCCAGCACTGCAGAAAAAATGAACCTTCTAGTCGTTTGTTTTACATACTCAGTGAATGAAATAATGCAATGGCAAAAGCAAGTTTCACAACACGAGCTAAATTTAATGGTAAACACGAGAGCTGCTTCACACAGAAACGCACTAAGCCACACAGCAGGTGAATTCCAGGCTACAGATGCACAGAGGGACAGTTTGTAAAGGGGCAGAACCGTGGCGGTTGTCTTCTGAAGAGACAAGACAGCCTTGCTGTCCATTTGGTGGCCTCAGGCCCCTTCTCTCACCTAGACAGCCTCTGGACAGGAGACCGCCGCACCTCCTGACCCGGGAACCCAGGATGCTGCTGCTTAGCTCCTTACTCCCTCGGTTTCCCTGGCTCTGCTGCCCGCCCTCTCCCATCCATCCTTCCCAGAGCTGAGAATCGGATATTCCTAAAACAGAGGTCTGGCTACTACCTGAAGCATCTCCAAGGGCTCCCCTACTGCCCATAGAATAAACTCCTCAGTCTGAAAGTCCCCCATAACTTGGCCACCACTTAGGTTTCCAGTCTGGGTAAATGGGCCTGACAGCGGGTCCCCTACCATGACAATTCCACCTTCTTTCTTGGCAGTTTTCCCTAAGCGGTTTGCCCCCAGTCTCACAGTGGCTGTTGCCAAAGCTTTGGTGTCCTGGACTTTCCTCTTTTCTAATTTATTCTCTTGGTCAGTGACCTCCTTGGCTCTTGTGGGTGAAGCTCTCCTCTCTCTAGGGATGACTCCCCAGATCAGATGACCCATTCTGTTTCTCCCCTGAGCCACAGTCTTGCAACATCAATTGCCTACCAGACATTTTAAACTGGCTGTCCCAGAGACAGTCCACACTCCAAGCAGAATACATCCTCTTCTCCTCTAAAAACTCACCTTTTCTACACTTGCCTGTCTTGTTAAAGGCACCATCATCTTCCCAGCCTCCTGGGTTTAGAGCCTCAGAGCTCTCCTAGACTCATTCTCCTTCCCCACACATATCCAATCTGTCGCCAGATCTTGCCCATTCTCCCCTTCACAGTGTCTCCGATCCCTCCTCCCCACTCACCAGGTCATCCTCACCTTGGTCCAGGCCTTCCTCAGGCCTTCGCAGCACAACACTAAATGAGGTCCCTGACTTAACTTGTCTCCTTTCTCACCAGTCCAGACTCTGTACTACTTACTGGCCATGTAATTTTCTTTAAGGTAGAACACGGTTGTACCTGACTCCCCTACTCAATTGATTCAAACAGCTGTCCCTTACCTCTAAGACAAAATGTAAACTCTGTAAGATGATCCCATTGGGTTTTTCCTGCCTCAGTGGCCACTACTGCCCTCTTACTTTCTCTAATCAGTCCAGACTGGTGCACCTTCTCCCCAAAGTCTCTGTGAACACCCACAGCTCTTAGCCCACTCTCCCAGCAAACCCTTGTATCCATACAGATGCCACATCCCCTCCGGAGAAGAGAAGCCCCTGGAGGACCTGTGGCCCTCTCCCCTAGCACAGTGACTGTAGCCAGCTGGTCCTCCATCAATGGTGGGGCCAAGGAGAGAGAAAAGTTACCTGAAACACTGTTAAAAGAGCTTGAGGAAAATTATCGAAGGTGCTCCTCTTTGTCTGGGTCTCATCAAAGTTAAATTTGCCCCCGAACAGCTGCATCCCAAGCAATGAGAAGATGATGATGAAGAGGAAAAGCAGGAGCAACAGGGAAGCGATGGACTTCATTGAGTTCAACAAAGATGCCACCAAGTTGCTTAGAGACGTCCAATGCCTATGAATGAAAACATGGTTTAAGACAACCCCACACACGTGCATGCACATGCAGGCACACATGTGTACACATGCGCATGCACATGCACGCACACATGTGTACACATGCACATGCACATGTATGCACACCAGTGCACATTCAAATACCCAGCCCTCTCAGGGAGAGGAGGCAGCACCAACTCTCTTACCTGGTCACTTTGAAAATGCGCAGGAGACGCACACACCGAAACACAGAGATGCCCAGAGGAGACATGATTTCCAACTCCACCAGGATGGTCTCAGTGATCCCGCCACATACCACAAAGCAATCAAACCGATTGAAAAGGGAGACGAAATAGGCCTGGAGGCCCAGGCTGTACATCTTGACTAGCATCTCACAGGTGAACATGGCCAGGAGAACCTTGTTGGCAATATCTAGAAAGGCAAATGGTTCAAAAATCTGGGTGCTCTGACCACTGGATACATTTTCAAAATGAGCACTCCCTTCTGTAATCCATCTTTGACCACCAATCAAACCACTGCACCCTTGGGGGAGAACAGTGGAGCCCCTGGCACTTCTGGGCCAAAGCACCCTGTCAAGTAAGTGAATGCATCATGTCTCCATTTATCCAAAGGCCAGGGCCTAAATTCAGGTTAAATTTCATCTACTGGCATTCACAATTTCACCTCCTTTTGATCTTAATCATGATTCTGTTTTTCTTAGTCACATAACACACGGTCTCTGATAACATTCTTCTCCTCAGTAGGATCCAGGGTTCATATCCTGACTTTGCTATAGATTAGTGATGGGTCACTGGGCAAGTCACCTTGCCTCTGAGCCTCAGTTCCCCACCTGTAAAGTGAGGAAGTCTGGATTAAAGAACCTTTTAGGGACCCTTCAACTGTCAATGTCTGAGGATGAGGATGATGACAATGAATGCTCCACCTTGACAAGGAGGTAACCCTGAGCTGTTGGAGGCTATGCCCTGGGAGAAGGAGGTTGGGCAGATTTTACCAAGCTGGAAGGCTGTACAAAGCCACAGACCTAGCAGAGGAAGCATATCTGCTTTCTCAGAGGTGGCACTAAATTCGGAGAGGATCATTACCACGTTTGCCATGGGGAGATGCATTTACTGGCTACAGATGCTCTTCAGAAGCCCCTAAGTGATGAAGGGGTTACAGTCTGCCGCAGGTAGGGCATCTATGCTGATGTAACTGTAGACCCTTTAAAAACTCAAGCCCCTGCCAGGAACTCTGCACGCCACAGAAGCCCTCTTTCTCCTCAGGTTCGCTACCACATGCAGGGAAGTGGCCCACCAGCTATCTTTCCATTCTTCCCCTGCCTCCAGCCCAGAGTCAGTCTCCAGACTCTCCTGACTCTGCCTCAGGCTAGGTCCTGTTCTCTCACCACGTTCTGTAAGGTCAGAGATGGTCTGTCTTTCTGTTTGTATTTGTTCCTGGTGCTCAGCACAGGGCCTGACACACAGGAAACCCTTAATAAACGTTAACTGACCCCCAAAGCCCCCAAGCCAAGTTATCAGTGGCAGCATCAGTGCAGTGCACCCTCCTCAGCCTGTTGGAGTAGGTGAGATGGCACCAGTGGGAGTACGATGCCATCCTGAGCAGAGGCTCAAGACTTGGCATCAGCAGGGTTTGGGCTCTGATTTGGCTTCTGATGATAATGAGCTACATGCAAGTCATTTCCTTCTGAGTCTGTTTCCTGAACTGTGAAATGGGCTGAAAGGACTCGCAGTGTCTCACTTGGGGGATTGCTGTGAAGCACTTTCATGTCAGTTATCCTTATTAATCACAGACAGCTCACGTACAGCGTTCACATGATACACATGTGGAGACCTCACTGAGTAGAGGTGATTTCTTAAACCGTCCTATCAGCACTCATTAGAATTGTTAACTCTTAAAGTCCCCGTTCAGTGTTCTTAGTCACCTGAAATCCATAATAAATATTCATACCTTGAATCTGGGTCAACCAATCAGGCTGATTATAATGCTCAGAGGAAATTGTCAAGGTGTTGAGGAACACCAAGACAATCACCAGCCAATAGAACGAAACTGACTTCACCGCAGCGCGACATCTTCTTCGACTGAAACGGTTCCAGCGACGCCAACGTCGACTGAAACATAAAAACAATTTGCCCCCCGTATGAAAGTCCTGTTACACCTGAGTGTGTTCTGGCTGAACTGCAAGGATGGCAGTGAACAGAAGAAGGCAGGGTGGGAAGGATGGGGCTTGGGGTGGGGGAGTTGGAGAAGGGACGGATAGCACAAATCATCATAGCTTCCACAAGCAGTGATTTTTGCTGGCCTCTAAAAACAAGTTTTTAAATGACTGTCTTGGTTTTCATCATCCTTATAAGCTGTGTTTTAGTGGCCCTGTCTGACTTCCTTGGTACAGAATGTTTTATATGAAATTCAAATCCTCATAACATGAAGAATCTATGTTCATATGTACATAAAAGGAAAAATAACACTACATATACATTCAATATATGTAGAGTCTGCTTAGTACAGCTATGTGTGTTGGAAAATTTCTTTAGACAAAGCATATACTAAATATTATAACTATGCCTAGGTTTTTCAGCCATGAGATGGAATTTATCGGGCATAAACATTACCCAGGAGTCAAGACTGAAAAAAAAGGCTCTTTCGATTCCTTTCCTAAACCTCTGCAGTCCTTTCTGAGCTTGGCAGAGCCATCAATCCTAGTGGGACATGAGTCTTCCCACTGAATCATCGCTGCCCTTTATCTGTAGTGATGCTCAAATATACCTTCATAAGCAGAACTAATATTGAATCATATTTTCATAAAATTAAAATGAGTCCAACCAAACAGACAAGTAGTGAGTTCCTTCCACCCACTTCAGGTTCCTGTTTTTGTAATTATGGAAAATAGTCTCTTGCTTAGTCAGATTTACTATGAAAAGTATCTCCTGCCACAGGGGATCATTGTTCTCATTCACCTTAAACTGGTGCTCTGATGTCTACCGACAAACAAAAGCCAAGAATGCTGAGGACACGGCACAGGAGGGCCAATGGCTCTCCTGCTGATGACAAGATAGGGTTGAGCTGTGAGTGACAGGACAGGGATGGACAGTCAAACTACATTAATGGAGTCCTCTGGACTTAAGAGACATGATACCCTGTGACAGTGTGGGAGGCTGGTGACTATTGCTCTGCCTATCAAAAGGAAAATTTTATATCCCACTGAAATTGCTCATAGAGTTTACAAAGGTAGTAGAGGCATAGCAGCAAATATTCTGGGGGGTTTGGAAAATTTCTGCCTAGGAAGGCAAGGCTACCATAACAAACCTCTGAGCTTCATTACACACGATCATAGGCTACACAGGAGGAATGACTGAAAAGAAAACACTGTGGCCTCAAGGTCACAGGTTCCCCACTAGATTCTAATCCAGTTACCTCGTCTTATGATGTGGAAGTTGAAACCAAGAGATATAAGTAACTTCAACAGGCTGACAAAAGTCATGGAGTGCAAAGGCAGGATTTGAACTCAGATCTGTGAACTCTAAATCCAGTGACATTCCCTTCTCTAAGCCCAAGTGACGTCGATGGAGAAGAAAGACGTGGGCCTGTGCTGCTGCTGCTCTCAGCTGCCCTGCCTCCCTGACAGGCTCCAAACTGCACAACAGCAGAGGCGACATCTGTTCAGAGCTGGGTTCCCCATGATGCTGAGTTTGGGCAATGACTAGGGAATGCACTGAATAAAAAGGCAGCTGGCTGATTTTTTTTAAATTAAATCACAAATTTTTATAATGACCCCAAACTGATTTCTATTAAAGTGTTGGGGGGTTGGGGAATGGGGTGGAAGAGGGAAAGATGGAAAGAGGAGGATAAAGAAGCAAACAGAAATACTGACAAAGGCAAATACTGACCTGAGCTTGGATTTGGAGATTGCTTGGCTGAAAGACACAAAAACCAAAACATACCATTGAAAAGGTTCATGGGCAACATTGACTTTGTAGTTTAAAAGCAGTGCTTGAAAAGCCAACGCCACACTGTCCAGGGGCTTCTGTTCTGCAGGGCTCTGAGTGCACTACTAAGATCCTCCCCCAGCAGCCCCTTCATAGGCCCAGGCAGGAGAATGCCCATTCCTCTGTACTTTGCACAAGGCCCACCATCCCCCAAGGAGATCGTATCATCAAACACAAGGCTCCTAAATGATGGGACAGTCCTCTGCCCTTCCAGCCTATGCCCAGAGGCTCGGCCTTATCATCCTTCCCCTCGCACCAGCCTAGGGGAATGCTGGTGGAGTGTTCTCAAGTCCTTCCCCAAATTTCAGTCCAGGAAGCAAGCGGTCTGTGGGCAAGGAGTGAAATCGGCACACTTACCACAGACGGCCACAGCAGCCTTGGTTCTCCCCTTCTCCACTGATGTTTTCGGTGTTCACAGACTCTGTCTCGCTTGTGGGCATACTTGCTGTGGAAAGAGAATGGACGTTTCAAAGAAAGGGAAGGCTACCAGCACAGGCTTGGATGGGCATCCAAAAAGCACCTCCACTTCAACCTTTCTCACCCAGAAAATTTTAAAGCAAAACAGCAGCAGTGTCTCGATGAATCTTTTGTAGCAAAATGGTTTGTGGCAGGTACTTTGAACATTTCCTCCTGCAAGGTTTCTTCTTGCCGTGACTTCTAGGGTATGGTACAGAGCGAAAACATCCTTCCAAGTCCGACACTGAAGGGAAATCTCCACAGGCCTAACAACCTGGCCTCTACCAATCACTCTCTTAAACTGCTCCCCTCTTCAAAGGGTATTCTTTGTTATTAAACAAGCTTTTAGTCCACACCCACTGGGTGTGAGGTTCTAGGCTGAGAAAAGGTACCACTCTGAGAATCCTTAAAGAATATGAATAATCATCCCCTGGTTGATCTGTGTCCTAAGATTTTTACTTTACAATAGGGTCCACCTCTGCTTCTAAGATCAATACCCAACAGGTCCCAGAAAGCTGATGAAGAATGTGAAAAGGAAGGCTACTAGGGGACGAGCACCCCATTAGTATTTTTTTATTTATTTACTTATTTTTAGTTTTTAACAGATTTCCACAAGACTCTGAGTTACAATTTTTTTCTCCCCATCTTTCCCCTACCCCAAAATAGCAAATCTACTGAATACGCCTTCCCCCATTTGTTCTCTCTTATATCCTCCCCCATAACCCCCTTAACTTTCTAGTAGGGCAAGATGGGTTTCTGTACTCCAGTGCCTGTGCATCTTCTTTCCCAGTTGCATGTAAAAAAACATTTTTTTAACATTTGTTTTTAAACTTTGAGTTCCAGATTTTTCCCTTCTCCCCTTCTCACCCCCCCCCTCCTCACTGGGAAGACGAGCAGTTCAATACAGGCTGTACATGTGTCGTTACTCAAATCATCTCCATAGCAGTCATATTGTGGAAGACTGACTGTGTTTCCCTCCATCCTGTCCCCCCCCACTTGTTCTGTTTTCTCCTTTGACCTTGTCCCTTTTCAGAAATGTTTGCTTCTAACTCCCCTCTCCCCCCTGTCTGCCCTCCCTTCTATCATGCCCCTCTTATCTCCTACCTCCTATTTTCCTATGGGGTAAAATACCCAATGGAGTATGTATGTTATTCCCTCCTTAGGCTAAATTCAGTGAGAACAAAGTTGTCCCATTTCCTTTCAACTTCCTCCTCTTCCCCTCCATGGTAACAGTTTTCTCTCGCCTCTTTTATAGGAGATAATTTACCCTAATCTCTCCCTTTCTCCTTCTCCCCATAAATTCCTGTCTCACCTCTTAATTCTATTTTTTAGTTATCATCCCTTCATATTCAACTCATCCTGTGCCCTCTGTCTATGTGTATATGAACATACATATGCCCACACTCACATATATATATATACATACATCCTCCTATACATACATATATTTATGTATACATATATATTCCCTTCAACTATCCTCATACTGAGAAAAGTCTTATCAGTTACAATGATAGTTTTTCCATGTAGAAATGTAAATAGTTCAACTTTAATAAGTTCCTTA